>CM035783.1:4411241-4428741 GCA_020466265.1 Siphamia tubifer
CATTTAATTTTAATGTAAATACAGTAAAATTACATGAAAATGTTTGAAAAAAACTATTATTTCACAAAAAACATGAGTAACCTGAACAAATATGAACATTTTGAAATGTCTGAAGTGTAAGTTTAACAATGTTCTGGCTGTTTAATGTTTAGTGTATTTGTAGATCCACTAATAAATAATCTGTACATTGTAATTGACATGTAAATGATAAACTGAGACCTTATCTTGTTAAAATTGCATTTAGTTTTCTGAAGAAGTGTTGGTTTATTCATGTTCACATTTTTTAAAGGACAGTTGGTGGATGTGAACATTTTCATCACATAATTTAATGTTTGTTTTTTTTTTTTGCTCTAACGCATAGAGGAAAATTTGGAGTTGGCATTATTTATATATTATATTATTATTTTAGTAGTTTGGCTCAATTTAGATCAAATTTGGTTTAATTTGGCCCCTGAACTAAAATAACTTTGACACCCCTTCTTTAAATCAAGAGTATGTAGAAGCCAATAATGTAAAATCAGCCAATGTGGAATAAATGTTCCTTTTTTAAAATGCAATAGGCCAATAAAGTAACTAATAACATAATAATTTAAAAGTGCTGAACTCATATCAAAATAACTTCTGGCCAATAAGTTAATTTATTATATCATTTGCCTGTTATTACTTTACTGGCCTGGTTTACAAAAATACTAATTAGAAAAAAGGTGTATATGTATTTTTCCAAATGTAATAACTGAGCCAAAAGGCAAAATGTTTTACCAGGAATTTCATATTATTACCTAGTTTTCAGTTATTGGCCTATTCTATTTCAAAAAAGGGCAAATGTGTACTGTACTGTATTAAATTATTGGCTTATTATATCATTGGCCTCGACAGGGTGTCAAATATAAGGCCTATGGGGCTGAAACTGGCCCACATTAGGGTCCACTGCAGCCCATGGGATGAGTTTATGAAATGTAGAAATTAGATAATAATGATCAAGTGTGTCAGAATAATTTTAGTTCATAGGCTGTCTGGGGACCAATATACTATCATAACTAGAAAAGCACTTAGAGATCACACACCAAGGCAACCCCCCCCCCCCTCTTTCCCATCATTAAGTTACTCCTAAAATTAATTGCTGGACCTTGAACATCTATAGATAGAATTGGATTAAAGTTAATACCTATATTATTGATTATATATGCAGAAACTGACTGAAACTGATTAATTAATTATCCTGTAGCTCTAACAAAAAATATTACACCAGTGATTTTTATTTGCAGACTATGAAGGGCTATGAAATGAACCAAAATTTATGTCAAGGTCACGTGATCCACAAGGTCAAATTCAAGGTCAAATAAGTGATTTCAAGGTTATTACATGAAAACTTGGACAGATGTTGAATTTGATTTCAGATTTGGATTCGTTAAAATGTTTCTGACAGAATGACACCTATTTCATGAAAATTGAACCAGTAGTTCAGAAGTTATTGCAGTTTGAATAATGGCGGCATCGTCCAAAATTGGCAAAATCGGCAGAATGTTGGCGGCCATATCTCGGAAACGGTTCGTTCGATTAACATAAAAATTGGAGAACGATCTTTTCTTGCCAGACTTACACCTAGGACAATGTTTCAGCAAAATCTGAAGGGGTAGGGTTACATTTGTCAGAAAAATTGGGTGATTTGACATGGAATGACCCGAATCCTTAAAAAAAAAAAAAAATTCTGGCTCTAGATGGTGATATGGAGCACCCCCAAAATTTAACTGGACAAAACTCACCATTGGAAGTGTTTTCTAGGGGTACGTCCCAGAATCCTTAACGAGACACATAATGAGACTCTGTTCAAGGGTCTTCTCTTTTTTAACTAATTAAAATAATTCATTTTTATTGACATACGTTATGTTATTTTATTCCATTCCTTCATTTTTGCATTGGTTTGACAGCTTTGGTAACTTTTATTGTGTTGTTTTCAGTTTGTCTTTACTTGTTACTCAGTTTTTTTCACAATTACATCCTGTTGTCTCTTCTGCTTTGTCAACTCACTCTGTAAACTCCAGTTTCAATGGTACTATATAAAGTTATCATAATTATCATTATGCTGCTGCTGTAGTGGAAGCGAGGGTGTTGTTACCTCGTGTTTGTTTGTTTGTCAGCAAGATAACTCAAAAAAGTTCTGGACAGATTTTGATGAAACTTTCAGAGATGATTGATAATGTGTCATGGAAGAAACCATAAAATTTTGATCTATAAAGGTCAACAGCCAAAACACATAAGTGGTGATATTTCAGAACCCAGACCAGATGGTATCACATGTTTTTTGTAGTCACTTCTTCTTACCTTCACACATCAGATGAGATAACGCTGATAGTTACCATGACGTCACTGTTTTCATCATAGGACGTTAAACCGTCTTGTACGTCAGTGATACGTGGCCAAAGATTGAAATAACCATATCTCAAAAACAGGATCATGGATTTGTTTGAATTTTTTTTAAACCCTCTAAGGGATTGATGACAATGACTGATAAAAGAAATCGTTAGCGAACATGGAACACTAGTTTACAAATCAGTTAAACATCCAGATCCAAACCTTTTACAGACCTGCTGCTTCGTGGATGTCTGTGCGAGTCTGTTTTTGTGTGTTTGTCTGTTTCTGAGCAACTTTACACAAAAACTACTGGAAGAATTATCAGGAAATTTTCAGTAAAGGTATGAGCTGGTCCAGAACTGATCTTATTATATTTTAGTGAATGAAGGTCAAAGGTCAAGGTCACCAAATTTTTTTCCCCACAGTGATAAGAAATGGGGCAAATCTAGTAAAAACAAAAAAAACAACTTAGAATATTTTGGTCAAGTGTACACAGACTGTACAGTAACAGATGCATATTCTGAACTGTCCGTCTAATACCAGAATAAGTTTGGTGTATCCCACATGTCCAAATGCCCTATTTTGAAACTATTCCTAGTTTCTAAATTCAGGAATTACTGTTGATATAAATGTAGGGAGTGTCTCAGTTTGTGTGTTTAACTCTGCATTTGTATTTTAAACGCAACTGTCCTGGGATCCCCACGCAGCTCTGGTGTTCCCAAATCATAGATCACTTGAAGCAAAGGTCAACTGTCAGGGTTTAACATTCGCAGTAACTTTTAATAGATTCAATCAGCTGCTTTAAATCAACCGGGAGCAGCCTTTGATACTGCAGCCAGGTTCTGTCTGTCCGTCTGTCTGCACCTCAGGGAGTCAGACCCATCTCTCCTCCTCTAGTGTGTAACGGAGTAAGAAACGAAAATATCGGCTGCGCAGAAAGTACTATATCGATATTTTTAGGTTTTCAATTGCAAACATGGCGGAGGTTCAACTTTTTTCGTTTGTTTTTTTTTTAAGTTCTTTATAGAACAGGATCTGAAACTGTAAAACATGATTTTATTTAATTTTTATTTGTTGTTTTTTGTACTAGAGACTAACACTACTTATTATTATTATTATTATTATTATTATTATTATTATTATTATTATTATTATACGTTTGAAGTCTGTTGTAACAGTTATATTTTATGCAGCCTCTTGGTCAGGACTCCCTTGGAAAAGAGGTTCTTAATCTAAATGGAATCTTTTCTCCTGGTTAAATAAAAATATATATATTTATCAAAACCCTTCACTTTAAGATTCTACAGAAGGAAGTTTTGTGATAAAACATTACATTTTTATTGACTGGTATTAAGGCTTGAAACGGTCTTCCTTCAATAATTAGAACCATCCTAAATGTTAACCATTTTAAAAAGGCTGTTAAGGACTATATTTTTAATTAAGGCACCATGGACAAAAAAATAACAGTAATTATTATTATGAGAGGGAAAAAAATCTAAATTGGGAGATAAAAAGTAAACATTGAGATTAAAGTCTTAAAGGAAAAAATTGACAATTATGAGAAAATAATGACAAAAGTCATCATTAAAACATAGTAAATGACAATCTCTGATTTACTGATTTCCAAGTTATTTTTCATACTGTCACATTTGTCTAGTTTGGAAAAGTAATGAGTCTATTCTGAGAATGTAAAGAGTATAAAGTGCAGATATTTATATAAATGTAAAGAGTATAAAGTGCAGATATTTATATAAATGTAAAGAGTATAAAGTACATATATTTATATAAATGTAAAGAGTATAAAGTACAAATATTTATATAAATATAGAGTATAAAGTACAGATATTTATATAAATGTAAAGAGTATAAAGTACAGATATTTATATAAATGTAAAGAGTATAAAGTGCAGATATTTATATAAATGTAAAGAGTATAAAGTACAGATATTTATATAAATGTAAAGAGTATAAAGTACATATATTTATATAAATGTAAAGAGTATAAAGTACATATATTTATATAAATGTAAAGAGTATAAAGTACAAATATTTATAAATGTACAGAGATATATTTATATAAATGTAAAGAGTATAAAGTACATATATTTATATAATTGTAAAGAGTATAAAGTACAGGTATTTATACAAAAGTGTTGGGAGTAAAAGGTTTCCAGAAAAAAAAATACTAAAGTACAAATAAATGTTTTTTAACTAAAGTACAGTAAAGGTAGTACTTGTACTTAGTTACTTCCAGCTGTGGTAGATGCAGACTCCTGTCGACTCTTACGTTTATACAGAACCTATGTTCGTACTTGAGGCCTTTTGTCTTTACTGCTCGTGGCATATTCAGATTTGTGCATTTGATGTATGCGTCCATATCTGGCCGAGCCTTCATCGGTCAGTGTTTGTGAGAGGGAGCAGTAGCTGGTGATTAGACCCTGCTTCCCCCCTGTGTCAGCGCTGATAAGCAGGACCCGGCTCGCTTTGATACGGCCAGTGGTCTGTCAGAGCCCCGGTCTAAACTGACGGCTTATCTGCATGCTGTTCGCCTCCCTTCTGTTGTTCGCTGGATGGGAACTGGAACTCCACTCAGTCGTAGCACGGCGGGAAACACTTCCTGTTACTTTAAAAGTCGGACATGTATAGAAGCGGCACTATCACCGCCTCGATAACAAGTGTGTAGAAATGTAATCTGTCTGTCAGTGGGTCTGGAGTGACTTACTGTGATGCTTTGGAATTTGATGCGTGTTACTTTTGATCAGTTCACTTGACATTTTATTTAAAAATAATTGAAAATTCACATATAAGTTGCATTTGTAATTTCCAGCAGGCTATGTGTTTGTAAAAAGGGGAACCTCAGAAACTATCAATGACCAAATGCATGAAGCAAAAAGGACAATTTATCATGAAAACGGCCCCTATTTCTAACTAAGCTCAAACTTAATGACTTAAGGTAATTACAATAAATGCAATGTAGAGTTTAGTTAGTATCGACACATCAGGGAAATAAGGCAAAAAAAATAAAAAATACAATAAAATACAATACAGACTTAAAAGCACTCTGAGAGCACAGACCCTCCCCCCTCTGAATGAATGGAGGTTTACGCTGTTGTCGTCATTCAAAAAGTTATGGATGGATTTTGATGAGTGTCATAAGAAACAAATGATTAAATGTTGGTGGTGATCTGAAATCTTTGATATTTTACAGTGTGGATAATGAAGAATACATTTCAAAATGATCCAGGAAGTGATCCAGACCCCCACCCCCATAAGTGACATAAATGAATGATGGGCTTTACTTAGAGCTGCCCCAAGCTACTAAATGAAAGACCTATGCCCCCCCCCAAACTCAACCAAAATTTAATCATTAATCTCACCCAGCATTGGGTGGATGAATATATTGTAATCACCGTGTGTGTGTGTGTGTGTGTGTGTGTGTGTGTGTGTCCACAGAGACATATCATGCTATAACTCAATAAATAATTTACATATCACCGTGAAATTACATGGTCATATACATATAGCTAATGTGCATCAGATGTAATGATCCATTTGAGCAAAGGTCAAAGGTCGAGGTCACAATTAACTAGAAGGTGATAATCACATTATCAGTTATAAGTCAAGAACGGAGGGTCACAGAACTTTCAGATTGGTACCAAACGATGCGGAATGAACATTTCTACAATTCTGATAATTGGTGTTATCACCTATGATCAATAGTTTTTGAGATCTCTGGAGCTCAATGTTGACATGTCACAAAATGAACTTGCGTAGCACTGTTTGTGTGTCAAGCATAGACATATCACGCTATAACTTCATCAATACTGGATATATTAAAATATTACACGCACTGACGCATATATACATATAACAGAATTATCAATTTTGCAGAAGGTCAAAGGTCAAAGTCTCATTTGGCAGAAGGGTCAAAACACATTGGCTCTAATTCAAGAACGGGTTGTCATAACTTGCGATTGGCACAAAATAGGAGCGAGATTAAGGATTCTCTGAATACGTGTTTGTTCTTAGCGTCAGTATCATTTCCTGAAAACTTGATCTCAATCCATCCATACGTTTTTGGGCCAAACACTGGAAAAAAACAACCTCCTTGACAAATGTAATATTGTGGTGGATTTTACAGTCTATCCACTTCAGTATAATGTTCTTTGTAATGTCTTTTTAAATATGGACAGTGATGCAGACTCTGATGTTGCTCTAAGTCTGTAGACGTTTTAACTGTAAGAATGGAGCTTTGCAGATTCTGTTTCTTTTCCCTTTTATGATTTCCTCTCATGTTGTGTGCATGAGTACGTAAAGAGATTGAAACAAAATGACAGAATCTGTCATTGAGTCTAAATATTACCTTATACATTACACATTATTGGAGTCGGTGAGTTTCAGAAGTTTGTATCAATAGAAATGAGGATCAGAGGGAGCATTTAATTTATTCCATGAGATTATTGAAATTATTATTTTTGCAAAACCTGTACTTTCTCAGGATCAATAGCATATGCATTAGGGCTGGGATGATATGATTTTATGCCGATTCGATTCTTTTAAGATTTCTTTAAGGTGCAGATTCGATTTAAATTGCAATTCTTCTATTTTTCAGACCACGTAAAAAAGCTGAATGACTGAACAGACGTATTTTAAGACGCAACAATAATTTATTCCACATCTTTAAGCACAAAAAAACCCCACCTAAGTTTACTCACAAGTTCCTGTATGACTCTGAAACCTCTATATCTAACATTGAAATAATTTCACAAGATGTGAATTGATTTTTTTTTTTAAGAAATTATTTGCCTCAAAGATCAAAGTCATGAAAAAAATTATTAGACCACCCCTGTTTTCTTCAAATTCTTGTTAACTTGAATGCCTGGTTCAACTAAAGATATATTTATTTGGACAAATATAACAAAAAAAAAAAATGGATCACAGTAGTTGTGTTTCAAAGTTGATATTCATACATTTTCCATGTTTTCTTGTTTTTAAAAACCATAATCACCTCCGTTCTTACATCAATATCTGTCACTATACTGACAAAAACATTCTGTTCTCTGTTTTAGTCACATGATGCACACAGTTGGTACTTGACTGCATAACCATTGTTTTGTTTTGTTGACTTTTCATGGTCTAATAATTTTTTCCCCGCAGCTGTAGAAGTTTTTCAAGGGACTCGATTGGTATTTTTATCGCAAACTAATAAATCACGTCTCATCTCTTCACAGAAGTGTCATCGTCGCCCCAAGGAAGGCTGGTGTGAGCCCTTCTGTAGGACTGTCCACTCCCATCCCAGCAGCCACTGCAGCCTCTGTGTCTGGTGGGACACCTATGGACAGTGTTTCTGTGGTATCTGCCGCTGATGCCTCCCAGAGCAGCTCTGCAGACTCTGCAGTTGGTGAGCGCACGCACACACATGTACACACACACACACACACACACACACACACACACACACTCGTTTAAATGTTTCATGAGGACTAAGTTTTGTAATCAAGTTGCCCTGGGGTAGTGAGTGTAAAGACATCATTTTTTAATAAAATAAAAATAATACAAATTTGAAAACTAAATTAAAAAAATAAATACAAATGAATAAATTAAAATCATTAACAAATGTATTAAAAATAAATAAAAGATTCTAATAGATTAAAAAAATATAATACATGAATCAAAAAAAAAAATTAAATAAAAAAAGAAAGTAAACACATTTTCAAACCCAAAATAAATGTTTAACTTTGCACCTGTTTCCCTTATGCTTTATGAGGACTTGCGGAAAAATAATAGTGGGGACCTTTATTTGTATTTAATCTGGATCTTCGTCCCCATAGTGTCGGGGGTCCGCATGGTGTGACTGTGTAAACATATCAATGTCCCCATAAAGATGTGAATACAAGCATACACACACATACTCGTTTCCATGTCTCATGAGAATCAAGTAGCCATTGGGTAGTGTGTGTAAATGTCTTTAAAATGTAAAAAAATTTTTTTTTTTAATAAAATAACATTTTTAAAAATAAACATTTGAAAATGTATGAATAAACAATAAATGAAAAAAAGACAAATAATGAAAAAAATACATCTTCAATCATTTGAAAAATACGTGTCACTTTGAACCCGTTTCCCTCATGCTTTATGAGGACTTCTGGAAAAAAACAAATGCATGTATTTATAATTTATAAGGCCACGTCATTCGTATTTTACTAGTGGGGACATTTATTTATATTCAACCTTTATGGGGACCTGAATTTTGGTCCCCATAGTGTCAGAGGTCCATGGTGTGACTGTGTAAATATATCAATGTCCCCATAAAGATAGGAATACAAACACACACATGGAAAATGTAGGTGTTTGTTGGAGGGCTGTTAAAGCGGTAGCCTTGATCTGCCTGCTCAGATGTTACAGCGGTAAAGTTTTAACATCTTACCCCAGTTACTTAAACAGTGAAACATTGAGGACATGGCTTTGTTTTAATGTAACACCTATAATCCTCCCTGTTTATTATTTTTAAGATATAACAGAAATAAAACACTAGTTCTATGGTGGTCTAAATATGAGTCAGTCCAACAACAATAATAATAATAATAATAATAATAATAATAATAATAATAATAATAATAATAATAATAATGTTTGTTCCACATGTCTCCCTTTTATTGATGTAATGTACTTATTTATTGACACTTGTTTCTTTGTTTGACCTTGTTTTTACTTTTAGTGTCCCCACCCCCCACCCCTCAGGGAGCATTAGTCTTTGATTAAGCTGCATTTGTCAATAAAAATCTCTTTAATCTGACCTATTTATATAAAGGTAAAAAACAATACTACTACTACTACTCCTCCTACTACTTACAGTACTACTTACTACAACTACTACTACTAACTACTGTTTACTACTTATAGTACTACTAACTACGACTACTACTAACTACTGTTTACTACTAACTACTACTACTAACTACTGTTTACTACTAACTACTACTACTACTAACCACTGTTTACTACTAACTACTACTACCACTACGTCTATAAAACCCTAAACGGCCTTGGACCCAAATCCATCCTAGACCTGCTGGTTCCATATGAAGCATCCAGAGGTCATAGGTCATCAGGAACAGGTTTACTGTATGTTCCCAAAATCAGAACCAAACAAAGTTGGTCATCATTCAGTTGTTCTGTTCCTCACCTGTGGAACAAACTACCTGAATACCTGAGGACTGAGAAAAACAACACTTAAATCACACTGAAAACATTACATTACTGTCTTTTAATGTTTGTATGACTCTTATTTTAATTGTCTTTTAATGCATTTTAATTTTCTTATGTTTTATGTAAATGACCTTAAATTGTCCTGTACATGAAATGTGATATTCAAATTAATTAGCCTTGCCTTGTCTACTACTAATATTAATGGTAATGATATATTTAATATAGCTTGACAATACAGCAACAAGAATAGAAAAAGAATACAGTAAATGCAAATTTAATAAAACAATTCCTGTAAAAGCGATGAAAAACGAGTTAAAAAAACTCAAAACGACAAAATACCACCGTTTAAGAGTAGAGGGAGTAAAAAAAGGTGAGTGATAATGAATGTGTAAAAAAATATAGAAATTCAATCTTAAATACAGATTAAATACAGTGCTGTTAATCTACTAACATGTATTTGTCTTTAAGTGATTTAATGTTGCTCTGATTTTACAGTGGGGGGAGGGGCAAAGTGTTTAAAAAAAAAAAAAAAAACAACCCAAAAAATCTTAAATGTAAAGAAGAAAAATTGGAATAAAACTAGAAAAACAGTTGTAATATAAGGATGTATATGCAGTAAGGATAACCCCTTCTAGCTTTATTTACTGACTCAGCAGATTCACTTAAAACCTGAAAGCACAACTTCTTTTTTTTTTTTTTTCTTCCTGTTTTTGTTTACACTCAGCCATTCTTAGTGTGTGTGTGTCTGTGTGTGTGTGTGTGTGTGTGTTTAAGTTGAAGCCTGTTTGTGTTTAATGGAGGAGGGAGTGACAAGAGAAAGATGTTTGAGTGTTTTAGGAGAGGAGGTGTATTTACTGTAAAAGTCTGTCGGGTACTGTGTGTGTGTGTGTGTGTTTTATGCTCACACACACACACACACACACACACACACACACACACACACACACACACACACACAGATGATAATCACCAGTAAAGGCGTGCGCTTGCTTTTCTGTGTCAGTGAGCAGCGTTGAGTAAATACGCTTTGTGACTGTGTGTGTGTTTTAGTGGGGCGGCGGGAGGACTAATGGAGATGTTCATTTACTCCTCTTTGTTTGAAGGGGCTACTTCAGCTCGAGAGGGATACTCTCACCAGGCTCACATGGAGCTGTTTAACACCTCAGATTCACACACACACACACACACACACACACACACACACACACACACACACACACACACACACACACACACACACATTCCAGCCCACATTGCACCGTCTGTCATTCCTTAAGAGTTATCCCTGCTTGGAGACTGTCCTGGCTGGGAAAACAAGCCCGCTGAAACACCAGAGGAATCCCCCTCCTCCATATTCAGCTGGGCATTAGCTTATTTATGAGCCACAGGGAAGTGAATTTACTGGCAGATCAATCAAAGATGGACTTTGTAGCTTGTGTGCCTCTGTCTCTAGAATGAAGTCGTAAAGCACCTTTTAGTTGTATAATGAAACAGTCACCATAACAGCCCAGAGGGGTAAATTGGTATGTAATGACTTAATGACTAAAAAACTGTTGTAAACCCCCCCCCCAAAAAAAAAACGAGTACCAGGATTTTCTGTCGTAGATTTTACATTCCAACACAGGTGCTAAACTTAAAATACAACTAGAGTAACTTTAATGTTTTGGTTATGGGGGAGTACTGGTACCTGGCCAGAAATAGAGGAACAGATTAATATGAAAAAATAACATGAAAAGCATGTGATGATGATGATGATGATGATGATGATGATGGTGGTGGTGGTATGTTTGGATGTTGTACCATCTTACAAACTTAAGATTAAGAGGATAGTTTTCTGTTACTATGTGCTACATTAATAATTTATGTTAAAGTTGAGCTTTTTTTTTTCCTTCTGTCATAACATGAACATCTTGCATATTTGATATTGTTTTAACTGGAAAATATTTAGTTGACGCAAAAGTCGTATGATGATAAAACGTTTCAAATTAACTGATGTGTGGTATGTGTGTGTGTGTATGTATGTATATATATATATATATATATATATATATATATATATATATATATATATATATATAATATAATTGCACTGTTTAAAAAATATGACTACAGTGAAGCATTCCCAGGCTTTCAGGACACAATGCAGGACTTTTCATTTTGAAAAGCTCTGAATTGTAAATTGATAAGGAAGACATATTGTGCACGGAGTACATCATCCACTATCTAACCATAAAATTATACTTGTACCCCCACTTGCCCTACTGGACCATAAATCCTCCTATTCTATACATTTGAATGGAGACCATTATATTATTTCATACGTGGTATGTTTCCACCCTGGTTTATGGAGCTACCCTGGCCGTATAATGTATTGCTCAGTGTGTGTTTTTGTGTCCGTGTGTGTTCAAGGTCTCTGCCTGTGTGTGTGTGTGTGTGTGTGTGTGTGTGTGTGTGTAGCGTCCTATTCTTGTCCAACATCCAGACTAATAACAGAGTTCTTTGGTTTCTCCCTGCAGCAGGCGGCCAGGTTCCAGCCAGCGCTAGCTTGCCATCTGTCCCCCCTCTCTCCCCTGTGACCCAGCACACAACCCCCAATATGAGGTGATTCATCTTCTTTTCTCTCACTCACACACACACACATGCACACGCACGTACACACACCATTGGGCTATTTATGCACGTAAGCAGACACAATTAGTTATTTATGCAAACCTTCCAATTTTTTTTTCTGTTGGACTAATTGTAATTTTTCTGTTTTTAATTTTTTTTTTAAACTTTACATTTCCATTCTATATATGCAGTGCAGTTGTTCCTCATTCACATATCATATGTTTGGGGTTCCCTTCACTAGTATTTCAGAGCGTCTGGAACATGCTCTAGAAAAGGCAGCACCTTTGCTTAGGGAGATCTTTGTGGACTTCGCCCCATTCCTGTCCCGGACGCTGCTGGGTAGCCACGGACAAGAACTACTGATCGAGGGCACAAGTGAGTACAATGTGACCAAAGATACAGATGCACAGTGACCACCCTGCTTTACTCCCACTGTGGATTCTGAGTGTAGAACTGTGAAGAGATGTCCCTATTTGAATGCAATTACATCTTCAGGCTGTTAATCCAGTAGCGTGATGAGTATGCGTGGAGCTGAGAGCTGCTGGTCGTGCTGAAGGTTTCCAGGGGGGCAGGTCAGAGGCCAGGCCACTAATAGCAGTGTTTGGGATGTCTGCTGCCACCAAACAAAATGGAAAGTTGATTGATAGCTGCAGGGGGGCTGAAGAGAAGGCAGGGGGAGGTGTGTGTGTGTGTGTGTGTGTGTGTTTGTGAATTTGTGTGTCATATGAAGAGCAACGGAAAGACCAAAGGCTACTCTGCCTTTGCTCCGTCTGTGCCTCCTCAACACACTCCGGACACTCGAGTGGCCCCCTGCCCTCTGAAAGCCCACAGCTCACCATTAGGGATCAATGGGACATATGCTGGCCAAGTGGAGCCTGTAATACAAGGCCCAAATATGTATTAGTTTACAGTAACATCATGTCCACTCATTAAGGCCATCAATACTATCTGTTCCTTTACAGATGGTGTGACGTTAAGCAGTCTTTGTGTGTTTGTCTGTGCAACGAGATAAAAAAAAAAACAAAAACACAATATTTACACTAATTCTGTAATGACACAACTCTGCATTTCTACATGTAATGTTGCTACGGTTGCAAGTTGGGGTATAAGAGAATCTTTTCTGAGATATATCCTGATTTTTCATTACTGTATTAATAATAAAAAGTACTGTATTGATATTTTTAGGGGTATTTATTAGAATGCAGAAATGGTGATGGTTCCTTTTTATTTATTTTTCCTTATATTTTATTTATTATTTACACTGTTTTGTGCCTCGACTGTCTGAAAGGGGCAGATGTTAGTTCTTTTGTTTGGATGGACTAAAAATAATAAAGATTCAGGGACTATCTACAATGCATTACTTTCACAATTAATAAAATAAGGACATTTGAGCAGGATAATGTTGTCTTTTGTGTATGTTTCCAGGCCTGGTGTGTATGAAATCCAGCAGCTCGGTGGTGGAGCTGGTCATGCTTCTGTGTTCACAGGCAAGTATGGCATCTTTATCTTCCCTCATACCTGTCGTCTGCTTTTTCCACCGATCTGATTTATCGTACTCACCTTGAGTGCATTAAATCCACGGTCCACAGTGGACACTGAGCCATCTACCGCCTTATCTTTCCTCCACACTACCTCGACTACCTTCACCACATTCACCCTGTCCATGAGTGAGGGCAGAGAAACTGGAAAGAATGCATCTTTGACCAAAAATATTGGTTGGAGGGTCAAGGGTGAGCGGCCTGTCCGTGTCACCTCTGACCTGGATATCGGCCCTCGTGGCCTGGGCCAAACTGATGAGGAGGGATAATGTAGATTTGATGGTGCTTTGCATTGATTATCCCTCTCTTCTCTCTTGTCTTGTGGGTGTTTTGTTGCCAAGTTTATTTAGCTGCTGCCGGATTCATGAATACTAATTCAGGGATCATAAGCAGGCGTGGGCAGATCAATGATCGGGGATGTCAATAGATCACGGCATGATGGCTGAGTTGCATTAGCAAATACACTGATACACCAGGCTGTTAAGTTACTGCGTGGAGGCAAAAAAAAAAACCAAGCACATTTAATATTTACACTTTACACAAAGACCGTAGCCTTTCCACATGAGCACAGTATGGCTATGAGTCACTGTAGTTTTGAAGAATTTATTATAGTTGTAAAATGATTCCATGACATGCTACTCCCCAATCCCAGAATCAGTTTTATTGGCCAAGAGTGTGAACACGTACAAGGGATTTGAAATGCTGCCACTGCTGCTTGTTCCGTTTAATTACATGACTGATATAACAATACTGATTTCACTTCTATGTACTATATCAATAAAACAGACGGTCTTCTATGGTGTAAGATAGCTGTCAATTCTAATATTCTAATATAAACACTTCAATATACCACATATATACATTATTGTCTTAGTGATGTTTATAAAGCGCTATTTAGCACTTAGAGGGTGTTTGGGAGAATTTTTCTACTAATCTGACTGTAATCACGCAGGCTGTCAGCTGCTCTGTTGTCAGAAATCGGCAGCTTGATTCGTCCAGAACGATCACGTGACGTCCCGAGATGTAATTTTCTGACTCCGCTCTAAGGAAAATAGTTCCCCGCAAAATCGATGGGTGCGAAGAATTGAAGAATTTTAATGTGAGAACTTTTTTCGCTACACTTACGAGTACTCATCCTTAAATTTAGATTCAAATGAAAATGGGGTTCACTTTAGGGCCTGATCTATGTTTCTTTTCTCAACTAGTAATGCCTGTGGATGTGGTGATGACGTTTTTTGACAGTTATTTCACTTGTGGGAAGTCATAGGCTAGCTTGTAAGTCTTACTTGTAAAGTTTAAAGTCGTACTAATTTCTAACAAATACGCACAAGTATCTGTCTATCGACGGCTATCTCACAGTACAGTCTTCAGTTTAGTGTGTGTTTTGTAAATATTACTGATTTCATATATTTTGTTGTCTTCTAACTGTGATTTCATGGTTTACCTGGTTTATAATTTAATTTACTTAATCAAAATATAGTCTTCCATGAAGTGAGTTTACCAAATTAGCTAATGTTGTTTCCATTATCAGTTAAGTAACTGTGGTTTCTATGCTCAGAAACAGCTTGGCTTCCTAGAGTACGTTACCTTAAATTATATAGAATTTACTTGTTACAGCTGCTGAGTTCATGTAACACCCATTCTTTTTCTTTTTCTTAGTCCTATTGCCAGAAATGCAATGTATGAGCTGGGTTGTACATTTAATAGAACCATTAGTCTTATGTGTAGTCATTGTAAACTCTTCCAAGTTTAGAGTGGGTTCAGCTGCCCCTTTAACACTAAATAGATATATTATTGCATTTGTATATCAACTATTGTCATTCTGTGGTGTCATTTGATATTGATGCGTTTACATTAATACATTAGCAGTTGGTCATTTAGTGTCGGATTACAAGACATTTTAAGATTTATTAATTTTTTTTACTCTTTTTTTTTTTTTTTTTTTTTGACATTGTGAGGAGCATCCTTCTCTGTTTGGGCTTTAACATCATTCATCTCATATGACCAGTGTATTTATTGTATACAGAATCACTTATTTTTATAGCGTAACAAACACTGGACATCTGTATCCGTACACACACACACACAGTGACAAGGACAACAGATAATAACTCCCCTCTTGCCCTGTTTGTTTGCATCTTTTCCATTTAAAGCGTCTCATAAAAAACAAAGATCTCCAATAATACAAAAACACATCTGATTAATGATACCTCTCACCGCCACGCTTGGCTATTTTTTTTTTTTTTCTTCTTCTTTTTTTTTTTTTATTTTTTATCAGCTTTATTTTCTAAAGAAATAGTGCCTGTCATCTGGCTTTCTTCCTTCCACCTTCTCCCCCTTTTAACCCCTATACCCTATTTGGTTCCCATTATTCACTTCACTTCTTCTCTAAAAAGGTAATACAGTCAGATTACACATCTGTTTGGACGTCAGCGGCTGCGCATAGATTCAGGCTAGTGGGACGCAGGGAGGGAATATGAGCCCTTTAATGTCCAGAGACGAAGGAATAGCAGGAGTGAAAACTAGATAGAAAAGCAGAAAGAAGAATGACAGGCTCTAATGCACCTATTTGTCATATCTGTCAGGGTGTTGTTTAATGCTAATCTAATCAAAGGCAGAATCTCTGTGATTGCTCTGCTGCACAGCTCATGCCTCCATTCCCCCTTTGGTCCCCAGCCCAAGCTATTTCTTCCTTTCTCTTAGCTCCGAACTACCCCACCCAATTTCCACAACACACACACACACACACACATACTCTTTTCAGCGAGCGCACCAGGGATTGGCCAGCGTAGTGTTGATTGCTTCAATAAATCATCCAACCAAATTCTCTCACAGCTAATGCAAATGTAATTTTATTGTTGTGTAAAGGGGGGAAAAGAGAGAAGGAGGAGGAGGAGGAGGGAGGGGGACGGGAAGGGGCAATACAACGCTTTTCACTTGGGAAAAGGAGAAAACGGACAGACTTTCCTTTGGGCTAAATTACAATGTATAATTATTTGTGTGTTTGTTCTCCTTGTGGGGCAGTGAGAGTGAGCCAGTGCTATGATTGATGACGTTATTTAGCTAAAGTTTGCCGGGCCCTCTGGCACAGGAAACGCTCTGTTCTCATACAGGAAGTGCCTCCGCGACCATGGTGTGACTCCTTCCTGCCTTGTCGCCCAACACCGGAGGGAATAGACAGAGATGATTTTGATTGATTTTTTTTTTCTTCACCCTCCACACACCCCCTTCGTAGAAGATGCGACGCGATACCATCTCTGTGAAATTTTTAATTAATTTCCCGTGCTTTGAGATGGAGTGGAGCCAGGGTTAAGGGTCAGGAGGCTAGGGACCGCAGAGCAGTTTTTAATCAGGGATCCTATGAAAGTTGCATTTGCGGCAACATCAGCTCGGCATTGAGGAGGGGATTGTAAACCGCTGTTTGATAGTGCCCTGTTTCTGCTCGGCCACAACGGCGCTCCCAATTAAAGGACCATTTTGATCAGACATTAACTGTCGGGGTGGCACGTTGCCTTGTTCTCAGTTGTAATATTGATCCTTTTTGGACCGCTGAATATACAAAGTGAGGATTAATGATCATATACTGTAGCTGCCGTAGAGCACTGGTCACAAAAAGAGTGCAAGTGGTTCCATTTACTTAATGTGCACCTGACATCATAATAAATTACACAGTTACTTGGAGTGAAACAAGTAATATTTATAGTTTTTCTGCCAATCAGTGAAATGAGTCTTGTTTAAATTTGCAGCATTTAGTCGATTAATGTATTTGTTGATCATGTGGTTTTAGTGTT
>CM035783.1:4433741-4776241 GCA_020466265.1 Siphamia tubifer
GTGGATTGTCTGTGTCTAATTGTATACGTCAGGATTTTAAAGGGACCCCCCCCCCCCCCACTCATCATGTAGAGGGCTTCCAAACTCATCTACTAAAATATATTTTTGGAATTGTAGGATTAATATTGTGTTTTCAGACATGTGACTTTGGGAAAGTAGGTCAAGGTTACTCATTTCAGAAGTGTTTTATCACTGATGCACTTTCTTTTTTACTGATGCACTTTTTAGCAGTATTTTAGTATTTATTTACCATATTTTCCCCATTGAGGTGCACTTGTGCAATGTCAATGAATGGTTTATATATAAGGCACACGTGACTATTAATCGCATTAAGCAAAGTCCAAATTGTGAGATGAAATGTCAAAATTGTGAGATAAAATGTCAAAATTGTGAGATAAAAAGTCAAGATTATAAGATAAAAGGTAAATTTTTTAGATAAAAAGTCAAAATTCCAAGTCACTAAGCACTACTAGAATTGATCTGGATTATAAGGTGCACTGACGTTTTGAGAGGAGATTAGTCTAAGTGTACCTTATGTAATGTAACGGTAATGTTTTTATCAGGTTTTTCATTCATGTTGACTGTACATCAATATTTCCTTTCTGCAGTGCAGCTTGTCTATATATATATATATATATATATATATATATATATATATATATATATATATATATATATAAACAAATAAACAAACATATGTATGGTAATACTTTTAAGGGGCCAGCTGTGTTTTCAGTGTTTACAAGATATCGCATACATGCTGTCAACAATCGCCCTTTTGACAGGTCAATGGGGTAAATAAAAATGCTACACTAGAAAATTATTTGCACTTCATTACTGCCCACATCTGCCTTTATTGTCCTTTAGGGTTAATGATGAATTGTAGTATGGGTTTATCACAACCTAAGCAACACACTGCAAACAGTATGTGTTCAAGTTACTGATTAGTTAGCCTATCAAACACTAAATTAGAAAGTAAAGTGATCTTCCGCCAAGGCTTTGTATCTTGTGTTAAATGCTAAGAATTCAGATCTGCTCTTCTAATGAAAATAACCAACATTTAAACACGAGACATTTAGTTGAAGAGTGAGGTGATGATTTACGTCTCATATAGGGCTGAACATCTGGTCCATTTGGAAGTGAACAGCTGGAGTTTGAGAATTCTTATTTATATATCATTAAAAATCCACTGACATGAACTAAATGATTGTAATTCAAGCTCTGTTCCAACTTCCAACAATTTAAAATGGAACAGAGTGTTTTTATGACACGCTGCCGGCTGCGTGAAACGACTACATATATTTGCTGTATGTGTTTTGACTGAAATCCTTTTCACTTCGTACAGTAGGTTTCCTGACATGTTTTGGTTTGTCTGTTTGGGCTCGGGGGGCTTATGTTGTGTTTTTTTCCCCACTCTTTGTTTTACTATAGTCATGAAAGTGTAAGTCCATGAAGCTCTTGGAGACTCTGCAGGATAAATATTTGGACATCGGTAAATATTCCTTCAGTCGTGAACGTGATCAAGCAAACACCGATAGAAGTGTCTGTTTTCTTTAACCAGATACCGTCTTGAGTATGAACATGTGGGTTGTTAAGGAGTGGAGCAGTGGCGTTAAGTTATTTTTGCGTGCAACAGCCACACGACTGACCAAAAATGTTATTAATCAGCCATATTTGTGTTTTCTGACATTTTTGGGTTTGCTGCCACTCGTACCCAGGATTCTGTTGGAAGTGGAAAGATACTGAAAGAGTATAGTCCAGGAGCCCAGGGGGTGGAACCTAGTTGGGAAGGTTACCAATTTTTATGGGTACTATGATGTCCGGCATGGTCCCCAGATAGAGGAACGGCACGTCTGCCGGGTTCCCTCGGGTGGGTGTGGCCAGGGGGGGTGTAAAACTGGCACCCAAAAAATGGGCTAGATCAGTTGGTGAGGTTACCACTTGGAACCTGTTGCAAATTGTTTGCCATGGTCCCCTGATTGAGGAATGGCTACTGCCAGACGTTTTTGTTGGTGGGCGGGGCTTGCCAGACATCATTAAGTGGAGGGTGAAAAATGGGCTAGATCAGTTGGTGAGGTTACCACTTGAAACCTGCTGTAAATTGTTCATCATAGTCCCCTGATAGAGAAATGACCATTGCCAGACATTTTAAGTGGTGGGTTACCCCCGGCAGACGCCCCGATATGATGACACCCCCAAAAATGGGCTAGATCAGTTGGTGAGGTTACCACTTGAAACTTGCTGCAAATTGTTCATCATAGTCCCCTGATAGAGAAATGACCACTGCCAGACATTTTAAGTGGTGGGTTACCCCCGGCAGACGCCCCGATATGATGACCTCCAAAAATGGGCTAGATCAGTTGGTGAGGTTACCACTTGAAACTTGCTGCAAATTGTTCATCATAGTCCCCTGATAGAGAAATGACCACTGCCAGACATTTTAAGTGGTGGGTTACCCCCGGCAGATGCCCAGATATGATGACACCCCCAAAAATGGGTTAGATTAGTTGGTGAGGTTACCGATTGATACCTGTAAAAATTGTTTGGCCCCTGGTCCCATGAAAGAGAAATGGCCACTTACATATATTGTTGTTGATGGACACGGCTCACCAGACATACATTACAATGGGTGAAAAATAAGAAAGATCTGGTGGGGTTAGAAGTTGAAACATGTTGTCAATTATGGTCCTCTGACATTTTTTCACTTTCACTTTCCAGCAGTAGTGGAGTAGGCCTACCCTCGTGACCAATAGGGAGTGTATAGCCATAGTTAGTTACATCATCCAAAGTGTCACAAACTTGACAAATGAACACATTGACTCAATTAAATTTTATTTTGTTGAGAAATGTAACGATCTTATACAGTTTATTAACCTTGGAGCTGTTTTCTGTAAATTGCTTAACCATAGAAATTAAAATTAACTTACATATGCACATAATTATATACTACATACATACAGTACGTATACATACGTACATAGATAATCAATTGTAGAGCTCAACAATGAAAGGGCAAAGACTGAATACGATATATTTATAGACAGATTGGAAAATTCATGAATATTAATATTAAATGACAATAGACAATGTTTGAAACAACCTTCAGCAGTCTTCAGCTTGATCCAAATGACAGTCCGTTCCCATCGATTGAATTCAGAAACTTGAGATTTGAAAAAAATGTGGCATATCTGGAAAACGAGGACGGTGATCTGAGGCCTTCAGATGATGGGATATTACTGTACAAGGCTCAGCTCCTTTATCATGTACGGTGAGTTAGAAAAAAAGTGACATGAACTTATTTTTTTGATTGAAATTGCTTTAGATGGCCACTGCCACAGGTATTTTGTTTAAATGCTATAACTTTTGAACGAGTGGAAGGCTCTGCACCAAATTTTGTGTGCTAATGGTCTATGATTGGTACATGAACAGATTTTATTTTGGAGGCCAAGGCTTCTACGATGACTGAATTTAATCACAGCGAATTTATGTTTGGCCCATTACATTTAAACAAGTGCTTGGATTTGCTCCAGTCCTTGAGACATAGGCTACACCTTTTAGATGGCCAACCTTTTTTGCAATAAATCTTGTTGACCTATACACTGTATAATATGTGAGCTGATTATATTTGGGTCACATGGTCAAGATAGCAGTCGCTTTGTGTGGTAATCCAAAAAATTGAGCCGATTTGGGGTTGTAGAGCCAGATACACACAAGAGTGTGACAGCAGCGAGAAGACAGCCGAGTATCGGGTGTTGTGTTCTACTGACAGCATTGGTGTGCGCGGCCAGTCCTGTTCAAAACCCCCCCCACAGCCAATGCTAGTTTGCTACTTTGCCATTCATAACAACGGGACACCCAACACCCAAATTCCGCTCGGGTTCTATTTTCCAAATGCAGCGCAGGTCCCGCGCCGCTTCCGCCGTGTTGGTGTGTAAGGTCAGATCTGTTTCCATTTTCGCCACCGCCAGTAAAAATCGCTTCAGTCCTGCCCCGCTTCCCCGCTCTGGTCTGAAATAGGCCTAGATCTGGCAGTTGCAGGCGACTTTACAAGAATGTGTGTTCACAATGGGGTGTCTCACGGTGGGAACCCACCAACAAAAATGTAATTGCCCATTCATCAATCAGGGGACCAGGGGTCAAACAATTTTTTACAGGTTTCAATCGGGAATCTCACAATTTTTGGTGAGATCTAGCCCATTTTTGCTACCCATCATACGGGGACATCTGCTGGTGTAACCCATCACTAAAAATGTCTGGCAGTGGTCATTTCTCTCTTAACGGACCATATATATATATATTTTTTTTACAGGTTTCAAGTGGTAACCTCACCAACTGATCTAGCCCATTTTTGGGGGTGTCATCATATCGGGGCGTCTGCCGGGGGTAACCCACCACTTAAAATGTCTGGCAGTGGTCATTTCTCTATCAGGGGACTATGATGAACAATTTACAGCAGGTTTCAAGTGGTAACCTCACCAACTGATCTAGCCCATTTTTCACCCTCCACTTAATGATGTCTGGCAAGCCCCGCCCACCAACAAAAACGTCTGGCAGTAGCCATTCCTCAATCAGGGGACCATGGCAAACAATTTGCAACAGGTTCCAAGTGGTAACCTCACCAACTGATCTAGCCCATTTTTTGGGTGCCAGTTTTACACCCCCCCTGGCCACACCCACCCGAGGGAACCCGGCAGACGTGCCGTTCCTCTATCTGGGGACCATGCCGGACATCATAGTACCCATAAAAATTGGTAACCTTCCCAACTAGGTTCCACCCCCTGGGCTCCTGGACTAGTAGGAAATGATAGCCCCGTCTAAAACATGATAGGAGATAAAGATAGGTTTGAAAAAGTAGGTTCTTCAATTCAATTTAATTTATTGTATTAATTTCATAGAGCCCTAAATCACAACAATTACAGGGTTGATCAGAGAACAATCACAGAAATAGACTAGAAAAGCACTCTGAGAGCGCAGACCTCCGCCAAGGTATACCCCCCCACCCCGATTAACCCCAAAATGAAATCACTTCTTCCTGTTCACATTCCCAACATATCCTGAAAATTTCATCAAAATCCGTCCATAAGTTTTCGAGTTATCTTGAACACAGACAAGCCGATAAACGCCAGTGCTATGGACGGACAGGCTATAGATGAACGTTCATTTGTAGATGAAAGGAAGGGGTGGGGGGGGGCAGGTCCATCCATCAGATGAGTGACAAAACATACACTGATTATACAGTATTTTTATTTATTTACTATTTAGAAATAGTGATTGAACGATATGGATTTTTTGAGGCTGATATAGTATTTACATTTAATTTTTATTAACATTTTTTAAAATGACATCAGCCTTAACCAATGACTGATTCAGGCCACTGATTATTCTAAAGCAAAATTAAAAAAAATATATATATATTATATTGGCCGATGCAAGACAAAAAAACGTAAATATTGGCCCGATGCTTCAGTTGTTTTAATGTAAATAACCATTTCCTGGAATAATTGATTCTCACCAGAAATTTGCACAAATGCTAAAGATTGATCAGAACACGATCTAATGCTATGTCACAGAATTTTCCTGTAAAAGCTTAAATTATATTTAATAGACATTACAGTTTAAGATCTTAAATGTTCTGATGTTATTCGTTCATAACTAACATTATTTTTGTACAATCCCAATTAATGCCACCTTTTCACGACATGGCCTCAGCTCGGGTACCACGTACTATTGCTTCAGAGCGTTTCCATTACATATACCATTGTACCTGGACGTCATTGCGAGGTACCATCAAGCTCACGTTGAATTTTCTCAACCTCCACGACCGACCATAGTGGTGGTCTGCTGATTGAATTAACTTATAGGACTGTTTACTGTCATTTCAAATCTAGTTTTTGGAGAGGTAAAAAAAATGGCGGGTCACATATTGATAACGCAATGATGCACAGAATTCCACCAATAGGTGTCTACGCTGTTTACACGTCAAACTTTAGTATCGCTTGGGACCATTTGGAACCTTAGTGGCGGCAATACCAACAAGTATTCTGAAAATGACTAATCTTGCCCCTATTTTGTGCAAATCTCAAGTTCCTATGACAACCTGTTCTTGAGTCAGAGCCAATAATGTGATTTTGACCTTTCTGCTAAATACAACCTTGACCTTTGACCTTTCCTGAAATGGATCATTGTATCTGATGTGCATTAACTACATGTATATGCTCATGTAATTTCATGGTGATATCTCAAGTATTGAGTTATAGCATGATATGTCTATGCGGACACGGACACACACACACACACACACACACACACACTGATTACAATAATCTCTCCCATCAAATGTTGGGTGACATTAAAAATCTAGTACTGGGTACCATGGGACCGTGTCTTTTCTTGTAATGGAAGCCAATACTAGTGGAAACACGGCATAAATGATCGAACATCTGCTGTTTTTGGACAGAAAAAAGTGCTTTTATGATGTTTTAAATAACCATTACTTACAACAGCATTAATAATTAAGTAAATATAGCCAAAAATGAATAACGGTTAACTTCTTCCATACCTGCATTTGAATAAATACCTAAAATATTAATACAACACTTGTAATTATCAGTACAGTATTATGAAATGAAATGTCACGTTACATTGCAGAATAAATATTTTCTTGTAAAGAGCTGCTACTTGTACAATATTCACTTTTTTCTTTCTGTTCATTATTATCATAAATTGGCTAAAAAAACCCCAAATAGATTAAAATGGTTTAGTAAATAATCCCACTCCATTTCAGATCCAGTGCCTAATAGTTAGGCCTATTGAGTCAGATTTTTGTGGCACCTTGTAATCGAACTCTACACATGCAATGTTAATTTTCTGTGTTTGAATAAAGGGGGAAAAAAAGTCGGTAGCTCTCCAGACGTTTAGTTTTGCTTCTGCTGCTCTGCCACTTTTGACATGAGGATTTATGCGTTTGTCGTGTCATCTAAAGTTGTATTCCCCACAGCCTCAAATCAACAAATACTTGTGATTATGAGTGATGCCAGCAAAAAGCACAACTGACTTATTTATTATTTCGGGAGAGCTGAGACATTTCTTTCTTCGGTGTTGGAAAATGTTTTCCTTGTGTTGTGGCGAGCCTGATGTTTGAAAGGCGATTTTACTCAGGAGGTCTGTGTT
Organism: Siphamia tubifer; assembly: GCA_020466265.1. Lineage (NCBI taxonomy): Eukaryota > Metazoa > Chordata > Actinopteri > Kurtiformes > Apogonidae > Siphamia > Siphamia tubifer. Next base: position 4,440,912 of record CM035783.1, read on the forward strand.
TTCTCACTAGTGGTAGTGGTATATTTAGATGTTGATTATGGATAATCAGCTGTAATGACGGAAGTGCATGGCACGTGTGTTTAGACTCAATGCCATCATCATGGAACACAGAGCAAACAGAGCTGTCTTATTAACTTCACATTCAAATGGACATTTCCACGAAAAAGATGAGAATTTGGCTCCACACACACACACACACACAGAGGGGAAAAAACACACCAGATAGAAAAACGTCTTTCACTTTCTGATCAGGATAAAGGGCCAGCGTTGACTCCGTCCTATCATCTGTTAGGAGGTCAGGTTAAAGGTCAGAGGTCACAAATGGCTGCTTGTATCCTCTCATCAAGAGCGCTCTGGTCATGGTCCCTATCGCAGCCATAAAAGCAGCGACGCCGCTGACCAGGGGCAGCCGAAATCCAATATTCTATCACTGACCTGTCCCTGCATCCTTTTTGTCACCACGAGATGTCCGTCAGATCAGGGTCATTGCTTTTTTAATTCAACTAGAAGAGCCATTTCTTAGCCCATAATGACACCATTAGTCTTACTATCACCTTTGTCCACGTTCGCGAAATGCCAATGGCCTTAACGTCGTTCATCAAAGCTAATTTAGAACGAAGCTTTTCATTACAACAGCAGCAGAGAGGTCCAATCGTCCATCGATAAGCTTTGTTTTTCAGCCAGAGTATGAGTTTTAGTTCTGGTTTCTTTGAAAGGGGTCATCGAGGTGCTGCAGTGCTGAGTTTATATTTAAGGAAACATTTTGTGGATTTTTATAATCAGTTTTAATTCCTGCTTAATTTGTTTTATAACTAGTTATGGCTAATAATTGATCAACATATCAGGCCGATATTTCAGTTTTGTTTTTTTTTCTTATAAAGGTATCGGCCTGTCGTGTTGGCTTTTTTTCACTGTGCCATGATTTTACCAATATAAGAAGTTCACAGCACTTTCATGCTCCTGAGATACTGCTGTTCACACTGAGGGGGGAAAAAAAAATTGGTGTAATAATTTTTAAAAGTCAAATATTCTCATTGTAAGTAAACATTTTCTGACATTGATCATTTGACAGGAAAAAAAACAGTATCTGCTTCAAATATTGGCAGCTTGTATTGGTGATTGGTGAAGGCTGTAGTTCAAAAAAAGAAAGAAAAGGGTATCGGCCCTAAATAATCATGTTGGTTTATCACAATATTTGCACATATAAGGTCAAGACATTCGATGAACATTTGTCAGAGTATGACGTAATTGTTCATCAGCAGCAGCAGCGGTGGTGGTAGTAGTAAAAACTGAAAATCTGCCCAAACTTGGAGCCAAAACTGACCAAAAATGTTCAGTTTTTGGTTCTATTAGCGAACCCCAGGGGCTGAATGGGACAGAAAGCACAGTCACCAACCTGGAGTGGGCGGAGTCATGTATAAAAAATATACCTTTCTGATGTTATTACTCAGAAATAAGGTTGAAGATGGACCTGTGGAGTTGAATTAATGAAGAATTCAGAACCAAGCAGAGCATTTGTCAACCACAGGGAAATGTTTTAAAATACATAATTCCATTTAAAAAGCAGAATTTCACTCCTTTAAGTTGTTTCCTTAAATAAGCCAAAAAAGGAGTAACATTAGTTTTTTGCCTTCATTGTTGCACGTTTTAAAAGGCATTGAATTTTGAAACTTGACGTACATTAATACAGACTGTGTGTGTTGTCATGTGGTTTATTCTGTTAAAAACATTAGCAACTTCTAGAACTAATACATAAAAATGATCCATACAAGTATATGTATGTGTCATCTTCTTTTGTTTTCTTTGTATGAGCACCTTCTGTGACTTTCATCGTCTCCGTTCATAACAACCGCCTTCACTCTGATTTTTATATCAAGGCTTCGCGCTGACATTTTGGGTAAAAATCCAAAGGGTGACATTTATTCTCTGTCCCTTATGCCTCCCTCTACTTCCATACCACAACAACAACAGCGTGACACATTAGCCTCCTGTAGCTTAGAAATGGAGGTGGATGATGTGAAAAAATGACTTTCTACCAGAACATTCAAACACAATCAACACAAAAATATGACATACTGCAGCTTTTAATGTTGGCTCCATTTAATATGAGGGTAGTTTTTTTTTTTTTATGTTTGTTGCATTTAATACTTGGTTGAATCCTGCTGGAAATAACACTGGTGTTAAAGTAAAATGCCTCCAGAATAAACCAACAAATAATCACTCATAAAAAGAAAGAATTTTAAAAAAGCTCTTTGGCTCTAGTGTCAAAGATCCAGTCTTGGGTCAAATTGTAGAATTCTCAGAATGACTTTTTGTTTGAAAGGAATTTTTTTTCTCCGAGCTAAGATCTACATCAAAACCCTGTCTGCACCTTACAATATAATCACAGTACAGGTTCATTCTAGTGGAATATTTATAAATGCATTGTATAAATAATAAACCAATATGTATGAGTGACATCAGCTCACCGGGAATTTACCTATTTTGTTATTTTTACTCCATTATTTAAGCTTTAGGAAATTTACAGTCATGGAAAAAGTTACCAGACCATCAAAAGTCATTGAAATCACTGATTTTTACAATCAAGTGCAAACTGTTATGTGTATCGTGCAACTAAAAGTGATAGAAAATAATCACAGAATGAATAAAACTACTGTTGTTGTCAGTACAGTGACATGGATATTGATGTAAGAACTGAAGTGTTTTTGTTTGTCAAGAAAACATGGAAAATGGATGGAGATCAGCTCTGAAATTAAGGTTTTCTGATCTATTGTCCCAACAAATGTATCCGTAGTTGTACCATGCATTGAAATGAACGAGAAATTGAATAACATTTTCCACAACTGTAATCTCTGAGGCACATAATTAAAAAAAAAATCAAAAAAAGAAATGAATGAATTGTGAAAATGACATGTTAGATATGGATATTTCAGTGTCATACAGGGACTCATTTGAAACTATGCTAACATCTGGGACTTTTTCTTTTTTTTTTTTTGCTTTTACAGATGTGGGATCACTTATTGTCATGACAGTCTTTAAAGTCTTAGTTAAAACCTGCAGAAAAAACCCAGTTTAAAGAAAGCGTTGAAACAATCAAACGTCTCTGGTTTTTTTTGTTTCTATCTGAACTCAGAGTCTATTTACAGCCTCACTTCCTGTGGTGTTTATTTGAAGTCCAGCTTGCATAGTCTGGGCCGGGCCTGGGTTATCCCCTCAGCCACAGACTCACACTCATGGTTAATGTCCTTCAACTACAGCCTATGCCTCAACTGGAAGGCCCCAAGGCTACTCTCACACACTTCCTCCAAAGCCAGCCTCGGCCACAAAAACCCTCTGCCAGCGCTCAAGTCCAAAACAGTTTCCACTCCCGAGGCCGGGCTCGTATTCCCCGTGTGCCCTCTTTTATTTGGAATGGATTGTAAACACGGTCAATGCCAATACGGTCCCTTCAGGACAAAAAGCAGTTATGAATTGAGGTTAAGTGTGAGGTTGTTGTCTTTATGACGTGAATTCGGTTACAGAGTGATGGCGCCCAGGCGTTTCGGGACAAAACGCTCCAAAATGTTTTTTTTTTTCTCCCCTCGGCTTTGAGCATGTTTGTTTCCGACGGCTTTATTTTTTTTTTTTTTCCTCATTTTGCGCCGAAAGGGAAAGAACCGGTTTTGAAAATCATCTATACACCAATATGTTTGGATGTGTTTTTGGAATTCTTGTAAACTGATCTTTCCTTCCTCGTTGTAGCGTTGATATTGTCGCCCCTCTGGGTCCTCTACGTTTACTGAAAGGCCAGTTTCTACATAAACACAGCGTTTCCTCTATCAGCTCGAAACATGATGACAGCAGAGTACACTTAGATTTTACATCTTTCACATCACATTGGTCCAGTCAGTTTGGGCAGTTTGTTGAAACAAGCTCAACTATCCTAACTAAGCATGTTATAGCTCCTCCTACTTTTACTTTTTCTTCTTTTGGAAACTTCATATTTGATTTTTTTTTTTTTTTTTATGAATCTAGTCTGTGATGAATATTTCTAAGTAGTAGTTTGGTAGTTGAAAGCTTAAAGCTGAGGTTTTTCACGCATATTTCTCCATCTCCCCTGAGAGGAAGAAGGGGAAAAAGCGTGGTGAGGTTCAGACAGGCCCCATGACCTTGTTGCTTTATTATTCTTTTGACGGTTGTGTTGAAGGTGTTGAAATATTGAACGGAACATGAGAGATGATGACCGCTGAGTTTCCCTTCTCTCGTTGTCCCCGTGAGTTGAGGATTTAAAGTCGCACACGGCTGTGGTTGAATTGTTTAGACTGACACCTCGAACCATAACGCAAGTCAAAGAGAGGAGGAAATTTGTGTATTTACTTGTGATAAATGCACTCTCACCGCTGCCGTTTAACTCCTTTCCACTGGTTCCAATGGATTATGGTGCTACCAGAAGCAGCCCGTCTCCTGTTTGAGATTATTTCCATGTGATATTATTGGCCACTTATTGCAGAAGCAGCATAAAAATACAGTAAAACTTCATTAATCATCAGGAAGAAATAAATATGTTGGCATTTTTCAGTGATTTCAAACACTATCAAATTTTCTTGATCATCTGAATTTGTATTTTAATCTTAATCTTGCCTCTATTGTAAACTGAAGCGAAAACTTTGCCATTTGGTAACTTTCTTTTATATTTTTTTTTTTTATAATTTTTTTGCAAGTTTGGTGCTTTTCATCAGGTACAAAGCACTGAATGGCCTTGGACCAAAATACATCCTAGAAAAAAATAAAGAAATTAAAGAACATATTGGCCAAAGCAACGGGTCAATACTAGGGTTTGGTACCGAAAGGGTTTTATTCAACACGAATACAAAATCGGTACTTTCAAAATGGTATCTGTTCCTAAATGGTATTCAAATTGGTACTTTAAAAAGAAGAAAAAACTAATTACAACCGGAGACATGCATGACTGAACTGTAACATCAAAATTTAACTGATGACTTTAACCCGTCTGTCTGACAAACATATAGACTGTGACAAAACATGTGTTAAAACTTATAAACCTCTTCTTATTAAGCTAACACCACATCTCGTGTCACCAGTTGAAGAATTCACAAACACCAGTTAATTATTTGTAGTTATTAAAAGTACTCACTCTAGTTCTGTCATGGTCCAGTATCTCTACAGTAGTTGGTCTGTAGCTTTATCTCTTAGGTCTGTCATGTCCGCGCTGGGTATTTCCATTTCTAATATACTATTAGCTCATTGCTAGGCTACTTGTGCTCGTCACAGAAGCTTTGGAGGCTTTAGTAAACACTGTGTCACCAGGTGCTTCAATAAATTACACCTATTGCAGCCTGTGCATGTAAATGTCTTCATACACCTGTAGCATGTGGAAGTATCTGGAACTTCTTAACTTTAACACGTAAACTGTAACCGCACCACACTTTTTGCCTTTGACATCTCGCTGTGTGCATGCTGCTGTAATCTGCGCACTTCTGTTTAACAGTGCGTGGTACCGAAGATTTCAGTCTGGTTACTACAGTTAATGTTTTCCACGGTCCCATACCTATACTGACTTTCGGTACCCAACCCTACTCAATACTGATTAAAAAAAAAAAAACAACAAAAAAACCCACATCTAAATATTGGCCCAATGTATAGGCTGGTTTATAATACTCTGTCAATAATTGTTACAGTAGTTTACTTTACCAAAGGCAACTTAATTTCTTGTCTGTTTTTGTATTTGTGTCATAAAAGAGGAACGTTATCATTTATGGTCAAGACTAATGTAGAAAAAATAGAATAGACAGTTGTATTGATTAATCACATTTTTTACGATTGTTTTCAGATCATCTTTGGTGTCCTCTGGTGACATCAGTTTAATCCTGTAAATTCAGGCACAAGAGTTGAAAAAAAACATTGATATTTAAGGTTTTTTTTGTTGATTTTTAACCTGTTTGCACCATTTGCCATCCTTGAAACAAAAATCCTCTCTGTCCACATGTAGCACATCTCCTTCCCAATATGTCTGTAGAGAAAATACAAAAGATAATTTATCTAATTGTAATGTTCCATGTTGTGTTTACCTTCAGGAATGGCAGAACTCCATCCAGAAGAACGCAGGTCTGGCCTTCATCGAGTTGGTCAACGAAGGCAGGTAAGCGTTGGTTACATGTTCATTATCTTTACGACCCGGGGCCAGCGCTGTCTTCAGACCATAACACCGACTCTCAGCCTCTGAACATCCCTAAGGCCATCATGGTGGTGGGGCAATTGAGGGTTGTGGACAATGATCAATGATTGGTGTGTTAAAGCGAAAATAGAGAAAATGAGGGTGGAGGACCCTGGAGTTCAAGGCACCATTCAATACCTGCTGATCCCGCAGGGAGTTGACAAAAGGACAGAGGTTTGGCACTGCGCTCCTCTGTGACATTTTGGACATTTCTCATCCTTCTGTCAGTCGATGCGTTTGTTCTTGATCTTTTATCTGCTCTTCTGTCATCCTCTTTGTCACCGTCTCTTGTTTTTCCACTCATCCCCTTTGATGAGCTTTTAACACATTATCTAATAACTAGCGCTGTCAAATGATTATAAGTTATATTCAGATTACATAATCACAGGGTGGATTAATATGAATAAATTGGGATCATAATTCACATTTAGGATTATATACAGTGTTTTCCGGACTATAAAATGCACATAAAGACTAATTTTCTCCAAAAACGACAGTGTGCCTTATACTCCAGAGCGGTTAATATATGGATGTATTCTGATTGTACTTAGTGACTTGGAATTTGAACTTTTTATCTCTTAAATATTGACTTTTTACCTCATAATTTTTGCTTTTTATTCACAGAATTTTGACTTTATCTCATAAATGTGGCTTTTTCTCATGATTTTAACTATTACGAAGTTTTCTCATCTAAATATGGAAATATTATGCAAGCAAATGTGCTCACAACACAATCCCACAACTTGAAAGGCAGTGTAGCGACCCTTACCACAGCGTAATAGTTTACACTGACAATGTAACATCTCATTACACTGAAATGTGCTGGTGAGAACCCAGATAAATATGCTATTTCTTGTAGCATTTTGACAAATACCAATGACAATAGTGAAAACTGATTAATAAATGTTTTTCAATGTTGGCTTTAAACATTTTGTCCCAAGTTTGGCTTTATTTCAACAACAGTTTCCATTTTTATCATGATATAAACCTGTGGTATAGATGCATTGGAAAGCTTCCCGCAGACATTTTACCTTTATTATTTTGTTTGTTTTTTGTTTAAAGTGATATTGCAACATTGAACATCACAACTGGCAATTGTTAATCATTCAAAAATGACTCCAGTATTTTCTAATAACCACTACAACTACTTTGATTTGCAAATGCGTCATATCATTCAAGATGTTTTTTATGAAAAATTAATAGATTTTCACAAAATGGAGCAAATGAAAATTCTTACATTTTATCAAATTGTTACATAAAGTTTCTTTTTTTTTCACATAATCTGTGTTAAAGTGGTTTAACAAACAGTTTCTCCTTGATCTCATTAATCTCACATGTAGAGGACCACACTTTCCATTATCGATTACCAGCTTTTAAAATAAGCAAAGGCCAATCCACAGTAATGGTAATGAGAATAGTGATGTAGTTCTCTGGGTTTTTGTGGAGGACAGGGTTTGTAATTCACTTTAAAGAGGTGACTCTTGTGCAAACATACCTCATGTCAGTCAGGGTTACTAGTAAAAGTGCGGTGATTTGTAGTGAAGACAAATGTACATGCATAATATGTGTAAAACAGACCTTTAGTCCATTTCTCAGTATCGGTCAAAGAGTCGTAGTTTATTTTTATTTCTGCCAGCCTGCATAAAGGTCAGCCTTCAGTTACATCGGCGAGATAAAACAGCATTTCAAATTTCATTTCCAGATTCAAGAGTCAAATTTTTGTGCCACAGTTTAGGGGGATTTGCTCTGCTCTGTCACAAAAATCCATCAACAAGACACTGAACACACATGGAGGAACAAATAGAGACAAATTCCACAAAAATATGGAACACATGATTATAGATGTGTAGAAATAGTTTAGTGAGGGGAAAAAACATGAAATAAAATGTTTATAAAATCATACAGACATGCATTAAATTGCGACAATTAATGACCTATATAATACTCTTTACACATACATAGACATAAAAAAATAGTTGTTGTTACTTTTAAGACAATAGTGACAACAATTTATTCCACACCTTTACAGTGAGTCCCATCAGATAAGTTTGTTCATGAGTTCCTGTATGTCACATTAATTATTATTATTTTTTTAGAAATTATGTGCAGGATAAAGTGGGTTCAGATGATGAGAAATTATCTGCTTCAGAGATTAGTCATGGAAAAAAATATTAGACCACCCCTTGTTTTCTTTCATTTTACTGCTTGGTACAACTAAACGTACATTGGTTTGGGCACATGTAATAACAAAAATAGCTCATAGTAGGTTAATTTCAAAGCTGATATCTAGCCATGTTCCATGTTTTCTTCAGAAAAAACAAAATTGGTTCTTATGTCAATATCTCTGTCATTGTACTGGGGGAAAAAAACGTGCTTTTATTCATTCCAAGTTTTCTTTTTTGTCTGTTATAGTCACATGATACACACAGGAGTTAATATTTAATACATAACCACTCTTTTTGATGATGCAATAGTTTTTTCTGTAACTGTACATGTACTAAAACTTAGATACTTTAATAAAAATAACTACAAAAACAAATGGCGAAAGCGCTGGTGAGCTGATGTTTTCAAAGCGTATGATAGTCTTATTACTCATGGATGGATGGATGGATGGATGGATGGATGGATGGATGGATATCAACCTCTAATGGGACTATAGTGTAAAGTACAGACAGAGTTTTGAGATGGATCTGGAGGGAACACCATTCTCAAAATTTCACAATTTAACCCAAGACTGTATGTTTGAAAGTACAGCCAAAGAGCATTTTTGATTTTTGACATTGCACTGCCAAAAATAGTCCTTCTAGGCATTCCATGTTTTCGTTTGTTTGCTTTAGTCACATGATCCACGCAGGCGTTAGAACTTGACTGGATAACCATTGTTTCTGATGTCTTTTGATGGTCTTAATATATTTTTTCCTTTTTATATATATATATATATATATATATAAACAACAAAAACCCTGTGCTCCTCACACATAGTTATCAATCCAGCTGATGTCATTATGTCTATGCATGTGCTGATGGCAGCATATACTATATGTATGTATGTATATACTGTGTATATATATATATATATATATGTATATATATATATATATATATATATATATATATATATATATATATATATATATATATATATATATATATATATGACTACATGTACATAATCTAAATACCACAAGAAAAAAAAATGGGAACACCAGCCTTGACTTTATTCTGTCCTCGATCATAAACCACCAGCGGTCTGGGGTTATTGATAGCGGGGTCTGGACAGGGCCACTGAGGCTACGGAGGCCCCTGCACCTCCGCTCCCCCGCTGCCCTGCGCTGAAACAGCAGGCTTAGGTTACAGTCATCCCCTGGCCTCTGAAGCCTCAACCCGCCGTTAGCCCCCCCCCCCCTCTCCAGCCCCTGCTCTCTGGCCCCCGGTCTGTTATTGTTCCACTTTGCACAGTCCTGACCTTTAGTGCCGTAGCGCGGTTCCTTCGACCCGCACATACACAACATGCATGTTTCATTAACACTGATAAGACCAGGGGAGGGAGGTGGGCTACATATGTAGCAACATGGACGCAGATCCTACCTCTTGTCAGATGCATATCATTAACAAATCAATTGGCACCTGCACCCCTAGTGAAAGGATGGTCTGCTTTGGTCTGGTTTCCAAATTAGATTTTCTGCTCATTTTTCACGGTTCTTTTTTACCATTTTATTGGAATTACATGGCTGTTCCATATCTCAGTTTCCAGATCTCATTGTGTTAACCAGATGTTTTAAACGCCCTCGAGCTCAGGTTTTATGATTTTTTTTTTTTCATTTTTCTATAATCATCGAATCGTCACTCCGATTGTAACATTTTGAAGACAGTGCTTGTAGATAACTTTATTTCCGTGCACTGAAGGTTGTCGTCCCTCCTTACACAGGCTGCTGAGTCACACCATGAAGGACCACCTGGTACGTGTGGCTAATGAAGCTGAATTTATCCTCAGCCGACAGAGGGCTGAAGACATCCATAAACATGCAGAGTTTGAGGTAAGATGCAGCACAGTTTTGGTTATTCATGCACACACACACACACACACACACACACACACACTTGGACAAAGTTCATATTGATTTACTATTTATACCAGAATATTAATGCATGACCTGCTGCAAAACGTGGAAGCAAACATTTGACATGCACTGGAAAAAAAATCTCAATCTTACCAAGTGTATTTTTCCCATTTCAAGTCAAAATACCTCAAGTTAAAATAAGACATAATCGCCGAAAGAGTAAGTTTTCAGTGGGGTGTAAAGAACATATTTTTAGACTAGAATACATCATGAAAATATTACCATAATTTTCACTTGTTCCATTGGCAGATTTTGAAATTATTTTTTAATTCCAACAATGACATATTTGGACTTTAAATGAGAAAAATACACATGATAATGTTTTGGATTTTTGCAGTGTGAATATTAATTCCTGTGGTGGTCAAGTATACATGTGAGCTACTTTACTTCACTGTTTCCACGTCACTTTTGTTTGACAGTTGTAGTTCAGGGTTTCTGCTGGCCATTAAAAAGCATTAAATATCATTAAATACATTTTGTGAAAATTAAGGCCTTGAACTGCATTAAAAAGCATTAAATTCAATGTCCATAGACATTTAAAAATGCAATACAAAAGCATTGTTATCAATTATTTTGATTATATAAACAATTATTTTGATTGGAAGTATAGTGTAATGATTAACATGTGAAACACTTGAATTAATTATTGTCACAACACCAGATACCTGGAATACAAAATGCTGTAATTTTCATATAAAACATGTATACTTTTATCATTTTTAAAGGGTTTAAGGGGTAGTATTCGGGGGTTGGAATGAATCAGGGCTTTTATATGTAAAATGTGACTATTTACAAAAGAATCACGGTACAAAAACACTTCTGGAACGAATTAATTTCGTAAATTGAGGTACCACTGTACTTCCTGGATTAGCTAAAAAATACATTATCACAAAGCCGAAAGCTGGACAGTGACACTGAACACATGATGATCTAATACATGACACATAGCAGTAGATTTAACAACTGAGCAGTTAATAGTGGTTCACGTCAGCTCAACTTCAATATTTACAGTAATCAAATATAATGTATACATAAATGGGAATCCATAAACACAGCATATAATAGTAAAAAAAACCCACTTATGTACATTTGACTTGAGTACATCTTTCTTTCCTCTTTACTTCTGTGGTCTGGCTTTATTTACTGTAATGCCTTAAAAATGGTGAGGTAATAAGTAGTTTTCCCAACCCAGAGGTGTCCCGGTGCAAGAGCCTCGGGAGCATTAAGCTTGGTCTGATACTGCTTTGATAGAAATGGTTCATAGCTTGATATTTTTATGCTCTGTCAGTGAATATGTAATGAAAACAAGGATGTGGTAACAGTCAGTGAGAACATAGAGTAGCTGATCCAAACGCTACTTCTGACTTGTCCATCAAGTTTCCAGATCTGTCACAGCAAACCTCGAGGATAAATGTTTACTTTTCAAACATAACCCTGCGCTAATCATGAACACACACACACACACACACACACACACACACACATTGAAGTAGTTTGAGGCTGCAGATCATGCTTGGCATATATCACTAACCAAACATTGTGTAGTGTTAATTTATCCCGGTGCCTCTCAATGTAACTGCGTACTGGCCTCTGAAATATAACTTCCCCCTCCCCTCGTCCCCCTCCTCAGACCAGTCCTGTGCACAAACGGTGCCATTCAGGTGCAGCTCCTGGGCCAACTCTGCCCTGACCCAAGGGCAGCCCTCGTGGCCTGCTCCCCACTCCAGCTCCACTCTACTCCTCCTCACTGCTCTCTAGATCGCACCAAAATCATTTCCTGTCCTGCTGAGATCCTGTCCATTATACTCCCGTTGGGGGTGTATTTTGCCAGTGACAGGAATATGGCATCTCCCCTCTCTCACATCCCTCTCCCTCATTTCTGCGGAACCTGCCAGCACTAAAAGCTGCAGACAGACCTGAGAGGTGCAGGACTAAAAGGCTAACTGTGTAAACCCACCACACGCCTCAGCCCCCACCTCGCAGTAAAATGTGATGCTTTTTTTAAGGTTCAAGGAAGGGTCTCTCTTACATTTGTAAAATCCCTCATGAGTATTGAAAGTCAGTCAGATGGTTTAGAGCACAACTCTTACACAGCAGTTATTGTAATTGTTTTGTCGTCTGTCTGTCTGTCCATTCTATGACATAATCACATTTTCTAAAGAACGTATCGACATATTTGCACCAAATTTATACTGTGGATGCATCTTGTCATGGATCAGAAGCTTATTGACATTGACCTACCTTTTTAAGGTCAAAAGTTGTCCCAGTTGTGGATCAATAAAGTAATTCTGTTCTATTCTGTTCTAATATCTGAATACTTTGAAATTTAGTGTATAAAAAAATATTAGACCACCCCTCTTCAGTTTCTTGTTCATGTCATTGCAAAAATCTTAAATCTTACCAAGTGTATTTTTGCGTGAAGGCCCCCCCCCTCTCTTGCTCTGTGTGTGTTTACTGTCCCAGTGTAGCATACAGCTAGTTTTTGTGTTGTCACTTTTTTTTTTAAAACTTGCAGGAGAAAAAACAGGCACATGAACCAGTTTGATCCACCATTTTTTTTAAGTTTGTGCAGCTACTGTGGCGTCGTCTTCTCTTATAGATGCTAATGCTACTTCAGATTTGCTGCAATGGGAGATGGGCTTAACCCCACGTGGGTGATGTCAATGTCCACATGATATGTAGTGAACAGGCTTTTATCAAGTGGCTCGTTTCTCTGTATTTTCTATGAATGGGAAATCCAGCCAGTGGAGGGGACACCCACTTTAAAGGGTAGCATGTGTTGGTAACTTGGGGTGAACCATCATATTTCAAAAGGAGCGTGGAAAAGTGGTTTTCAGTGGAATGACACCTTTAAGATTTCACTGGTCAAAAGTTAATGTGACAAGCACCATGAGTGAACAAAGTGAAATACTGAACTTGGGTTCTTCAATGGCACCAACTAAAAGGGTTTTGTTTGGTATCATCAATTTTTGAAAAATGCCTTGTTTGGTCCCTGTTTTCAACACTTAAATGGGTGTCTGCTGTCTAATTCAGTATTATAAAACACACCATTTCTGCCACAGTTACTTCTTATTGTTACTCTGACCCCTACAAGGGAGGTGAGGGTAATATTTTGGATTTGGGTTTTTTGTTTGTGTGTTTGTTGCTTGTCAGAAACCTTACGCAAACACTTCAGAACCAATTTCCATGACATTTTCAGAAAAGGTGTGAGGTGGTCCGGAATAGATCCCATTAAATTGTTGTTGGATGTAGGTCCAAGGTCATAGTCACCAACAATGTGTTTTTGCAATGATACAAGATGAGGTAAATCAGGTAAAACCTTTAACAGACACTGTAACATCTACCAACAGGTGAGTTACTGTAGTGATCACACCTGTACACGATCAAAATCTTTGTTTTTTTTCCTCCAGTAACGGGAAACAAATCTCTTGCAGATTAACGTAGAACTGAAATATTTCTGAAGAACTGGCCTACCTGCATTAATGCTAAAAGTCACCCTTGAAGCAACATTCTCAATAATAGAATCCTGTATTAATATTTGCACTGTCTAATCCATTCCAATTCCAAATCCATTTGGAATAGATTTGTCAAGGAGGAAAGTTGAACAGTGTTTAGGATTAGTATTCTTATCCTATCTATGATAACACATATTTTTAAGCGATTTGATTTGATTTATTTTACAATTGTGAATAAACAGGGAGATATTTTTGTTGTTGCTGAAACGTTGTTAGACTGCTGAAAACTAGAGTTGAAAACAATGACTTAAGTTGAACCACAATATGGTCAATATTTTTAGGTTGACTCTGCTTTGAGTGTATAAAAATGCCAAGGAAATGAAAAATTAAACAAAAATATTTGTAATGTGTAATAGAATTTTGTTTTTACTAAAACGGATTTATGAAATTGGCCTTTACCAACGCATCATTCAAGAACAGAATCGAAGCCAAGACATAGCAGACGTGCCAGTATATATGATGTACAGATATGCAGTGTATTGTGGGTTCTGCTGTGCCCTGTTTGGCAGCTGTTATTAACTGATGCCACAATAACACAAGGACCAGTACTTTTGCCAGACAGACTGACTGACAGGCAGACAGATTTGGCAGCCGTTCTGCACATGACAGCCTCACCAGTCGTACTCTGCCTTGGTCTGTTTCTGTGGCTTCAGGCCTCGTGCTCTGTGTGGAACCACGTCACTTCAACTATTCCTCCACGATTTCTCAAACAAGCTGATTCCTAACCTGGCAACCAGCAGTTTGGCTCAACATGTAAACGTCTGCCTTTTCAAAATTCTCCAAACGTGTGTAATTATTGTTGTGGAAACACTGTCATGTCCTTCATAACTCTTTACTTATGTACATGTTGGTAAGAGAGAACGAATGACAACCATCCAAGGGCATGATTTCTACTTTACTGTTAATAAGTGTTAGCTGCTTTAGTCGGCCAGACTCTCAAATCCCCCCTTTTTAACTTGAGTCATTTTTAGAAAAAGAAAATACTCTACACTTGAAATGATCTCCATTTCTAAAGTTTATGAGCTTGTATTTGATGGGTTTTTTTGCGCAGTATTTGGCTCTGGAACTGACTGTGCTGTATATGTTGAAAAAATACTGAGGATATAATAGCTGTTTGGTGCTGATATAAAAAGTCAAACAAATGAGCTTCATTGTAGCAACAGGTGCAAGACACTATGAATACAGAACACATGTTTCAGTTTCATCTTTCTTGTAGCTCAAATACTTCCTGATACCTGACGCTGCTTTTCTGTTTTCCCTCAAGTCTTTGTTTATGCTCATCTTCTCTTTTTCGTTAATAATTTTTTCTCCCCAATATTGTTACCAGCGACTCACTCCAAACTGATAAAGCAGGATTGTGATTGGTGGATCACTATGCACAGTATGTCACATCGCCTTGAAATCAGATGAAAACACATTGAGTTAATTTGCACGACCTGCGATGCGACTATTGTGAACACATCACGATAACGATGCTCAAATGATCTATTGTACACCTCTATGTTTGCTCCCATATGGAGAAACTGAAGTCTGTTATATGTCCTGGTACTGGATTGACTGCAAAAATACAACTAATGAAAAGCTATAACTTTTTCTTAGTTGTATTTTCTTGGTGTCATTTTGAAAGTTACTCTACCTTTTGCAATCTTCCTAAATCAGACATCCACCATTGTTTGTCCCAAACTGTGTTTCACAATTGAATTCCCCTCTTAAATGCAGTTGCTCCTCAGTGACCTCTGAGAAGGAGTGAACCCCTGATAAGTCTTGCTCTGATATTGCTGTATTGATTTTTGCCTCCATACGAGCTCTGCTTGAGCCTGCTCCAGCCAACGGTTTCATTTTGCACTGCTACAATAAAAATAACAGGCCAATGAAACATCCCCCTTGAGGGTCGGGGGGGTGGGTGGGTGTTTTCAAATCATTTTCAGCTATGTCCCAGTTTTTAAGTGTTGTTCTTGAGTATTGTGTTGTGCTGACACCATAGGTTGGATATTGTTTTTGTGAGAAATACGCCAAAATGACTCATTTTGGCTGATATTGTGCAACACAGGAAGTGGGGTGGGCTGCTAAGTCATCATTGCTAATCACTTTTACTTTCCCATTTTATATGCGGGGACTCTTGCTTCAGTAAACCAGAAGCTCCAAATGCCAACCCAGACACCAGAAACAAAGATTATTCAATCCATAAAAACAAATTTATGTTTGCTCCTTGTCAGAGTTCATATCCTTGAGACGGCAGTGATAGAGGAGCGTTTTGATTTAGATACCCGTTACCCTCTGAGACATAACATATGCTTTTTCTCTCTTACTGTGTCTCTCTCTCTTGCTCACTCACACTCTCCCTCACTCTCTGTGGGACAGAATTGAGTTATCTTTGGCCCTGAGAGTAAGTTATTATAGTGAGCTTAGGGTGAAACAGAGATGAAGATAACTAGGAGGAAATCCAATTACCTTTTAGGGTTCTCTATCTAATAGGATCCTTAATGTGAAGGAGATCTGCAGATCGGATGCTGCTTCCCAGCACAGCAAATGATAGAGTCGGATATCTTGGAGGGTAAGCTGGGAAGGTAGGGGAAGGCTGAGACAGAAGGGAGGAGAAAGAAATCGAACTCTCTTCTTTTTATGGGGCTGTTCATTAGGGATGAAATGTGGTGGGCTCAGGGGCACAAGGGCAGATAAGAAGGTCCAGATAGGGAAGAGTGAGCAAGACCCGAATCATTTTTATTCTCCTTTCCCCCTTCTTCTTCTTCGCTCAATACTTTTTTTTTTTTTTCTCCATGTGTCCCCTCTTCCTGATTCATCCTCTGCTTTTATAGGGAGTAATTGAATTGACGGTCTGAGAGATCCTGTGAAAGCCAGACGGTTGCAGCTAATTAGTGCTCGGCGTCATTGTCTTTCCACTGCTGAGCTCGTAAAACGATCTGGTCCTCCTCTCTGCGTTAATGACATTAACATTGAACTGATGCTCATTATGTTCCATTATCATAGTGCTAGTCTGTAAAAATCTATGCATCACAGACTGGTAGTAGAGCTGACCATCACACAGACGACATGCTAGGGCCGGGTAATAAATCCAACATACTCAATATGTCGTTACTTGCACCATGTTTGATGTAGTAAATAACTCACAAATATTGAATATAAAATTATAATCTATTTTTTTAAGATGGGAGAGACTTGCTTTGGCATTTTTTCTTTTCTCAGTCTCTCCTTGGAAGACTAGTTTATAAAGTTTCACTATGTATGCAGTATTAGGGCGTATTCACATGGTAAAGTCCGGACCAAGGTTTGGACCAGAACCTTTTTTTGCCTTTTCACACTGCACTTATAATCCGGACTTTATTTACAGTCTTCATTCACACTGTATTGAATCAAGTGGACCAACGGACTTTAGAACGTCATGTCGCCAATGCGTGTACAGCGTGCGTCTCTCTATAGTCGACCCTGATTGGTTAGCACTACACTGTTGCAGGAAATGGACCAGTTACTAGTTTTATGAGTCTTTTCTAATTCAGTCTTTATAGTATCATCTGACCAAATTTCAATTAAATACCTGGTTTCCTCGTCTCCCCATGCTTGGACGTTGACTAGATTCCGCGCACGTGACTGTGACGTAACTGGTCCGATAGTCCGGACTTTCGTAAAAAGAGCTTTCACAATGTGCACCAGTGAACCTTGGTCCGGACCGAGACTACCTCCTCAGCTCGGACCAAAGACTCGGTCTTTAGTCCGGACCAAGGTTCGGGGGAGGTTTCACACTTGTCAATAAAGTTCGAACTTTCCTGGATATTCCGAAAGTCTGGATTTTCTGAGTGCAATGTGAATATGCCCTTAAAGTCAGTTTATACTTCTACCTCCATTCAAAGCTGCTGGACTTCACATGCTGACGTTATAAAGTCGGTGCTTTTGTAATATCTGCACAATATTGTCAAAGCTATGGGTGTACAACATTACAATAATGATATTGTGATATTTGGCATAAACAAAATAAATGACAATTTCATGTACAAAGAAAAATGTTCCTTCAACATGTTAAAATGAACCAATTGTTTTATATTTCTTATTTAAGACCCAATACTGCAACACTACAATCAATTACACAATTCTATCTAAGAACTTGGTGATGCTGCAACTGTAGACATTCAAACACAAACATACAAGTATTTAGTCAGTCATTTTATTCCCATATCATAGTGTGTAAATGACATGGCTGTATTTCATAACAACAAAAAGTGCCAGAGTATGAACTTTAACAAAACACTATTCCATTGTGTGTCTCGTTTGGTAAATAGTAAATGTAAAAATAAAATCTTTAAATAGAAGTGTTCTGATGGTGCTGATGAGATGCTGCTAAATGAGTTCTATTCTATTCTAAGCTATTCTTTTCCTTCTGTATTTAGATGAATATTTACTTGTACAAAAGTACTGCTATATGAATAAAACTACTTCAAATGAGAAAACCAAAACATAAAGCAGAACCTCCACCATGTCTGCATTTGAATGAACGGCTACAAATATCTACAGTATTTTTAATATCAATACAGTATTCTGAAATTAAATATTGCAATACATTGTGCAACCTATATTTTCTTCAAGCCCTAATCATCAATACAAGATGAATTCACCTCTGGACAGAAGTAAATGTTGTGTATTGTATAAGATTAGTGACCTGGTGCCTCAGCATGTCATACCATAATCAAAGTGAAATGTGGTTGAACACAATAAGACTATGGAGCTTTGTTTTTGTTTTGTTTTTTCAGACTGTATAACTGAGCCTACTACAAGTAATTATGCAGCTCCTTCAGCGACAGTATTTTTTTTTTTTATTGCATGCACAAGGATGTAGTGTAAAATCTTGGCCGCCTCAATTTAGATCCAACCCTCAGGCAGATCAGTGATTACGTAAAAATCTTTCTAAGAGAATCGTTTGTATTGTAAAAACAGAAGCAATCTACTGAACAAAGAGTAATCAAACACAGACAGGCTCGAGCCAGAAAACCACAACTCCCAAAGGCTATTTACACCACATCATTTCCAGTGCTTGGACTGATAGCTGCCACCAACTATAGCAGGCTGTCATGTAGTTGTCCAAACTGTAATGTATGTCAGTCAGGCTTGATGTTTGGGCACCTAATTATTGTCAAATCTGCTGTCAAGAGGGGGGAAAAAAATGTCTGTTTTTGTGATGGCACTTTCAGAACAACTATTGAGGTTCAAAAACACACACTTGTGGAAGGACTTTCACACAGGAATTGAAAAAGCAAGAGAATCCTCTGAAGAATTCCCATTTATTTTCTATTAATATAAATGCTGAGGCTGTTTTATTGTTAAAATGTACAGTGTTCTAAAAGATAAGCATATATTTTTGCTGCACAACAGAGATTGTTTCATGTAAGACACTGGAAGAAGTGGGCTACAGATGAGGGTTGGGGAACAGTAGTCTTAGTCCTGGTGTCTTGTCAGCGTAATGAAGTCCCCAGGTAGCTCCTCTGCAGTTCCCATCATTATATGTGACCGGCTCACCCCAAAATATATGACTTTACTGCACGGCTCCCTTTGTTTCACTCTGGCACAGTCTTTTTAATCACAAAGAAAGTGTCTTTTTGATCGTCTCTTTTTGCGCATCTGACTGTTAGCTTCATGTTATGAATAAAAAAAATTCATGTTGTAGCGGTTTTTGTACTTGATGGAAAGCAGAAAAGCATTTGGTACGGACTGTTTTATATTAAAGTGTTCTTCGTACATTTAAAAAAAATAGGTGTATAGGAGCAAAAAAAAATCCAATTAATTGCTTTACTTTTGCTGAAACTTGTAAAAAGCAATATTGTATTTATTTTCAAAATCATAATATGTTGCTTTTTTGGTTTTGCTTTTTGTTTTAAATCTCGGTACACCCATTTTCTGATGACATAAGCACAGCCATTCAAATGTGTTGAACCTGAAAGACATTTTTATGCTAACAAAATATAACAATAACAGGTCTGGATGTTAAAGTGGATTTGATTTTCCAAAACTATCAGTGATATTAATTGTAGACATCAACTTAGAAGGTGATTATTTGTATATCTACTATTATAAAGGATATTTAATGGTAAATATATGTATTGTGCCGTAATAAATTGATAACTAGCAACCCTCCCTAGGATGTAGTTGTTCAGACAACGAATGAATGATGCTAAAGTGCGGGTTTAATGTCAGACTCTACTATGAAACGTTGTTAATATTAACAAAACTAAACCATAGAACCAGAGGAAGTAAACAAATCATTTATATATTTTTAACAGGTTGAATATTTCAAATGAACCATAACGACTGAGTTTATTTTCAGAACGCGCATTTCATTGTTACACATTTGTTTTGTTCATCTGACAAAAGCTTGTTTCTCACAATCCCGTATTCATAATTTAAAGCAACATCCATTCCAGGACACCGTGTATTTTTCATCTGGTCATGCCCTTCCTTCATTTGACTATTTTTCACCTCCACACGACAGTTTAACACGTATGATTTCTCATGTGGCGTGACCTTGAAGCTGTTGCCGAAGTTATTGTGCGAAGATGGCAACAACGCAGACTGATGTGACGAGAGGAAGGTGCGGTTTTGAGGCAACCAGAGATTTCTGGGCAGAGGAGATGAAGAGGCTGCCAGCCGAGTATGGTGACCAGTCCATTAAAGATCAGCCACAGACAGTGTGAGGGGAGGAGCAGGGGGATAGATGAGGAGGAGGAGGAGGAGGAGGAGGAGGAGGAGAGATACTTTGATAAGTGTTGCGCCTGCGTTAACCTTGATGGCTGCTAGCGTTGGGACGATGCCAGCAGCAAGGATCAGTTTCAACTGGATTAGATTATTTTTTTCCCCTCCTGAGCTCCAAGAGAAGAAAAAAAATCAATACTTGGGAACCCAGCATGACAGGGGCATCATTTCAGAATTGAAGTCGCTGTCAGCCATTGTCATTTGGTGACTTTTGTTCGCCATTGTACTTTTAAGCCCTCATTTTTCTCCCCCTCCTCTTTCCTTTCACTCGTTTCTTCCCGAGCCCATTGTCTGAATTCCCCTGGTGACATTTTATGTTGCAATTTGAAAACTCGAGGGCAAGAGATCAAGTGCAAGAGAATCTCTTTGAAACCAATTGGTGGACTGGTTCAGCATCTAGTTTTGTTTAGCGACCCCCTATTCGCCTTTCTCATTTCATCCTCTTGTCTCCCAAGACCTCCATTGTGTTCCAGGAGGAATTTATTTGTAGAATATTTGCATTCTCTGATATCAGACAAGGACAAGTCTGATGTCTCGCCTTCCTCTGGACAGTTTCTTTGCCCGTTTGTAAATGAAACCCACTGGGAGTGCTTGTCGGCGGATGTGAGAAATTGGAGATTCTCTCCGAGCGATAGCCCGGCCTTGGGAGAGCGTGTAGCCCTGATGTGCCACCAATGTCAAGAGATTGCAAATCAAGTGCTTTAATAACATCTCTGCTGGTTTTTGTTTCTTCCTCCCTGTTCCTCCGACAGAACCTCAAGACCCTGGTTTTGTCAGTCGGTGTGTTGAAGGCTCACTGTGGCATGGCAACACCACTAGACCTTTCTCTGTCACTCTAATTGATAAACATAGGGCTGATATCTTGTAATGAGCCTCCATTCTGCAGCCTATTACACTGGTTAACCCTCTCAACCCTCAGAGGGGAGAGGAGGAGGGGATTCAAGGCATCATCTGACAACAACTACAGCATTTAGATAAGGGTGACACTGTTGCAACACTACTTCTCTACTCGCTCCCCTTTGTTTATTGTTGTAGTGATCAGCATGGTAAAAAGACCAACAGATAAACACGACCTCGGTTATTAGCATCAGAGACGTTTGCGACCAAAACACACGTTTTCTGTGTTTTGTCCGACGCTCTATTTGCCTTTTCTGTGATTATGTGATTTTTTTTTTTTTTTTTTTTTAAGAAATGATTACTGTTCTTTCCACTCTCCAGTTTTCCCCAGCCAGGCCATTTCCTCCCCACAAACTCTGAACACACATCCACGGTTATTTATTTGAACTGTGGATGAATTGCGGGAGACACGACTCAGTGTAATTGACTCGATTAATGCCAGCCATTATCATTTTGTCTTCACCAAGCTGTCTCCTCCGGCAGAGCGGAGCACCCAGGCCGGCCCGACCCTGTCAGCCAGGCCATGTAATGGAAGGTGCTGCCCATGATTACAGTGTCGCAAGTCATAACGGTCTCACTGCCAGCGAGTTGTGTCCTGGTGGCCGTCTGGATAGGAAGCTAACGGCACAGTCAGCCGTCTCCCTCAGCTGGACTTCTTTAACTTTGGAAATGCAACTGCTGGTCTCTGAGTGCCTTTTTTTTTTTTTTAAATGCTTGTTTTCTTGTCAGAATGTGCACATGTACTGCTCCAGTCGGTCCGAAAAACGTCATGTTTCTAATTGCAAACAGGGACAGATACTTTTAATTTAGCTCTCGTCTTTCCTCAACATTCCTTGAAAAGAAAGGACAGTTTGTTTGAAAATACTAGGTTTTAGTTTCTTTTCATTCCTTTATCCTGGATGAAAGTGAAAGCAGAACGTTGCCAAAGGGGAAGATTTAGCTATTCGCCATAACCTTCGTAATAACATAGCATAATAAAGGCCTTCATAATTCCCCGGCATGTTCTCTGACTTCACATCAGCGGAATGACAGAGAATTAACTGTGACTTGTCTTTTCCACTTACTAGCAAACACACCTTTGGGTTTTAATGGCGCTACTTATGTGTTCAGCTCCATTTTTTTTTTTTTTTTTTTTTTTAAGTTGTTATTTTAGGGGTGAGTCTCTGTGAATTTCAGTCGACTTTGGCTTTGGATATGAGAAAAGCCCATTACGGCATGGAGGGTTTGGGTGTTTGTGCAGGCTCAACACACAGGTGATGAAGTGTTTGTTTATGGTTATGAGTTTGAGCACAGCGCTGTTGATTAGTACGGCAGACTTTACATGTTTCAGACAGCGCCGATGGATACGGACCCTTTATAAGCCTGCGACTTATCGGGTTAAAAGAAGGATATCCACCTAATCAGGCCTTTAGAGACTATTACTGGAATCATTAATTAAATTTGTCACTTTTTGTAAAGTGTTCTTCCACTTTCCCAGATTAGTTTAGCACTTATATGGATAAAGGGGACCCACTGACTAAATTTGGATGTTTAATTACTAACAAGGGGCTCAAACAAACAGTAATGACTTACCTTAATTATATTAACATTTTATTGTTGACTATTGTAAATACCATTACCTTTAGGGTCATTTTTGGAGCAAACAAAACATCATACTCCATAATGAAAATGTTTACATCTACGAACTGTACTTGAACATAACATGAACAAAATTCTTAAGAAAAATAAGTGCAATATTAACAATAAACCTTAAGTTTATAATTTATATATTTGCATCAGAATTTAAAGATAAAAGTGGATTTACAAATACACACATTTAATAATATTCACAGTATTAATAAAATTCCACATATATTTCAGGTTATTCACACTCTTTGTAAGTGGCTAGTTTCTTTATTTATGTATTTTTTAATTTTTTTTTTGGTACACTAAAACCAAAGAAGAAAATTAGCCGTTTTCATTTTCTATTGTCATGATTATGGTCTGATCCATTTTAGATCAATTTGATGTCAAATCATTTTAAGTTCCTTAATTATTAATATGTTCTGTGTAATTTTTGCATTTAACATATTTGTCTCAGGGGCCAGATTGGACCCTATAGTGGGTCTGATTTGGCCCCTGGGCCTTAGGTTTGACACCTGTGATTTATGTTATTGTAAATGACAACAACTGACATAAAAAAATTTTTATCGTTGTAATATTGCACATCAGTGACAAAAACAAAAAATTAAACAAGCAGTCGGTGTGATGTGTACAATATTTTGGTCCATATAATGTACATTTTTATGTCATCTTCATTAAATATAGAACAGACACCAACTTCCATATTTATTATTGAATCCTTGATCTTACATTCACAGACTGCATAAAACAACTGGACATACATTTATAGGCAGTAGTTTTGAAGCTTCATTGTGGTTTTTTTTTTACATTTTCAACGAGGAAATTCAGGAAAATTAACAGTAATTTCATCTACACTTAATATCAGTAATTCCAAATGTGTATAATAGCACATGCTAAGTTAATAGACTAGCTAACTAACTGTTCAGTATCATATTGATGCTAACATTAGCTTAGATGTGGCTGTGATTAAAAACCATCAGACTGTAAATAAACTATAAATATAACTTTAACACAGTCACTGTTGAGCTGTAACTAGTAACTACTGTAACTAGTAGTTGTGCAGATGAATATGGATTAAAGTTGTAAATAAAAGGCCACATGGCAGACACCACACATCATTCACACTTCAGTCTTATTTCTATCTATAAATAATCTTTAATATCATATATTACTCTATCATATCATAATATAATAAGCTACTTTTCATTATTTTTATTTGTTTCTTCTACCACTTTCCATTGTGCAATTGTAGGCGTTTTTTCACTATTGTTATAGTTATATTATTGTTTTAGTTTTTTTTGTCCTTGTGTGTGTTTATCTTGTCATTCTAATTCCAATCTAATATCCTACATTACTATTATATCATAACATCAAATAACTAATTATTACTTCTTTGCCACTTGTTTATACAAGTATTTTCCAATGTGCAATTGTGTTTTTTCTGTTGTTGTATTTCTTTTTTCTTTTTTCTTTTTTTTTGGGGGGGGGGGGGGGGTTATTGTGTGTGTGCTCAGTTGTTACGCTGCTTTTGAAACTTCAATTTTCTGAAGGCTTTGCTGAAAAGATCAATACTTTTCTAATGTAATCTATTCAATTTATTAGTAGGTCCAAATACAGCTAATGAAACTATAATTTACTTTTTTTTTTTGTACAGCTGTCAGTTGCTGCTGGGATTTGTAGAGGTAATATCTTAACAGGAGAGGCAGGAGATATTTCCACCAAATCTTGAGCTTCACGCCATTGTCACCTTTTGGTTGATAAATGTTATAAATCACAAAGCAAAATCGACCTTACTTTGGAATGCTTCCCCATAGATTCGTCTGCAGAACTTGTGCCATTTAACTGTTACCTGGGTCATCATACGGGAAGGTCAAGGCCCACTTTAATGCCACACAAAGAGACATAGATTGATAATTAAAGCCCTGCAGGCTGCAGAAAAACCCCTCTAATGTGATTTATACCTATAGATTTTCTGTCAGATATGAAATGTCGTTGTTCAAATTGAAGAGGAGGACCTATTATAAAACACTTTACCGGTAACTTTGGACGAGCGTGGGGCTTTTATTCCCCCATTTGTTTTTGCTAATACTTACTGTATGACCGTCCTAACAATGGGTTTGTTTAAGGTTAATTTGATAATAACAATGGCTTTTCATTTTTCATTCATTTCATTTATTTATCTACAACTTGCAAACAATATAAAATCAAATCAAAAGAAGCTTTATTGGCATAGTAATGAGCATCATACAGTGCCAAAGCAAACATATTTAAAATAATCTACAAATAATATACACTAGATACAGCTATACAAGATAAATAAAAGTCCTCAAAAAATTAAGTAGGAAAAACAAAACATAACAGGGAACCCTTGAATGGTCAATGTAAGATAATCCACAGGAAAATTCACTGCAGTGCATATATAATATATATATAATATCAATAAAACCAAGTTAAATTAATAAATTAAGTAAATAAAGAAAAAAAATATACACGCATACATATATACATAGATGGTGCAGAAAGAAGCACAATGCTTATCTAGTCCTGCCTCTACCTTAACTTACAAAAAGATTAACAAAGTTTTATAGCACCTGAGCAGTCAACTTTATTCTTAGAAATAGCAAAGCAACATATAAACCACATGAGTAAAGGACTACACACAGTGTACTTTTCACACAAACATATACACATGTACATTACATAGATGCACAAATGCACTCACAACATTCATTAACAAACCTTTACTTACACAGAACTGCCTTTAAGAGTCATTATGTTTTAAATATATCTATTAACAACTGTTTAATAGATCACAGACTGAGATGCACATGCTCTTTTGAGTTGTATGCACTGCAATCTTTGTAAAATTTGATTCCCCACGCAAGTTATACCCACCTAATCTGAGTGAAAATTCTCATGATGCACTCTGGTTTTAGCTCTATATACAAACGGAGCAGATTTAAACTTAACTAAATAAGATAAGATGAACCTTTATTCGTCTCACAGTGGAAAAATTTACAGTTCACAGCAGCAAAAAAAACTGGCCTACACGCATATAAACAAATAAACTACTAAACACGCTATATATACAGATATAAATATACAGAATATACACAATATAATTTAAAAAGTGACTGAGTTTCCATGAATTTTCTTTCTTTCAGTGTTAAGAAAAGTATGTTTGCATGATCTAAATAACCTACTTGATGTATTATGGGTATGACTCTCATTCTCCATCACTATACAAACCACATAAAGCTGTTTGTCTGAAGCATACATAGCATTTTTTTTTTTTTTTAAAGCTTTTCTTCTGTTCACGTTCAGGAGTAGTGCCTCTTTGAAATATATATCCTTTTTTTTCCCCTCAGAATGAGTCTGCAATGTGACTTCGCAGCTGAAATTAGTTTTGAAAGTAAGATTGGGGAAACAAAACACTGTTTCGAATTATCACAGTTATTTTCAGAAGGTGTTTTACTTTTGCCATCTCTGCGGAGTTCAAAGGCTCATTCTGATAACAAATTCAGACAGAGAAAAATGTCCTCCCTGTGCATTGTGGGTATCGTGTGATTTGGTGCGCCGGAGGGCATTAGTAAATATGTGTCCACTGTTATTAATCAACATGACACGAGGACAGAAATGACCCTATGCTTTTCATTTTGTTCTACTCAGACTTCCTGTTCCTAAAAACACCGCTGTGCTAGTGTCAGTATTGTTCCATCCTACATACGTGTACGTGTACTCGTCTTGGTCGTATATGAAAAGAATTTCTACCCAACGCGATGCAGCGTCTGGACACATTTTTACATGTGTTTACAATGTACGCACACTCGTATCTAACACTATATGATGGCGCTTTCTTTCTTTTTCCTTCCCCAGTCGACCTGCGCTCAGTATGCAGCAGAGAAACGAGATGAGGAAAAAATGTGCGACCATTTGATCCGTGCGGCCAAATATCGTGACCATGTGACGGCCACACAGCTGATCCAGAAGATAGTCAACATACTCACTGACAAACATGGAGCCTGGGGAAACTCCTCCATAAGGTAAATACAGAAAACTGTTGAAAATACAAATTAAACTGGAGTTGTGGAGTTTTTTTTATTGGTTACCTGCAAAAACACTTGGTGTATTCTGTTGAAGTATCAAATTCTGTGGCGTTTTGTGGTTTTCCCCTCATACACAGCTGCAGTACTGTGCTATGTCTGTATCAGTGGTTCCCAACCTTTTTTATTTTTTTATTATTTTGCTCTTGACCCCATTTTAACATTAAGTTTCTGGCAACCCAGACATGAAAAACAGTTTTTTTTATGTATTTTCTGGTAGTTTTTTATATGATGTTACAAATGCATTTTAATTTCAGATGACATTTTATGATGTTTAATTTGTGTAAATAAGTTCAAAGAAGATTTTTTAAAGTGCAAGCAAAA
Source organism: Siphamia tubifer (assembly GCA_020466265.1). Taxonomy (NCBI): domain Eukaryota; kingdom Metazoa; phylum Chordata; class Actinopteri; order Kurtiformes; family Apogonidae; genus Siphamia; species Siphamia tubifer. The sequence goes on from CM035783.1 coordinate 4,468,462, forward strand.
AATGTCAATTCAAAATACCCCCCAAAAAAATCTAACAAAAAAAAAAGGAATCCAAAAAGAAAAATATAAAACTGCAATGAACAAAATGTGCCGATTGTGTAAAATATTTGCCTTTGCGTCTTTCTTTTTCATTGTTGCTGTTTTCCTTTATTATGACTTCAGCCTTTTGCGTTTGCGTGACTTTTTGATTTCGGTTTTGACACGAACGTGGCTTGTGGGGGCGGGGCTTCCTTTGGTTTATTATCATCGTCACCATCTGAACCCACTTTATCCTCACTAGGGTCACAGAGGTCTGTGGGGTTGGAGGCGGGGTACACCCTGTATAAGTCTCCAGTTCATCTCAGGGCTGAACATATATAGACAATCACTCTCACATTCACACCTATGGGTGATTTAGATTAACCAATTTAACCTATAGTTCATTGGTCACTCATATTTTTATTATGTACAACTGATTGCAGGAAATTCCTTCAAGATGAATCAGTCAGATGTAGAATGTTTTTATTTTTGTGAAATTACTAGAAGTTCCAGACGACCCCATTTGAATTCCTAGTGACCCCATGTAAGGTCCCGACCCCAAGGTTGAAAAACGCTGGTCTTTACTGTAATTTAAATTCACCGTCTCCTTCTCCTTTGCTTTTTTCTCTTCATAAATGTAAAACTTCACAGGGTAATGGACATTTACAGGCAACAGTAAGTAGCCGTATACATCAAGAGAAGCATTTCCCAGAAATGGGTTTAATCATAAGGATGCACCTGTTTTTTGTTCTTCATCAACCATATACATTTAATTTTCCAGCCTTGAAAATTACTCAAAGCCCCGTAATGGTTTTAATCTCATGATAATCTTTCTCATCCCCCAGTACTCAGGACTTTGATTAAATTAGATTTGCAAAGGTGAAAATGTCAGCTGTGGGTTGAATGATGCATCGACTCGGGAGAGAGATGAAAACCATTTAAACAGCTCCGCACCCATTAAGAACAGAGGGAACCTTATCCTCTGTGTTTGTTTCGCCAAATAGGCAGCAGAATCCAATGCAGCTATTCCCTAATGATGGGCTGTTTGTGCAGGTAGTGTGTAATGGTGAGCTGCACAGACGGCCGCCGGCTCACGCTTGTTAGGCTGAACCAACTCTCCAGAGACTCGTCTGGCGAGGCTTAGTTTGCCATTGGATCAGGAGTGTATCTGTGTCTGCCTTTGTTTTTCCTTTCTATTTTTTTCCCTCTTCTATCAGGATGTGGGGTATTACTTGTCATATTTTTCTTTTCTTTATCCCATCTCCTTCCTTTCCTCTCTCTCTCTCTCCTTTTTTTCCATTAGTCTCCATGTGTACTCACACACAAGGTTCTACTATTTACTATGGAGATTGTGTTCTACGGCTTTGGCCAGAAAAGAAAAAAAAAAAAAAAAAAAAATTCCCCCATTACCGGCCCTTTATGCCGTTGCACTATTGATGGTTTTCCTAATGGCTGCCGATGGGCGCAGGGAGCCATTGGCACCGGGCCCTGGAGTGCAGCGCTCTTTTAATAAATCACAATCAGTCTTGTGCCATTACATCAATATTTTTGGTCAATTACTGTGAAGGTCAGGTGGTGCAGCTTCGCACCACAGCCCGTAGGTATGTGGGCATGGGGGGAAACATCTGGTGCTGTAAAACCTTACAAAAGAACAAGTAAAAAGAAGATGGCCACCAAAAACATAGTTATAACACGAGGATAATTTCATGCCTTTTTTAATCCATCACAAATCCATGAAACGAATGGAAATGTTTTTAATTTTTGAACAGACCAAGATGAAACGACGACACGTGTGTTTTTGCATCATTTAAACATGTTAAAGATAACGTTTTCCCACAGTGAACCATTGATACTGTATGTAAATAATACCCGGGTTTGTCTCATTCCATAGTTTTCCCCACCCCACTTCCATCAGATAAACATTAAAGTTCTCTAATATTGGGGTTGGGGCCCATTCTACTGCAGCTGGGCACAATCTCAACTCTGTCATTTTTTTCCCTTTTTTTTTTTTTTTTTCCCCTTCATCTGCAGCGTTAAAATAACTCCTACCGGTTAAAGTAACGGCTCATAGACTCTGAAGAATTTCTTGAAATCGAGTTAAATTCCTACGCAGAGGGATACAGTCATGGAAAAAATTATTAGACCATCAAAAGGTCATGAAAAACAACGGTTATGTAATCTGGTACTAATTCCTGCGTGTACGATGTGATGAAAACATAAAAGCACTGTTGTCGTCGGGACAATAACAAAATGATACTGATGTAAGAAGTGAAGTGATTTTAGTTATTATAAAGAAAACATGGAAAATGGATAGATATCGGCTCTAAATTTAAACTACTATGAGCTATTTTTGTTGTTTTTCATTCCGTATGTATATATTTGTGTGTACCTGGTATTAAATTGAACAAAAACATTGATGAAAACAAGGATGGTCTAATAATTATTTCCATCACTGTAGCCACATTCATATAAAAAAATATGTCAAAGGTGTTACCACATACTGAAATTAACTCTTGATTGGTTAAAAGCTAATTTATTAAATGACATAATCTGTACTAACAATGTGCAATTTTTAGTCAAGTGGTTGGAACTGTATGAATTTGTTGTTCAAAGTTGACTTAATTTTATTTTATTTTTTTGGTGAGAACAGGCTAGAATGTGGTGATGATTCTGTCCAACTGTTGCCTGTGTTAACTTGACTCCTGTAGTTTGTGGGTGAGGTTTTGTTTTACACTTTTACTAGTTATTTATGATGTTGTCATACAGAAGGTAAACCACAATAAGACATAATAGTTACAGTCTAATATTAATGATCATTTAGGCTACAGTTATGAAATACTCCAATTAGGCAATTAAAATGTTTAAAGCAGCCATTTGTATACAGTAGCATTTCACAGGACTATGAGACTTAGTAATTATATTTAAACAATAATTAGAATTTTTTTTTTGGGTGTAATAATCATTTGGGTAACGGTCAAAAAAATGTTTTTTAATTGTATGTAAAGAAGATATTCTGACGTTTGTATTCGTATGATCCAAATACTGGCTTAGAAATATTGGCGGCCTGTATTGCTAGTATTATTTATTTATTTATTATTATTATTATTAGTAGTAGTAGTAGTATTATTTATTGTCATTTAAATTTTATTCATATAGCACCTTACTACACCAAAAAGGTGCACAAGGTACTTTCCAAAGTGAGATAAAAACAAAGATAAAACAACCATAACAACAACATAAAAGAGACATGGACAGTCGGCTACATGTCAAACGCTCGCCTAAACAGAAATGTTTTTAGCTCCGTCATTGATGTCGCCCAGCATTGGTTGGGAAAGATTGTTATCTGTGTGTGTGTGTGTGTGTGTGTGTGTGTGTGTGTGTGTCCACAGAGACGTATCATGCTATAACTCAATGAATACTTGAGATATCGCCATGAAATTACATGAGCATATACATATAGCTAATGCACATCAGATACAATGATCCATTTGAGTAAAGGTCAAAGGTCAAGCTTGCATTTAGCAGAGAGGTTAAAATGACTGGCTCTATTTCAAGTACAGGTACATAGGAAGTGCTTGGCAATACTTGTTGTATTTGTGCTGGAAGCAGATTCCACAGCCTTGGGCAAAATGGATGATCACCATATTTTTAATATTTGGATTTGGAGACAACCAAAGAGGTGTGATCAGAAGAGCTAATCCGTTCAGTGAGGTAGGGCGGGGCTCGACCATTGATGGACTTGAAGACATATAATTGAACTTTACCAGGAGCCAATGAAGAGAATGTAGAGTTAATAGGTTAACTTTGTGAATTTTAATTTAAGAATAGTTTCCTGACATTTGTTATCATATGACAGAGAAAAACATTGACTCCAAATATCATCCTAGTAATATCAGTCATCGGCTTAAAAAAAAAAAAATCTGTTTCAGCCCAAAACGATCCATATCAGTCAATCACTAATGGTTCCTCTTCTGCTTTGGGTGGAGGGCATGTGTTAGTAACAGCATCCTGACTCATCAACCGACAAGTCATTAAAATACCTCTCCTTAAGCTCCATAATTGATCAAAAATATAGATAATCTGTAATGCAATAAATAAAGTACGAAAAGGAACGAAGGAAGAAAACCCACACGCGTTTCCCAGCTGTGGAAATGCAGCACAGGAAACACAAAGACAATACGGAGCCGTCATTACGACCTTTCGTTGCTGGGGTATAAAACTCCCAGCCTGGCTGCTCACACACCATAAAAATGTATTCCCACAAGTTTCCATTCAATAAAGAGTCTGAAAATGAAAATATTATTTTCTCACAAGCTGATGGGAATTGTTGTTTCCTCACGGCAGGCATCTAATATCTTCTGACATAGTGTGACCTGCCTGAATGCAATTTGTGTCTTAATATCCAGCTTACAGCGGCCCTGGCCTCTGGAGGAAAGAGGTGTTAGGTGATTTTCCCTCTCCTCGTTCCCTTGCTACGTTCCCTCCTCTCTCTGTCTCTCTCTCTCTTTCTCTCTCTCGTCCACAATATACAATTCCTTCTTTTTTCCCGACGTCGTCTTGTCCTCTGCTCTTCCCTGTTTCACTATCTACTTCAGTTGTGTCACACATTGTCCAGGGAGGATTCCACCCACCAGACAAAGACTGCATGTGTTTTTTTTTTTCTTCTTCTTCTTCTGTTCTGTGCCCTTGTCTGTCATCTTGTGTCAAAACGTAGACAGATGTACGGCCAGGCTACCTGTTCATCCATACATTTCTGTCCCAGCGCCTTGAGGCTCAGGTGTACAACATGCTGTCTTTTTAACCCTCTGTTAAAATGACTGTAGTAACACCATCACTAACATCAGGTATGTTTTACCTAATATAATATCCTGGATAAAATACAGTTTTCATCTATAAAGTGCATTTAAATGCCTTTAATTTTCGAAAAAAAAATACAGTGCGCCTTATATATATGGATTAATTCTCATTGTTTAATGACTTAGAAGCAATTTTGTGTCGTACAGTACACAGCGCTCATGGCATGGAGTAAAACATACTGTACTTCACCATAATATTGGTGTGTAAATGGACTTAAACTGAGAAAGTCAGTTTATTGTGTTGTATTTTATGCGTTTCCACAAGCTGTCAGAATGTTGAACTGCTGATATGCTCGCACTTGGAACTTTACTGTGTATTTCAGTTTTAATTTTTGTAGGATTTTAAAGTAATTTTAGGATTTTAAATAAATTTTAGTGTTTTAAATTTTTGTGGGTGAATGCACGGATGTTGGAGGAACGCTCTTTTATCTTGTACAACAAAATGACAATAAACTTGTTTGATAACTAAACAATTTAGTGATTGTCAATACACCAACATTTGATTTAGTGGGATAAGAGTGTGTTTTGTTACAACTCAAGGTTGGGAGTTATTGTGAATACACTCATTAACCTTTGAACAACAGTGAGTTATTATGAACGTGTTTAATAACTTTTCTGTTGTGTTTCACTTAATGAGCCTTATAGTCCTTTGAGCTTTATATATGAATAAAAATGTAAAATAAACCATTCATTTACAGTGCGCCTTACACAGTAATGTAATAGTACATCATATGCCAAATTGTAGTAGTCTTCTTTAATTTCCCAGTATACAATATCACATAAAATAAAAAAAATAAAAAAATGTACCAAAGGGGGGCATTTAATAAAGCAGCAACACAATGAAATATACATAACTAGAATTATATGTGTTCTAGGGTTAAGAAGGGGAATAAAATAAACAGTGACCAAGATGGCCACAAATAAAACAACTGGCAGATGTCTTCTTTCTTTCTCCCTCTCTCTGTCTCACCATCACTTCAGGTTTTTTTTTTTTTTTTTTTTTTTTTTTTTTTTTTTTTTGAGCCAGGGTCCACCGAGCATACAGGCTGCTCTGGTGTTTATTTGGGTCAGGAATCATCTTTCATGTATATGACACCTAGACAAAGTCGACGGGCAGAGAGGGGAGATGAGGGCAGATGATGGAGAACGCCAACTCACCGTCTCCGGGGACACACCCTGCTCTCATCTTTTTCCCCTCTCATACCTTCTCTTTATTGCATTCTAATAGGCTGACTAATGTACCATGGAAATTCACTCTGGGTGCAGGAAGCAGGGGCAACTGAAAGAAAGGTGGCCATAGCAGACACACACACACACACACAAAAGAGAAAAAAAAAAAAAAAAGGTTTGAATGTGCACAGTTTCAAAAAATCTCCTGCTGTAGTCTGTCTGTTGGAGGCAAATGGAAGTATTATTCAGGAGGTTTAGGCGCTCCTTCTTCTCTCCTACTTTGTCTTACTCTTCTTTTAAGCCTGCATCAGCATCCTTTTTATTCCCAGTTTGTTCCAACAGTCCTCACCTTACAGCTTGCACTGAGAAAAAAAAAAAAAAAAAAGCAAATCCACTCAAACATATCTAGTGCACCCGCTGCTCTTCCTTCTTTCTGCTCCTCCTCCCTCATATAAGCAGCTCATTTTCTGCAGCACCACTGCTCTAATGGACGCCCTTAGGCTAGAGGCTTCCCAGCCAAGGGACATCCATCTTTTGGCATGTCACACTCCCGCCCGGCAAAAAATCTTTGTGATGTGCACTCCAATTTTTCTTCAGTAAATCAAATCTTCCTTCCTTCAGAAAGACGAATGCTTTAGGGTTGGAGTGTTATAGAGAAAATCAATGCGGGCAAAATTGAAACAGTATGCCCCTGTATTGATCGGGCTTGTGAGATCGAAAACGAACAGCTTTGTAACTGTTCTGCTGGACAGTTAGCTGACCTGTAATGGACAAACTATTGATATTAGCATTACTATTTTATCTTGTGCTATGTCATTTTGCCAGTGCACTTTTGAAGGAAAGAAGCCAGAGCAGAATATTTACACTCAAAAATAAATGTTTGTTTTTGTTTGATACAGAACATTATATCTGTGTAGAGAATGTACTAATTAGTCAGTATTACAAAAAAGCAATTTGAATGTATTATATATATTTTTTAAATTATGTATATTTATTTTAAAACACATTTTCTGTTATGTTGCATAAAAAAAAAACATAATCTAGATCAGTAAGTAAAACAGCATGAACTGTAGCATTGGATTCTTTGTTTAGTGAAGCTATGTGTATGTTGTCTTTAAAAATGTTGGATATATTTTTGTATGATTTTCACAGTTAATATAAAGTAAATGGTTAGGTGGTTTAAAGTCTTTACTTCATTACGATGTTAATGACCATTCCTTCAATTTAACCCGTACAACTCGATAAATAATAAATAAGAACATTATTAGTCAGAAGTGAAGAACAAATTATCTGAAGAACTGAGGTAGAGCCACAAACACTCCAATATTTGGCTCCAAAACAGGTTAAATAATAATGAGTTGCATATAATTACTTCATGAGAAAACAGTTTAAAAAACCTCCATGGTCTGGTTCGAGTGAGCTATTTTGTAATGAATGACTTAACACTTATTACTGTAGGCTGTAACTTAAAGTACGAATTAGAGCCCTGTACTCCCACGGGGGTCCCATGGGACCTTTGGGAGTGCAGGGCCAACGCAAAGCAGAGCGGCGCAAGACATATTTTAAAAGCTCACTACGGGCGGGAGGGGGAGTACACATTGTAGGAGTGGCAATGAGCTGCAGCCCCACAAAAAAAGAAATTTTAAATAAAACTTGAAATTATAATTTTGACTATCATATATATATACGTGAGAGGGGGGAGGTCCTCCCAGCACTAAGAGGCCGACCCTGCGCCGAGGTTGAATCCTCTGGACAGACTGCGACAGACTCGCTTATTAACGTAGACTACAGTACTTGTTGACTTATTGGTTTCCTGCCAGTAGTTAGTCTTAGTTTACCACCCACTGCTTCATTCCCAAACAACCAGACTCTGAGAAAGACCGGACCTTAGCGTGACAGGACCGTTACCAGCGTCTTAGTTTGGTGTGATACGTCATCCTTGTGGCGATACTGGTTCACTGATGTTTTTTTTTTTTTTTTTTCTATTTGTGTGTTTTTGCTTCCAATCCAATTTTTTAAATTAGTTTTGCAGGTACTGATCTGATTTACTATGAACTTTTGATTGAAATTATTTTACTAAACAAGTGTGACACCACTGACGTTAATAACTTTAGTATATAAACATTTGCACTTTTCAAATTGATACTTTTGGCCAAACTAGGACCATTGGTGGAAGGGTTTTGGTTTTTGCCCCTCCTGCTACAGCTCATCTATGGATGGATCCATCCAGAGATCATATGGGGGGTGTTGAACACTGTACTTCACAATGACTACGTGTAGACCATACAAACTGAAACTAAAACTTAAAATGCTTTACTAACTCCTCTAAATCTCTTACTGTAATGCAGCTCATTTTCCTTTTCCCTACTTTCATAAACTTTCATTTGAGGCGGCAGGACGTTTGTTTAGGAGGGCAGTGTGCATCATTTGGTACCAATCTGAAAGGTCTGTGATCTGATGTGCATTAGCTATATGTATATGCCCATGTAATTTAATGGTGATATCTCAAGTATTCATTGAGTTATAGCATGTGTCTCTGCAGACACACACACACACACACACATACATAGAAGGTAATTACAATATCAGCAACTGATACCAATCTTTCGACCAGATAAGAACGCTCCTAATTTTTTTTTTTGTTTTGTTTTGTTTGTTTGTTTGTAAATGGACACTTGAGTGTGGCAGTAAAGATAATGACGACGACGACGATGATGATGTCGATGATGATGATGATCTGTTGGTTCAAAGCCAACACTTGAACTATAGGAATCGTCCAGTACAGATAGTAGGTACTTTGAGTGTTTATAAAACACTCCTCCCAGAAACTGTTAGAATAAATACATCTTCCAAGTGTTCAATTGTCCATATAATAGTTTGGATTTTAGGTGGAGTTCTTCTGAACCTTGTTTGTGGCGGTATCACGTTCACTGACCACACTTTTGAGTCTCCTTGTGGATAACAGTTTTGTATCGTCCTCCATAGTAACTGTTGTTATAACTATAGTAAAGACATCCACGTTTGCACAGTATTCCTTTAAATAAATGATTGCATGAGAAGTCGCTACAGCTATATTAATCTTGACTTGTATGCCTTGGTTCCAGACTTAAATCACAATTATGATACATAATACTGAATGTAATGCATGTGTTAAGGCCGAGGTCTGCACAATGTCTGCGCTGCCTCCAGTGTATGTTTAAATGACACACTGTACATTACGGCCGCGCTGGTGCCGTGCACGCAGAGCTGAAAAAGGAAATGGGACTCCAGCATGTCAATGAAGATTATAACCATAGGAAACAAGAACATAACTGTTTAGAGTACACTGCCTCTCGGAAATGCATGACACGAGAGGGTCAGGAAGACAGAGAAAGACCGGCCCAGAGAGACGTATAGAGCAGAGAAGACTTTGTTACAGGAACATCAAAAGCAGAGATGGAGACTAAGACAAGACAGGGACATTTTTTCCAACATATTCTTGTTTTTAGCTGCAGTTTACACTTTTACTGACGAACGACTGCACCAATGTGTATGTTGAAAGGATGAAGTGTGTGTGTGTGTGTGTGTGTGTGTGTGTGTGCTGGATGGAAAACTCTTCAGCTGCTGACTTATCTGACCATCAGCTTGACCTTGTTGCATGTTTGCCTAAAATAAACACAGGAGTCAGATCCAGACTCGTTCTTAACTGTGATTCACGCTGAGTTCTGATGTTTTCTCTGGTTTTCACATTCTCTTATGTCGTCGTGCAGACAGATGTCTTTTTTTTTTTTTTTTACAGACCCTACTATGTGTTCTAAATGTTTTTTCTACTGTGTTTGCATGAAAACATTCTGATTTGGAGCTTCTGATAGAACTGTTTATATGGAAGCTAAATAAAGTGATTAATAATGTGTATGTGTGGAATTTAGTCACAGGAGAAATGTGTTTGCTGAAGTTGACAGAAATAGAACAGACAAGGTTTTTAAAGATTAATTGTTCGTTTTTATAAACAGTTGTTGGAACATTTTGTTTTGCACCTTTTGACCATGGAGGTAGTGAACCAGTGGCCCCCATTTTAACATCACACATTTATGGCAATGCTAGACATTCAAAACAGACTTTTTTTTTTTTTTTTTTGCGAATATCAATTTGTTTTTGATCATGTAATAATTTGCTATACTATGGTGCAAATAAAGGTTAATTTTAGATTACATTTAATCTGTATATATATATATATATATATATATATATATATATATATATATATATATATATATATATATATATATATATATATATATATATATATATATATATATATATATATATATATATATATATATTTTTTTTTTTTTTTTGTTTTTTTTTTGTTTGTATTTTTATTTTTTTTGGGGGGGGGTTGTTTTGTGTGGTGTGTGTTTGTGATAATTATTAGAAATTCGTGGCAAGCCCATGTTGTCTCCTGACTGTGAAGTTGAAAAACACTGTGATAAACAATCCTTGAGTAGTTCTAGATCTCAACAAAAATGTGTAAATTTGTATTTATTCGAACCAGAAAGATACGAGAATAAATATTTTCATGGGTATTAGGTGCTTGTATTTTTTTCTACAAAATTAATTTCTGGAAATTCTTTCAGATTGAATCAGTCAGAGCTGGATAGTTCCATGAGGTATTTTTCTTCTTTTTTTTTGTGTCACATTAAGTTCAGTGTAGTGATCGGCCCATATCCTTTTTTTTTTTTCCTGTCAAATGATCACACGTCAGAAAATCTACTTTACCGACAATTAGAAAATAAAATTATGCCAGTCAAACTAATATATATTACTACATCAAAAGAATATATATTTTTAATGTGGACAGCAGTATTTACAAGAATGAAGAGATACGATAAAGTTCACCTGTTAGTAAATTATGGCAGAGAAAAATTGCTTATGTTGTACGTATAAAAATGTACACATGATTGTGTGTATGTATATATATATATCTGAATATCCGAAAGTGATACAGAAAAAAAAGGTAAATATCAGCCTCATATATCGGTCAGCCAATATATCAGTCTATCACTAGTTGAATGTCAAGACAACTAATGACAAATTGAAAATTAAATATAATCTCAGTTGGTTAAAGTTAATTACTTTTCTAATTGGCTGTTAGATGAACTGTAAATCATCTGTTTCATTGAAAAAAAAGGTTTCCATGTACAGTACTTAACTGGTAATGGCTTTTGGTTTGCTTATAAATACTTGCAGTCTAAACACAAACATGACCTGCTGTGCTGAGCAGTGACAGCTGTAGCAGCCACTGCTCCCATCTTAGCCCGTCCACAGACAGTTGTTTCCTTTAGTCCAGGTCCTGACTACTTCAAAACCAATTAGCTGGGACTCGGGTTCTGGTCATCCATCTGCCTTGATACTGTCATAAACACATAGCATAAACACACTGCACCCAGAAATGTGAGCCTGCCTTTAGTTATGTTCATCTTTGTAAACGTGCCTCTCTGGATCACGCAGGGATCTCCAGCGCTAAAGTCCTTAAACGGGTTTAACGTGAAACCTTCCAGCTCATTAATAACACACGGTGACATGTGTCTGGGACAGAAAAAGTTGTGACGAGGACAAAAAAGATGTTCCTTAAATCTCTGGGGGAGAATATTCAAGTTTGACAGACGTGCTTTCCATCAGTTATATAAAATAACGTGCCACGAGGGCCTACCGTGCAGTCTGGACCACGGATATGAATTAGAATATGGCCTTAATGATAACATTTACCTCCAATGTATATACAGTACAGTGGCTGGGGCTGTAGGGAATAGTAACAAAGTGTCATGGTAGAACATATTAACAGCTGATCATGTCCATATGTTAGCATGGTTAAGCACTGCACTGTAGACAAGACCTAAAAAAACCCCAAACTGAATTACTCCTAAAATGACAACAAAATGTGAAGCAATACCTATCGTTGGCTGTTTATTGGTTTATTATTAACTCATAAAGACCCAGTGCTGCTTTTGTGTCAGTTCCCAAATGAAGATTTCTGTACATCTAAGTTGTCTTAAGTGATTTATTACCATTTATTATACAATTATCCTTTGTATTTTGAGTTTTCAGTGAGAACCATCTTACATTTAATGTTCTGATCATGTAGGTGTTGAATAAAGCTGAAGGTTATTATGTCAGATACTGAGAAAACTGGAGAAAAAGTAACTTTTTTTTTGAGTAAAATATTAATTGAACATAAATCAAGTGTTTCTATCCACTGTCACTGATATACAGCTCCATGGGTTTTACTGGTGAATCAATGTTGTAGAAGGTGACAGGGTTTTACCAAGATTTTCAAGATTTTATTCCTCTTTAGGCATGAAAAAAAGTTTTTTTTTTTTTTTTATTAACTTGTTTTCCATGGAGTTGGAAAAATTCCCCCTCACCTGGAACACCATCTATTTAATTTTTTTACATTTGTTAACATACAGTGTGAAAGTAAAAATACAATTCAGTGCTGATAATCTGATGTTTTCTCACATTTTAGACTTAGACTTCCTTTATTGTCATTGCACCAGAATACACACAACAGTGGGATTTTTGGCAACGAGACGTCGTTGGTTGGCTTCCGGAGCACACATACTAAATAAATAAGTAAATAGCATCTAAAGAACAGAGTAAACAGAATGAATAGTGCAATAAACAGATAAATTTATAGATTATGTAGATTTAATAAACTATACCTATTTATTACTCACTCAGATAATGTATGTATGTGTATATATATATATATATATATATATATATATATATATATATATATATATATATATATATAAACCATACAGTCCAATAACAATTACCAGTTAATTAACATTTAAATGTTAGTGCAGATGAGGCTTATAAGGAACAGTAAAGTGACAGTAGTGATATAAATGTCAATGTATGAGATGATGCACAAGTATCCACTGTATGTTAAATAAAACCTCAACAGCCACGAAAATACAAGAACTGCTGTTCACTCTGCATGTAAGGGTTAATACAATTACTGGGAGTGGTTTGTTCTGTCACATATAGCTGAGATACCTTTTATAGAGATATCTATATATGTTAGAGATATCAGTTTTGTAGTTTTGTATTCCAACAAAACAAATGTATTAATGTCTTTTTAAATGAGCTCTGTACATTCTGTATTCATCATTGTAGTGACTGTTTCTGTAGAGCAGTGATCATATTTGATTTCCCCTCGGGGATTAATAAAGCACCTGCCTGTCTCTGTATCTATGTAGCTAATGTGTACAGTAACATGAGGTCAGCGGCTAATTTACCGTTAGATGAGTTAGCGGCTCTAATGTTGCGTTAGCATTTAACCTTAAGTTACCTAATGTGACCTGTGGGTGGTTCATTAGAAGGTGTGTTGAGCTGCATTTTGTAATAAACGTCCAAAATGTAATAACTTTTTCATTTAATTTTGTAATAATTTGCCGCATTTTGTAATACATTTTACTGCATTATGTAATAATTTATTCCATTTTGCAACATCAGGGTGCTTTGGTGGTGTGGTATTAAAACTCAAGGAACAAGTGGTTTATGTCTTGGCTGGTAATTAGACATATTAGACATTGGGACAATTTGAAATTACAGATATATTTTGTTGTTTGTTTAGCCTTTTGAGGCAATTTCATATTTGTTTAAAATTAATCTTAGTGGATTAATTATCTGGTCACAGCAGCTCTGTAAACAAACACACTTACATTGTTTAACCTCTTAAGTACCAAGCGGGTTTTCTGGCAAATTCTATGTAAAATGGATGCCCAAATTAAATTAAAATACAATTAACTAATAAATAAACTAGTTTAGAATTGTTATTACCTAATGCACCATGTTATTACATTTTCTAGAGAATAAAAAAGTTGCAAGTACATTTTGTAATAATTAAATAATGGGACATTTATTACAAAATGAAATGAAAGTTAGTACATTGTTGACGTTTATTACAAAATGCAGCTTAACAAGGTGCTAAACAAACACCTGATCAAATCTGATGAACTTCATAGACGGTGATGAAAACATTTCCCATAATCCCTCATGACTGTGTGTGTCTTAACTTCTATATTTTTACTATTTATTAGAATTTCCCTTAAACTATCCAGGTGCTGAATGACAGCTCCCAGTACCGTCTACATGTACAGACAGAAAAAAAATTAGACCAATTTTTCTTCTTCAACCAATACCTGATACAACTAAAGGTACATTTGTTTGGACAAATATAACAAAAATAACTCATAATATTTTAATTTAATTGATATTTAGCCATTTTATTAACCAAATTTATTTCCGTTGTTACATCAGTGCCTATAGAAGGGTCTCAAACTCAACTGGAGCTGCATTAAACATGATATAAAAAATGTTTATTTACTTACAGTTGGTATCGTACACTTTTCGATGAACTCTTCTTCTTTGACCGTCTTTCTGGTCCTATCCATGTTAGAACTGCTTCAAATGTTACTTCATTTTTTTATTTTGGTTTGCCTTCTTGACTAAATGTAGTTTCCTCAATAGACACTTTTTCAGACGGTCGACATCTTTCTTTCTCTCATGTTTCAGTATTTTATAAATTCCTCAGCATGTCTAGTTCAGTAACGACAGTCAGACAGCAGCACATTTTAACCGAACCAACTGGAAGTGGGCGATGGCAGATACTTTCCATCCACTTGGTGTCACTGTGGAATATGTTTCAAATAAGTGACTAACGTTCGTACTTCGTCAGATACTTTGTGCTCAGCTAGCTTGACGAAAGCCGCTGGAAACTGTCATGAGGTACAGTAGTCCGTAAGTGATCAAATATTTAAAATAAAATATATGACAAAAATCTGCATTTGAAAACTGTAGGGGCCGCACGAATACTAAATGTCGATGTCTAATCAGGGGCCACGGGTTGTAAGTTTGAAGCCCCTGATCTATGGCATAGTACTGACAAAAGACGTGCGTTTAGGAATTCCATAGTTTCTTTTCGGTCTGTTTTAGTCACATGATACATACAGGCGTCAGTACTTGATTGATGGTCTAATATTTTTTTCTGTGACTAAACATGCAATGATGGTTATTAATTAATATAAATAAAGATCAGTATCGGCTGCTGATTTTTTTTTTCTTGCCCAATATTGGTTGGGTCAGATTATTGGAATCACCGTGTGTGTGTGTGTGTGTGTGTGTGTGTGTCCGTCCGTCCGTCCGTGTGTGTGTGTCTGTCCGTCCCCGTCCACAGAGACATATCATGCTACAACTCAATGAATACTTGAGATATCACCATGAAATTACATGGACATATACATATAGCTAATGTGTATCAGATGCAATGATCCATCTGAATAAAGGTCAAAGGTCACAATTAACTAAAAGTTCAAAATCACATTATCAGTTCTAACTCCAGAACGGAGGGTCACAGAACTTTCAGATTGGTCCCAAACGATGCGGAATAAAGATTTCTAAAATTCTCATAATTGGTGTTATCACCTGCGACCAATAGGTTTTGAGATCGCTGGAGGTCAAAGGTGACCTGTCGCAAAATGAACTTTAACAGTGTGTGTTTCAAACATTAAATATCACTGATCACCATGAACCATAAACATTAAACTTCTTATTATTGGGCAGCTGAAATATTTAAATCACAGGTGGCGTCTTCAAATGGAGGATCAGCGACGGGTGACTAATAATTTATTTCTGATGGTTTGACCAACAAACACATTAAAAGCAAATAACGATGGGTTTTGTAACTGAAACACTGAATACTGATAGAAAGTTGATATCCAAAGGAACAGTGAGAAGAAGTACAGAAAAGAAATTATGATTCATGTCAGATATATTCAGGGAGACTAATCATTTCTTGGATCGTCTTAATTTTACAACTGACGTCACAAAATGATATTGGACTTAAACAATTTCTGAACATTACAGCAAGCAGTTTTAAATAAGGGGTGACATTAGGCATTTTCTGATAATGTCACATAAACAGAGAATATCAAGATTTTCAACAGAATATAATTCTTTTCATACTCCATCCTCTGCTTTGTTTTTAGTTATTTGCATCGTGGGTCCGTTTTCCAGCCGCTCAAGAGCGTAATGGAATCCCTGTAGTAAAGTATGAAAGAGGGGACACCGTCGTCAGAAAGACCAATTACCCCCTCCTGCCTGACTGCTCACAGCCCTGCTCTGGGAGACTCTGTACTAGTAACTCTCAGATTTATGAGTTTCATATACCCTTAAGAAAGTATATGGCCTTGTGGAGCAAGGTCATGATAAAAGGGTGCTGATCAATATCTGAATGAAAAGCCATTTGGGAAGTTTTTAGGGCTTTTTTTTCTTCCCTCTTTTCTCCATGGACGCAATATCTGCCCAGTATCGATTGTCAGGGGCCGGTAGTTAGTCAAAGGCTATCTCCTTTGACTAACCCCTTTGCAGTGTGTCAGCCCCCCCCCTTCTTTCTCTTGATAGATTGGTATGCTTCCAGCTGCTGTAATTACACCAAAGGACCAGCAGGTCATTTATTTTGCTACTTTCACCATTTGCCAAAAAAACGCCTTTATCTTTAGAATCCAGCACTTTCTGGTGCAACTAAAGCAGGAAAGTGGTACATAAAATACAAACGCTGCCGCTATAGAGAGCAGAAGAATAAAGATCATCCCTACTCATACATCTTCAGGTTGTATTCGTGCTATAGATTTACTTCATAACCCCCACCCCTCACCCCCACCCCCTACCTCTCCCCATCCTTGACTGGGTTCAAGTTCAGCACAACCCATCAGATGAGGGAAGTCCAGAGCAGAAGCTTTTATCCCAAGTAGAAACAAACTGAGAAGAAATATGGAATAAATAACTATAGAAGTAAAGGGATGTCAGTGAATTCATTTTTTTTCATTAATTACTTATTTTCAAATCACAGACTTAGTGTCGAATCAACACATGAATTTTGTTTTAATATAAATAAAGCGCATATGTTTTAGAGAATCAACACAAGCGGTTTCTGATCAGAAAACAGCTGCTACTAACTGATGCACTGACAAATGTATTAATAACATTTTTGTGACTACCACAAGTATATTTTTAAAAAAAAACCTAAATAAATATTGTCACCCTATTAAAGTAATGGTGTAAGTCATTTGTTTTGATGATTTTTATTATTAGTTTTTTTTTTTTTGCTTAAATCATCTTTTGATAATGCTGGCCATCTCTGCTACAATGGCTTAAATCTTGAGCTAAAATGATCATGTGCTTTATGCTCTATTCTGTCCTACAAAGTAAAAGAGTAGTAACTGCACTTTTTGGCGAAAAGTAGTTATTGTGTTTTTTCCAACATTCAAATCATTCTTTATCATGTAATAAAATACCTCATCTCAAATTTCTGTTGTTTTGGAGAAATTTGGTGAGTGTTTGTACAGTAACTGCAAAAAGTACTAGTGAAGAAAAGTAAAAAGGCAGTAAAGACCATTACTATGTTCATACCAATGTCCATTTAGGACCCTGCCCCAATACTTTACTTATCACTGTATTAGACTGAAACACACGATTGAATTACTGTATTTTCTGTGCTATAAGGCGCACTGCCAATTAATGATTTTTATAAAGGTTTTTATAATATAAGGTGCATTAAGTGAAGTCAAAAATATTAGATAAAAAGTCAAAATTATGAGTTAAAAAGTCTAAATTCCCAGTCACTAATCACTACCAGAATTAATCCATATATAAGGCACACTGTGTTTTTGTAGAACTAGTTAATTTACAGTAACAATAACTGCCTCATGTCCAATAATCTACCTTAAACTACTGGGACTGAACTACAACAGAACTGTGGCCTGTGTCCAGCTAACTTGGGGTTAGGATAAAGTTTTTTTTGTTTTCCCAAAAGCTTGAAAAGAATGCTTTAGGCTATTATTTTAATAGTGTGACGTTATTTTGACAGCAAAAAAAAAATAAGATGAACATGGAAATGAATAATAAAAGTAAGACAAGGAAATAAAAAGACAAATGTGTACATGATTAAATTGTAATGACTTTTTACTCTTGATAATTAGTATTGATAGACTGTTCTGTTGTCGGGTCAATATATCAGGCATATATTTAAATGTTCTTTTTGTATTGGTATCAGCCTGTTGCATTGACTGAAATACTCCTTTTTTTCCCTGTCATGATTTACTAACAAAGTAGCACATTTGTGTTCTTGGAGATACTGCTGTCCACACTAAAAAAAACTATATGTTTTTGGTGTAGTAATATGTATTCTGTTGTATGTAAGTATTTTCTCTAATTGTAAGTAAAGATGATTTTTTTTACATTTATTATCATTTGACAGGAAAAAAAATCTGATGTAAAGCTGATGTAACTGAATTGACTCTACTTCGCAGCACAGAACTACAATATTACTGGGAAATGTAGTTAAATTGTTTAGTACAGGTTCAGTTGTACGTCACCTACGACAGGAAGCAAACACAAACACGCTTCATTCATGTTTTTATTAATTTGTTGTATTTGACAAAAAATTTTACAGTAATGCCAAAAATGAAACACATAAGTCAAGGACGTGTAAAACAATAATAGTAAAACTATATATATATATATATATATATATATATATATATATATATATATATATATATATATATATATATATATATATATATATATACATGATAAAACCACTATAATAATACAGTACAAGAGTGTTATATTATTTTATTGTATCAAATGAAGACATCACTACAAAGCCATTATAATTACTCAGGCTTGTGTTTGTATAATTGTCTTCATCACCTTCCCCTGGATTTACTGCACTTATCACACACACACGCACACACACACGCACACGCACACGCACACACACACACACACCGCTATAAGTGTTGTATAATGGCACAAATGTATGATGGAGAGAGAGGAGGAGGTGCTCATGAATACCAGACAGTGTGGTGAGATGAGATTTGCCAAGATATATATATATATATACACACACACACACTGAGTGAGTAATAAATAGGTATAGTTCATTAAAATGTGAGAAAACATCAGATTATCAGTGAATCACTGAATTGTATTTTTAAATTATTTCATAACTTTCACACTGTATGTTAACAAATGCATGTTTATTTGCTTCAAAAATTAAATACATGGTGTTCCAGGTGAGGGGGAATTTTTCCAACTCCATGGAAAATAGGTTAATAAAAAAAAAAAAAACTTTTTTTCATGCCTAAAGAGGAATAAAATCTTGAAAATCTTGGTAAAACCCTGTCACCTTATACAACATTGATTCACCAGTACATATATATATATATATATATATATATATATATATATATATATATATATATATATATATATATATATATATATATATATATGAACCTTAGCTGAAGAATTGCAGGGTAGTGTAGTTAAAATATCTTAAAAATTTTTTTTTTAAAATGTTCTCGTTTTGTAAAGGGAAAAAAAATATCCAAAAAATCAACCAAAGCTACAAAATGTTTTCTTTTTATTAGGATTAGGCGTCAATATGACATTTTAGAAAGCAAGGTTAGACATAGCTCTGTGTAGAAAATGTAAACTTCATGACATGGAGGGAAAAAGCCTCTCTTGACTCCCAATCTCAGCTGACCTTGAGCTCCTCTGCTGTGTTTTTCTTTGGGGCTGTGCTGAAACCGTGGCTGTGTTCAGATTTGTCATACCATTCAAGATCAGCTCTGAAAGCTAGAGGTCAGAAGATTATTACAATGGGCCGGTAATGGTCAAATTATGCAACTCCGGTCCAGTGGATGCCCTCATTACCGAGCAGCGGTGGTGATAAATGGCCTTAAATGCATGTTGTCAAAATCACAGGAAAAATGTGACTCTTCATCAAAAATACAGATGGTACCACTTCAGAGCTGCAGTGAAGTCTGTGTGTTTACTATTTATTACGATAATATTTAAAAGGCAGATCGCCAAGTGGACAAACCATAAAACTGGAAAACGCTTTTTTTTTTTGGGGGGGGGGCTTCTTTTCACTACAGGTTTTATTTCTGTTTAATTCACAGTAAAGGTTAATTACACTTTAAAATGACCATGTAAAGATCTAATTCCAGTTAAAAGAGACTATCGGTATTCTGAATTAAACATAATTCAGAATAAAGTCACTGGTTTAATTCTGAATCAAATAATTCCTCATAAATGGAAACAGTTTATTCCTCTTTAATGTTATAAACCTTATTCTAAACATCTTATGTCCTGTTGTGATGAAGCATATATTGGCTGAATCTCATTTCACCCCTTTCCCTCCATTTTGTGCGTCCACGTGTAGGGGTAGAGGGGTCTCAATTCATGTTAAGGCAGAGGGGTAGGGGGAAGGGGAAGGGCTCTATACCCCTTTAAATAGAGATTTTCCAGAGGGGTACGAGGAATTTCCCAGAATACAATGCAAATCCTTAAAAAATGGCGGCATCTATGAAGGAAGTACACAAATGAAGTATTTTTGCTGTAATTAACTGTTTTTAAGTTGTGGTAATTGTTGTATTGTATAAAGTTTGATGTTGTCACAATGTGTAATGGTCATTTTCTGCATAAAACATACATGAGAAAACATTGCTATTTGCATAAACGTGGAGTAATCGGTCGATACGTAACACTACAGCAGCAGACATGTTAGTTCTGGTTAAAGCTGTTGTTTTTGGTTACGTAACAACTGGTGGAGCGAACTGGCGACGTAGGTGAGTGTTGATTTTAAAGCTGTACCCGTTATAACTCTGAAGGGTTAAGGGGTGACATGAGATTCAACCATTGTTGTGGAAACATATTCCAAGATGGCCGCCAAGAACAAGCGTTGGACTCCTGCTGCCATCTTTGATTCTCTAACTTTTCTTCTTCAGACGGTCAAAATTTATTAGCATGTTGATTCGGGTGAGCGGCTGCTTTATAATTACAAAACTAAATGCAAAAATCACATGTAGTATGTAGTCTGGTATTATTTTACGGTTTTTATTTGTATTTTAACGTGCACTACGGAGTGTTTTTTGAATATTTTATACTATGATTTGTCTATATTATATTACTGAGCTTGTATATGCATATTCTATTTTCTATGGACCTACTTTCATAGTATTTTTTTAATCCCTTTTAATGATTTCTGGAACCAGAGTAACACATTTTGTTTCACCTTATGGTTTAACATATATTACAATAAAACTCGGTGAACCTTTTTGTCTTCTGCATTACTCATTAAAACGAAAAGAAACGGGAAGTAGATGCGATTGTTTTCTTTCAGTAGACATTAAGACATCATGTTTGTGTTGTGTTCAGAACCCTCTCGACCTCCAGCTCTTAAAGAGGAATTAATTGAAGCAGAATAAACATTTCCACATGCAAGCCTTTATTTGATATTAGCCTTAGTGTGAAAACAAGAAGGAAATTGCTTTAATTCCAAATTATTTTCTTCAGAAAAAAAAAAAAATACACAAAAAAACATGAAGCAGCGATTGTTCTTTGTGTCTGAAATAGTAAAGTAAATATTTACAAATGTATTAAAGCCAACACTTTTCCTTTTAGCTCCTCTGAAATCTGATGTAATTAGTTTGCAATTGTCTGGCTTTTTGATGGTGAATTTACACTGTGAGTGTAATTGCAGCTAATTGGAAGCTGCTCACTAAGCCGGTGGTAATTAAGGCTCGATTTG
The DNA here is from genome assembly GCA_020466265.1 of Siphamia tubifer. Classification (NCBI taxonomy): domain Eukaryota; kingdom Metazoa; phylum Chordata; class Actinopteri; order Kurtiformes; family Apogonidae; genus Siphamia; species Siphamia tubifer. Next base: position 4,490,158 of record CM035783.1, read on the forward strand.
CATTATTTCATTTGGCTGCGTTGCATTGTGGGGAGTCTGAAGCCTTCTCGCCTCCCGCCCATGGGACTGCTTTGATCCCTGCAAGCCAGCGATGTTAGAGAAATGCAATATTACTCCCCTCTTTTCTCTGATCGCTTTCTGAAAGCTCTCGGATAAATTGGAGTTAATTGGGAGGAGTGGTAGGTGTTTATGTTGTCTTGTTAAGGAGTGTGTGTGTGTGTGTGTGTGTGTGTGTGAGGAGCAGCTGAAGTGAAGAAGAAAGGAACTTATTCATTCTTTCATTTAATTCACATATATGTTTAAAAGGTCCATATAAGAACGTTATATTTTGCGTTTATATTGTATGAAATGGGACACCCTGGGAAACTGGAGGGCTGTTGAAAGAGGCCCAGATACAAAAAAACCACAACAACTTAACAATAATGCAATACGTTTAACAGAAAGACAAACCCAAAAACACACACAATCTGTATAATACAGGCTACATGATAAACACGTAGATCCACCGTCTCAGTCACACAAACTCATACTTGAAATACAACATTAATAGTAATTAGTGCTGTCAAAAAACACGTTATTGTCTACTTTATATGTACTACATTATATAAAAAAAAAATGTTCCCCTCGCCCCACGTGGGCGGTGTCTCCTTCAGACTCGGGTCCTCTACCAGAGGCCTGGGAGCCTGAGGGTTCTGCGCAGGATCTTAGCTGTTCCTAGCAATGCGCTCTTTTGGACACAGATCTCTGATGTTGTTCCTGGTATCTGCTGGAGACATTCTCCCAGCTTGGGGGTCACTGCCCCTAGTGCTCCGATCACAACTGGTACCACTTTTTTATATATATATATATATATATATATATATCCCATCTACCTCCATACTAAACTTTACCGAATCCAAAATCTGTACGTACTGTGTATATGTTATATGTTGTATTTTGTCATATGGGTATATAAATATTTGCCTTTATATATTTGTAATATTTTATTATATTTGTTCTCACTTCAAGAGCAAGGAGACAAAGATTTCATTCCACTTTTTAGTGTATATTACACTGTGGTAATGACAATAAAGTACTGTCTTTTTTTTTTAATGGTTAACACTTAATCAGATTAATCACAGGGTTCATCTGGATTCATTTAGATTAATCACAATTTACCATTCCTATTTATATCTATTAATACAAAGAAAATCTTCATTTTGTTTCTCATAAGCAAATAGTCTCAAGAAAGAAGGGAATATATGTGTACTTCACGTTTTTGTTGCAAGCTAAGTGACGCATTAGCCAAAGCGCTAGCAGAATCCCCGACTAATTTACACATGGAGTTGATGTAGTATTTTAAGATGGAAGCATTTAGATTAAAATATGACTGTTATGCAGAGTGTGTATAATACTTTTTAAATGGTTGACTGTTCTTTTATTTATTTATTTTTACTGTATTTGCACACAGTACATTGCTAACTACTTGAACAAACTACCAGAAATGTATTGGCAGAAATATTAAGAGATTCTGCTGCAGACAATGGGTTAATTGCATTAACACTTTTAATTAGATTAATCATGATGAAGGATTAATCTACTTTAATGCGTTAATTTTGACAGCCTTCGTGATAATAATAGTATTACTGTTCCTAACCTAAAACAAATCTTACAGCATTTATTTAATTTTTGAGTATATTCCAGTAGCAAATGCAAGTGTAAATTATAATTATATGTAGAAATGATGAACAGAAGCAGAATATTCTGCTTATTCTTTCATTTGTTTTGTTATTCACATTGTTTGAAAGGATCGTTTGTCAATGTAAAACAATTTTTATTATTTAATATAACTTTTTTCACACTAAAATATAGAGAAAACTTTGGAGTTGACATTATTTTATGTATTTTATTTCACTGCTTTGGTCCATATCACATCAAATTCAGCTGAATGTAGCCCCTGAACTACAATGACTTTGATACCCCTGCCTTAATGTGATCATTTTTCCTGGTCTGGTATACACGAGGAAATAAATATTTCTTAGTTCTCATTCAAGTTTATGATCTTTCAATTCCTTTACATTAAACAGGTTTCAGCGATTTGTCACTATGGATTCTTCGCTTATCACTTATAGCACAGATTTAAATTTATATTAAAAATGGACAAATTAAATGAGTTGGTGCCATGATTGATGATGAGGACTGGGGGGGGGGTTCCATTTGGAGTGTCATTTCCGAGGAGAAGATGGAATTGTTGCAGGGGCGTCTGACCTGAGCATTACCTCGGTTAAATCTTGTAAACAACATTAGCTGAGGTGAATTAACATACACATATGTAGATGGTCTCCTGTTCACTTCATCCCAGTTGAGAAGGATAAGCCCCTATAATGCACATGTAGAAAATCACTTCAGCAGGACTTAATCATACCAAACGATTTTTAGAGGGAATGCATTTGGTCCTGTTTCATTTTAATTTTAGTCTGGAGATACCACAGAAGCAATCGCTGCCACCGTTTGACAAAGAGCCAGCGCTCAACCAATCCTCCACATGACAAATCCTCAATCTACCCCTGCTCTGCCGTTTCTTCTAAACACATGGTTTATGCAAATCAAAGGAAAATGATCTTGGGGATAGGAGCAATGTTTGAGCAATTTGAGGGTTGCCAATAGGGACTGGCATTAATATAAAATAAGCAACGAAAGAAATGTCTTCTGCATATGCAGCTCTCATTGACTGTACCCAAATTAATTTCAGAGAAAGGTTATGAATGACTGTGCCAAAGTGCAGCGGCTTGAAGTGATATATGAAAGCATATTCACTCTGCGTGTCCTGTTTGCCTGCTCGCTATGATAAAGGTCATGTTATATAATTTACATAATATCAAATGTTTGGAAGATAAACCAGTGCCAGATAGTAATGTTTTCTACACTTCTTCATATTCACACATGTTCTTATCAGTGATACTACAGGGGGGGGGGATTACTTGGAGGAAAAATAGTTTTTGTTTCGTGCTAGTATCAGTTTTTAACTTTTCAAACTCGTCACATGTTTGGAAACTGACTGAAAATGTTTCCGACTATGGATACTGATTGCCGTTGGTACAGGTTTAGTCGAACATCATCGACGACGGGAAGTAAATGCAGCACAGCTTTATTTATGTATTTATTCATTTGATGTATTTGACACTTAAAATATTTTACCATAATGCCCAGAAATAAAAAAATACTTCAAAGACATACAGTGGTGCAAAAAAAAAAGACTTTGGACACCCCATAGATTTGTGACAGTGCATTAAAAATCATTCTTAAGTCACTTGCATCTGCCCAGTATTTTTCCCTTCTCCAAACTAGGGATGTCTAAAATTCATTAAAAAATCTTGGCCAATCACTGAGGCTCATTAAAGTCGGTCACAGAGAAAAGAAAACACTTAGACACACACGCAAAGCCATTTACGCACCGCAGTGCTTCAGTCACTTCATTTTTTAAGCACGAGTCACACTGTGAGGTTGAGCGATGTTATGTTAAAAGCTCATTTTAAACCATCACACACAGAGAAAACATTCAATGTTCCAGTAAATTCTGCTGCTAAATCTGGTGTAAAAACCTTAGTGTGACGTCCACCAGCCTGCGTCAGTTCTGCACAAACTCCTTTTGCTGTAGTCCACCCGTCATGTCATTTTCAGTAGGTCTGTCAGATGGATAACACAACTCATCCACCGCACCTTTGGGTTGTCATGGTGACAACTTCTGTGCCAGTCTCTAGCTGCTAACTCTAGAAGTTCTATTACCTCACATGAACTTTGTGTTTTATTACGTTTTGAGCAAATATTGTGCTTGATCATTTGGGGGGGGGTTAGCCTTTATTTAACCAGGTTTGTCCCATTGGGATCAATGATCTGTTTTTCAAGGGAGACCTCCCCAAGAATGGCACCAACACAGTTTAATTTACCTTCAATTCACATAAAACACAATGACTAAAAACACATACACATGAATAAAAGCAGCGACATTCAGACAATTTATGTTTTAATGATTTCACTGCAAAAAAAAATTTCAACAAAAAAACAACAAAAAAAAAAACAGGCACCAAACTATGATTCAACATTATGGTATGAAATCTTCAAATATAAATTGGCTTTAGTGAAATGAATAAGTTAATGTTTAAACAAGTGTCCTAATCATGGCATACGCTGACAGTTGTTTTCAAACAGGAGCTACATTTACAGTCCTATCATCATTTACAGGCGATCATCAATTCCTGTCAGTATCGTAGTTAGTTAACACAATGTGTGGCGGTGTGGTGGAACACATACAAAACAATTATCAAACCACTCTCCACCCTGCAAAAGAAAGCCATTAGAATTATACATCACAAAGATTATTTTGTATCAACCAATCCACTTTTCATCAGAACAAATATTCAGAAATTAGAAGATGTGGTTAACCTCCGCAGTGTTGTATTTATGCACAAGGCCCATAACCACCTACTTCTACTCTTTTATACCAGACTCCCAGTCCAACTTTAGGGGGACCAAAAAGACAAAAAAAAAGGACCAACATAAAAGCCGAATGTAGATCTGTAACTGGAGTTAAATTATGGAGTAACCTGGATGAATAATTAAAATCCTTCACATCAGTCACCACATTTAAAAGAATGTTTAAATCTAAAGTATTCAACAAGTATTTCAGAGAATGTCGAACCTCACCCCTATTTTCTGCCAATCTTAAGATTCTATGACATGTTGTTGAATTAGAGCCAATAATGTGATTTTGGCCTTTCTGCTAAGAGCGACCTTGACCTTTGACCTTTTGCAATATTGATAATTTTGTTACATGTATATATGCGTCACTACGTGTAATATTATGATAATATATCCAGTATTAAGTTATAGTGATATGTCTATGCTTGACGCAAATAAACATTGTTACAGAAGTACATTTCGCAACATGTCACCTTTGACCTCCAATAGATGATAACACCAATTATGAGAATTGTAGAAATCTTCATTCCAGGTTGTTTGGTACCAATCTGAAAGTTTTGTGACCCTCTGTTCTTGAGTTATAACTGGTAATGTGATTTTGACCTTTTAGTTAATTTTGACCTTTACTCAAATGGATCATTGCATCTGATGTGCATTAGCTATATGTATATGTCCATGTAATTTCATGGTGATATCTCAAGTATTCATTGAGTTATAGCATGATATGTCTCTGCGGACACACACACAAAGTCGTTAGCATAATCTCACCCAAACAATGTTGGGTTAGATTAATAATTAGAAAATAAAGTAAGACAATTACACTGGGAAACACAATGCTTGTTGTTTTACTGTAGGTCTAACAGCTGTTTTTAACTATTTTTTTGGGTGCCCAATCTAAAGCTGATCTGAGTTTTTCCTCTCTCACATCATTTTTTAACTCTCGCACCTCCATTTTATTAAACCATGACAAATACTGTACTTAACAGACCTGTGCGTGTTTTAAAATAATCTTCTAACAGGCTTTATTTCCACACAGAGCACAGTTTGATCCACCATTTTTTTCCAGTTTGTGCACCGTCTTCTCTTGTAGATGCTAATGCTAATGCTACTTCAGATTCACTGCAATGGAGGACGGGTTTAACCCCATGTGGGTGACGCTAAAGTCCATGTGACATCATTTGGACCAGCTTTTTCTGGGTCCCTCGTTCCTCTTGTTGTTTTCTGTGAATGTGGTATGCAGCCAGTGGAGGTGATGAACCACTGTCAAAGGAGCATTTGTCTGTAACTCTGGGGTAAAAGTGGTTTTCAGCAAAAAGACACCTTTTAAACATCCATTTTATTATCTTGTTTTGTTTTCATATATTTATATAGCACGTTTTTGGACACTCAACTTTCTTTTTTGTAAATAGAGTAGACATAAATAAGCTGTTGCTTCAGCCTACGCCTTTTGGCACATGTTGGCATGTATGTATATATCATGTTCTGTTAAATGGTCGAATAAATGACTTACTTACTTACTAGTGTACTTGACTTGGACCTCTACTTTTCTAAACACTGTTCCACCCAAATACTCCATTCATTAATTCTGAACCAGGTCTGACTGAGCACTTTTCTTCAGGGGAATTGTTTGTTATTATGTCACCTACCGATGCTAAAGTCTTGCCTTTTTTTTTTCTGTTTTGATGTCATTTGAGAATTTAGTCGCACAATTGAAACTATAAAGAGCCCACCAGCAACAATATCCTGTTGCGTCGTGTTGATGGGTTGTGTTGAGTTTATTAAATTGCCAGCGTAACCGTTTTGTTAACTGATTAAGGAGAGGCAACGTCAGGCCCACATAAAAGGGAAACTTGAGCTCTCCCATTCAACCTCTGTGTTGGTAAACTTCTTAAATTTATTACTGCACAGTCCTGAAGAGCATCCAATAGACCGTGTGTGTCTTTTTTTTTTTTTTTTTTTTTAAGGGGAAAAAAGGTAATTACTATTTACTACCTCACATAAAATTCTTCCGGACCTTGTTTCATCTGTAGCCAATGTGGTCTACATTAGAGTTAGTGTGTTTTTGAGAGATTCTCCATAACGCACGCACACACACACACTAAACACACAGAGCTTGCACATTAGTAAAGCAGAAGTACAGTGTATATGGGAGTATTTCTGGTTTTACAACACACACACACACACACACACACACACACACACACACACACACACTGCTGAATCTCCTCTGTCTCTCTCCCCCCACTTTCATCATCAGACAACAGTCACTTCAGGCCCTTCCAGACACCTTTTATGACCGAACTAATTACTAATTACACAAGTGGTTGGCGTGAGCCGCAGCACAACGCCAGCCCTTTGTTATTTTAATTGTTGTTATTTTGAAGAATGGTGCTTCAGTAAATTCTGCCAAGGATGCCCTAGGAGGATGGATGAGCACTGAATAATTTATCATCTTTGTGGAAACACGCTCAGTGTGTGGTATGGTTGCTGTGTGTGTGTGTGGGGGGGGGGTTGCATCGCATCGCCCCGTACATCTCCATTCTTGTTACGGCGGCGCTCTGGTCGTGGATTGATGACGAGGTATCTCTCATGGCACGTCCACCTCATCATTAGAGCTCCCATTGTCACATGTTCATGGTGAGTTGGATGAATATGACTGGCAGAGGTAGCCCCCCCCCACCACCACCACCACCACCACCCATCGCTGTGACTAATTACTCCAGCCAATGGCTTCCCTCCTGATGGATTAATGTGTATTGTGTGCGTCGGACACAGCCCCCTCCCCTCCATGGGATGAGAGACGAGTGTGTCCTGATTCGAAGCGCTGCTCTGTGCACAACCTTGATAATTATTTTCATAGATGAATACCATTGCAGGCAGGATGATGAAGTGGCCATTTGCGTTCGCGGACTATCACATGCAAACATGGAGCAGGGTCTTTGTCGCTGGTGAGAAATCAGGTCCTGCACAGACCTCTGTCCCCCCTGAGTCTTTCCAACTTTCATTCTCTTCTTCGAACACACTCTTCCAGTCCACTACTCTGAATATTCAGGCTTCATTGTTTCACTTTTTTTTCCCACCCCTTCATATTTTATTTGAATACATTCTTTTTCCACGAAAAATGAGCACGTTCTGTGATCTGTAAATGAGGGTAAGCCCACCAAAGAACTAGTTTCCACCATGTCACATTTGACATCGTGCTAAACAGTGTATTCTTTTAGCGTCTTTTAGCATTAACGGCTAAAGATTATTTTATTTAGAACCTTTATTTCATCAGGAAAAAAAGATTGAGATTGGCAGGCCATCATTGTAAATAAGAATCTGTTCTTAATGACTTGCCTGGTTAAATAAAGGTTGAATAAAATACAAATTATTACCTCTTGGGGAGTAAACATCTTTTTTCGTGACTTCCCTGGTGAAGACAGCAGCAGCAAAAGTTAGACAAAATGGAAATTACAGCCAATCATCCACAGTAAAATACAGAAAAACAATAAAAAATCAATATAAAAACGTCATCATTATTTTAAAAAGTACCAAAAGTAAAGCAACAACGTTAATTATAAAAGCATCAAAGCTGAACCCATTTCAGTCAATTGGAAAAACATCTACATCTACATTTGTCATCTTCCCATTGTTTTAAAATGACTTTAAATATGAAATGTCAATTCACAAATAAAGTCCAACTCTTCACAAACAATTTTTTTCCTCCAGTTCTTCTCTTCCAACTACTGTCAGAGAAGTGTGTAATATTTACTGCCACCAAAGACTTTGTGGATACACTGAGTTTGTTGTTAGTGAGTGACACATGTTCTGCGTGCACAGAAAACCACCAATCACATTGGTGGTTTTCTGCGCTTCATCATCCTTGATCAAATCACAACCTGAAAATGAGCGAGGAAAAAGGAGTAAAACCCTGATAAGGAAGATTTGATTTCAGAAAGACAAGCAATGTCGGATATTCAGAAATATTGTGGCAATGGAAACGGACATGTTGAGATTCAAAAAGATAGTTTTCCCACATTGGCCTCATGGTGAAACCATCGTGTATTAAATGACCCAGTTTCCCACCAAAATCAGTTTTAGAAGAATATTCATAGTGTTCGGTGAGTTGAAATATACACAGACTTAATGTTTATTTTAATTCAAAAGACGATCATTGACACTGAATAACACTTATCATTCAGATTTTTATAAGCCAATATTGTGCAGTTTTAGTTAATATGATAAACTCACCAGAAAATGGACAAATATAAATGATGACTTTTCCATTTGTACATATGCGCAGAATGTTACCAAAATTTACTAAATCTTCAAAACATTTCTATTAAATCACAAATGTGATCATTTGTTTATTTTCTATCGTCAGGTGACACGACAAATTATCCCATTAATATGGCAAAAACAGATAGTTACAGTTATAGATATAACTATATTATGCCTCTGCTCAGTACTAAATTTAAAAATGATTCAGTTTCCTAGTGTGTCAAGTGTTTATTTTAAAACTCTTCTTTTACTTATGTCTGTCAACATCCTTCTTTTTTTGACATCTTATTTATTTTTTTCATGTGAATCTAGTTGTAGAAAAGGGTCCATTGCTGTTTATCTGTCATACACAATTTGCGCTCTGTCTGGAAAACCCCTTACTAGTGTAAAATATTGTAATAGAAAAGTGAGAGTTTTACATGAGGAACATTTTTGTCCATAAGTTATATTTGTGTAATTTGAAGGTGAATGGAAAAGTGACAAGTAGTGGTTAGATTCGAAGTTCTCCCATCTTGATCTTTTACTAGTGGTATATCGTACATAAAACGGAACAATATCTATCCTGTTGCTGTTATTTCTGGCTGGGAAAAAAACTAAATATTTTGCTTGTGCAGATATCTCGAACTTTAAAGTGCATGATAACTTTGCAACAGAAACATGGTGAATATTAGTAGGTATATGTGGGTGTGGTGATACCATTATCTACCACTGCAAAGTCATTTTCCCAGGAGTGAATGCAGACTGTACCCATTTTGCTAATGACAGACTCCAGATGCTGGCTTTTTTTTTCGGACCAAAGTGATAATCCAGTCGTTAAACCCACTGTGGGTACATCTGTGCACTCCAGCCCCTCTGTCTTACTTTAAAATCCAGCCTTTTGAGATCCCCCTCTTTTTCCCCTCTCCCTTCCAGATATAATAATAATCAAATAATCAATGGTTTTCATTAGCCGGGGGGCACGTTAGGTTTTAAAGGACCCGCTTGGAAATCGTATTTACTTTCTTGCGTAAAGCTTCTCTCCCCTTTAAAGGCCCCTGTGTGATCATTGGTGTTGGACTGAAGATTTGTGAGGAGCCCCAGGCCAGAGCAGCGTTCAAGAGTAGATCACATAAAGTATTCTGGAGTTCTCCCGTCAAAGCCTGTGCCACTGAAACCATAAACTGTGTCTTCCTACACCTTTATAGTATACACTTCAGCCACCTCGGAATACCCGGGTCATTTTTTATTGTTATTTCAGAATGGTTTTTACATTCATTTTAACTCTGGGATGTCTTTCTTTCCTCTCAAAACATGCTACGAAAATGACTTTTTTCCCCCCAAACATTTTGCTATGTGGTGTACAGTTGGTCTGTAGTTAAAACGTGCCTACATTTTTAGTTAAAAAGTGTGGATGATGCTAGAATAGAAAAGGATAGAATAACTTTATTAGAGTAGATTTGTTCACAATTCAGATAAATGACATCCTAAAAACCATCAAGATGACATTTATTTAAAATAACATATGTGTGATTTTGTATATCTTGCTGTATATTTACCCTCCCCTGTTCATACACAGTCATAAATATTTAACTACATCCTCACATATAAACTTTGCTATCATTTCATGGACATGCCAGAAAATACTCTTAAATTAATATATGCATGTATGATAAATTAGTCAGTAATTTATTTATTTTTTAGCTTTCACAGAGCAGAGTTTTCATAGTATTATTTAACACCCTGGTGAAAGCCTATTTAAATTTTCTAAAATGACAAACATTAAATATATTAAAAATGATTGTTTGATAAGTTAAAAGTCAGGAATTCCTTCTCATGGATTCCTTAAGTGCATGTTTACCCCCCCACATACATTTTTTATAATCAACCCATTAACTGTACAAACAGTCTGTTTTCATGATGTGTACAGTAAGAAACAAATGAACACTTTATTGTTAACCTTAAGTTCTTTAACAAAAAACAAAATATTGACAACTACGATTAAAAAAAACCAAACAAACAATTCTTAATATGCCCGAAAAAATATACCACCTTATGCCCTTGAGCTGTGGGTAATGAATATTTTAGATTATATTTTAATTAAATCACTTTCAGAACAGAAGTGATATTTCATTACAGACAGGAACGCAGTTTATATGCACATAATGCTGTGGAGCTCATTAAAAGTTAACACTTTCTTTTCCTTGAAAACAGAATGATTTAGTGACCTGGCCTGGTAAAGGGAAATGTAAATTGCTAAGAAAAATGGAGACTATAGACATTGATTAATATTGGTAATGCTATCCACCCCCTCCTCTGTGTTTGTAATGGTCCTCTCCTTATCCCACTAGCCATGACTCCTGACAAGAGGTATCCTGCTGGGTTTGAAATGAGCCCAGAATGGCAGCACGTGCCACAGAAGTGTGTGGAAAATGATCACGCTGTCATTCTCTCATTCCTCTGTGTACTCGATGCTCACTTCCCCTTTTGAAATAAGTGTGGGTGGGGGGGGGAATGGGGTAAAACCTTAGCCTCCAACAGGGAGATACTGTCATTGTCAAGGACACGGATACAATGATTTGGGGTCTTACCTTATGTTCAAGTGAATGTTTTTAAAGACTGATTCGAAGGGTTAGAGAGAAGAAAAAAAAAAAAAAAAAACCCACCCCAAACACAAAGCTGGCTTTATGTCTGCTCACTCGGACCTAGCGCTAATGCCGGGCTGCTATACCATGCTGACTGGTAATTGCTAACACATGTGCTACCTCTGTCTCGTTGCAGCCGGCCGAGGGAGTTCTGGCGCCTGGACTACTGGGAGGACGATTTAAGGCGCAGACGTCGCTTCATCAGGAACCCCTTTGGATCCACGCACTCTGAGGCTACGCTCAAAGCCGCGGCCGAACACGGTCAGTTCCCATGCACCGCCACTTCGCCCGCATACCTGCTGCCGCCGCCCGTTGTTCACACTGCCTTTTTTCTTTTTTTTTTTTTCTTCTACTCACTCGGTGGTAGCACCAAGTACAAGGCAATAAAAATTAGTCCTCCCGTTGCAGTAAAAGATTTATTGTACCACAAGACACAGTAAAGTAGCACCCTTATTTGAATTTCACACAGGTAATTTCCTCCACTGCCTCCCGTTATGCAAAGTGTCAGAAAAATAGTTTTGAACCAAGTCCTCATTAATTAAAGTTTGACCCTTTTTATTTTTTTTTTCTTCTTTACTGCATTACAGTGGCTGATATCAGAGGTAAGTGATTTTCATGCTCTCACTGCATTACTTTAAGTTAAGGGCTCACCTTTTCGATACTATAATTTGCAATAAACCACATCCTCTTTACTGTCAAAATTGTACATATTTTGAGTTGGAAAATGAAGATTTAATGTCTCTCATTAATCCATGGTAATAAATTGTATTTGTCCCTCAGGTTAATATTACGACTCTTAACCACAAATCCAGTTCCGTGTATGTTAAGTTTAAAGAGTCTATGCTGTCATTTGGACTGGCTTAAAGATGAGCGTAAAATTAAATGTGGTTTGGGGAAAAAAAAAAAAACTCCCAATAATCTACTGCAATTACCCACAATACACAGTTGTCATTAAAGCAGCAACATTGATTTGTTTCCCCTTTAGAGGACGAATGGATCCAATCAATGGTTGACTTTCTCCATTGTTTCTGCACATGTCTTTATATGGACAGGTGCAGATTTTCAATAAACCCTGACTGAGAACAACTTAACATTTACAACAGTTACTTAGAACCACAGTGTCTAAATGACACGCGTCCCTGCATTAGCACCAGGACTCGCGTTTCTCTTCTCGACTGCATGTAATCCCTCATCTTTTGCAAATTTCCCGCACACACCAGGGTTTGCCATGACGCCAGACCCACATTTAACAGCTCGATCAGCTACCCCTCCCCAATAAACGGCGCTTTGCTGAACCCAAAAGCATCCTCAGTGTGTCACCTGCGTTCCCAAACAGAAATGGCAGGTGTGACGGGAGTCAATAAGAAAGTGATCCAAAAGCAATAAGCGTGCGGGATCCGAGGATCCTGAGAGAATTCTGGTCTACAATAATGGCAGTTGGAGAACCGAGTCCAGCTGGTCGACGAAACAAACGTCTGAATTTGACTCGGATTCCATCTTAATTCCACTCTGCCTTGTCGTTTTCCCTTCAGCTAGTTCATGACAGAGAACAGACACATCACTTATGCTCTGTCATGGACTTCTCTTAACTGCAGAAATGTGTCGAAAATGAGTTTGGTTTTTGGGTATTTGGCCTGGTATTCAATTTTATTCAGCTTACGTGTTGCATATATTCATCACTTAGGGGGGAAAAAACATAAATTCCTGCAAAACAACATTTGGTTTCAAAGTCAAGTCTGGGTAAAAATAGCCAGCAGCCAGTTGTGGCAAGGGTACGCTACCTCCAGAGATTATACTGCCTGGCTCAAGTATGGGAATATATCATTAAAATAACTCTTTGACATTGAAGCCTGACGGCATTCATTTTCTGATGTAACCTTTCGTCTTGTTTTAGTCGACCCTACATTTGTTGCGGAAGTGGAGTTCAAGATGAGAATGCAGGGCTGAGTTTTCAAACGGAGCACAAAGGTCATATCTGGCTGTAATTATATTCATCAGATGCAGACGAGAAAATGCATTCTTACTCCCTAAGAAAATATTTAGTATGAAATCATTGTAATTTTCGAGCTACTTGTGGCAGCAACGTTTGAAAATCTCACGTAGAACATAGAATTAAAGAAGCAAAGAAAATGTCAAGTATTACTTTTTTTTTTTTTTTGGAGAATGTATTACTTTAATCTTTTTTTTTTCATGATACGTGGAGAAAATAGCAGCGTTTGCATGAAGAATCTGCACAACTGTTATCATTCAGACTGTGCCAAGACGATTTCCACGGGAGAATACGTGTGTGCCAGTTGGTTTGAGTAGGCTGCTATGTATGTGCGGCTGGAAAGAACCATCTTTTCTGGGGATTGATTTGGTCTGGTCCAGAGCCCGTGGACCTAGAGGTGGCAGAGTAAATACCTGAAGACTAATGTCTCTGTTCTGGTAATCAATACTCGCCTCATGACTGCACTCCTGGCTACGCTCCTGTTAAAAACAAATTTGTTAATTTTGACAATTTAATTGCTGCAACCGTGCATGCCCGACTTGTGTAAGCAGGTAGTTGAAGCTCTCAGTTGGGAGAAATGGGATCTTGGAAAAACTGGGACCTGTTGGGATTTTCTGCACGTTTGTGATGAGTGATCAAGCTGAAGTGACCTTGCAGATTTTTTTAGTTAGTGTTGCATAGCTGTTATTTTTACACTTGAATGTATTTATTTATTTTTTTAAATATGCTTTATTTTAAATGGCAACTTAAATTTTAACGTCAGAATAAATTCACTTTTATTTATTTTTTTCTCCTGTCCTATTAGGAATGCTATTAAATGAAAATATCAACTGTCCCTTTATTATGTTTTGGGTTTTATTAATAGTCTACATGCCAAACTTTATGACAGACAGTAGTTGACTTCACATAGCAGCTGTCTGACTGAAGTCTTATTGACATTTTCTGCACATGGTGTGTGTGTGTGTGTGTGTGTGTGTGTGTGTGTGTTTCTTTTTAATACATTATAATCATTGAAAATTGTGACTAAATAAAATGACAATTTGTGATATATTCAAGCTCCTGTATTATATACATCATAATAATATATTCTAATAATACCCTAAGTACAACCAGTATTAATGTATGCAATAACAGTTGCTAATGACAGTTAAGCAAATATTATTGTATTATTTTTTTTAAATATATGCAAGTCTTTTCAATTCTACGTTCCTTACTCTCACTTTTCAAACTATTAAATTGCATGTCCTAAAAGTTGAACACTTTTTGCGTTACTTTGTATTTTCCACGTTATCTCCCAGCCTCAAACACATGCACACACACACACACACACACACACACACACCCAAACCACTCACTGACACATCCACATACAACACCACCAAACCCCCAAGATTGTCAAATTAAAAGACGAAAAAAATAAACAGTATCTACTTAAAGAACAGAGAGTGAGAAGTCGGCACGTAGCCTGTCACTTACGCGCACATTTCTTTTATGTACGCCTGGTAATTACTGACATAAATCTAGTTTTTTTTTTTTAAAAAAAGGCATTTCTTGCTTTTCTAATAGACTGAGCCAAACAATCTGCTGACTGGTCGTTATTTTTGTTGCACTTACTTCAGCGTATATTATACAGAAGAGCTATTAATAACCTGTGTTTGGGGGTAACAGAAGGAGCCCAGTCATGAAGCTTTAGTTGCATCAGACTTGCGTGGAGGTCAGGCTGGAGTCTGCGTCGTCTGTGGCGGCAGCATGTTGGGGTGAGAATGGCTAAAGATGTTTACAGTAAAACACTTGGATGTGAAAAGAACAAGGCTGTTTTTCAGCTCATCTGATAAGTCCCCTGTCCACTTGCTTGGTGTGAACACAATGGCATGTGGTACGTATTAGGGGAGCTGGTAGTAATTTCAGTGCTGCTAACTAAAGAATCCTCCAGGGAGGCTTAATTACAGGAAGACCATTCTAAATATCAGTGAGCTGCATATTTTCCATGACAAGAGATTTTTTAAGCCTCGCTCTCCTAGCACTTTCAAAGTGTGCAGCCGCAGCCATGTGACGCAGCTATGCATTTTGAGGAAGTACAAATGATCTTCCCTCAGGTGACGCTTGAAAACAAATGACTACTTTTGTCTCCAGAAACTTGAATGGATTAAAGCTTGCTGCGGTCCTTGTTAGATGAGGGGGAAAACACACTGGGTTCACAGAAGCAGGGAAAGATCTGGCTATATGGCTGCCTTTGTTTATGAAGAGAAAAGAGTTGCCAGTCTTTTGTGCCTGTGGATCCTCACCATGCACCACTGGGGAATGTAGGGCTCTGTAAATGTTTGCAGATTACCATTTTTCTTAAATAATCCATTTAGAACCTCAAATCATGTTCAGTTGAAATCAACATGGACACTGTGTAACCCTCATATTTTTTTATTTTTTTTTTTTTGAAGCAGGGTTTGAATTATCTTTTTTTTCCCCTCTGTGTGAACTGAAGTTTGTTTGTATATTTCAAGCATGATGCATATGTGTGTAGGACTGAGTCAGTGTTTTGTGTGGTATTCACTTTGTTGTTCCTTTGTGGGCTTTTGCAAACATGACAGTTCAGCGTGACTGCGAATGTATTACTTGCTACTTAAATTTTACATTAATAGATGGAATAGATGCAAGTTTGCAGAAAAATCCAATAAAATAAAGAAATGACACAAGTAATTTAAGCTTAAATACCTTAATAGTGTGTTTTCCATTATGTTTGAACAGAATATACTTTATTATCATTGTACACTTATAATAAAAATTATGCAGCCCCCCCCCTCCAACCTCCTAGACCCATTAATGCATTATATTCTTCTGTAGGGGACAATGATTTCACAGCTTTACGAACATAAATAAATAAATGAAATATTACATTTTTTAAAAAATTTATCTAGAAAAAAAAAAGTGTGTCATGGCATTTCCAATCAATATAATTATTTATGTATAAAAAAAGCCTAAACTTTTATTCTGGTGGGACTCAGGAGGTTAGGTGCAGCACAACATAAAAACTCAAATATTCCAAATAAAATTATAAAAGTATTAAAAACTATTTAAATAATATTTAAAAATACCTTTGGTCATTTCACACCCACCCAGAGGTAAACATTCCACACTTGATTTAACTTTATTTTTTACAATGTGACATAGAGGTTATTGTTCAGCAGCCTGATCACCCAGGGGTTTATTTTAGTTCTAAAAGTGTGTGTGTGTGTGTTTGTGTTTTTGTTGATTATATAATGTTGTCAGGGATTCAACTAACTGGAAGATGAAGTGTTTTATTTACACTATAGAACCAATTGATCTAATTCGGAGCTTAAGGGGAAAAGCCGAGTTTAGACCACAGCTCTGTCAAGTGGTTCGACGATAATAACCTTTAATTTGTCAGAACTACTTTTATACTTAGTTATTGCTCATATTTTAAGTAAAAAAAAACAAAACAAAAAAAAACACAACTGCAGTATGTGATTATTGAAACCTTCAGTTCTGTCCAATGTTAGACAAAGTTTGAATGAATTTCTGTAACTGTCTGTGACTCACATTTAATCTGATCCTGATGATTCTAAAAACTTACACCATAATTGAACCCCATCCCACCCCCCCACCCCCCCTGCAGCGTCCGAGGAGGATCTCCTCAAAGGCAAGCAGTCCATCAGGAGTCAGGCTCTGGGAAATCAAAACTCAGAGAGCGAGACTTCACTGGACGGAGACGATGACACTCTGTCATCCTTAGAGGAGAAGGACCTGGAAAACGTAACAGGTAAAAAAAAAAAAAAAAAAAGCAGCTCATCTTTTTTCCTTCTCATACTGTGCTCAGCTGCCCCCCCCCCCCCCCTCTTACCTCACAGCTCTGTTTGCCCTGCACTCACTCAAAATAAAAACTTTATTTCTATGTAGAAATGTTTTTATAGTCATTTACATCCATATTTTTAAAGTCATTTTACTTCAGGGACCATATACAGCCTAATGTGACCTCAACTGGGTCAGACCAATAAAGTAAATAGAAAAATATCCTATAAATACTCACAATTCTTAATCGTTCTGTTTATTCTAGTGCAAAAAAAAGTTTAATTAAATTTTGACGATGTTAAAATATCTACATTTAGTTTTTTGTCATTTCTTTTGCACAAAAAAAATATTATGAATAACTTAAACAACCTGAAATATCTTAGAAAAACACACACACTTTTAATAATTGTATACCTGAACTTACCTACATATGGTGGATCTACAAAGGTGCATGATATTTACCAAGAGCAGAGTATTGTTGAAATTGTCCAGTTTAGAGTTTCCATTATTTCCAGGTTATTCTGCTGTTATTTTACTGCTCTCACCCACTTGTGATCAAATTGGACTAAAATGAGTTTGACACCATGGACTGTTAATGTTTTCAGTTTACATTTTACACTTTGAAAATGCATCCCATGGGCCACATTGGAATGTGTGGCAGTCTGGTTTTGGCCCACGAGCCGTATGTTTCACACCTCCGCTCTAAACCCATTGTTTTACTGCAATACTGGTGTTTGGGTTTTTTTTCTACTGTGTTCTGTGAATTGTTCAGCCCTTAAACATGTTTGGTGAAAATATATATATATAAAAAAAAAAGAAGCCAAAAACCACCATCTTCCTCTACCTCTGCACAACCCCCCCCCCTTCAGTATGGCACCACTATCCCAGCACAGAGCTGCTCAGAACAGCCTCATCAGTTGTGTTTCTGCCGCTGAAGGTCTGAGCCACAAACACAAACACACACACAAACACACACACACACAGGCCTGAGTTGCAACAGTGAAAACATTTCCTCAGCCTGCTTTACCAAAGATTATCCCACAGTCAGAATAGCAACATTTCTCCCCAAAATAAAACATGTCCTCTTCGCCTGAGCCGATTAGCCTGAGACCAAACCAGGTCCATAGTTAATTTTTAAATTATTATTATTATTTTTTTGGCTCAGCACAATGTCTTTAATCCTCTGTGTTTTGATATGTTTGTTATTTAAATTATGATTTAATATCATAGTCTGCTAATCGGATTGCAGTGTAAGCCGCGTTTTTCTGTGCAGTGACAGACAGCTCGCCAGGCTAAGCTGCATTAATGGGGCTCAGAGTGCTAATAAAATAACGCATGTGGATGACAATAGGCTTAAACACGGAATCCTGTCTAATAAAGTGATACGTACACGGCGAGAATCCAGAGGAGGTTGTCGAGCGAGATCCAGAGTCTCCTCTTAAGCAGCTGTCCAGTTCAGGTGTAATTGAATGTCTTTGAGTGGATGGGGGAAAAATGTTATTTCAACCCACGGATAACATGTCAGTACTCACAGGGACGGCGGAGGAATGAATATATCTGTTTATTCCATCCGTTTTGCATGTGCGTAAAGGCGCTCAGGGAAATCAAGCCCGAGCCTCTTTTCTTTTCTCTTCTCTTCTCTCTCCGCAGCGCACATCTGCAAATACAATGCGTCATATGCGCAGAGCTTCCACCCACAGCTCCCCTGAGCCGAACTCTCATTGTCATACTGGCATAAATTAAGATTGATGAGAGATTAAACCGAGCTGCACCCCAACAACCCGCAATCAATGCTTTGTGACGGACTGTCGATTCTACTTTTTTGACTTTTTTTTTTTTTTGCCTCAAAGTTTTCTTCTTCTGACATTTTTTTTTAACTTTGGTGACAGTGCACATCGGCCCTGCAGAAATGTATTTGTAGGCCACTGTGTATATATTCCAGCAGGTAGCATAGTTATTGAAGTTACCTTGAATGAATGCATTTATTTTGCAGGCGCGTAATGCGTAAAAGACGCGTAGACCTGTTACCAATGCGTAAACAAGTTGCAGCATCAACCCTTCTTTGTCGCAACGTATTTAATATAATTATAATATTAGAGTAGTTTTAATATTTGTGGAACATACATTATAATGTTTCTAATTATTTATTGTGTAATCTTTTTTTCAAAAATTGTAAATTTCCGTCGCGTAAAGCTTTAATTTCATTCATAAAGTTCAAGAAGTTAAGTAATAAATATAATGTTAGAGGATTTTAGTGGGTTTGCAACAGTTAATATCACAGGAGGTGTTACTGCCATGAGTTGATATGTGAACAATTTTCCTAATTGGGTTAAAAAATTAAATAGTGATGTGTGTGTTTTTTTCCGCCGCGTGTTTTCTGCGCGTCTGTGAATCTTACACGTGTCCTGTCCGGTCCAGGCCCCGTGAACCTGAGCACCAGCGCACAGCTCGTGGCTCCGGCCGTGGTGGTGAAAGGCACCTTGTCCGTCACCGCCTCAGAGCTCTACTTCGAGGTGGATGAAGAGGAGCCCGGCTTCAAGTCTATTGATCCAAAGGTAAGAGTGTGTGTCACCTCTGCGTCCTGCACAGTTTCCACCCAAACACACCAAAGGTTACCCCAGAGATTTGACAAGAAATGACTTAAAAAAAAAAGATAATTTTGAATAAGTGGTTTAATTGACTAATTTTTTAATATACATTTCAAGCAGTTCTAGAAAATAAAATATTTATTTTCGGTGTAATTTTAATATAAAAATATATATGTTACAAAATGTACTGTATTTAATAAAAAATACTGCTGTATTTACTGAGGTTTTTTTCTTTGTATTTTATTGAATAGTTTTAAAATACTAGTAAATGTTGCGCCATATTTTTTTTATTTCTATGTTTATGCTTCAATAATACTTAAGTCAAATAATAAAACTATTAAAAACCAAAATGGATCCTTTGTTTGTATTATAACAGTGGGCATCTTGGTTCTGTATATATTATAATTTAATTTGAAATAGATGCAACAATTAAAATTAAGCAGGAGTGTCATTAAAAAAACCGTAGTGAAATAAGTATTAATGTGATGATCTTTGTTCCATCCACAGTAGACAGCTGACCTACAGGTGGTTTTCTGTGTGTGTTTGTACATGACTGTCCTTTAACACACTTATTTAGAGTCTGTAGGTAAAGAATATTATTTGTATTTAAAGGGCCACGTCCTGTTCACATGATCTTTTATTACAGTTGAGTATTTCAGATTGAGCTGGTGTTGCAGTCCTAATAGGAGCTGCATGTGTCAGCTTCAGGCCTTTTTACTGAAGCTGCAGCTGGAACACAACACGGATGCTCCAGGCCTCTATATTCACATGCATCGTTTGATTTACATTCATTCGCAAATCCTTTTGAGCCTGTGACGTGCTGTAAAACTAACTTACGGCCTAAAGCAGGCAGTTCACATTCCGTCTTTAAATTTTTACAAAAGCCTTTTTTTCTCCAGTGGTTATAGGTTTAATTGTCTCCGGTGAATCATTACATGATCTTTGTAATAATGAAGCAATAACAGAACAGGCTGCAGCAGTCAGCTGTCAAAACACGTCAAGACACGAGGCTAAGTTGTAATTTAATTTGCAACATTTTTATTAACATTTCTCTTAAGTCACATAATGAAAAAAATTGAACTTGGCACGCTACATTTTATTTTTTTCACTTAACGATTTTGTGCATATATTTAAATAAAAGTTTCTTCACTTTGTGAAAACATTTAAAGAACACAACTAAAGGTTCCATTTTATCTGAAAATGTACCTTCACTCTCTCTGGCAGTGGCCCAATTGTTCCATTTTTTAAAAAAGTGTTTTGTAGTTTCTGTTTTCTCACTGACTTTTCACATTGCTTGGAGAATCAGTTGAAGAATCGTTGTCCTTCTCTGAAGTCTTATCCCAAAATGTCTCTCGTCTGTGTCTCCGTCAATCGCTTCATAATTTGTCCAAACTTTTCGCATTGGTGAGGATTTCCCTCGCTAGTCTCCACGTCTGCTTAGCAGCAGCCTCCAGGGCTGAGTGAGGCTTTCCCTGAAACAAGTCCAAGTTTGGCAAGAAGTAGTGGGGACATCTGCGGCACTGCAGACACGAGATGAGCTGCAGCAGGATGCCGTTCAGTCGGTCTCCCAGGCAAGACTCGTCCCAGTCGGTCTCTCTGGGGTGTTTCTCACACTCGTACAGCAGCAGGGTCTTCATGTGGTAGTTGTTGAGAGGCTGTCCCGGTAGCTCCAGGTGTCGGTCCCTCAGAGTCTTCAGGACGGACAGACACTTCTTCCTGCATCCGGCCATAAGCAGCCTGTTCTCGGCCTCACTGAACTGCAGAACCCAGGCGTCACTCTCTGCAGAACTCTGCTTCCCCGTTAAGGAGTAGCACTCTTTGGAGAGCAGGTTAAACCCCTCGGCTTTGACTTCTGCTACCCGGTTCGGACCGGGCCAGGGGATGTGGGGCATGGGCCACTGAGCTGCACTCCGAGGCCAAATCCCAGTGCACTTGAAGGCGGGAGTGATCTGCACCACGTACCTCTCCCTGATCCGTAGTTTGACCTCACTGGTGTCCGCTACCATTTTAACCACGTCTCGGTAGCTGCATTTATCCACGGCCTGCGCCACCAGAGTCTGAAACCTGGAGCGGATCTTTCTGGCGGATAAATAGCCCGAGGCGGTGATGAACTCGACCCACAGAGACATGCTCCTTTTCCGGCCGTCACTCAGCTTCAGCACCGCGCAGCCCGGCAAGGACCCGTCATCCACAAAGTTGAACACCCCCATTTGGTTGAGGTACAGAACCACCTCGAACTCATTGGGTGAGATGACCTCCATCCCCTCATAGCGCGCGTCTATCTCACTGAGAGAGCTGATGAACCGCGGCTCTTGCACTTCCACCTCTTTCAGGACATCCGACACCACTTTACAAACCTCCCTTATGGTCTTCGCAATGGCCGCTTTGCGCGCTTGGCATCTCTCGTTGTAATATTTGTTAAGCTGGTAAACCAGCTTAGCCTGCGTCGCAATCATGTTTGGGCAGAGGTCCGGGCTGTACACCGGAGAGTCGCAGTAAGTTGACGGATCCAATGCTTACCGGTAAAGCCAGAGGCAAACGCTTCCCCGTGCAGGAAAAATGTGTAATCAAAGTTTTTTTTTTTTCCTTTTTTTTGCTTTTACAGCGGATGGACGTCAGTGTGAGGAGGAGGAAACGGATAGGGATGCAACGTAATGGCTTGCTAAATATCAGTCCAACTCATGAGCCCTTCCAGTGCAGATGGGTAGAGTCATGTTCAGGTTGTGGGTCCGTGTCCTGAGCCGCAGACGTTAAAAGCCACCACACCGTCTGGGACCACTCATGTCTTCCTACTGCGCGCTGGAAAGTCTTATTCTCTCCTCTGTAACCCCGCTCACTTTTCGTCCACACTCAGCTGTGAGCTGGACTTGTGTAGTTTATGAATGGTTCCTTTAGCAAGAGTGAAAGGGGTCGGGCTTCTCCTCCTGCAATCATGTGCAGAGCTGTCAGTGAACGCAGCCAATCAGAGGCGCACGGTCCTGCAGGGGAGTCCAGTCCAGTCCAGTCCGCCTCAGCAGCATCTGGACGCACTGCTCTGTCCGCTACACCCCCCTCTAAACCCCCCCCCCCCCCCCCCCCATAAAACAGACACAGGAAAAGCAATACCTTCAGGTCCTTACGGAGGAGACGGCGTGTGTACAGTCCACACACTAAAGCATTTCTCTGCAGACAAATGTGACTCTTTACGCGCACGTTCTCCCGGTCGGTGCGTAAACGGAGGATTAAGAATTTAGACCCGGTGTGAGTGACAGTCTTTAACTTTAAGTCTGTGATTGTTTTCGTTTTAAATACATGCAATCCGTTTGTTTTTACTCCAGTATTTGTAGCGTTTTCGTATCGTTGCCAGAAGCATTTTTTTATTATTAATTTTATCCGTGGACTAGTTTTCTGAGTGTTCTATTTTTATACCACGTGTTGTAGTTTCATATATATTTATATAGATCTATTTAAAAAAAAACGATGGGCACGTTTTAGGAATTTATTGCTGGATTCTAACTTTTTAATTTTTTATTTTAAATATGAAGTAGTACCAAAACCTATTAATTGATAATGGCATTAAACACGCAAAAAAATATATATATATTACTTATTTGCGTACGATTAAATAACCTATTTGAATATCTAATTGAGACGTTAGGCCTGTGTCATATTCGCGTGTAATTCTAAAATATAATTGTAAAATGTAGATGAATATATTTGTACTGCTTGTATTTTTTTTATATAATACTATATTTGTTTAAGTGTGTGATTAGTGTGCGCGTGGAGTGCACCTGCAGCTGTGGCCTCAGGCACGCGCGCTTTAGCTTCATTAGTAGGAAAACTTTGCTCGATGAGATTTTCCACACTTTAATGTAGATTTCAGTGAATATTTTACAGTCGTTAACGCACTGGGTATTTTGTTAAGAGCCAAACAGAGTGGAAGAGCCACAGTGTCTGCGGGCTCCACTCTCACACAGCCTTTAATTTGCCCATGGGTTTATTGCCGTGAACATTGAGCATATGCTGAATAATTTACGCACGGTTTTCTCCGAGGTTGGAATTAAAAGTCCCCTTCATGTTGGAGGTTACACCTTTACTCCTCCACAAAGAAAATGCACTGTACATATTAATAAGCAGCATAAGAAAATACAAGGAAAAGTTGTCTGAGATGTTTTTTTTTCTTTTTTCCAGATACTTAAATCTGTGTGTTTTCTTCCACTTATTGAGGTCGCAGTCATTGGTTATTGTCGCGAAGCATTTTGGGTAATTTATCATTTTGGGACTTGTCAATCTACAGCTTTAAAACCATATACAGTTGAGGGAAATATTATTTTATTCAATTTGATAATTTTAATGCCTGGTAAAACTAATGGTACATTAGTTTAAACAAATATAATAAAATTAAAAATAACTAATGAGTTTTATTTCCCAGTTTATATCTATCCATTTTTCATGTTTTCTTGATAATAACAAAAAAAATCACTTTACTTCAGATAACATTGTACTACCAAAAGAAGTACTTTTAGACATTAAATTTTTTATTTTGTTTGTCACATGATACACACAGTAGGTAGTACTTGACTGTGTAACTATTGTTTTTGGTGACTATTAATGGTCTAATGATTGTTTCTGCTACTGTGTAATACACCTAAATTAATTTTAACTGAAGTTAAATTAAAAAAAAAATCATCACATCATACAGATTTATGGTGACAAGACTTAATGGAAATAGATTACAGTAATTAGAAATAATAACAGTATGATATCTTTAGTGTCATTTTCAGTGAATACTTGATCCTAGACTGAGGCCTACTGTTGTACAAGCCTGCCTGATGGGATATGTAGCTGTAGTTGTATTTTCTCTGCAGCCTAAATCGTGTTCCTCACCGCAGATATGCCGCTAAACAATATTTTAAAGTGCGAAAAAGCGGAGTCTGAAAACTATTCTGAAGCTCGCTGTAAATAAACTGTTCAGATGATGAAGGAACATACATCAAACTTGTTGACACTTGTTACAAAAATAATTTGACATAATGCAGAATACTGAATCAGCAGTGCTTTCCAGAAAGTGGTTTGCAGATATGAAGTAGCCAACTATGCAAAAGATTCAGAAATAGGCCACAAACATTTCAGAAAAGGCAAAGATTAATGAGCCCCCCCTTCATAGTTGCCACGTCCTCTGGACTTCATCACTTAGCCTTTTCCACATGGCGATCAGACTTAAGGGAGTGTGAGGTAACTTTTGATTTAGTTTGCAAAATCTATCATTTAGATTAGTGTTAAGAGATGTAGACATGCTGGATATTTGAGCTCACGTTTGCACAACAGGAACTTCCTACATTTAAAAAGCAAAATGCGACTGTAACTCAGTGTTTGTGGTCTTGTTGTAAACGTCAAAGATATTGGGTTGAAATTGTACATGAAACAGAGAGAATGTTTCATATAGAAAAGGACCCCGTGTCCTTCCAAGTAAAAAGCAGAGGAGGAAAAAAAAATACTATATAATATTCTAACATTTGCAGCGAAGAAAAAATATTCTTTTGTAGTGGGTCAGTGACAAGATTCTTTCTGTTGTGGTTAGTGTGAAATCACTTTTGAATTGATCCCAGTAGAACAGTGTTTTTCATTCAACTTTGGGGTCAGGACCCCACATGGGGTCGTCTGGAATTCAAATGGGGTCACTTGAAATTTCTAGTAATTGCTAAAAAAAAAAAAGAAAAGTCTTTCTAATAAGAAATATATGGCACTGTGGTCCTGTTTATCTGTTAAATGTTCACTGTGGTCAGTTTCAGATGTCACAGCTCTTTAATAATTCATAGTTTGACTTATTGTATGTTCAGTATTAATTGTCAGGGTTTTTAATACAAGCTGGACTTACTGTACTTATCCTGACCAAGGTAAATACAATTCTCACTTTGTATAATAATTATCTATAGCTGGCTTTTCTGCCTCAGTCCGTAAATGTAATTTAAAATTAACTTTTATTTACAACGTAGTACAGCAAATTATGACATGATCAAAAACAAATACATTTTAGCTAATTAATATTTTCCTTGTGAATGTCTGAGATTGTCAGAAATTTGTGATTTAAAATGGGGTCAGGACCCAAAAAAAGTTGGAAACCACTGCCCTACAGTATCTTACCAATATTATACCCAACAGTGTCATCAGTTCGACAGAATATGGTGCCCATTTCTGGACTATATTGGACTGGACCTCTCTTCTTTCCTATTAAAAGGACTATTGTGCACTTAAATGATATTCATAAATGTGACTCCTGCACACTGCAAGTCTCACCAACCACCTTCTGTATTATTCTATCTGATATGCGTTTAGTTTTTTGAAGGCAGTTTGTTCTGTTGAATGAAAAGCAAAAGTGCAATAAAACAATTGTGGGGGGTGGGGGGGGGGGTGTGGGCACAAATTAACATGTCTGTAGTTTCATTTCCACACCTTTATCCATGTTATAGTAATTTAGATTTAATTAATTATTACTTGTGTAAGTTTTTTTTCCTGGAATGCTTAGATTTGCTCAAAGTTTTTGCATCATATCAAATCAGTTGAGAATAAATATTTAGCAGCGTTATCCTTTTTACTATTTTAGACTTTGACGCACAAGTAAAAAGAATGAACACAGCGGCTAATATCACACATCATCTGTCTGGAAATATTTGGCATTACGAAAGCACATAGAGAAAGTATGGTAGCAGGTTACTCAGTGGCATTGATTTATTTTAAGGTTTTAAAAATATCCTTAATTGCCACTTGGCATTCTTTTTCTCTGAATAATTTTCAAGCTGTTTGAACTACTGTAACTTTGGAACTTAAATGAGGGGGGGGGGGGGGTAGAAACTGAGAAAAATGTCTGGGGGTTTAATTTCAGTGTGACTGTTTATTATCAAGCTCACTGCTCCAGAGAGATTAATGGACAGTACTTGGAGAGCAAGTGTCCAAATATTATGAAGGACATGTTAACTGTAGCTTAATGAAATATATGGAGACATGAATGCAGACAGTATTAATCAATTCCGGTCCACTTATCAAACCACATGCTCCTGCATGACTGTGTTTATTTTTCATCACAATGTAAAATGAAAGGAAAAGTGGATTAGATTTAAATGATTAAAAGCCTTTAGGACACCCCCCCCCCCATGATTTAAACTAAGTGTGTGTATAAATCTAGTGACAAAAGCCAAGTTATTGTCAGACACTTGCTTATTCATCTATTTTGTGCTACTTCTGTGTACCTTTATCTCCCGAAAACATCCAGAATTATCTGTGCTTCCTAAAGAGGTTCCCCCTGTTTTATATTGACGGGAGAAAAGATCAGGGACCTGTCAGAGCGCTCTTTGATCTGAGCCTGTGTGACGACTCCACAGTGATCCCCCTCACTAGTGCACAACAGGCTCCATGCCTGTGCAAATCTCAGCCAGCTGATGAGTAATCTCACCGCTGCTTCTTCTTCTTCTTTTTTTTTTTTTTCTTATATACTCTGTCTGCCGTTCCCATTGTCTTGGCCTTATTTTTTGGCTCCTTTACCTCAACTATCATTTAGCCCCAATTATGTGGCTTCAATACAGTGAATTTCTAGCACTGAGCAGAACAAGCTCTGAGACATGTTTGGTCCCTTATGCGAGGATGTGATTTCATGAATGTTACAAAACGTTTGCACTGTAATTTTGGTCGGATGTTCGGCTTTTCAACTTGTTGCATTTTCAGCTTTAAGTGCCAATGTACTGACAGTAAATGCAGCATGTGTGATATAAAGGAACAGCCTACACTAAAGTGACCTTGACTTATACAACGCATCTTCACATGTCATAACTACCGTGGTTTAGGTGTCAGCCTTTGACACGGTATGGTACAAATATTAGTTTGTTTTCTGCCAAGAAATGCAATAAATTTGCATACGTAAGTTGTAGTTTCCACTGTGGTGTGTTTGTGGGCTTTGTACTTCAACAGTGAGTGATAAGGAGGGGGGGTGTCGAGGCTTGGCATTTTTAGGTAGAGCTTTTCCTCTCTCTGGAAACATGATAGGCAAAGGGGGAAAAGTGCTCTTGCTGGCTGGGAGCGTACGCAGACATGTGCACATGTACACGCAGACTCACATTCACACCCATGTGAACATACGTCTACAGTTTTTGATGCTCTTGTTCACATATTTTGGTGCTGTCTCCCGGATGGACCCAGCTGCTTTCTCGATGGAGGGCTCAAAGAAAATCATCGCAGGCAACTAATTGCTTGGCAGGCCCCTGCATCTGCTCGGCAGATAGCACAACTGATGAAGTCACACAGCAGATGTGTGTGTGTGTGTGTGTGTGTGTATGTGTGTTTTGCAGCACCCTCTCCATGTTTAGACACAAGCTATCAATATTGCATGTGGAGTTATTGTTATAGAGGCACTTCTGGAGACTACTAATATTGCATGTATGAGGAAGTGAAAATGCTCTACTTCTAGCTGATTGGTTAGTGGAAATTTCAGCTAAAAGCTGATTGGAGGATCTCAGGTACCCTCCTTTAGACCGCAGTTACTGTCTAAGTGTATTATAATTGATTTGTGTGTTCAGAGCAGACTTTTTAGGTATTATGAGTCAGTGTAGTAAACAAAGGAGGAAGAGAACATGTTTTTAAATGCTTTAGGTCACTTGATGGTATTTAAAGAGCTGATAATAGTTATTTACTTAAAATGTCTGTCCATTCTTGCAGTTTACATAAGCAGTTGGTTTCAGTAAAATACATAAAAATGGGAAATTTCTGAACAGGTAGACATGAAAATGATGACACGTATTTATTAATCATTAAACTTCTTTGTACATGTAAAGGTGAATAATTCCTCATTATATTCCATCTTAAAATATTAATAGTATATATTTTGTGGATTTGTTGTTTATATTGCATGACATATTTTTAACAATGTTGAAACTCCAAAAATGCTTCATGGCGTCAAATCATAAGTAATTAGCTTTTTTCATCAGTGTGACGTGACATAATATCAATATATATAATTTAAGTGAAAGTCATTGCCTATTCTATAAATGAGTCATAATGTCAGATGAAAACACTCCCACACTGATTCATAAGGTCATGAATGGCATATATTAAATGGCTGAAGTAGATCATATGTTCTGATTTAACACAATATAATATATGTATTATGTATGTATGTATGTAATCAATGTGATTTTTGAAGTGGTATTAATATATGCAAGTCATAATTTGTAGAACCTGGCTGATAAATCGGTTTGTGGTTTTACATGTTAGTATCGGTGCATATTCTTGCTAATATTATGTAATATTTCTAACATAACATGTAACAGAGAAAAATATACTTTTCTCAATTTTAGCTTCACAGATTTAGTTTTTATTCATAACAAGTATAAACTCCACTACTCAGTGTGTGGATGTCAGTGACTACAAAATGTAAAAAAATAAATAAATACATTTAAAATAGCTTTTTTTTTTGTTTTTAACTTGTCCCACATCATGACAGCAGAATGTTTGTCTTGCTGCCTTGTTGTGTTGAACAAAAATCCTTCGCCAACTTTATGAAGTAAATGAGGCTCCCCTTGATATTCCACTGTCTTTATTTTGGCGTTTGTTGAGCTGCATTTAGATGCCAATTTTGTTAAACTAAAATACTTGTCTCACTTACACATTTCAGTTCCTAATATTTCTTAACTGCATTTGATGGATCATCTATGAAACATACTGAAATATTAGCCGATAATCTACAAAGAACTGTCACAGACATGAAACCTAAGCGCTCTGTTTCAATTTACCCCGCTAGTTTAATAGTCTTCACGCTGCCATTTCCAAAGTCTGGAAGTAGGATTGCTCACACTGTGTTCCCAGAAACTTTTTAGGTCACGTAGATGAGCATGATACCCCTAATTATTTTTTGTAAAGGTCGGTGTCCAACATTGGAGCACGCCATGATAAACCCTCCATTGAAAAGGCATTGTTAACTCTAATTAGCAGGGTGGTGACGGCTACCTGGGGTTAGCTAGGAGTGGCTGAAAGGATGGTCACTCAGTCAAAGAAAACCACCCTGGTGTTATGTAGCAACCAGTCCCATATTCTTAAGCTCTCCCTAAAGTGTGAAACCACTGGGAGTACACCCCTCCCCCTTAACTGCTCGGTCTGCCAAACTCTCATGGTCGCCAGGGACGACCTTCGGCTGCAGCTGCCAATCACTAAGACCCATGGCAGCAAGAGGTCTCTCAGAGAGGAGCCTATTGATTTTCCAGTTAGAGCCTAAGTAGTGTGTGCTATAGAACTAACGGACAGCCCAAGCAGGTATGTCATTATCAATGAGCCCAAGGAAACGGATCCCCTCACTAGCACTCATTCATTTTGGTCGCCGTCCTGTCCTCGTTCCCTCCTCCCGTCTCTCCTTTATGCCATTTCGCCATCCATTCCCCCTGCTCTCCACGTCCACCCGTGACAGAGTGCATCCTGAGATGGTCAATAAATTGCTCAGCCTAGACTACAACTAGCAGAGTGATGGGTTAGGATGACCTTCTTCCTCTTTCTTACTCCCCCCGTTTTCCCTTCACTCTTTAACCGTCCTCTACAGGTACAGCAATTACAGTACCTGGAGGACATAAAATGTTTCCGTTCAAGACATGTTATCATCGCAGGCGAGTTTTCCCCTTTTCGAGTCCTCGGCGTTTGGGGTCAGTTTAATCTCGAGCATCGGTCCCACGCGGCCCACTCCAGCTCATCCAGTCATCAAGAAACCCAATTATTATCATACAGCTTCCTCACTTCACCTCCTGTTCTTTTGTCCCGTCCCTTTCCAAGTCTTTGGGAGCTGTTCATCCCTGAGACATGTGCAAATAATTAGGAATGATTTAAGACAATTAGTGGAGATAAGGGTAAATAAAGGGTTTAAGCTTCCTTCAGTGTATTACTTTTTCCCAGTAGACCAGTAAAGACGTGTTGCCTTTTCTACTGTTCTTTATCTTCTGGTTCTCCTCAAAGTGAATACACATTTTTGTTTTCTCTTCCTTCTGTGTCCCAGACCACAGTGGTGATTGTGATATAATGTCTCACATTTCACTCCAGTTGTTTGAGTGAGGTTAAATCAGCGATGATGAACTCATTCTGTAGCGATGAGGTCAGTCCCCTCACCACCATATGTGCGGTGTTTTAAGAACATTACAGAAAGACTTGTTAATGATGGGTTTCAAAGCTTTTTGAGAACCTGAGATCCTTGTTTCTTCCCTTATTTATAACCTACTTATGTATTTTATACTGTTTCTATAACCTTCATCAACATTTGACATTGAAGCCCAAGTAGCATCTTAGTTTAAGCTTCATCTGATCTTATTTGGTGGTACCAAAATGGATCCATTATTAAATGAGGATAAGGATTAACTTTATTGTCCCCCACAGGAAATTTGCTTTGGATAACAGTGGCACACATTGCAAATATTGCAATATTGATTCCTTAAAATAAAAATACTAAAGAGTTTAAAAAGCTTTTAAAGTAAGGACACGTAGATAAAACCATGGTGGTATTATAGGCCGGACTTTTGGCAGGAAAGCCTGTTCAAATCCAAGCAAAACATTAATTTGTGATCTGCCGAAGTTTAAATCAGCTTTAAAATTAAGATTGCATTTCTACTCTGATTTACCAAGACAAAATGTGTTTCTGGAAAACTCTATAAACCACAAGTTAAAGTATGGTGTATTTTTGATTTGTTTTTAAAAATGTATTAATCTTTTTTAAGGTTGAATTTACTGCAGAGGGTGGTCTTGGTTTAAAGTTGTGTGTGTGTATGGGGGCGGGTGACATCAATTGAACAAAATAATTAACCCCCTTAAAGGTTAGGCTATACTCAAGATATTGATTCAGGAAGTTTGGACCAACTCTGAAACACGACCCGAAAAGTCATTGTTTTACTTCTAATACCACACTATTACTATTTGTTGAATTTCATCTTTTATTATTTTTGCCTCATCACTTAATTTAGCCAAGAAGTTTTTCTCGAAGGACACATTTCCTGAACAGTCATCATGAGTATTCCAGCTAGCGAATATTTATAGTATATTCATTCATTCAACAGAGGTGTTCTCAAAGGTTCTGCATAGTGAGTTGATTGGTGCTGGTTTGTGTGTGAAGCTTTTACTAACATTAGCGAACTCCACTTCGAAGCTAATGATGGCTATTAAAAACATACTATTCGCTTTTCCATTAACCCTCAAATTGCGCAAATACAACTTGCTCATATTTTTTAACTGTAGCAGAGTTTTACTTAATTTGAAACCTCTGACTCTGGTTTGACTTTGCCTTGGCTTTATTGTCTCAACCCAGCCTTAAATTATATTTTAGCTTTTAAGCAGATCTAAGCTCTTGTGACGTGCTGATGAATCTTTGCCGAGTGTGGTAACCAGGTAGGACAGTTTGGAGAAAGACAATTGCCACATTGGTAATCACATAAAGAACCATTAGACACGGTGTCATCTGGCCACCTAATGATGACTAATGCCTCCCCTCCAGTTGCGCTTCAGACGTATACACTCTCACAGAGGCACACACTCCCTTCTCCTTTTGCAAATAAACATGCCTGCACCTTCCATTTGTGACCTGACTTGGGACCTTAACACAGCCACGCACCTACACTAGACCTGGCCAACACTGAACCAAACACCTCCAGACAAAGAGCAGCCGGCCACTATTTGCACCTGAGCCTAGACCCCTCCATCATGCTCCATCTCTGGGTTTGACTCGGCCAGTAAGGGGGGCAGGTGCCTCCCCTCCCTCCGTTTGATTGATCCCCCTCTCTCCATCATTTATTCCCTTCGTCTGCCTCTGACACATGTGTCAAATGCAACACAGCAGCCTGATGGATAGGCCTGTTTATGGATGCCAGTCTGCCTGGTAGGCTACTGATATTACAATCAGCACCTGTGTACCTGCTGTTCACACAAGCTCTGTTATTCAGCTGAGGTCAGGGAGACGCCAGGCTCCAATTGAAAGATCGATGTCCAGCCGGGCATATTGGAAATTGGAATTGTAAATGTGGTTTTGTTTGTCAGAAACGTTTGTGCTGCATTTCGGATGATAAAACCAGATCCATATGTCATAGACTTAGAATCAAGACCTGTGTTGCTGGGCTTCGTTTCTTACGGAAGGAACAATTTAAAGGCACAGTGACTGGACATGGGCTTAATATTTCTTAGAATTTTTGAGTATTTCTACCTTCTATGTTGATTGTGGTGACGTGTACCCAGTGTAAAGACATGTCATATAGCAAAGAGCAGGATGTTCGTGTTGAATTCTGATGCTTCCATTGCTGTTATGGTTAATGACCCGTTCAGTCTGGTTGAAATGGCACATCCATAGGGACACACTGCAGATTACTTACTCATCCAAGAACCCCTTATTGCAGACATCAGCACAACAAGGCTTTCACTGTAGTACAAAGAGTATAGGAATAAAATGCTTAAAATGCTTATACTTGTCACTGAGTATTCTCTTATTAGGGCTGTCAACATGAATGCGTTAACACAGATGAATCCATCGTCATGATTAATCTGATTAAAAGTTTGAATGCAGTTAACCCATATGCAGTGCAGAATGACTCTGAACGTATCTAACAACACATTTCAGGCAGTTTGTCTGAGTCGAGTTACCTTTGCATGTGCAAATGAGCAGTTGTTTTTCGGTAGTGACGGGCAGCAGAACCAACCCATAAAGATGGAAGACGCTAAGACGCATTGATGCTCTGGTTGAAAATAGGACGACAAAGTAACATCACAAATGTATGGAGTGTTCAACAACTGTTCTAACAATCACTCTGACGTCATTGAAATCTGCCAAGTATGGTGTTATTCTTCAAAGCCACATGCTCTATTCCATCAACGTCAGAAAATGTTTCAGTAAGATAATGAAACACATCCAGGAAATGACATGTTGATGACTTTTTTTTCCCTTCTTAACAATGAATCCAAAGAATTATTTCCATTTGTTTCTATCTGTTTGATGCACCCTCGACTTTTGAAACACAACATATTTTTCTGCAGATATTTTAAAGGAGTCCCAAAACTTTTTTCCCAGGTTTGTCTATTCACTTCTTTCTTGAGTCTGTTTGCTCATGCAAAATGAAACAGGATTAATATAGATTAAAAATGAATATTGTGATTAATCAAAACGAATCCACAGCAAGCCTGTGATTAATCTGATTAAGAATTGTAATAATTTGGCAGCACTACTAAAAAAAGTCATTTAATTGTGACGCTGACATCTTGCAATATTCAGTAATATTTTTTATTGTATATCTACATTTTACTAGTGACATAATAAACATCTGGATTTTGTTTAAATGAAACTAGTTCTTTTTGGTTTTAGCCTTTATTGTGTAGAGAGGGTAGTTGGTCTGATTGACAGACGTGTAAAATCAATCACAGACTGGAGTCTATGGGAGTGTTCATTTTTAAATGTAATGTCAATAAGTTAAGTTTATCATTACTTTGTATTAAATCAAGCCTCAACATTTTTTCCCTAAACACAACAAACTCATATAAAAGCTTAATATGGTCGTCAAAATAATACAGATTTCTTTCCAAACTGTTCCCTTTGTGTAACAGAACATACTGTACATGGAGCTGGCAGAACGGAACTGATCATCTGTGAATCTACATTTACAGTCTGGATCAATATGACCATAATTAGTAATATTTCATGTATGGGGGATGGGGGTGTTGTGACACCCCCACTTTTACAACCAGATGATTTCATACCTCCCACTTTTTCCTGAGGTTCTATATTGTAGCGTTCCACTGGATCCAGGAAACGGACAGAGGCGGTCTCACCTACTTTTTATTGCAGGATAAACGGTTACTGTTGGTCGCAATCATGCCAAACAATCATTAAAGAAGCTATTTCTCCAAAATCTTGACCTCATTCGTGCACTTCCCTTCTCTCTCATCTCCACAAACACACACACAGGTGTACTTCCTCCCTCTCACCCCGCCCCCTCCTCCTCATCCAACCAGAGGTGTTTACTTTCAATAGGAAACTGGAACCCTGAACAGCAATAACATTGCAGGGTCATTAGAAAAACTGTCTACCAGCCCTCGCGGTACACCAGCATAAGGAAATGAAGCGCACCTCAGTTCCCGGGCGAAATGTAAACAGCTCTTCTTTGTGGTATTAGCAAACAGTCGTCAACCAGTAAGTAATGAGGAATTTTGCCATTGTTTAACAAAGTTAACTAAACTAAGTCTTGCTTTGTGACCTATACCCTGGGCTAATTTGCTGACATGACATCTACTGAGATTGATATTATTTTTTATTCGAGACAGTGGATGGAGGAAGATCATGTCTAAAATAAAAATAAGTATTTCTGTCAACAGTTTTGTTCTTCTTGGAATAAATGTTTAATTGAGGAAAAACACATTTTATTTTTCTGCCATATACTACTTTTTTAATATAAAAATGTAACCATTAATGGATCCTTTTTTCCCGATGATTCAGTCAATTTTCTCATGTGCCACAGCCTAGAACACCCCCACATATTAAATGGCTGTGATGCCCCTGATTTGATTATTTTTTTGTTTTAATTACAAAAAAATGTGGGCTCTTGAAGCCGTCACACCTATTAATGTCAGACAGAAATGTGTAGAAATTCTCTAAAAATTCTGATTTACTTTAAACAAACAAAAAAAAATCACCGGGTTGTCTTCTTGAAAACTCGACATCTTGAGTATCCAAGATGTCTTCCAGCTCTGTCGCCCTATTACAGTTGTAACTCTGGAAACACTTGTCACCGATAAATCCATAGCTGCAATTGAGTCACCTTCAAATTCTCAAAAGTCCTCACAGACTTTTTTTTTTTTTCTTCCTCCAATTCAATGCCCTTTCTTTCCCGTCTCCTTTTCCTTAACCATCCCTAGGACAACCAGCTCTGAATTCCCCAAGATGGGTGTACTTTTCACCCCACACCCACTTAAGCTGGTGACAATAGCCGGATTAGAAAAGAATTTACTCCAACGAAGCTTCGCACCAACCCCGAAAAAAAAAAAAAAAAAGCCTATCCATCACTAAATGGCAAAATGGGAGATTGAAGGAAAGCGGGGAGAATGCGATAGGAGCCGGTCAGCGATCTTAACCTGTCTGATGTTTGCCATGGCAGCTTAGAGGGGAGTGGACGGCCAATAGCACAGAGTCTTAAACAGCTCTGGTGCTTAGGAGGTGGCTGTGGCCTGTCTCCTTGATTTTCTGAATTTCAATGAAAAGCATATACATTCCTTTTCTCCTTTTCCTGGTGTGCGAGTGTTTACTGATGAGCATGGCAAATCAAGGAGGGTATTTAAACTCATTCTTTCCCATCTCAACAGGTGCTCTGCAATATTTTGAAGGCCCTACATATGGTTATTGGTGCTTTATTTAAAAAAAAAAAAAGGGGGAACTGTACTTGAGTCTATTCTTCATGTATTCTCCAGCATCAAGTTAAAATGAAAAAAATTTCCACATAAAATAACAGCAAAGGTAACAAGAAGGAGACAGAATATTCCCAGTTTGTGAAGTCTGTTGTATTTCTTTCATTTAGTCTTATCCATCCTTTGTTTCCCATTACCTTTGTGTAACCAAGGCTGGTCTTTGTAGCCTCAATCTAAGCTGTGATGACGGTTTAAGGGACAGGTTTGTGAACGTGTTCTAGGCCTGTGTCAATTTGTTTTTCTATTAATCCAATGCAACAGTTTCATTAATGTGAAATCTGTTGTTTTTAACACTTTTTTTTTTTGACATACTTTTTTTTTTTTAACAGGCAAAAAAACAAAAATGCAAAGACATCATGAAAAGCATTAACATATACACACAGGGCTGGAGTATTACTTGAAATACAACAGGACCAAAGTCAGTCAATGACACACAACATTATGCCATCATAGAAGGGTTGAGTTAGTTTGAGTATTGTCCTGTTTCAGAGGCCATGTCAGATCTTTCAGATATATTCTCGTATTACATCAGGTCATGTTCACTTGTGCGAAATCTGGTTTCTTTTAAGTCTGAGGTGATAGCAATCCTACTCCCAGTGGAAGTTTGGAGCATGACTGATATGGTCATGATGGCCGCCGGTAAATTAAGTGGCAAAAGGTGAAAACATATGTCCTGCTTTTTTTAGATAATACTATGGAGCAAGAAATGACAAGATAATAAACTTTTCAAAAATAAACAATATCCATCCTAAATTTCACCAGTAAAATATCTTGCATGTGTTAAACTTTCTACTCTGGCTCAGGCTTTCCCCTGCAGTGAACTGAGCTGTGTGGCTTGGCACAATTACACTTTTATTTTGGTTTAAATTACCTTAATTTTTCCCAAGCTAATTAGTCCTCCTTAAAACACTAAAAAACAGACAATTTTGTGCGATAGTTGATGAGATCTATGCTTTACGAAACTGCCCCCTGGTCTCCTATTTTTAATTTTGTCGCCATATTATTTTTTTTTATTTGTTCATGTTCCAGAATGAATTCCCGCTATAATTTTCCTAAAACATTATGCTTATGAGTCTATAATACTTATTTCTGTTTAATATTGGGTTTATGTCTATTCAACTGTGGTTATCGCTGTTTTATATAGTGGATTTTTTATCTTATTCCTCTATGAATTGGGGCTTTTTTGGAGGCTTTTGCCCTATAGCCTTTATGCCCAGAGGCTGAATATTTAATGAGTTAATGCACTGAACTCCTCACTTCTCTACCAATTAACCCCAAGACCACTGCAGCATTTCCCTAAATCCACACAAGATCTTTTTTTTGTTCCCACTTCAAAAAGGCTAAGCACCCAAGGAAAGGAAAATAGAAAAGACTAACCTGTTAGCAAACAGTGAAAAGGGACAGAAAAGGGTTTAATCCTTATTAGGCTAAATTCAGACTAAGTGGCCCCGAAGCCCCTTTCAAAGGGGACTCTCTTTGGGGAGTGCAGACTCTTACTGGGTAACGTTTGGGACTGAATACTTTGAGCCTTCAGGCTTCATAACCTCAGTCACTGCAAGCTGAGCTTGTTTATTTTGCTTTAATTCACACTCGCAGCTTCTTAGTTGTGTTTATTTTTTCGGACCTCGTAGTTTCTTTTACTTCCCTCGAGGCAAACGTACCTTTATGTGTGACTAGTGATTACATCTTGAGTTAGTTACATAATGGTAGAACACTATTATCCATCAGTCATTGGTGAATACAAATAGTAGCTCCTATACTGAATAAGGTTTTATTCTGTGTAGTTTTCTTTGAATACAGTCAGGAGGATCATCAGATGTTGAGTATATTTCTGGACATGCTCAGTTACAGTAGAATCTCAACATTTCTGGACCACAAATGTGTCATATGAACATTTGAAGATGGCTTGTACAGTATATATCAGCATTATCTTGCACTTAACCCATACTTCTGTCATCAGTGTTAATAGTTTCTAACATATTTCATGTGTTTTCCCAGTATAGCCCACATTTATGCTTTGATTAAATGCTGATAGCCCTGGGTATGAAGTAAAACAGAAACACTAGAGCTTGGTGTAAGACTGAGAAATAAACCGAAAAGTAAATGAATGAAACTCAAAATATAACTCAGTAGGATGATGCATACTTATACTAAATGGAGGTGTTCATGTCCATGCTAGGGTTTTTTTTTAAGCGACCGGGTTCAACTTGTGTCCATTTATTTTTTTTAAATCTCATAGTTTCTCAGTCTCAGAGCACATTGGCTGCCAGTTAAGGTGGATAACAGAAGGTCGTGCAGTCACACAGGCTACACGATAACCACCAGAGTGTGAAAGTAGAGTCATGTGGCTTCACTGTGTTGGAGTCACATGATTTCAAATGAACTGTTTTGTGAGAAATGACGGATCTGTTTCCCCAATACTTAAACACCTTATACATGTGATTCCTCCGTTTGATACCTCCTTCATGTCATATTTTTTTTACACAGTGAGACATCTCTTTTTGTCCTGTCCTGCATCTGAAGTGCCCTCGTTTCTTTATACTACCTTTTTTTCTGGCTATCGCTCAATCTCCCAAAACAAAATCTGTCTTAATTGGCTCCAGAGGGCTCCGGGAGGCTTTGTGTCAATGGCGATAAGGGTCCTGATTGGTCCACAGGCTCAGGAAGCCAACAGACCCTTGTTAGTGTGTCAGGGGCTCTTTGCTTGCTCATTAGTCCGATGAACTCATTTAATGATGGGGGTGACAAGGCCTTGTTTACCAGTGTGGAACAGAGGGGTTCAGGCGGAGGGGGGGGGGGGAGTAAAGGAACAAGAACATGGGTGAGGAACACAGCTGCAGGAGACTGGACAAGAACAGACAATGCAATACAATGCATATTGCTCTTTTTAAAAATAGGAAAAGGTGACTTTTAGCTGATAACTTAAATAGCTTCTTCTTGATAAGGTGTTAAAACAGCCAGAGCTCCTGCCTCGGGTGACGTTCTGATCATCTGTATCTTAAAAAACTGATGGAGTAATAGTGCAGATTTAACAGGGGTTCTACATGTCATTAAAAAGCATGAAAAGTCATGAAGATTTAGTGAAAATTAAGGCCTTAAATGGCATTGAAAAGCAATGAGGCACCTGATAGGGTAAAAAAAAAAGCATTGTTTTCCATTATTTATTTTATCTGTAATCATTTAAGACTTTTGATGAGAAGTCTCATGTGATGGTTGACAGTATTGTTTAATAATACACTGATATATCGGCCGACCAATATATCGAACTGATGTTTACCTTTTTTCTGTGTATTGGTATCATCCTGTTGCATTGGTCGATATGCTCTTTTTCGCCTCCATGATTTACTGATGTGAAGTTCATGGCACTTCTGTGTTCTTGTAGACACTGCTATTTTTTTATATAGTAACATTTACTGTCAACTGTCAAAATGTTCATGTTCTAATTTTAAGTAAAGAAGAATTTATGACATTTGTTATTTGATAATCAATATGACAAGATCACAGATTTCATATGATTGGTGCAGTTACCACGCTACATGTGGCGTTGTCATCTGTTTTTTTTAACCTGTCTTGTCCAGCATCATAGCAGCAGAACGAGTTTGCTTTGCCACGGGAAACTTCATAATGTATATGAGGCTCCCCTTTGATAGTCTACTGTCTTTATTATGTTTTGTTGAATCACATTTTGATCTCAGACCTGATATGGAAAGGGGGGGAGGGGTTATATGACAATAGTAAAGTTCTTTTTTTATTCATCAATTAATGGTCTTATTTATATTTACTGTACTCTGTAGTTTGAATTGTAGATTCTACATAGATAGCATTGTCTTACACTGTACCTTTTGTTTTAGTCTAGTCCCACTATTTTTGAACCGCACTTTTTGTTACTACTTTTCTCACGTTGACAGGAAGCGTGCAATCTAAGAATTTCACTACATAGCATCAAGTCTGTGTGGTTTTCTTTTTGACTGTGACAGTATGTGACAGTAAACATCTTGAATAACCACAATAGCAACAACAACCAGAATGAGAACTGAGCAAAGTGGGCAAAAGGATATAAATAATGATCATTGATGTTAAAGGGGCGGGGCCAATACAGAGGATGAAGAATGACTGTGTGTAAACTGATGATCACGGTCATTTGAATAGTTTCTGTTGTCAGTAGTAGTTAAAGAGTTCAAACACTTTATTGTTGGGGGGGGGGAATAAATGGCTTCACCAAACCACTAATCATAAGAGAAATAAACATTTTAGTATTGACATTCATAAATTCTGAAAAATGGCCCCAAAAAAAATCACAAATTCTGCAAGGGTATGGAAAGTTATGAGCACAACTGTAGAGGTGTATGAACAATTACCAAAACATTCAGCATCTGTTTTTTATTTTATGATAATCTTCACATATTTGTCTATTAATTTGCTTTTTTAAATTACTTTGTTAAATTATAGACACTTTATGGACACACCATTCCAGCCTTTTGAAGACACAGCAGCATTTTTTTGGTATAGTAAACAAAAAAATAGCTTTAGTATTTTCATGGATGCATCAGAAGACAGTATCATAAAAGCCCTTACAGTCAATGTCAGCTTGTGTTTGTCTGTACTTTCTTTCTCATTTGCCGCTGCAGTAAAAGCGCCGCCGGCGTCTCGGTCCACTGAAACTATGGTTATTGTCGATGGCTTGATTCTGTGGTCAGTCAAGTGCGGAGGAGTCACAAACAGTGTCGCTCTGATGTAGCTATGCAGCATTTAACTCTGCGTTTGTGGATCCTGAATACAAATTAAGCAAGTCTTATTTAATTTGTAGAAGTCCTAGAGATCTGTTCATAAAAGTCATGTGGTGAAAGCTGGTGTGGGGGTGGAAGGATGGGGACGTGGACAGCTTTTTGTGAAAATGAAAAGCAATAAGAAACTCAGAACAGGTTTTTCTTTTTTTTCCTTGGTTTTTTGGTGTGGTTTTTTTTTTTGTATGAATTCTATCAAGTCCTTGCAATACTGCTTGTCCCTGGTCTCCGTTTTTGATGTTGATGGATCACCTCTCTTCCTCCCGCTCATTAATTTCATCACCTTATCTCCCACACCACTTCATTTGACCAAAAGGTAATAATAAATCCCTCATCCATTATCCTTTAACGGAGGCAGCCATGCGGAAATACTTAATAACAGGCAACAAATTGAACTTCAATCACCTCATTTTCTTTCACAGATGCAGAGCACATTAAAGTGAACAGCCACATATGCATATATCCCGTGCGTTAGGTCATAAGGAAGGATTGTATTTATGTATGAAGTTACAATCTGACTTTTTTTCAATTGTCACGTTGCTCACAAAGAAGAGAATTTACTTTTTTGGTAATTGGCAGTGGCTTCTGTCCTCTTCAACTCAAGGGTCTTATCAGCCCAAAAACACACACCCACTCAGTCTGCCCGACGGCGGAGGCAGTTGAGAGCCTCATCTATCTTGAACCACACCGCCGATGGTCGGGGCTGTTGCTCCCTTAACTCTGTCTTGATTCAATAGAGTTTCAATTAAATTTCATCTGTGTCACCGTGTTCTTCCGCCAGACTTTACTCATGTTTCTAAAGAGGTTGTAGAGGTTTGGGAAGGAAAGGGCGATGGAGAGGGTTCACTGGCAAGGACTGTCTGTGTGTGTCTGTGTGTGTGTGTGGTTACACACCGTAGCCACAGTCACCCGGTCCCTCTTCATGTGTCCCTCTTCATTCCGCAGTCTTTTGGGCATCTGACAAAGACAAACGACAGTGCTTCAGAAATGAGCAGCAGCCTCACAGCACAAACAGGTTGAAAGAGGAGGGAGAGCGAGACACAGGAGAGAAACCGGTGCAATCAAGGCCAGATCCTTTGTTTTCCGTTTGGGCCGTGTCCCCTCGCATGGCTCTCGAAAATTGATCTGGAGACGCACCAGGCCTGAGATCACGGATGTTGTTTCCACTTGAGACAAAAACGTCAATGAAACAGTGATTTATACGGCAACAAATCATGCTGACATATGAGCTGTCATATGTTAGATATTGTATATTTGAAATCTAATCTCCACTCAAGGTCTTCAGGTTTAATTTTAAAATGAATTTGACTGTTTTATTCAATTTTAAAAGTAGTATTTTACTGAATGTAGAACGAGGAGTGGTCTGAATTGTATCTTTATTTAAAAGACAACACAAGGTGTGATTTCTGGATGGGAATGTAAGGACACATACAGGTATTTACTATGTGTATATATATATGATTGAAGTACAGACTTTCATTCCAACAACTCCATAGCTTTACTCATTTAGACGAACAGATGGAATGATGGATATACATCATCTCAAGTTGGGATATTGCAGAATTTAGTCACATATCACTGGTGCGATATTCTTTTTATGGGCAAGGTGTATATATAGCCCAACACAATATAATCAGTTTGGGTAAGTAACAAAGCAGGGATAGTTAAATGGAGTCTTCCAGTAGATATACCTCCACACGGCCAATACAATCTTAACATTAGATAAGCCAATTCATCAAATACTGTATCATGTTAGCATTAGCTGATGCTACTTGTGCCTATTTCATTACAATGAAATAGCATAATGTGAAAATAAATCACTAAATTATATATAAAATATCCTTGTCTAATACCACATTATTGATTTTGTTTTGATTGTGAGACTGTTGGCAGCCTCTTTAACTTTGAACTTAACGCCAACATAACTATCTATCGCGGAAGAAACTGGTGCAACCATAACTCCAGCTCGGACAATAACTTCCACCCCATTGTAATTTGTCCAGACGCAGTCAGAACGGCTCGAGCATTACAACACAGATAGTTTGTCACGATGCTTGTCACCCACTCAGCTTTTTCATCTGCAAGGGAAAGGCCGATGCCGATAGGGACAATGATCCCAGGAACATAGAGTACAATTTACAGCAATTCCAGGAGATTCATTGGTGCAGGGAAAAATATGATATCTGGCCGCCTCAGCTACTGTCATATCTATCTGAGTAATCAGCGACTGCAACTTCATCACTTCAGCCCTGGGTGTCGTCTTGACACTCGTCGGGAGGTCTGTGAATGTACTCCTGGGGATGAAATAAGTCAACTGCTACCATTTGAAGGTGAAAGGTTACTCTTCAGCAGTCAATTGTCACACACCTGAAAACAGGAATTTCATTTTTTTTTTTTGAGCAGACAACAGGAAGACGACGTTTCTGAAAGATGAAAAACATCCAAAATGTTTTGAGCAGCAGCAAGGAAGCGCTTGGCTTAGGTTTTTGATATCATAGGGAAAAGAAAATGTAAAAAAATTAAGTTTTTTTTTTTTTTTCATAAAACAACATGAATAATATATATTCTTAAGAATTTTAAAAGTGTCAAATACAAAATGGAGACCTGATTTAATATTAGGCATTTTACATATGAAATTATTGTGTATTATTATTATTATTATTATTATTATTATTATTATTACTAGCATTTGAGTGGTTGGTTGTATAGAACATGAACCTTATCATCCATGGTTCAACTCCCGGTCAAGGTGACCTTCACTGCATTGCTATTTTTTTTTTTTTTGTCCCATTGCTTTTCTTTTGTTCACAATCAAATAAACCTAAACCACATCCTGAACAGATCAACTAGTGTTTATCTTTCAGCTCTTTATCCTGGAATTCATCAGTGCAGAACTAATTATTCACACAACATCCTGTGGTTAATCTACAGTCAGTTAATAAGAATGACCAGTGTAGTTATACTGTACAGGTACCAATAACTAGTATATTTTAACAGCATTTCAAAGTGTTTCTGAATGTGTTTCAATACAATAAGCTTCTTTGCATGGCAGGGTCTTTTCATATTCGAATGCACCGTTGTGTTATGGGCTTCAAAATGATCAGGAAATTGTCTTGTGCCAACGTTACAATAGTATTTTAACAGCTTTATGTCACCAAAACTATTTGATTCAGATAATGTTACCAATGTGCCACAGAGAATTAGAGTTAAATCCTGGTCATGTCACTACAGGAAGTAAAAAATATCAGTCTTATTCATTTTTTATATTTTTTGTATTTAATACAGATCAGGGAAATAAACACTATGATTGAAATGCTTTGTCTCCATTAATCACGATTACAATATAATTGGGTACTTTTTGGCTGATTGGCCCCAGCCTCCAACACACATTATAGTATTTTTAAAAAAAAATATTTTTTTTACATATTAAATATGTTTTTGTTTTGCCTGTGCTGCACTGTCTTGACTCTGTGGTTGGCTACAGGCTGATGGTGACTGGTATAGTCCTCTTCAGTCCCTGTTAAGGAAGATAGGAGGCGGGTGGATGCAGCCCCAGCCAGCTTCTCCAAGCCACTAATCCACATTTAATTGAACTCCAGAGACTTTGAAGTGAGTCTGTGATGCAGGCAGGTCTTATTCCTCAGAGAGATGGAGATGGAGAGGGA
Source organism: Siphamia tubifer (assembly GCA_020466265.1). Classification (NCBI taxonomy): domain Eukaryota; kingdom Metazoa; phylum Chordata; class Actinopteri; order Kurtiformes; family Apogonidae; genus Siphamia; species Siphamia tubifer. The sequence goes on from CM035783.1 coordinate 4,534,759, forward strand.
GAGGCTGTCCTCGGCTAAGGGCCTCAGCTGGTCCTCTCCGCCGTCCCTTGCCTTTAATGAGCTCCTTTAACTTAACACTAGGCCTAGCTCGCTAGGTTACATTTGAATATTTTTGATTAATAACACAGCCTCTGAACCGTGCTGTGACAACCTAAAGTGTCCCTTTTACCTTTCTAGCACATCCCTGTACGTCCCCCTGTCAGCAGACGCCTTTGAAACTAAAAGCACAGGGTGAAACAAAAGCCTAGTTAACAAAGCAGTGCTAAGTGGGTTAGCAGCAAATCTAAATGCTGGATTAGGAGGAGGACGAATCATAGGGGCAGGGCCAAGCATTCGAATCTGTCAGATGCTTTCACAGCCATCAGAACAAGTTGCTATGACAGTGGCTGCAGCATCCACAGGGACGCACTGAGCTCAACTCATCGGTGCATTTTTAAATCTGGAGCTAGCTAACATAACACTATTTGACCCCAGTGCCAGTGGAAACAGAGAAACACTCTAATCACATTTAACGCAAAACAGGCTATTAACCTCATACTTGTGTGACATTATTGGCGTGTCATAACAGCCATCACACTGCCCATGTATTTTACTAGCCTTAATATGAATTGTCTTTTAGTGGACTGTATGTTTCCATCCCACCGTTCAGCGGAATAGCACCTATTCTCCTGCTAAAGGAATGTCTTTTTCATTGAGGCCGATCAATAAAAGACATTAATCGTGCTGTTCATGATGTCCTGCCATCTTTAGGTGATAAATGAACCAACATCGGCCACTTTCTGCTCTTTATTTTCCCTCTTCTTTTCGTTATGGAGTTTTACTCTTTTATATTTTAGCTCTTGTATGTTGTTTGTTTTTTTTGTTTTTTTTTTAACTCTACTCTTTTGTTTTTGTTTTCCAGATTCTAACCTACACTGAGGGTCTTCATGGAAAATGGCTGTTCACAGAGATCCGTGCCATCTTTTCCAGGCGCTACCTCCTGCAGAATACTGCTCTGGAAATCTTTATGGCCAACAGAAGTAAGTCGGTGCTTGAATTCACCCTATATTTGAACATTTGGATTTTCAACAAAGATGCATATTTGCATTGACTGTCCATACTGTATGAAGCTGTGAAAACCTCCCAAACCTGGATGTTTCTTTGTGCTTGTGTGCAGCGGCAGTCATGTTCAACTTCCCAGATGCAGCCACGGTGAAGAAGGTGGTCAACAGTCTTCCTCGTGTTGGTGTTGGCACCAATTTTGGTCTTCCACAGACCAGGTGAGACACACAAAAACACTGTCTCTCCTCAGTGTTTGTTACACCAGGGGTTTCAAACATGCGACTCCAGGGGCAAATCAGACATTAAGAGTCTGGTCAATATATTATTTGACCATCAATATTACAATGTACATGTGCGCAATAATAGTCCATGACAGGTCCTGCAATGTAGGAGATGAATGAGCTCACCTTTTTATAATTTCAGTAGAACCTGTTACACACTGAGCACATCACAATTATTCTGAACCAGTTTGGAGTGAGTCACTGGTAACAAGACTAAAACATTTCCTGCTGTTAATGTGAAGGCCTTGTGTCCACTGTCACACAAATGACAAACATGTAAAAAAGGCCTTCATAAGAGGCAGTGTTACCGGACGGACGGACAGACGCACGGATGAACAGTATTTTTATGTCCTCCGCTGGGATGACGGTGGACAAAAATGAGCAACTAACACGAGGAAATCACCCAAAACAAACATGAAAAAATCAACCAAAACCAACATGAGAAAATCACCCAAAACCAACATGAGAAAATCACCCAAAACCAACATGAGAAAATCACCCAAGACCAACATGAGAAAATCACCCAAGACCAACATGAGAAAATCACCCAAGACCAACATGAGAAAATCACCCAAGACCAACATGAGAAAATCACCCAAAACCAACATGAGAAAATCACCCAAGACCAACATGAGAAAATCACCCAAGACCAACATGAGAAAATCACCCAAGACCAACATGAGAAAATCACCCAAGACCAACATGAGAAAATCACCCAAGACCAACATGAGAAAATCACCCAAAACCAACATGAGAAAATCACCCAAGACCAACATGAGAAAATCACCCAAAACCAACATGAGAAAATCACCCAAAACCAACATGAGAAAATCACCCAAAACCAACATGAGAAAATCACCCAAAACCAAGGCTCAGTGCCAGAAAGTAAACAAACATCAGTTAAGTGGAATTATAAGTACAGATTAGCACCACCTGCTGTTTTGGAAACATTATGTCTTGTGCGAGTACAAGTCAGTAGTTTATTCGGTGTGTTCTTTGCACTTTTTTGACCGTGTTCAGGAGATGGGAGCAGACTGATCAGTCAGGCTACCTTTTCTGGCAACAGTCGATAGTCAATTTGGTGTATCTTGACCTTTTGCTCAGGGGTCACATTCAGACCAATGTGATCTCAAGTAAAATACTAACATATTAACCAAAGATTTTAACTTAAATCAGAACTGTCTTCTATGTTTAATGTAAAAAATATGACTTTGATTTGACTTTAAATAATGACAACTCCAAAATGTTCCTTGTTTTTGAGAAAAAACTAAACAAAAAAACATTAGAATTTGAAAATGTTTCCATTAATTAACCATCCTTTAACAATAAAATGTGACTAACGTAAGAAGATTAAATGCAATTTTAACAATATTCTGCTTGTTACAAAACGTTTTTGCATTGATAATGTTTAAATATTACATTGAGACATTATAACTGTGCTTATTTTTCTTAAGAAATTTCTTTTTTTCATGTTGGTCACGTGTATTTTCTTTAGTTTATAAATGAAAATGCTTTCATAACTTTTTTGCATTACAACAAAAATAGAAATTTGGAGTTGTCATTATTTCTAAGTTGTCATTATATATAAGTTGTCATTATTTTACTGGTCATTCCCAATTGAGATCAAATTGGACTGAATGTGAACTCTGAAAGGAATGGAGTTTGAGACTGTACTTTCATTTATTCCTTTAAAACATGAAAAACAAATTAACCAGTTGAATGTTTTCACATCATTGTTTTGTACAAATCTTTAAAGCCTAACTGAATTTTCTGTCTCCATTTCTTGCTGCCCAGTGCATAAATGTCCTTTAATGTCCACCCCGCCTACTCTTTTCCACCCCTACCGAGCATAATTGGCTTCACACAAACACAGTCCAGTTCATTTATTTATTTCCATCAGTGTGAAGCAAATACTTGCTTGTAAGCCTGCAGGGCACAACCCCTTCCCCTTCGCCACCCGCCCCCCCCTTACATCAGTCCGCTCTGTGTCCAGGCAGCGCGAAAAGTCAAACCTAAATGCTGGCATATGTCTTCTCTGTGGGAAATGAAAGTAGCACCTTCAAAGGCTTCGGGTGCATTTTGTGACATATTTAATTATGTGTTTGATTTTCATTCACCTCATTATACATGAGTAAAGATGTCAAATTTCCACGTGTTCGGGGAAAATGAAATTAGCTTTCCTTTTAAACCATTAAAGAACATTTAACAACAGTTCTGGGGAGTATCTGTGGCTTTTCTTTAGTTCATCATCCATTTATTGAAGTATTTGCATGACTTTTCTTTTTTTGTCAGCAATGAGACGTTACATTGAGTGAATGTCATTCATCCTCTCTGAGTAGGAAATGGCACTTGTGTGAATGTACACTGGAAACAAATCTAAATCTTACCAAGTGTATTTTTTTGTCCTTTCTACTCAAAATATCTCATCACACTGAAAATACGCTGAATCAATTAAAAAGTAACTTTTCAGTGAGATATAAGGAACTTGTATTTAGACAGTAAATCAGGAAAATATTTAAAGAAATCTTACTAAGATACCTTCCACTTTTTCCATTGGTAGATTTTTCTTGCCTGAATGAAGCAAAACGTACATATATATATATATATATATATATATATATATATATATATATATATATATATATATATATATATATATATATATATATATATATATATATATACTTCAGAAACAAAAATTCTAAATAATTTTAAAATAATAAACGGAACAAAAGACACAAAACCGTGTGTGTGTGTGTGTGCATGTATGTGTGTGTCTATATATATATTCATTCAATTTAGCAAAAAAAGGGTCAAGGGAACAAGTGAAAATTTTCTTGGCTAGATTTCTTAAAATAAGATTTCCAAGAGTTATTGTCCAAAAAGAAGTTCCTTATGTCACTGAAATGTTCCTCTTTAGTTAATTATGTATTTTAAGTATGATGAGATATTTTGACTAGAAATGAGAAAAATACTCTTGGTTAGATTTAAATGTTTTCAGTGCAGGTAGGGGAGCATGTATATGACACAGTGTGTGTGTGTGTGTGTGTGTGGGGGGGTGCTTGTGTTGAGCTCATTCATCAAACTGGTTTGCAGGTCAGGGATACCTTGTCTGTTTGACCTGAGAACAGCTGTACAGGGCAGTCTGATGCTTAAACCACCTCACACAACCAACACACCACCATTATCTTCATGTCTAGAGTGTCGTAGTGATCATTCCACACCCATATTTGATTGTCAATTTAATATTGGAACTTAATTTTCTATACTCTGATTAATATAAACCTGCAGCCAAACAGTGTTTTAATGTTGGTACAGATGATGTACACATTTGTGTTGTGATTCACTGCAGATTCAACCACAATGAATAAAATCTATTGTCATGCTTTACACTCAAATTTGGAGAGTTGCATTTTCACCTTTGCGTGTCCTAATGACGATAATCTCACACTCTGACAGTGATTAATTCCATCATTTTCCTTTGTTTTAATTAGATTGGGGGTCATTTGTTTCTTTCCTACATCATATATCATGTTCTAGGCCCTGGATGTGTGTGTATGTACACATGCACTCAAACATATATTCACCCCATTTTATTGCATATTTGTCTTCTTAATTAGCAGGACTGTAAAATCAATAGATTTTTCATACAAGGACATTTGTATGAGAAAAGACTAATAATGCCAGAGGCTGTTTTCATGTGTTCTTGTCATGCGGTGGCAGACTTTGTCCGTTTCCTGTTTTACACATTTTTTTTCCAGTTCCAGAACCAACTACATCTAAATGATCATGACAGTTAAATATTTGTGTTTTTCTTCATGTAGACGAATCTCTCTGGCTACTCCAAAGCAGCTTTTCAAAGCATCCAACATGACCCAGCGCTGGCAACGCCGTGAGATCTCCAACTTTGAGTACCTCATCTTTCTCAACACCGTCTCAGGTGAGACTTGACACCATTAAAGAAGTAAAACAGTCAACTGGTGCATTTCATGAGCTTTTGAGGTTAATCATTGGAAAAAAGTTACTTTTACCTATAGATTTCACAGCTGTATTTGTTGTATTCTGAAAATATTGATTGATTATTTTGGATTTAATATTCCATTTATATCCTAATATATTTATTTGTTGCGTCGCCCACTATTGTTTTTGGTTTGGTTTTTTGTCTGTTTGATTGTCAGCAAGTTTATGCAAAAACTACTGGACCAATTTCCATTAAATATTCACAAAAGGTGTAAGGTGGTCTAGAATAGATCCCATTAAATGTTGGTGAATTTAGGTCAAAGGTCAAGATCACCAAAATGTTTCACAGTGATGAAAGAGAGGTCAGATCAGATAAAATGATAATGAAGGGCAGGGTTTGTTGTGCCCGGCACCACTTTTTTATTTAGATATTTACAGTCATGGAAAAAATTATTACACGATCAAAAGTCATTAAAATACAATGGTTATGCAATGAAGTACTAACTACTACATGTATCATGTGACTAAAACAGACAGAAAACATGGATTGTCTAAAAGCACTGTTTTTGTCAGTATAATGCCATAGATGTTAATGTAAGAACTGAAGTGATTTTGGTTACTGTATTATCAAGGAAACATGGAGAATGGGCAGATATCAGCTCTGAAATTAAACTCTTAGCAGCTATTTTTGTTAGTGTAGCTGCGCTATCCCCATTCATTTCATGTATGACTCTAGTAATGCTTCATAGGTAGGGGAGGCGGGGCTAAAAGTTTCTTTCAAATCCCTCTGTATACAATAGGACGGTACTACAACCAATCAGCGTAATCTTTAGGATGACGTAGTTAAAGCGCCTGAAAGTTCATGTTAGGAGTCTGGAGAAAGTTAGAAATGACTAAACAAAATGGTGGATTATGGAGCTTAACGACTGTCGCTTCTGTAAAAAGAATTTAAAGATTGTTTTCTCACATTCTTCACTCATCTTTGATAAAAGTAAATATCCCCCCAGTCAACAGCCACCTATCGTGGTTCTTCTTCTATGGTTGCTTCTCTCCAAATCGTCGCAGCTCTGTCGTCACTTAGTTAAACCCGCCCTCTGACTCTATACTCCACCATGATTCGTCGGCCAGTTTCAGGAAAATCTAACCAAAAGAATCAAGAATCTTTATTGTCATTATGCAGGCATAACGAAATTCTGAGTAGCAGCTCTAGGTTTCAAATAAAAGAATAAAAAAGATTTAAAAAATAGAGGATATAATAAAAGAAAGTTACATTGAGCGTAACTAGATTAGATTTGCTGCCACTAGGGGCATCTCGCATGTCTAGGCTATATTTTTATCATTATATTTGTCCAAATAAATGTACCTTTAGTTGTACCAGGTATTAACATGAACAAGAAATGGAAGAAAACAAAGGATGCTCTAATATTTTTCTCTGTAACTGTATTACTTTAACATATATTGTTCATTTCCAGAGTTCATGTTTCTAATATAGTCTTCAAATCCATTATCAATCATCTTATGTGACAGACTCCTTTTGTGAACTGTTCAATAATAATAGTAATAAAAGCACAAAGACACATAAGTGGCTGTAGACATGTTCAGTATACATTTTAGTTTTTGGTTTCATACTTTGAATGGATTTGACCCTTCCTTTCTCTTTCTTACTTATTTCTTTCAACCAGGTCGCAGCTTTAATGACCTGAACCAGTACCCGGTCTTCCCATGGGTCATCACCAACTATGACTCAGAAGAACTTGACCTCACTCTGCCCAGTAACTTCAGAGATCTGTCCAAGGTTAGACATCTGTCCTCCTCCTCTACTTGTCCTTTTTTTTCCCCTTAATCCCTCAGAAGCAGAGAGCAGTTAATATACAGGAAGCATTTGGGTTGTATGTCGTTCTTTAACTCCGTCAAGGTTGTGTAATTGCCATTGATCTTAGTTAAGTGAAGCAGCACTTGGATCACTGGTGACTGATGGTTATCTTTACACAGCTGTAACACTTTGCCTCTCATTCATTTACTCGGTTGTTTGGATTTAAGATACACAGTTGTAGTGCTTTTAATCTATTTTAGCAAATGTCATCATTTTTGTAATACTTTTAAATTTGTTTCACTGACGAATATTCATACATTTTAAAAAAAAAAAAATATATATATATATATATATATATATATATATATATTTAAGGAAGTTTTGCCCTTCGCTTTTAAAGTACATTAAAACTCTTCATATTTACGTCCCATGCCTACTATTTTCTGATGTATACTGGAAAAAAATTACCTGAAAAAATGGATGGTTTAAGCAACAACAAAAAAAATCTGCTAATGGAACAAGTGAAAATTATCTTGGTAAAAGTTCTTGAAATAAGACTTTCCAGATCTATTGTCAAAAAAAAGTTTTATATTTCACTAAAACTTGCTCTTTATTTGGATATTTGGATTAGAAATGAGAAAAAAAAATACACTTGGTAATTAGATTTAGATTTCTTTCAGCGTAGCTTTCATTTTGTATCCATCATGTGGAGTGTATAATTGAAATCTATCTGGTCTGACCTTCTGCAACATTTCAGGAAGTGAAGTAACACTCCCTGGTAGCTCCAGGCATCAAATGATTGAGTTTAAAACAATGAAACATGCCCCGAGATGCTCCCTGACACATAAATGCACTCATTCACACTACTGAAACAGCTTAAAACATTCTCTCCCTCCAGTAGACATGCAATTATTATTATTAGTCATGTACTAAGTCACACACATGTACAGATAAAGGTTGAAAGAAAAAAAAAAAGAAGCATACTATGCAGTTTGCCAGATCTGTTTTGTATATATATTGGTGTCCAGTAGTGGGAGGACAGAGGATTAGTTTTGGAGGAAGATGATAAAGCGACTGTCTTAACTGCTGGAACCAAAATGGTTGAATAAATCAGCCACTGAAAAGAGGCATGTGTTAATGGACGGGGGATACGTTGGAGGAAATGCATTTCAGAGTCATACTTCAGACTGTTTGAGTTCACGCAGCCATTCATGTTTGTAGAGGATGAGGAAGAAGTGAAGATATTCACATACTTAAGGTACTGAATGAAATGGCCACAATAACACTGACAATTCACAAGTCAAAGTATCTTTATTTGTCTCATTAGGGAGAAATTAGTTTTGCTGCAGACAGGACATTCATAATTACAATAAATACATGAATTAAAATGCATTACAATTAATGAAAGCCTAAAAAACATAATATAATTAAAAAAAAAATCATAACAATAATAATTCAACAGCCACATAAAACATAACACATGTGGTCAAGTCTAAGGTCTGCGTTGATGAAAATGTGTTGATACTGGACCTAGGGAGGTGTGTTTGTGCAATTCTGATCCTGAATCATGATATTAACTGCTCATTTATCTCTTAGATTCTCTCTAATGTTTTAAATGTTCCAGGTTTTAAATCCCTGTAATGCCAGGTTGGATCAACAAGGCTGAAGTTAAAGCCAATGAAATTACGGTTCAAAACCAAACCTTAAAAATCTTAAAATCAAGAAAGAGTCGATTTAAATCTGTCTATAAACTTAATTTTGCTGTATTAAATGTAATTCTGTTCCATGTAATTCCCACTTACCATTGTGGTGTTGTGTAATTTAAAAGTTAGAGGTGAGTTTCGTGAGTAAAGTCAATTAAATTAAATTAAATTACCGAGTTTGGATGTGATAGAAAACAAAGTTAACATTTTAAGGGACAGACAAGTGTTACACCCCTTCTCACCAAATGAGGGAAAATTGTGTTGCAGTCAGAGTTTTGGGCGACATCTACATTTTCTTGCAGTTATATCATTATGCCGTCACTTAGATTTAGAATGTTTGTCCATTTCTGACACAATTTTACAAGACAAGAAAGACAAGTTGTTGTAAAACTGTTCACTACACACCCAAAAGTTGCACCAGTAATATTGTCATTTCTCCAAAACTTGCTCAGAGCTTCTGAAGATGTCTTTGCTTTTTCAACACGATCAAAATCACAGAGATTTTTTGTCATTTTCAAGAGTCACTTTCATACCTCACACTCAAAGACCGAGGTAACGGCTGTTTTGGTGTTTATACTGATGGGATGGAGTCCACTTAGCTGTTTCACATGCAAATCAATGTTAATTTCTGACTTTGTCAACATGTAAAATGATCTTTTAAATAGACAAATATATGTCCTGTGTTCTCAATGGACCTTTTTTTTTTAAGTTAGGCTTCATGGAACAGATCAGAATGGATAGGAACGTGGTTCTTAATAGAGAAACCAAAATTATTTCGCATTGTTTTCATACTTACTGGATCCAGAGAGCATACAAATATAAAATTCATCAGGTACTTTTAATATGGATCAGCAACCATCTCCATATTTATTAAATTATTATTAAATTTTTAATTGCATTAAGACTAATATGTATATTGAATTGTCCCACACAAAGCTCATTTTTAAACCCAGGTTTTGTCAACTTGACTTAATATTTAACCGTGCCGCCTTGACTTTAATATATATTTTAAGTCAAATGTTTTTATTAAGTAGCTTTACGTCTACAATTAAACTAGAACAGCTTCATATAGCGCTTATGCCTTTTAGTAGTTATAACATTTGTTATGATACTATATTATATTAGGTGTATATTTAGTCTAATCTATTCTGTATATATATATGTATATATATATATATATATATATATATATATATATATTACATGTGATTTATATTGAATGCATTATTTACACCACATGCATTATATAACATTCCAGATACTATATTTTCAATCTAATATAACACCATTGCACTATGTAGTTATGAAACCCAAACACACACGATCCATCCACCCACACTTCCATTCTTTCACACTGCCCTGTCATACAGATAAAACACCCCAGCAGTCAACACCTTGTCCCTGAGGTCCTCCCCAGTCCTGCTTTCACTTTCAATCTGCTCCTCTGTGTCTCTATCCTCTCCTTTTATCCCTCCCAGTGTAGCTTTCCCCGCCGTATGAAGCTGCATAATTTCTCTGTTTATCTGGCTTCATGTTGCCCAGTAGGCTAAAATTTGACAGTTACACACTTCCCACCAACAAACACACACAGAGGGTACACACAAACATTCAACCCCCCCCACCCCGTTCAGTTTCGTAGCTCGTTTCTGCCTCCGCTCTTCCCTTTTTGCGCCGCCGCAGGGTTTGGACAGCTCAGCCTCGGTACTCAGTCAAGCCCCATAGCCCCAGGGACCCTGTGAATGGAGGGGAGATGAGTAAAAGAAACACAAAGACAATCAAAGAGTAAAAGAAAGAGGAGGAGAGAGTGTAAAGGGGGAAAAGAAAAACATCATTTGCTGTCCCTCCTCTCGTCTGTCCTTGGAGAAACAGAAAAGCAGCACAGAGAAAGAAGGGGAGGGAGAGGGGCCAATCTTTATTACATCTGTTTTATTCATGTTGTTGACACGCGTGTGATATCAGTGTAGAACCACTCGACCGTGGCAGACTGCAGTGTCTGGAAAAGGGCAAACAGTGCTGCGCAGCCACCCCCCCCCACCCACTCTGCCCTCCACTGCAGCACCACCACCCCCCTCCCAAAATTCCACACCCCCAGTTCTGATTCTGTACACTATTACTTTCCTTCCCACCCTAATGTTTTTTGACCGTCGGTGCCATTTGTGTAAACAATTCAACACACAACACGTTTTTTTTTTTTCTCTTTTGTTTCCTCATTATTGTTTCAGTCTGTCTGGTTCTCACCCTCCACATCTCTCTCACTCGCCTCTTATGTCATGTCGGCAGTTGTCTCTTATAGAAACAGGTCATCGGAGAAGCCTCCAGTGACATTGAGAAGCCAAATTGCCATGAACGTATGTGTGTGTGTGCGTGCATGTCACACACTGTCATCATCCCCAGCACAACAGAGGCCACACAGAATTTATGTTCCCTTCTGCCAGAGCCATTCTGACCCCAGGGACTTTCTTATCATAAACTCTAACCTCAACCTGACATCAAACGCCGACCCCCGAGATAACATTGTAGTCACGATAAGCACACACTAGAACTGACTGCAAGTGTTGTAACTCTCCACAGTTTCTTAATACTTCATACCTTTGCATCCCAGTTCTCCACACCTTTTCAGTTTCCTGTCACTAATGCATTTTACATCTTTTGTTTCTTGGACATTCCAACACAATGCTCTTTCTTTTTTCACCAAAGCCCACCTTTCCCAAGCAATCGCATAGAAGCGTTTGTTGCTCTATTTGTAGATGAGGTAGTCTGCATTTAAATGGCAACAGACACACTGAGGATTTATTGAGCTTTCCTTGTACCTTTGTGCTATAAGCTACTACTCACAGCCAGATCAGCTAATGGTGTATTGATTTCACCATACGCGGCCCATATGTTTATCCCCCAGGCCCTCCACACCATTTTCACTGTTTAAATAGGATATTATACATAAACACTCCTTTCAAAAGGCTCTTTTGATTTATGACTCAAAGCCCTTGTGATGTTCAGATTGTCGGTAAGCTATTACGCTTCATCACTGGTCACCCATTATTGTTTTAATGTCAAAGTAGCACTGCTTAATGTCCTTGTAATAGACCAGGAAGGTCTTTGTTGGTCATCGTGGTAGTGTATTAGATGCACTTGTGTTCTGTTGTAAAGTGTTATGTGCACAGAGGATACTGTAGTTAAATTGTGTTTTAAAAAGAAGTCACTATAGAGCAGGGACAGGGCATAAAATGAACACCCGCCGAGCACCACTGGAAGGTAGAATATTTGGTTGGTGTGTAAAACAAACCCACCGGCCATTGGCTGATGGAAAATTTGGAATTGCATGTACGAATGACAGTCTTCTGTGACACATCTGTTGGAGCCGCTCTTGACCGGTGGTCAGTTCCTCCACACTGGGTATGGGTTCAGGTTTGAGGTCAGGAGGTTTGCCCCACCCCTCCTCTACCACCATCCTACGCTACAAGCGATGCAAGCGAGATCGAAACGCCTGTCTTCCCGAGGGGCTGATTAGAAAATGCGGATTATTTTATTTTATTTGTCCAGTGAAAAATATTTTTGACCTGTACATTTTTGGAGGTCACTAACCTATGACAGATGAAGTTAATTTTACACCCTGAGCAGGGGTATTTAAATCCGGTCCTCGAGGGCCAGTATCCTGCACGTTTTAGATATTTCACATCTGGAGGCCATTACATCCCTATCAGGCGTCTGCAGAGCATGATGATGAGCCGATCATTAACCAGGTGTGATGGAAGACGGAAACCTACATATAGATATATACATAGTTTATTGTCATTTCACAAAAACATGAGATGCACCGCAGAAATGTAATCGTGATGCAGCCAACATGAATAAAAACATGATTAAAACAGATTAAATAAGGACTAAAATAATCATCTAAAAATGAAAGTGCATCTGGTGACGGAAAATACTATAAAAACAGGATGATCAATCTAAAACCGTAGGATACCAGCCCTGTAGAACCAGATTTGAATTCCCCTGCTATAGTGTATTTTAAGTCGGTTTCACTCTGCGTAGGATGCTCGTAATTGCCACTTGACATCCTTTTTAGTTCACTGTTCAGCCACTGACATTACAGTACCCAGTGGTTTTGTAGACTACAGTGTGTAGTGTTTGGCTGCTGCCCTTTTTTGAGCCAAATGTATTGGACATGTAGGCTTAAGTGCAGGTTGAAAATTACCAAGCTAATACCACAGCTAACTTGCTGGAAAAAAAACATCCTCACTGCTAATCAGGAAAGTTGCTCTTTAACACGACCGCATAATTTCACACACGCTTAGTTGTGTTTAACAGTATCGCCAACATAATGTAATCTGTAAAAAAAAAAAAAAAATTTGTGTATTAGCAGACGTGATGGCAAAACATATATTACACTCCTAATCTGAACATGCCAGGTTGTAGATAAGTTGCACTGAATTTCAATAAATATTGGCGTCAAGTCGCAATTTAATATTTTTCAGTGAATGTAAGTCAATTGGAACGAGGATTTTTATTTTTTTTATGGTAGCATCTATCGGCTGTCTGTGGTATTTCACCTCAACATAAGGGCTTTCATTTCATACTGCAGCTGTTTCCTATTGTTCCCCAGTACACATGTGATATCTGCCTGACACTTATACTTAACGATTAATTAGAATTTGGTCATAAAAATGTGTTTATGCATTACGGAATTGTGGTTTTCTCTATCATCGCCATTACACTTAGCTTTAGTTACTGGTGACTTTTTCCATGCACTACCTTTAAAATTGCTCTGTAATACCCGTCCGTGTCTGCTCTTGATAAAGACTAATGCAATATTAATTCTCCAGTGTTTACCTCTGCAAAGCCCCGGCGTAATTTTGTTCTGTAGTTCATCCCCAGTCTAATTAAAACTACAAGAACCAGTCATTTATCGCAGCGCTCATCAGAGTGCTTTTCTTTGCAGCGACATATTAGGCCAATCTGCGTTAGGGAGGCGGCAGACGCTCCATCAGCACGCTGCCAGTCGCTGTGCTCTGATGTACGGCACCATCACCGTCGCTCCGCTGTAGCTACTGTAAGCAGAGCGCACTAGCCCCCCACTGTAATTTACAGCAGTAAACAATGTCAGGCTCACACAAACCAACAGCCCCCACATGCACTCACACACAATTCTCCCTCTCTCTCTCCCTCTCTCTCTCTCTCTGTCACTGTGGCACTTTCAGTCTTTTTTTTTTTTATTTTATATGCCTCCTCTCCCTTTTCTTTTTTTAATGAGCCGACTGTTATTAGGGCTATAAATCAGACCAATGGGTGTGATGTATAATTCACTGTGTGTACTCACCCACCCCCAGTGGCCCTGAGGAAGCCCGTAGTGTATCACTGTCAGCGCAGTGTGCTGCACACTGTGGTGGCACGAGGCTTCTCCGTGTAAATCTATGTGCACTGGAACAGTATTTCCATCACTGCAAATATGCACACATTATACAGAGAACATCCCCACTTCTGCACATCTAATACATGTATACAAGCGTGTCCCATTACGCCCACATGAAACAGTAGCCATAGAGCCGATCAATAACAAAGCCAGGCGCTGGATGAAGCTCGCTGCGTGTGACAGGCACCCTATGATATGAAAGAGATCCAATTGATCCACGCCCTACCAGGCTCTCATCCTCAAAAGGCCATCATTCCATTACCATTGATCCGCCGTGTTTGTTTGTGTGTGTGAAAGGGAGATGAAGGGGACTTTGAGAGAATGAGGCACAGCCCAGCTGAAGACTAATAAAAATTGAACCAGCCTGAAAGTGATTTCTATAAATGAGAATTTAAATAATAGCCAGGCAGCGCAGGGTTATTGGGTTTGTTTGTGTTTGAGAAGAATGGAAAATTAATGAAATTTAACCTCTTTTTTTTTTTTCTTTTTTTTTTTCTCCTCGGCTACAGATAGGGCAGGTGACCAGTGTGTTAGTTACAGGTTAATAAAAGTATAAATTAAAGGAACCCACTGCCCTTACTATTGATATTCCTAGTAGGCAGTCTTTCATTGGAGCACATTAGTTTTCTCTGACAGACTACAGCTGCAGGGGCTCTGTTTCACAGCCTCTAAAAAGCACTCTGTGGGATAGGATTGATCTCTGTCTGAAGGGAAACATCATCTAATATTCATTTGAAATTGCACAAAGGTTACTAGCTTCATTTGCCTTCCAACTGCTATACTGCAGTGCCCAAATGCATTCCCTGGAAATTCAACACTGCCTTCAAGCTTTTCCTATTTGCCATCTTTTCTTTTCTTTTCTTAATTTTTGCTTTTATATCATAAATATGCTAAAGGAAGAGGTGGTTATTTTTCATTTCCTAACAGCTTTTTGAAATGTTTTGTACCTTATTGTCTCTACAGCCCATTGGTGCTCTGAACCCCAAGAGGGCAGCGTTCTTTTCAGATCGCTATGAATCCTGGGAGGACGATCAGGTGCCAAAGTTCCACTATGGCACACATTACTCCACCTCCAGCTTCACCCTCATGTGGCTGCTGCGAATTGTAAGTGTGATTGTTATTATTAAAATAATTAGCAATAAAAAAAAATACATTAATTGTCTAAGGGATGCGTTAAAGTCCAGTTTTCAACTTGATTGTCCAGTGACTAGACGAGTGGTTCCCTACGTTGGTTTTTTGTTTTTTTACTTTTGATGCTATTCTGACAACAGTATCTGAAGCACAAACAGTGATTTGAGTGATATAGACTATCTATTCCCCCATACAATCTTGCTGCATGTTTTTCCTCTTTTTCTGTTTCTCATTGTTGGTATTTACTAGATGATGTCTGAGCAAAAAGACAAAAAAATCAGCTTGCATGGAGTAGAATGTGAATAACAGGACTCGGCATTATATGTGATTTCATTAGTTTTTTTGAAAGGCACATGTAGTGTACATTGTGCAGTGGTGTGTGCTCTTTCAGAACCTTTTTGGTAAATAGATGCCATCAATATTGCCGTACTACACTCGAGGGAGAGGGAGGTTACTAAGTTTCACCACAGTGCAGTTTTCTACCGTTATTGTCCCAGTAGCTCACTGTCTCAGCGACTCCCAGTGGACTTACCTCATTGATCCTTGCACATCATTAGCGGGCTTACTCATAACCCACTTCACCAGAAACCCTCACATATAACTCTCACTTAAAGATCAAACCAAACATCAGGACATAACTGAAAACTGTTTGTGCTATAAATGTGAGCTATTTAAGTCTATTTTATGCTTATTTGTGTCATTTTGCAGTCTACCTAATCCTACTCTGTTGTTTTTACAGCATAATGAGACACTGTGGACATTTTTAAAACACATGTAGTTTTACGTCATTTCGGGCTGGACTTAATTAGCTATTTACTGTATTAGTGTTGTAGATGTGACCCGACATATTGCATCTATGTCACTTGGGGGCTATTGCGTCAGGGAGACAGCTATTGATCTGTTCTAACAAGATTATACATGATTAGAAATGCATCAGTGGCATGAGTGGATTGGCTTTAGTAGCTCAGTGGGATTACAGTTATTACACTTGTTAATTTTCAGTTTCCAGTTTGTTATGAGGCATTTAAAAGGAAACATTTTCTTTTTTTCCCCCTTTTTTTAAATGAGACTATTTTTAGGAATAACAGCCAATGGTGAAAGTGAATATAGGTTCTGTTAAAATAAGGAGTCCATTTTTTTTTAATTCCCAGGAGCCCTTCACCACATTCTTTCTCAACTTCCAAGGAGGGAAGTTTGATCATGCAGACCGTACTTTCTCCTCTGTATCCCGAGCCTGGAGAAACTGCCAGAGAGACACGTCTGATGTGAAGGTACTTTATAAACACTGATACATGCACACATCACATGATAAGCCTGCGAAGTTACCTTTCTTTCTTTCTGGTTGACTTATAACAAGGTTAGAAGTGAAAGGAGATAAAGCACTAAGCACCACAGTGGAGTAAATCTCCATCCAGCATCCTTGGAGACAAAAGAAGAAAAGGTTTAAAAAGAGTAATGTCCAGTCACTACCAATCATTGTCCCTTCACCGTCAAAGCTTCTTGCTCTTCTGATCAAAGCATTAGTCTAATCCTCATCTGTCTCAGCCGTCTGTCTCAGATTCAGCCAGCTATAACCTTGACTTGAATCCCTGCCCGTTGGGCCCCAAACTCTGCCGAGCTGTTGGATCTGCCCTGCGACGGCTCAGGTCATTCCCATACTGAGGGCCTAAGAACTCCCAGTGCACATTTTAACTGCACTCCTAAAACATTTATGACTACAGTCAGACATTCTATGTCAAAGCCCAGTTTTGCTTGGTCTCCTAGCAGTGGGTCACTGGACGGGGGGAAAGCGGTGGTGTTGGGGGTTTTGACGCGTGATTGCGTTTACCACCCCTACCCCCCTACACACACACACCCCTTCGATAAAACATATGGATTGTGTTACTGCGTAGCTGGCCAATGCTTGATTGCGAAAGCCCAACAAGAGCCCTCGTTTGCTCTCTCGGTCTAGACCTGTCATTGTGGATCAAACTGTGAGAGCTCAACTTCAGATCAAAACAAAGGAGAAATCTGGACCACATCACTTTGTTTCCATGTTCAGTTTGAATTTTTGCATATTTTGAATGAAAGTCTGTCGACTTTATCCGCTTGGCTGATCACATTCATGTTCTAAGCAAAAGAGGAATTAGGGATGAGATGTTTCAATTTAGTATGCTAAGTACTCCATTTAGCTTTAGCATTTGAGCCATTGATAGTAGCCCTCCTTCCCAACCAGAGACCCAAAAGCCTCTGTTTTCAAACCCCACTGGTAAAGACGAGGTGATAATAGGCTACAACACCCAGATTCAATGTGTCTCTAGGCTGGGTGACGCTAGCATGACCCCTGGTCCCCAATCCCTTGACCCCTAGCTACAGCCCAAAGGCATCAGAGGGGAGAGATAGGAGAGTAGAGGTTAGAGGTACCAACAGTGGAAGTGTAGCAGAGGAGCCCAAGGGCCAAAGCCCCTTCCACTGACCCATGACAGGACAGGATTGGGGATCAGAGGGGCTGGCCTCTGACCAGGCCAGAGCAAAGGGGCCACTGCACATAATGGTCCATGCAAGGCAAGCCTGAATGTTGGAGAGTAAAGCCCTGAAGGTTCATGTATGTGTGTGTGCGTGCATGTATAAGTGTGTGTGTGTGTGTGTGTGTGTGTGTGTGTGTGCATGCGCCTCCTCCTGCTCAAATTTACAGCAGGCGGCAGTCGGTGAACCTGGGTGAGCTGGAGGCCTCGTTAAGAGGTTGACCTTTAGTTTTAGGTCAGGTTTTGTGGAGTGAAGAGATTTCAGAAGTGAGGAAGTGCAGTGTTATTTTAAACCTGTGTGTTTGCTTGCTCATTTGATTAGAAGTTTTCACCCAGTGGTGAGAGGTGGATGTGTAGCTCAGCTAATCTGATGAGAGGGATTTATAATGGTTTGTGAAAATGTTCAGTTTTTCTGGACTTAAATAGAGCAAAATTAAATAGTTTTGAGTCATTTAAAAGAACTGATTCTGAAATGAACATGACTTTATATGCAGTGGCATTAACCACTGCAGAAAGAATGAACCAAATTCATTACACAATGTTTTAACAAGGAAGAGCAACGGAAAACTCCAGCCAAGTCACAAGTATTCACCTCACAATCAACTTTTATTTCCTGTCTTACAAATGTTCAATGTGTTCACCACCTGCACCATATCAATGCCATAAGAGAATTCCTCCCAGGCGCGTATGAACAGATCACGATCCACTGTGTTGATCGCTGTTGTTGTTCAATGTTTAAGGTCATTGAGGTTAAAACTTAGAAAACTCCTCTTTCCAATGGTCACAGACTCATTCCATGAAGATACTTCAGAACTGAAGCAATGCATCAAGAAATCAGTTCATTCTTTTTGAATAACCCTGTATAAAAAAACACAAAAATAAAAGCAGTCTGGGTCCAATATATACTGATATAAAATGTCATGAACAAAAACAGCACCTACTAACAAGATTTACATGGTTATATTTGCTTTTTTTATACTACTTATATGTCATTTTTTTAATTATAGAGCATTTATTATACAGTATATCTCTAATTTGCACTTCTGTTGCAGACTATTTTCTAAATACTTCTATTCTACTCTGCTTCACATTAAGCTTAATACCAGTGCATGTACTCCGTGTCACCACCAGTGAAGGTCTGCCACCCCCCAGTATTGTCTTTTATTCCCACTAACACCATTACCACAGTCAAACTGAGCTTTTATTGTTCACATCCTAAACATCAGCCCTAATGCTCTTATATTAAACTTGTCTACATCTGCACAGACACTGTACAGTTACTTATTTCAATATTCTTAAACACAGGAGGAATTTAAATCCACACTCAGGCTCAAGTTTTCATCAGAAATCTGTAGATGCTGCTGCGCTGTCTTGTGTACTGGCGTCCTGACACACCCAGACATGTCATGTGGGTGTCAGCGATGCTCCTCTCAAACTCTGATGTCACACTGTCAACATCTTTGTATCTCTCTGTCCATCTCGAAGGGACCAGTCAGCACTTGTAGTCACATTAGCTCACTCATACACGTCTGAACCACTGACGAATCCCAGCTCAACTTTCTCCCATTGCTTCGGTTTAATACATTTAGAATTTCTTGACGTAACCGCCAGAGTATTGCAGTAATGTAAAACAATACCACAGATGTTCCCCACTGCAGTATAAGAACAGTACCGTGCTTGGGGTGTAAAGTGGAGTTAAAGTCAAAATGAAAATATGGCAATAATGTCAACTGTTTACAGCAAATGATATGTTTTACAGTCTCCATATATTTTATTATTTACATGAAGCAGCCAAGCATCAAGATGGACTGGTTCATCCTGGTGTGTTGTGATTGTTATTCACATCAGTTCCACCACAGCAGAGGCCTAGAGGCCAACGCTGATTTATCCACATATTTTTAAGCTCAAACTCAATCTTAACATTTGCACTCATTGTGGTGAGTTCTGCTTTGTTTGGAATGACAAATGGTTAAACATATGAAGTTACGTCTCTTGTCACAAGTGCTTTTTTTGATTCTATTGTGCAGTTTGAAACACTTATAGTTGTTTAAGTCAGCCAAATAAAATCATCACAGGGAAAAAATTTGGCTGACTGAAAAAGGGGAAGAAAAGCTGAAAACTTCTATTTTTTCTTTTTTTTTTTTTTCAGCGCCTAGATGCAAACAAAGAAACTGGATCGTGAAAACCCTCAGCTGAGTGCACTAGCACAGGTTTTCATATGTTCTATAGTAGCCAGGCACAGAAGCAGCCAGCAAACAAGCAGTCTGAAATTTAATTTCCATGTATGATTGTAAAAGTCACAGAAATGTTGTGACAAAGATGCGCACGAAGTAGGGATGTAAATAATTAATTGACAAATTATTAATTTTCAATAAGAATTAGCCCAATTATATTACATTAATTGTCAGTTAACTGCCCTTTTCCATGACAGTGTTTGTGGTGTTGACAGCAGGAAGTAGAAATAGCGAAATTAATAAAAAAAATCTTGGCCGATCACTGAATCTCATTAACAGGTTGAAGTCGATCACAGAGAAAAGAAAACATTTGCTTTGTCGACTCCCACACTCATAGCCATTACACACTGTGGTGCGAAAGTCACACTGCGAGGTCGAGCGATGTTATGTTAAAAGGTCATTTTAAACCATCACACATAGAGAAAACATTTGATGTTACAGTAAATTCTACTGCTAAATATGGTGTAAAAAAAACCTTAGTGATGTCCACCAGCCTGTGTCAGTTCTGCACAAACTCCTTTTGCCGTAGCCCACCAGTCATCTCATTATTAGTAGGACTGTCACATGGATAACACAACTCATCCACCATACTTTTGGCTTGTCCTGGTGACAACTTGCTGTCCCAGTCTCTAGCTTCTAGTTCTATAACCTCACATCAGCTTTGTGTTTTGTTTGTTTTGACCAAACGTTCTAAACTAGTGTGAAATGGTTGTACCACATAGATTAATTGAGCTCTGAGTGTATTAATAAATTCCATCTTGTATTGCTAATGCTCAAATTCATCATTTTTAAAGATATGCTATGGAGAGATCACAAAGCTTCCTCTTTATAACCTACACTACAATGCAAAAGAGTTTGTTCAGTGGAATGACACATGAAGGCTGTGTTTTGTTTTTTAATCCGACAGAAAATTATGACTGGACAAAGTTGATGCGGTCAACCATCAGTGAAACGGTCATTGGTTAACATCCCTACTTGGGAGAACCACTGTCTAAATTACGGTTCATTGCTGTGGTTGAATACTTCAGTCCACCTGTCCACACCTGTCCAAAGGCTGTCTGTCTGTCTGTACTGCAACGCTTCAGCCATAGTCGTCATCATCAAAACAGATTGTGGTGTTGACAAGTTAGAAAAGCTTTAGATACATGGTGGAGCGAAACCCCACCCCCACTAAAATACACACACATGTGGTGTTGTCACGTTTTCTCTGGAGGTTGGTCTAGTCCATGGACATCTGGATCGTCTGGTCAGTGAGACAGAAGTTAAAACATCCTCCAGGCTCCTGATCCCAGGCCACAGGGGTTAAAACGTATGTTTAAGTGCATTTAACCCAGGTTTATATAAACATCTGACCTCAAACGGAAATACAACTTACAGCTTGTCACACTGCTTAAAAAATTCCCTTTCCTACTCCTTGTTTCTAATCCTACAAAATAATGCCTTTGTCCATTTTAAAGTAGTCATATTTACCTAAACCCACTTTTATTATTGGTTCATTTATTTGTGCATTTGGATCCTAATAATTCAGTTTGAATTTGAACCCTTCAGGTGCTGCAAAACTATCTTTATACTCATTTTGGCAAAAATTAAGTGGATTCCTACAACCATTTCAATACCTTAATTTATCTTCCTAACTAGTTGCATCATAATATTTGCACATGCAAGGTCAATATTTCTGATGAACATTTCTCAGAGAATGACAATTGTTTATCAGCAGCAATGTTTGTAGTAAAAACTGAAAATATGTTTCAAAATTCCAGTCAATTACCTAAAATGTTCAGTTGTTGGTTGAATGGGACAGAGCAAAACGATCAACAACCTGGAGTGGACAGAGTCTGAAGGTGCTCAAAACGACCTTTCTAGTATCATTAGTCAGAAATAAGACCTGTGGATTTGATGTAATGAAGAATTCAGAAGTAAACAGTGAATTTGCAGTTCATGTAGACCACAGTGAAATAATTCCATATAAAAAGAAAAGAAAAATAGCACTCTTTTAACATGTCTCTATCCCTTACTCTACAGGAGCTGATCCCAGAGTTCTATTATCTCCCTGAGATGTTTGTGAATGCAAACACTTACAACCTGGGAGTGATGGAGGATGGCAGTGTGGTCTCTGACGTAGAGCTTCCACCCTGGGCCAAAAGCCCTGAGGAGTTTGTACGCATTAACCGCCTGGTAAGAACTATAACTCTCCTTCTACTACGACTACTACTATAATCCAGTGGTTAAAACTGCTTTTGTCGTACAGTTTAGTATTTTTTTTTATTTTTTTGCTCATGTATTTTTGTTATAAAGGGTATCTAAGCAATGACAATATTAATACATTTCAATTTATCCTTTTAATTGTATCATGCATTTATTGAGCTCCAGCAGCTGACGTCACAGGCTGGTCACGTGACAAGAACAAAAGTTGACGTAGCCATCTTGTCAGTAATGGTGTTGGTAGATTTGCAGACACCCGTAGCAGAGACGTCACAAAAAAACAAACTTACAACTAAGTTCGGGAATATGTAGTTACAGCACAAATAGTTGTGGGAGTCGGGGACACAGCTGACAATCAGCTGATACGAAAGGCGCCGTTGTTATTATTCCACTCATTGCTGGTTAAAATGGTTGGTGGGTGTTGTGTTGTTGTTGACATACCACCAACATGTGAATTTTCAACAAAACAGTGTGAGGGTTTTTTTTTTTTTTTCCTACATGGGAACAAACTCCAGGAGCCCTTGTATCCAAGGTTACTAAGTGGTGTCGTCTGCACTGCTGTCAGATGTAGCTAGCACTGCTACTAAACAAACATGCTAACAAGACACTTCCTATTAAACTGGTATAATTTAACATTTACCTTTCCAGTGATGATGCTGCAGTTTTTGGATTTAATATTCCACAACTGAATGTTTGAAATGAAACCAGACTGAGTCCATTTGTAAACCTCCAGGCTCTTGTAGGCTCTCAGAGAGTTACCTGACTAAACTGATTGGAAGCTGATGAGGTAGCTGTAGATGTTAGCATACTGCAAATTGGGGACGTCTTCTTCAGCTAAGAAGGGGATACTTTTGAAAAGTACCCCCCCAGGGGCATTATACGGGTCTGATTTATATACAATATAAATAAAGTTTGTGAATTTCACACAAACTGAAGCAAGATGTGCACTTCGATGGTGCGAAGGTGGTCGTCATGTTTTCTGCCAACATGGCTTCCTGACAACTGAAAGTCATGTGACGTCCAGAGCTCAGTAACAATTTATGTATTTGCACATTTCAAAGCTGCATGAAGAAGATAACATGTAGTCCAGAAAATAACAATAATCATTTCCTCATCTGTCAGACTGTCAGAATACAGCATATGGTCATTGCAACATGTAAAAACAAATTAAAATTAACTTGATTGGGCCTTCAGTCCTTCCAGGATTAAAACTCCAGTCTCCTGCACCACATTCTGTAGTCTTGTCTATGGAGCTAGCCAACCATTGTTATGAATAGTAGTATTGTGTACAGTTTTTGAATTGTATACAGATGCAATCACATAACCCACACAGTTTGGTATCTACAGTTGAGGAAGAGTGAAAAGAACGAGGTCTATTTTCTCGGCGTGTTGTGAATTGTTATCTATCGAACACATGGTTGAGTTTTTAGGGATAATTAAAATAACTCGTACTTTGAGAACGAGCACCACAGACGCGTCGGGGGTTAAAGGGTTCAAATCTGTGGCTTCCGCTACTTCCCTCATAGACAATGAGCACATACACGCCAGTCCGTTTGCCATGTCTGTCAGACTGACTGAACTCTTAAACGAGCCCCTCCCTCTGCCAGCTTATCTGAAAATGCTAATTCAAAGAGACAGTGTTATTTCCTGACCGTCTCACAGTTCTTCCTGTTACCTGAGCCTCCTGTTCCTTCGACATGCCCCAGCTCTCCGATTGCTGTGTTGGCAAAATGATCCGACATGACCTCTCCTTTCTATCACTATCCTCCTCCCTGCTCCCCTGTGGTCGTGTGTGTGTGTGTGTGTGTGTGTGTGTGTGTGTGTGTGTGTAGGGTGATGATGTATTATCCTGTTTCTGATTTCTCCTTCCCCTCAGCCCAAAGCAGAAATGATCTGTGTATATGCATGTCAGTCGCTGTCAGGTTTGCCGTCATATTTTCATTGTAGATGCTTTCTCCGCTTTCAAAGACACGTACACATATACACATTACTTGGGGAAAACAAGGTAACTCTTTGGATCAGATTACCTTGCTCTGCTCACGAAGGTCATAAAGCACCGGATTGATTTACTCTTTCTGATGAGTCTTGCTGGAATGACTTGTCATCTTCACGTCTAGTCCTTCATCTTCTAAAAGTTTTTGCACCGTCACCGGATAGCAAAAGGTCAAACTCAAAAAATATGGACAATATGCAAACAAAACTATAGGTTCTAAATGTGTCGGTATTTCTGTGCAAAAATAATCTCCTGGTGTTTAACTTTTTATTATGTATTGTATCGTGGGTAATCCCAATTAATGATCTTTTTCAATAACAGAAAAAAGGGCAGCTTTAGCCTGATGTAGCCCCCGGCCTGATGATAATGGACACCCTAAAAACAATATAGTACAACACATTGTTCATAAAAAAAAGCAAGTTCAGACAGCTGAAGAGACAAGATGAATCGATAAAGATAAAAAATTAATAAAAGGGAACAGTCAAACATCAGTACAACCATACAGGGACAGCACATATAATCCAAACATACTAAAGCAGCACGTACAATATAACCATACACAGTACATAAAGGCAGAAAGGAATGTAAATGAACATCACATATGGACAAATAGCACTTATGATGAGGACAATTGGCTCATTGTTCACAGATCAATACCCTAATTATCCTTAATTTGAATACGTAACCCTTAAATATGACATTCAAGAGCTGTAAAAAACTAAAAATACAAATCTGAAATTTGTCAGGTTGTCATTATAATTTAGCATGCTAGCATGACATAGATGAGTGGGGCTAACAACAATCCTTCATAGGTGGAGGGGTAAAGGTAGGTAGGAGTTTAGCAGGGTCAATTTTAGAAGCACAAATATTCATCATTGATATTTTAAACTGTTATTTTCAATAGAGTAGAAAGTGTACAATGAAATTAAGAATGCAAACAATATGATGTAAAAAAAAAAAACACAATCTGCCAGAATATGCGAATAGAGGAAACATCAAATTACCAAACTAAAACAAGACAATAGAATATATACATCAGTGTATATATATCTTTCAAAGTCTATAAAATGAAAATTCCTGTCATTTCATCAAAATTTAATGTGGCTCCATCAAACCTACAGATACCCTCATGCATATATTTTATTTTTGGTACAAGCCGCTGTGGTTTTCTGTGTGCCCAGTAGTAATGAGTGCTGATGAGGCTGGGTGTGCTCTGTGACCTGTTTAGTCCTGCGGTGGGCTCTGTTAACCAGCCTGCTGATATGACCAGACCTCTGTCATTAATCACACACTTCTCTGCCTTTGCCTGTCAGCATAGCCTGGGCCAGCATGGATGGCATGGGCTCTGCGTGGTGTGGTCCCCAGGGAGTCCAGGCCTGGAAACACTGTGGGAAATAAAATATACTACAGTGCAACACATCAACCTTCAGACTTTGTTGAGTAATTTTCATAACTGCTATAAATTTAATGGAATACAAGCTAAAGAGGTTGCACATATTTTATTCATTGACATAAAATAATGTCTTGTTTGTACAAGCTGAAGCTTCCATGTACTACATTGGATATTAAATACCATCGCACTGAACACAGTTACTCACCTGGTCTTTAAAAGATAGAGAAAACAATAATACACTTGGTCAACATTATTCTAAATTTGCACTTGTTCTTATAAATTCAATATTGTTTTGTCATATATAAGGGTCAAAATACAATAATGTTCTGTCAGAGAGATAAGCTGAATATAATACCCACATTTCTATGGAGATTCTGGAGTCAAGGCAAAATGACAATCCCACCTGTCTGGTTTCCATGATCAAAGCTGTAACAGATGAGACAGACTGGACTTCTACACAGCGGACCTGCATTCAGGAATCAAAGGGGCGTTGATGCAGTGTAGTGTAAAGTGTGACACTTAAGTTGCATGTCAGAAATACCTCGAGTATATCGGTGTTGCTAAACTCTCCAGTCTTTCACCATTCCACAAATGTTAGCATGGATAGAGTTTTCTGCCTGAAATGACAACAGTTCATGGATCTCAGCATCTCCTCAGTTGGACATCTTTCTGATATGTCCCAGGTTCATTTTTAAATCCCTTTGGCGTTGGGTTTGCACATGCAGTACGTCATCAAAGCAACACCTTGATTGCAGAACAAAAGGTTTTTCTTTTGCATAGCATTCTGGAATCATGATTCCACCTTTTATCACAACTCTGTTCCTACCTACAGAGGTGTTGGAGAGCTTCGATAAAAGTGGGACCAAATAATCTACCATTACACAGATGACTTTCTGGAATAAAGGCAATATATTCCCGTAACAGAAGTGTTATGAAAAAGGGGCTAATGAGGATATTAACCTCATTGATATTGTATTTACATCCTCTTTCAGTTTGTAGAATTACCAGTTTACAATATTTTAAGTATATGTAATAAAATCAGAGGTTGAAGGTTAGTGGGAGTGAAGGTGTGGTTGTTCAATAGCATATCTTTGTGATATGCTAAGTCAATGCTGCCTCCCATGTTTGCCTACAAATAAATGACACAGCACGTGGTTGTTCGGCTTTTACTTGAAGTGTTATATTTTACAGCATGTTTAGGTGTACTTTTACCCCTTTTGTCTTTTGGTTTCCTTTGCAGGAAGCATCTTTTAATTGCTTCGTTGCAGTTTGCACACCATTCTCATCTACCTCAGCTCCCTCAATTTCCTTCCAGCTTTTCCTTTGTGTCCAATTTAGTTCAGCAGAGGCAATTTGGACTTTTCCAAATGGTCTGCACACACGCACAGCAGCATGCTAGTTAGTGCTTTCAGCCTGATAAAATTTCACTCTGTGGTTTCTTGCTTTACTGAGTGCAAAGTGAGATATTGATCGGGCATGCAGTTAAAGCCCCTCAAACAGGTGTAGGTGTACAGAAACACAACAAGCCTGTAGGTTTTCTGAGGCTTCACAACACGACTAGCGACGCAAACCTGCTGTTCTGTTACCAGTTTTCACTTCTCCAGTCGAATAATTATTCTCCGATGTATTAATTTCCAGCAGTTGTTAGTATGACCTGATAAATAATTCATACATTTTGTATAAAGTCTTTGTTAGCAGTGGAATTTTGCTGTTTTATATGGTGAATAAATAGAAGTGGAGACACAGGGGCAAACCGAACGCCGATCGACAGGAGAAATAAGAGAAAAAAAAAAGAGAGAGAATAGACCGAAGACAAGGTAGAGGGAGGGATGTGTGGGAGGACAGGTCTCTGGTCATGACAGATAGCTGGCATTAGAGGGTGTCAGCTGGCAACTGTGGTACTGTTGGGAGAGAGATGAGCATGGTGAAGAGCAGAGAGAAAGAGTGAAGGAGTTAATGGGCTGTTTGGCTCTCTTTAGCTTGTCTGCTGCTAATGGCCCAGCAACACAAGGATAGACAGCAGGAGAGGACACGCAAACACACGCTAATACTCACACGACGGCAAACACACATGCGCCTGCTGTCTCCACTCTGGTTATGAGCCCTAGATGATTAACAGCTAATTAGGGCCCAATCTGGAAAGGCCATTAAAAGGCTCTCACAGTAAAGGATTGTGCTGCCGCGCAAAATGGCAGCTTGGTTTTTGTTTTGAGTCAGACTTGGATAGTTGTTTAAAAAAAAAAAAAAAAGAAGTAAACATTATATCAAATTATAGCTCAGTTTACCGCAGCCATATGTCATGTTAAAACAGGGGTGTCAAACATAAGGCTCACAGACCAAAACTGGCCCTTCAAATGGTTAAATTTGGCCCACGAGATGAATTTGTGCAAAAAATGACACTAAACCATTAAACAATAAAGATCAAGAGTGTCGAACGAGTTCTAATTCAGAGCCGACGTGATATCAAGTATAATAATAAGTAATAACTCCAAATTTCCTCTTTATGTGAAAATAGTAAAATTATGGTACATTATGAAAGTACTTAGATTTTTTATAATGCTTCGTGAATAACCTGAACAACCTGAAATTTGTCAAGAAAAGCTTCTGCCCATTATATTGTTGAAACTGCACTTATTTTCCTGAAGAAATTCAGGAAGTGTACATGGAAGTTGAGGTTATTAATAATTTGATGATGTAGTTAATCTTTCCCACTCTAAAACAACTATTATTTGTTGGTTAGTATGACATTATTTTACTCACTCGCTTCAGATCAAACTGGACAGTATGTTGCTCCTGAACTAGAATGACTGACAACCCCCCTCCCCAAAAAAACATACACTAATAGGGCAGGCCCCCCTTGAAAAATGGGACACATCTGGGTAAATAAAGGTGAAATAAATAACCTTGTCTTCACGTCCAGTGGACGTTCATCGATAGCCTGTCCGTCCATGGGCGTGGATCTGTCCTTCCCTGTGGTCCCTGAGGTTTCTTCTTTCCCACTGGGTTTTGAAGTTTTTCCTGTCGAGAAAGACAGTCGAAGGACAAGGGGATGTCTGGGATATTATCTGTTTGTTTCGTTTACTGTGTATTTCATTGATTTTTTTTTTTCAACCAACTCTATAAAACCCTATGAGATGAGTTTGTTGTGATTTGAGGCTCAACAAATAAAATTGAATTGAATTAAATACCACTGTCAGTCACTAGACACTGGCTCTAAAATGCCATCATCTCTTCAGAATTATCAATCAATCAATTTTATTAATTTAGTACCAAATAATAACAAAAGTTCTCATGACACACATCTATAGGTAGTCGAAAACCAGAGTTGTCCAGGAGGAAACTATTCGTCAATTAATTTTGATTATTGCAATATTAAATATATTTGAATATTTGGTGTTTTAGGGTTAACTGTCGGCTTCAGTGTCTGTTTTGATTGACAGATGAGATGCTGAAAGACCATCAAAGCATTTTATCAGGTAGATAATTGCATAATGTATAGTATTTCCTACTTATATCCTACTGGCATAACTGAGTGACATAAGCTAATAAACACAACCGTCACATCTGTAAGTGTTTACATTCATCAGATATTTGATCACGTTCAACTTAACATGTTTGTGCAGGTTTGCATTAAGTTTAGCAGTACTGTTAACGTGGCAACATTTTTCCCAGTTCCATATTTATTTATTTTTTTATCTTTATTTGGTCACTTCTGTCTCCAAAAACCTAAATGTTGATGACTAAAATGTACAGGTGAGGCTTCATCATGGTTGTCCACAAACTGTCTTCATCAAATTCTTTTTACACAGTCTGTGGTTACCACTGGTGTAAAAAAAAAAAAACAGTTGCATCACAGCACATTGACTGCAGTTGTGTGCCTCCATAGTTTATTGCCTGAATAGTGAGATTTTCGACAGACTCAGTGGAGTCAAAGCACCTCAGCATCTTAAGACAAGCGTGCACCGTTACCATACTAAAGTGCCTACAGTGTACTTAAAGGCTTGCTTGTAAAGGCACACTCCCTTTTTCTTGGTCCATCACACAGCCACACACACATACATGAAGAGACGCCGGGGTCTTGAGGCAGCATGCCACAGAGATCAGGGGCTGCTAGTTGTTTTTACCACGAGGTCGGAGGAGAGGTTAAGAACTTGATCCCTCCTCCACCAGATAACAACATGTCTCTGGGCACTGTCAGCCTCTCTGACATTCCACTATATATGAGCACGCCTCACTGCTAAGGTCTGCTAACCATTAGTGTGATAGCAGGTGATGGTGTGTGTGCTTGTGTACTTGTGTGCACATCAATGTTTACCTGTGCTGTCATATGTCCAGGTTTTACTAAAGCTGCTGATATGGAGCAGTCTAAACCTCAGTCTGTTACAGCAGGCACCTCCTGAAGAGAATAATCGAAGCGCAAACAGGGTCCAGGAATACGATTTAAAAGGTGCTGTTTTACGCATAAAAATATGAGTAAAGCACAGCTCACAAAATACACACTGTAAAATACAGAGCGTGGAGGTAGAAGTACACGCTTATTTTTAAGAAGCATATGCGACAACACAAAGGTTTGTCCAAAGTATAAAAGTTATTGGAACAGTGTTAAATTAATGCTAGTTCAGGGGCAACATTCAGGCTAATATGATCTCAATAAAAACTGAACAAAAGTAAAATTATGAAAATGTTGACATCAGTTACTAAAATTTTTAATAGTATAATCAACCTGAAATGTATTCAGAAGAATAAATGTAATTTTAGCAATATTATACCTCGTCTTAGGTAGGTGAAAACTAAGTTGATCTCCTTGACTGCTTTTAAATGCAAACTCAAAGTGCTAGAGACGAACTCAATGATTTACATTTGCTTTTCATAGTTGGACTTGTTCTGTGAATTATTCTATGTTTTAACTGTGTGTTGTATTTCATGCCAAGACTCCGTTGGAATAGAGGATCTTCATGTCAATGGGATCTTTTTTTCCTGGTTAAATAAAATAACATATAACATACAAAAAAAAAAAAAAAACATATGTGCATTACAACTTAGAAATGAAGGTCAAAGGTCGCACTAAAGGTTAACAGCTAAAACACATAAGTGTATCTCAGAATTCAGACAAGATAGAATCTCAAGGTGTTTTTTTTCATTCACCTTCAGACATCAGATTGATCAAAACCTATGGCTCGATCATGTCACGTTTTGACGTCATATCAAGCCTTGGCAGATGTCTGCTGTCTCTGACCGCCTTGTTTCTCTTGAGACATTTTATGTTGTTCAAATTTGTTCACTTTATTCATATTTTTTGTGAAAGGACAGGACATTTTTGGACAGAATTCGACTTTTTTGACACTAAACCAAAGAGGAAAATTTGGGGATGTTATTATTTCTAGATCATTCTGTTAGTACTTGAACTAAAATGATTTTAACATCTGTGATTAATATCTTTAATGGAATTTTTGGTTTTAACAGATTCATCCCAGGGGCCATATTGGGACACCTCAGTGTGCCGGTTTTCACTTGTTTGAGACCTGCGCTCTGAAGAGGGCAGTATACAATGAAATAACAAAATGGAACCATACACAGGTTTCATTTATCACACAATACATCCATATCTTCTGGAGAGTTTAGTATCTTTTTAACCTTTCTGTGAACTATACGTTTGTTTTTCCCATGAAAGGTGAGGATATGACCCCTGTCTGGTCCATTTCAACTCTAAAGGCCCATTTGTTGCTCGATAGTTCACGTTTGGTTCCTTTCAGTCATCTGCGCTCTTGTAGTACTGCTGACAGACTAGCAAACCACACACATGGGAGAGACGAGTAGCACATTACTTTCGGCCTTTTTCCCCCCTTTAAAGCATCAATTCACTCAAAGCTGTGACATAGACATCAGCTAAACTGGCCTCACAGAACCACAGACACTGTCCTCATGTTGAATGGGCACCTCCAACTGAGTGATGGGTCTGAATCTGATACCGAGAGGATTGCCCAGAGGTCACCACATGGGTTAAACCATCAATGTACGCAAGACATTTCAGCTCAATAATGCTGAAGTTCTTTGCTCATTGATGTCAGAACAGCGGCAGCTATTGAGGTTTTATTTGCTGGATTTCCATCCACCTGACATGCCTGTAGTGACATGAACAATAATCACCAGAGCCTCTGAAAGTGACAAGTACAGCAGGGTTTGTAGGCTGAATAATAGACGTTATCAGGTGTTACTTTAAAAGCATGGGGTATCAATGAGCACGACTGTAGTCAATCAGATGCTCTGTCTTTTACCAGCCATCATTCTGGAATATTTGTTTGTGACCGAGGTGGCAAAAGTACTCACATTCTATACTTAAGTAGAAGTACAGCTATACTCTTATAGATACTGATTCAACTGCTTTTAAGTAAAAGTAAAAAAAAAAAAAAAAAAGACAGTTTTTGAATTGTAATAAAGAACAAAAGTAAAACTAAAAACCAGGAAAAATCTGAAAGGTTTCCATTTTCTAATTCCACAGTGAATGGTGCTGAGTGAAGTTCCACACCGGGTCTGTTACTTGACAGATAGCCCACAAAAACATGTGGGGACAAGTTAAAAAAAAAAAAAAAAGTAGTCTATTCTGAGAATGTAAGGAGTGTAAAGTAGAGATATTTATGCAAAAATGTTGGAAGTAAAAGTACAAAGTTGCCAGAAAAGTAAACACTCAAGTACAGATACCTAAAACATCTACCTGAGATTTTTTAGTTGGATGAGCCTGTGACCTTATTTTCAGAGTACTTCTGTCAAATGTGTACTGCTGCTCCGTTATAAAACCCATTCCTTCATCAGGTTTCAACAGTAAGGCTTTCCCACATGCCCAGGGGCAATAAAATGCCACGTCAGAAGTTGTAAATCTCAAAACTCACCCAGTGGTAAAAATGCATTAAACATGTAATTCATAATAGAAGAAGCATTTCTATTGAGTGGTACATGTGCAGTAAAGAATGAGTAACTTTTCAGCTCCTCTGGAAAAAAGGAGTTGAGCATGTGGGCAGAACGTCAATTATTACAAAGTTTACCACAAGGTCAAGAGAAACGACTAAACAGTGTTGTTTTTCAAATGCATGACAGGTTTTCAAAAATGCTCGTAAATGAGACTGTTTGTATAAAAGAACTATCATTTGGCAAGTAGACCCACTTCCAAAAATGCCGACCCCAAAAACTCAGAACCAGTCTTTTACTTTACAATGATTAGCTAAAATGATGGAACCTGTCATATATTTTGTCACTCATAAGATTCCTTCACTAAATTAAGTGCAGTTACAAAGGTAGTCTAAGGTAAAAAAAAAAAAAAGTTAAACGATACGGACTACAACTTGATTCTGAGACTTTTTTAAATTCAACTTTACACAGACAATAAACAACAAAAAAATCACACCTACCTACCTTAGAGAGTTCCCTTAATCTTTAATACGTGTAACCTACAAGTAGCTCATTGACATTTGTGACCATATCTTCTGCACTACATGATTTACAGGGTTTCTGGAGGTCATTAAAAAGAATTAAATAGATTTTGTGAAAATTAAGGCATTAAATTAAATGTCCAGAGGCATTAAAAGGATGAAATACACTTGATGGAGAAAAGAAGCATTGTTATTCACTATTTTGATTATATAAACATTTGACAATTTTGATTGAAAGTATAGTTTGATGATTGACAGGCTGAACTATTTGACTTAATTTGATGTAAATAATTAATTGTCGATAATTAGCTTGATTCTGTTACATTAATTGTCATTGAACTGTTTTTTTCCAGCAGTGTTTGCATCGACAGTATGGCGCACCACTTCCTAAACTCAGCTTCGTCCTTGCCGTTGAGTATTGGGGCAGTTTTCCACCTGACCACACCTGTCTGAAGGCTGACAGCTTGTCCGCGCTATGAATCCGTGAACGGGATAGTCACAGAACTGGATCTTGGCATTAATGAGTTAAAATAGCTTTAGATACATATTAGAGTGCAACTGGTACAGGTTTACATCCTTGCATCTACACCCCCCCCCCCCCCCCCCCCACCCCGAAAAAGAAATCATTACCATCACATTAGACTAATGCATATGAATAATATATAATAGACCAAGGCCAGGACAAACACCCTGCTTCTTCAAACGAACGTTTGCGAAGCTTCGAGAAGTAACAGATAAATAAGCATAACGATTCACTGTCACTTTTGCAGATGCACACACGGCACCGCCCCGTGTCCCCATCATATTAAAAGTAGGATGGTAATCAATCCATGTATGATTAGTTTTTCAAAATAAAACGAAAAACAACTCGTGTCTTCATTATTTGTTTCTAAAACCGAAGTGAAAAAATGGATAGCAATGCGTTTTTTTCAGTTTTCCTTTTTGTTTTTAAATGAATAATGGAAAAACCGGATAATGGCCGTTTCCAGTTTTATCCAATTTCGACCTGAAGCACATTGAGTAAACCGGAAAGGAATCTTAACAACCGGACCACCGGACTTGAAGATCATCATAGTATGATATGACACCAATTTTCTTCATGGTCATATGTTCAGGTCTTAGGGTGACCCTCTTAGTTTCCCCAAATCGGACGTAGGTTTCCATCTTTGTCACTGCAGGTCACCGTTATTTGCAGTTCATTCAACTCACTTCAGGACTTTGCTTCAGGTCAAAATTGGATAAAACGGAAAATGGCTATTTTTTCCATTATTAATTTAAACCAGGGGTGCTCAAACCTGGTCCTCCAGAACTATTATCCTGCATGTTTTAGATGTATCCCTTTTCCAACACACCTGATTTAAATGATAAACCTTGCATCAAGGTCTGCAGAAGCCTGATAATGACCAGCAGGTGTGTCAGAAGAGGGATACATCTAAAACATGCAGGATAGTAGCTCTGGAGGACCAGGACTGACAACCCTGATGTAGACACAAAAAGGAAAACTGAAAAAAAATTGCATCTTTATCCTTTTTTTTTTTTTTCATTTTGTTTTTGGAAACAAATAATGAAGAAAGTACTTGTTGTTTTGTTGTCTTATTTTTGGTTTTATTTTGGAAAAAAGAATGAACAAATGATACCCGGATTGTAATGAGGTGCTCATGCTAAATACAGTTGTTTAACTTTTTGTTTATGGGTGCTCTTATATGTGTTGGTCATAGATGGTGTGTACTGTTTTTATATGAAAGGACCACACTTTAAATGTCAGTGTTTGAACTAGACGATGACAATAAAGACGCACTGATTGTGTGGGTTTGTAGAATCCCACACTTGACTTGACAGCTGTTGCCGTGTTGCCCCCCCCACCCACAGTAATCCTGCCAGTAGAGGTAAACATCTACATGACTGCTCAGCGCGAACAGACAAACGTCATTTTAATATGAGGACAAAACGACCTTTACCCTCCAGACCCTTTTTACCTACCCTATCAACCCCCCCTGTGAAAGTCATTCACTGAACTCTGTCATTTTCATTTGCTGACAGTTTCTCACACTTGGCACCATTATGTCATCAAGCCAGTCTAGTCCATTATCGACCCAGGTTAAGTTATCTCGGTAGGCGAAGTCGCTTTCCCTTCCAACTTACACGATTGCACTTTGCAGCCAACACTTTTAAAATAACGTATGTCATTGTTCTGAATTTTTAAGGAGGTTCTTGTGCAAAAAAATGTGAGACAGAAGAGCGGACGAAAGACATACAGTACATAAGCGCGTCCCTACATTTTTTTCCCCCACAAGACACATACAGTACCCAGACACCATAAAGCTCCCAAGCTCAGACCACCGGCAACACAAAGTCAGAGATCGCGGCTGTTTATATTCACCTCTCATCTGCACCGCGCTCTCTGATCAGACACCCACGGGGACGCACACAGCGGCGTTCCCACCAGCCTACCATGTCTTACTCTCACAGGAGCCCCACAGGAATCCATGTGTGAGCTGAGGTAAACCACTGCCAGGCCCAGTCACTAACCACTAAGATATACTTACGCACTTGTGAATGACTGAGTGAGTGAAAATCGTATCGTCGTCTATCCCAGCGTGGCCTTGTCTTTCTGGACACAGTTTACCATGTTAGCCTAGCGCTAATCTGTTCAGCCGGTGTCTCCACTGAAAGCCTTGTTGTTGGATGGGAACTTG
Organism: Siphamia tubifer; assembly: GCA_020466265.1. Lineage (NCBI taxonomy): Eukaryota > Metazoa > Chordata > Actinopteri > Kurtiformes > Apogonidae > Siphamia > Siphamia tubifer. The sequence goes on from CM035783.1 coordinate 4,570,547, forward strand.
CACGCGGAGTGGGGGTGGGGTGGGTTGGGGGGGTTTATCTGGCTAATGTCAGGCGGCGCTCACTGTAGGGGTATTGTCATGCATAAGGGCAGACATGTTTACTGTGTGCTCAATGTTTTACGAGCTGACCCCCCCTCCCCGTCCCCCTCCCACCCGATCCTCCTCTTCAGACTCACCCCTTTTCCCTTTTCCCTTGTCCTTCTCTCCCCCCCCCCCCCCCCCCCCTCCTCCTCTTTAATGACGTAATGGAGGAGGCTGATGAGAGCCTGAGAAATGGGATGATGTACTGCTGCTGACATTCTCACTCGCTAATGTTGTCCTTCTCCCTTTTCCTGCAACTCCTCCACGTTTTTGTTTTACTTCTGCCAAAATCTGCTCAGAATGCCTTTCAGAATAATACCGTGTTCTCAGACTCCCTCAGTCCAACACTTTATTTTCATCCATAAATTATCACGGAGCTTTTCTTAAAATATGAGTTGTTTTTGCCCACTTTCCAGACAGAATTGTGTCCAAATAAGAGTTACAGGCAATTTTTTAACAGTTTTATGAATTTTCATAGTCGAACAAAGGAGAGAAAAAAAAAAAAAAAAAGGTAGGAACTGCTACGGGAAGGCTCATCACTACAGAAGATTACATCTCTAAAGATATAGTGTGAATCATTCTCACTGATAAGGATATCACTGAGATATTTTGTGATAATTGTGTTCTGGGTCAGAAGGGATTTATTTGTTGTTTTTCTCTATATTACAGTAAGGTATTTGTGTTTGTATTGTAACTGTTTTAGAACGTATGATAGCACCTACAGACATGGAAGTGTTAGTCTGGGTGTGTGATGCACATGAAGTTAAATCTCTGTTAGTGCTGGGTAGCTGCAACATTTATTGTTGTGGGTTTTTCTTGTTTTTTTCATTCATATAAAACCATCAAACAACTTAAACAGAAAATGTATACATACATGCATATGTTAAAAAAAACAACCATTATAAATAAATACATGAAATGAAAATAAATAAAATAAACTTCCTAAAAGATTTCATAATTATTGTGCTGAGAATATGGAATAGAAATGTCAAAATAAATCTCAGAATACATTCGTAAATACTGTACATATAGTTTCTCACCATAAAAGAAATATCATCTTAAAAACTCAGTTTTTCAATATGCCCTCGACCACAATATTTTTAATTAATTCAAGAATTAATTTCATTGTATTTATTTATTTTGAACAGGACAAACAAAAGCAACAAAAAAAGCACCTCCTGAATGCAGAAATAGCTAACGGAGCAAATATACCAATATAATAAATAAAGATAATTAAAACAGAACTGCACTGATAACAAAGTAAGTTCAACATGAGCAGCTCAAAAAGGAGTGGGAAGAAGAAGAATCAGTTTATCATTTGTTCTTTCGTTTTTCAACTGCCAATCAAAAACAAAAAAATAAAAAAGAGATGGATTATTTTCATTTTCTTAATCCAAAACGAAAAAAGAATATTTGCCTGGTTTTTCGTATCTTGCTTTTAGGCTCAGATCAAAAATATGAAGTGGAAAAAATTAGACACTTTTTTAATTGTTTGTATTTACGTGACCCGGAAGTTCTACGTAGAGCTCCGTATTAGTTTAGCTAGCTAGCTAATATGATGTTATGTGATTCAGCTACTGATGCTGCGTGAGTATTGAGTTGGGCGACCAATGAAATTAGTTTAGACAGTGGTATATATGTAAATCAATCCGTCATTATCCCAAGAAAAAATATATTGCTACCCGACCTGCTGCGCACAGAATTTCCAGGCTAATATTTGTTTTTCATGTTGGATTAAAAAAATTTAAAAGAAACTAATTGATCTCTTCTTTTACTTTTTTGTTTTTGATGGGCAGTTGAAAAAAGAACAAATGATACACAAATTAAGAAGGATCATCTACCAAATGTTCTAGAATTCTCTAACCATATAAGACTTTAATTTGGCATCTGAGGTTTCAGAGGTTTTGAACAAATGTCTAATTTGGAAAAATAAATGACTTAAATTTTGTTGTATCTGTCATAGTTATTAATGTAATTACAGTATTTTACAGAGATTGTGGCACAGTTTATAGTGTTCTCGCTGTTGACAAAGGTCACTAAACTAGTGAGTTTTCTTCAGTTTATTTTAATCCTGTTTTTAATGTGTTGATTTGGTGCCATTGAATCTTAACTCCTACACACAATGCATCCAATTTACACAGATGCTTTTGTGTCGTGCTAGTGTGAAGACATCATTGATTCATTATCAAACCTCAACGGAGTAAAACAGGCCACCACGATTTGGATAATTAATGGAAACACTGCAGCGAAATGTACAGAAAAATCTGGATGTTTTTTTGTTTGTTTTATTTACCTATTATCAAAGGACTATAATCTTTCAGGCCCAAGGTTATGCAAAAATGTACATACACTGGTTATATAATAACACAATCTAAACCACCAGAAAACAAAGAAAAGTAGAGGAAAGGTTTGTGTGCTTGTAAATTGTCTGCATTTTTGTTTGGAGGTTGTGATTCAGATTGATTGTACCTCAAAAATAGGTCCTCGTACGACCTTTTGACCTCAACGCTCAGCTCTGATTTTAACATTTAATACATTCCAGTGAAATTAATAAATTCACAATTCCTATTTCTCTTCTCCAGTTACATAGACTGTGAAGTATTGAAGATAACCATTTTCTAATAAATCAAACTAATGATAGACTATCAGGCCAATATTTATGATTTTTTTTCTTGTATTGGTATCAGACTGTTGCATTGGCCGACATGCTCTTTATTTTTCCTTCTGCCGTTATTTACTGGCAGGTAAAATTCATGGTACCTCTGTCATAAGACAGATTTTAATTCATCCCCATGAGGAAATTAAATATACAGTTACTGCTCCATAAAAACAACCATACTGTGAATAAATAAATGCACTGGACAAAACATATATTTTGGTGTAATAATATTCATTAGCCACAATTTTGTACGTATAGAATTATTTTTTTACATTTGGTATCATTTGACAGAGAAAACAAATCATTATCGGCTTCAAATGTCAGCTTGAAAATATGATGTAAAAACAAAAAGCAGAAAAAAAGACATGGGTATCTGCCCTATAAAATCCATATGAGTTGATCACTCAATAAAACACAATCTATTAGGATACAGAACATTATCATACAATTAGTAAAGTTACTATAGAAACAGACCTACTGTATAATAATTACACAATAAAGACAAGATCGTCAACACAATGGGATTAAAATTTACAACACAGTATAATAAATAGTGTTGTGGAAAAAACATTGTGCTCAATAATTATTTATTTTTTATCCTTTAGTCATATAAAATTAGGATGAACTAAGGACATTTGTGCGCAATAGTGATTGGCTCATCACCTCGATATTACATTCTACATTTTTGTGAGTATGATGAAGTGTTTGCATCTGTTGGTTTTGACTATTTGATATCTTTAGCAAAATTCCAGAATCAAAACTGGGAGCTACCGAGACCGAAATATTTTCTCAGCATTTTTACTAAGACATATCATTTTTATACTTATTCACTTTGTTTTGCATTTTGGTATTTTTCCCAGGAGTCGCTCACTTGAACGTAATTTTTCCTTGAAGATCAGTTTGCATTTTGAGGGTTAGCCTCAGTTGATTTTTTATTTTTTTTTCCTAATATTTCTGCACTCACCAACAACTTGAGCTCCTCGCAGGTGCTTGTAACTTCTCACTGAGGCCTAACATCACTCAAGCTGATCACTCGACTCATTCATCCTAATCATCTCGGCTCCGTGTTGAGAGGCCTCCACACCTTCAGTCCAGTCCTCCAAGCCAACTCTATAATCATGTAGGATGACAATTGTGCTTTCAACAGCTATCCAAACATTCCCTCATTGAACACACTCTGCAGCCTCCTCACTGCTCCTCTGTTTAATCAGCTTTCTCTGTTGACTTAGCTTTTACTCACTTCATCCTTTTGTGAATGTGTCTTATGGCGTGGGTGATGCTTTTCGTTGCCTTTTTTTTTTCTGTAGGCGGACAGATGGTTATATCCTCTGTGGGTACTTGTTAGCAGTTGTTGAGATTAAAGTAGACAGTTGCAATTTTCTATTTTTATTTGATGCGATTTTAAAGAAACCAACAACTGTTTGTGTTTTTTTTATCTTTTAGAATATTTTTTTTTCTCTCTGCCACATTTGACTGTTTATGACAATATTTAGCATTAAATAGAAGCTCAAAAGTCAAGACAGCAACCACAGCATTATTTCTGTCATGTTTAAGACAGCCATATTTGACTCTCTCTTTTACTTCTCAATCAGACTTGTTTACTCCATTGTCTGTGCTGTAAATCAGACCACTTAGTGCATTTTCGCAGTCTACACTATGTCATTTGTCTGACTAGGACCAAATCCACCATGACATGTTTGTTTTGGGGAGATACTTTGCCAATCACTGCTCATTCTGCTTCTTTTCACCCCATAACTTGATATTGTTGCTTTTCAAGTGGGCGAAGGATAATAAGAAAAAAGGGAGGAGAGAGAGTGAGTGAGTTAGGGTTAGAGTTTCAGGTTCCACTTGCCAGCGAGTGCCTCCGTTGACCCATAGCCACAACTCTCACAGTTGTGACCCATCTAATTAGTGGAGCAGAAAGGAAGGATGGGGGGGACTGTAGTAACACACACACCCCATCTGGGCACGCTCAGTGTGTGTGTGTGTGTGTGTGTGTGTGTGTGTGAATAAGAGAATAGAGGAAATGGTTTGTTAGCTGTGTGGCTGCTCCGAGGCTCTCATTCCTTACGTCACCCGTTGCTTTTTTTCTCTCTCCTCGACCATGTTGGGGGCCCCCTCTCTCCTGGCTGGCTACAGGCTTCCTCTGCCTGCTTCAAAATGACAATCGGCTTCTCATTTACAGCGAGCTAATAAGCCCTTTAATCAGAGCGCTTGTCAACCTCAGGGCAAGGCAACTCCAGAGGAGTTGATCCAAAGGATCAGATGACTGGAAGAACAAGCAGGAGGGAGAAAGGGAGTAGCACTAAGAGTGAGAGAATAAGTAGGAGGGAAAATGAAAAAGGGCTGTTGAACTTGGAGGAAGAATAAAGAGTCAAAACAAAAGTAATACTAAGCCTGTATGAAGGTATTTGGAAGAGTCGGCCTTCTACTAAAACATCCATCCCCAAAGACTGGCTCAGAGACTTTATTTGGGTTTCAAAAAAGTTTTAGTTGTACCCAATGTTTATGTTCCTGTGATAGTTTTGATGAACTTCATATAAAAGGTTAATGTCCCAATTTAATTTCTATTAATAATGACAAGAGAAAAGTGTCTGTTAACTCCCCCTTGAATATTTTATTTAGTCTAATTTGCTGAATATAATATATGGACGTTCCTGTCGACATCAATACTAAGTTTTCTAGACAGACATTTTCCATCCTTGTTATTATACCACATTGAATTATGTCGGGTATATTATGCCGTTGGTCCGACCGCCACCACTGGATCCACATTTCCGACCAGATATCCTTCATTTTAACACAACAAATTGAAAAATATTGGGTTTAGAAATGCCATGTTTTCCATATCAATGAATATCATGTAGAGGTAGAACTGATTTGTTTTTGGATGATTTAACATTTCAAGGTTACCCACAAGGGGGCACTCAAAAGTTTAGAATCACTAAACACTTTTGTTCACATCTCTGGATTGTCTTCAAATGAAGTTCAACATCATTAAGGATTGCAGGCGTTTGGAGACATATGCCAAGCCATTGCTTCTGACAGCATAAATGTAGTTTATTTTTCAAAATATCTGTATTGAAGTATTCCTGATAGTCTGTACCAAAGTAGAGATCAATTCTCTAATATTAAAATATTAAACTTTATACATTTACAAAGCACAAACAGAAAAACAGTTACATTAATTTAGTATTAATTCATTCTTTATTAGAGATTAGTTAAGCTTTGTTTTATAAACGGTATGATTTGTTCTCAATATAACATTGCAATTTATACATTTGTATAACACAGAAAAAAAATTATAGTGTCATTAGTTTAGCCATGATTCATTGTTACCTTGCTTGACTGTCTGGTTGTCAGCAACTTTACACAAAAACTACTGGACCAATTTCCATGAAATTTTCAGGAAAAGGTGCAAGGTGGTCCAGAATAGATCCCATTAAATTTTGGTGAAGGGAGGTCAAAGGTCACTGTCACCAAAAATGTTTTTTCACAATGATGAGAGATGGGGTAAAACAGGTACAATGTGTGCACGGGGGAAATCTAGCCAAAAGTTGAATCAGAATCAGAAAGAGTTTTATTGCCATTGTTCGTATAATACACATGTAGTATACAACTAGGAATTTGTCTCGGTGTAACGCTGAAACATTCAACATATAGTATATCAATAAAAGAAGAAAAAAAAAAAAATTATATATATATATATATAGTATAAAAAAATAAAAAAATAAGCATGCACCAAGATAGAATAAGATAAAAATAAATATAGTGAAAATATGTAATGTGCAATTCTGTGGGGGCAATGTGCAAATGTAAGCGTAACTAGACTACTACAGTAGCACATTATATGTGCGGCCGCTAGGAGTCTAGTGTGGCTACAAGGTGTCACCATGAAACCCAAAAGTGCGGTGGATGAGTTGTTATCCATCTGACAGACCTTCTTTAAATGATATGACACGTGGGCTACAGTAAAAGGAGTTTGTGCAGAACTGACACAGGCTGGTGGACATCACTAAGGTTTTTTTCCACCATATTTAGCAGCAGAATTTACTGTAATATTGAATGTTGTCTCTATATGTGATGATTTAAAATGATCTTTTAACATAACGTCGTTCGACCTCGCATTGTGACTCATGTTTAAAAAGCAAAGTGACTGAAGCGCTGAGTGTGTGAGTCGACAAAACAAGTGTTTTCTTTTCTCGGTGACCGTCTTCAACAGGTTAATGAGGCTCAGTGATGGGCCAAAATTTTTTCTGAATTTCGCCATCCCTAGTGTGGACTGAGCATACACAACAGTGAGCATATACAAACAAATGGAAGTGTTGCCTGTTTGCACTGGAAGCTTCATTTTATTATACCCACACACAAATAAACCAGTGTAGAAAAATCTGAACATTTGAAGATCTGTTCTAAAGTGATGTTTGCATGTGGGTGAGAGGCCCAAACATCGAGGGAGATGTTAGGTTTATAAAATATTCATGCCATTACGAGCAAAAGCCTCAGTAGTGTCACTTTTTTTTCTCACATCAACCAGTAGATTTTTTTTCCTCCCTCCGCCGCACATACTGAGTGTGGTTTTCAGGATGTTTTGATCAGCTTGTTCTTAAACAGTCTTTTTAGTATATACAAACCTGACAAGTGTTTGCTTTATTCATCCGTAATCGATACATAAGAAAACAGTCTGCCGCTGACAAGACTCTGCAAACATGTGCGTTTGATTACACACCCACACCGTTGGTGACACACACACACACACACACACACACACACACACACACACACACACACACACACACACACACACACATCACTGCTGGCATGCAAATGAGTGGATTGATTTGTTAAGTGACATTTTAACATCCTTACAGACAGCTCTCCATAAGTCCTTAAAAGGGTTTTTTAGGGCCAGTGAGGGAAGGAGGAAAGCGTTCACTGTCACCTCGTTAAGGACGAAGTGAAATCCAGCTCAATCCAGACCATAAACCTAAACCACAAGCCACAGAGAGGCACAGACACAGCACTGATAGGTCCTGTACAACTCCTGCAGAGCTGAAGCAGACAGAAAAATGATCACTAAAGGTACTGTGTAAAAGCTAAAAAGTCACACATACTCCCTGAACTAATTGGTTACTAGGTCTATAGTCAGTCTATACTATAGTCTTGCTTCTCCAGAACCCCATAGTTTATTATTGCTCTATAGAAGTTTACATCTGACTGAATACACATGGGACGCTATTGGATGTTCCAACATAATAATGACCCAAAAGGGTTTCCCATCACCTCCTCTACTGCTTTTTAGCCATGTTTTTTTATTCATAGGGTTATTGTTTTACCCTATTTAATCATTTTTATTACTCTTTTATTGTCACCATTTGTGGAACCAAGTGTATTTAATTAGTGGTGTCAGATTATCGTATTAAGATGAATTAATAGCTGTCATATTGACTGTGTTTATGTTTTCATAGTCACATTAATTTAATTTAGAATCTCTAGCTTCACTGTTTCTGTATTTGAGTTGCCTTTTTGATGTGGTAACTTAGAGCACTGTGATTGACGGGTCTGTTTTATTTATTTTATATTATCTGAAGCAGGAAATAAACAAGTTCAGTGTTCAATACTTGTATTTTTACTCCGAAAAGTGTTATTGTTTTTTTTATGATAACTTGCAGCACTTTACATATATGGACCTGATGTTCTATTTTAGTTTTATTTTCTAATTATTTGGAGATTTGGAAAACAGGGGTGGTGCAGTGGTTAACACTCCGGCCTCACAGACAGAAGGACCCTGGTTCAATTCCCACACCAGACCTTTCTGTGTGGAGTTTACATGTTCTCCTTGTGTCTGCGTGGGTTTTCTCCAGGTACTCCAGTTTCCTCCCACCATCCAAACACATGCACTGATAGGTTAACTGGTTAATCTAAATTGTCCATAGGTGTGAATGTGACTGTAATTGTTTGTCTATATATGTTCAGTCCTGAGATGAACTAGAGACTCATACAGGGTGTACCCCGCCTTCACCCACTGTAGCTGGATTAGAACCCCAGTGACCCGAGTGAGTATAAAGTGGGTTCAGATGACGAGATGAGAAAACAGGTCAATTTTCCCCTAGTGGTGGAAATTACAGGTTACAGGCAGCACTTGGGACTAATCTGAAATACACTGGAATGGAAATGGATATGATTGCATTTGTTCAAATCTGTTAAAAAACATGACTTTTATAAGGATTTTTTATTTTTTTTGCTATATATCAATCTTTTAATTTCTCCACAATAACATAATGAATTGAAAGGAATTTTTACATGAAATTAAAAAGAGAGATTAGTTGGATCAAAAAATTGCAGATCATGATTAATTCATCTATTTTTTTTAAATCTCTTGACAGCGCTAGTTTTAACTAGAAAAACACTCTTGAGAGCGCAGACCTCCACCAAGGCAGACCCCCCCACACACCACCAAGTTAAAGGTTATGTTATTGCCAACGTTTATCTGTCTGTCTGTGGACAACATAACTCAAAAAGTTTCGGACAGAATTTAATGAAACTTTCAGGATAGCTTGGGATCAATTAAATTTTCGGTGAAGATCCGGAAGAGATCCTGGATTCTGGATCACTTTAAAATTTTACATTGTGGTAAATGGAGAATAAATTTCAAAGTGATCCCGAATCCAGGATTTCTTCTGGATCTATACTAAAATGTAATAGATTGGTCTGTGTGTCATTCCCAAACTATCCTGAAATTTTCATTGAATTCTGTCTATAACTTTTTGAGTTATGTTGTACACACACAGACACACACACACACAGATAAACTTTGGCAAAAACATAACCTCTGTGTCAGAGGTAATTATGTATAGACCGTTCATGTTAGTTAACCTGTCACATTTGCATCCCTGAATGTGAAATGGATATTTTTCACCTTGACTGCAAAACAAATCTACCTACAGGAAATAATAAAGTAACCTGAAGCTGAAACATAAGGCCAAGTCCAACTGTCATGTACTACAGCAGAAAAAAAGTGAAGGTGAAAGAGCGTCCATCTCAGTTTCCTGACCTCAGTATAATTGATCCACTTAAGAAAACCCTAAATGTTAAAGGAACTCGAGGTGTTTTGTCACAAAGAATAGGCAGCTTTATTTTATTTTATTTAATTTTATTAAATTGTATTTTATTTTAATTTTATTTTACTTTATTTTACTTTTATTTTTGATCCCCTATAGCTGCTGCAGACCACAGCAGCTACTTTTCCTGGGGTCATCAACAAGGTAAAAAACAAAGCACAGCAATTTCCCACAACTCGCTCAACAAAGAGGATGTGCATACACTCAACTCAACACTGCCACAAAACAAAAAAATCCACCAAGCACACAATGCGAAACAATTAGACCAACAACACAAGAATGAATAAATAAACCCAAAAAGCAGAAATGAAACAAAAGACAGCTCCACAAGAAATGAAAGAAAACCAAACTATTTAGATGTCGTCACTATAAGACAGTAACTCTGGGTTAAATATGAAAATTCTTCACCTTTTTACCAACAATAACCGCTTGAATTTCTGAAATTAAAAACTGTGGCAGTGTATAATACCATCTGACATAGTGTCAAACCATTAACATCTGCCACTCATGTTAAAGGGGCGGGGCCACTTCAGATGATGAAGAACTAGGGTATGTAAACTTTTGATCAGGGTCATAGGGAGCCTAAGTCTCCGCCCCTTCCGGTCGGTCTACTGGGCCTAAGTTCGGAAAAATTTAACATGAGAGTGGATGAGGAGAAAATAATTATTTTCTGGTCCACTTTACTTTGTCCTGAATCACACATTTGCTGTACTTCAATTAAAATCCTAACCAATGATGTGCGTTTGGAGTTTCTTTGATACGTGTTTTGTGATTTATTCGCGTGTAAAAATATGTAATTATTTGGACTCTGTTTGGACTACATATCAGACGTCGCATAGCTGACGTCACAGCAGAATCTTTCCCTGCAAACTTTTCTAAACCGTATACCGCCTTTTCTATTTTTCATTTGAAAATGCCTGTGTGCTTTGTGCCTCGGTGTAATCACAACACCATTTCCACATGTTCCCTCTACCGCTTCCCGGCTGACGAGAGCTTGTCCCGCATGCTGGCTCTCACTCGACCAACTATCTCTCCCCCGGAGTAGCTGCCACTTTCCACATGCCCCGATTTAAAGTGTTTTTCTCCACGTTTGATGCTCTTGCCTTCGTCCTGAAAGAAGGAGGTGAAGCTCGCCAAAGTCACAGCCATTTTCAAAGAGTTTGATGGTGAAGCTTGGTGGTGACGTCATATTTGTGAGATGAACGTTGTAGTCCATTACTTACTCTCACATAAAACTTTGGATGTCTGTCCAAAGTGAGTGCTTTCTCAATGTGAAAATGTATCTTTAAAATTCACAGACATCATATGTGAAAACCGTAGCACATTTCAAACGGGACCAGAAAATTACTTTTATCCCTCCATTGACTCACGTTCATTTTTTTATGGCACTTAGGAAATCGACCGGAAATAGAATCGCGTTACTTAGGCTCCCTATTTGGATAGTTTCTGTTGATGTTTTAAAAAGAGCAAAGACATTTGTTTGATAATAAATGGCTTCACTAAACCACTAGCTACGAGTTAAAGAAACATGTTGTATTATCACTCGTATTCTCTGAAAAATGGTCAAAGAATCATAAACTCTGCTGTGGTATGTAAACTTATGAACACAACTGGAGGGGTAAAAGTTATTTGTGTTTTTGGCTAGTGTAGGGTACTGCACAAGTGCATTTGTCTGGAGCGAGGGGGGTCTGATGGAACATATGTATAATTATTAGGAGATGGCTCCTAACTTGAAGTGTGTCTTTTCAGGGTGTTGGTCTACCACATAGTAAACATTATGTTACAACACAATAGAAATATTCACTTCTATTCTGGCAAAGTACCTCAATCACACCATCATATTTATGAAACATAGGACCAATGGCCAATACAGATGTTTTGTTTTTCAATCCTCTTTTCATTAGTATTTTTCCATTTTTCACATATTTATTCACATATCAAGTCACCATTCTCATCCATTCATCTGAAAATTACAATTAAATCTCAGAGTGATACATCTGTGACTCCACTGACGGTACAAATAAGAATGACTGGTCCTCTCAAAACTAAGAACTAAACTCCCTATATCAGGAATACTGATATTTAAAAAAAATATTAATAATTACACAACATTTATACAAAAGGGTTTGTCCAATACATATTTTTTTAAAAGGAAAGAATTATAGTAATCTGAAACTAATGCATTTTTTAGGAAATTCACTCCATGGCTCTTCATAGTTGCAGGCAATACACACACAAAAAATTATAATATTGCACATTTCAACTCATTGATTGTAATGTGAAATTAAACTGGTCAAAGTAAGTGATTATATTTTGCTACATCAGAGAATATTCTCAGTTATTGTTGCTGTTGGATGCCAGTCGCAGAACACAACAAAGGGACCCCCTACGCTTCAAAGGTGTACTTTGTCAAATCCATAACAATAGATATGTGGGATTCCAGTGACTTCTACCCCCTATCAGCATTTACATAAAGGCATGCTAAATTATTCATTAATTATCAGAGAGTCCCCTGTGGATGTGGATGGCACACACACTGGCTGCTAATTGGCCCATCAATAATCCAGCCTGGTTCTCCTGAAGTGGCACCAGATCCCACCTCAGGAATCTGCTATCTGGCCCAACCTTCTGCTCCACTATTTCCATAGAGGTGCTCTACATGAGGAGACATCTCTACACCTGCTCACATCTGACTTTGTTAATGGGCCGGTGGTGCAGGACGGGATTTCTAAAAAAAAAAAATAATAAATTAAAAAAAATTAACATACAGTTCAATAAGGAGCTCAAATTTGACATCAGTGATGCTTTTGTAGCAACTGTTACTGGTACAAATACGATTAACTCTGGGTATTTGCATGCAGCATGTGATATTGGGAGCTATTTGAGATTCATATATTCACTCTGAAGCATTGTTAATGTGATGTTTGGTCAAGACAGTGTCAGGATTAGAGAGTAGATGATTTAGATCAAATGATTAATTAGTCAAACACTCTTTGAGCAGCAGTTTTGAGAACTGTTTGACTATTCAAAAGCCCAACACTATAATTCCAGCAGTTCTTATGTGAGCATGACTGCTTGTCAGGGGTTTAAACTCATCCTAAAACAGTGGTTCCCAACTTTTTTTGGCCCTATTTTAACACCACAAGTGTGTGGTGACCCCAGACAAGCAAAAGTGAGAAAAAAAAGATTTAAACGTTTTGCTTTGGTATGTTTTGTGCGTCCACGTGTAGGGGTAGGGGTGTCTTAATTCACGTTAAGGCAGAGGGGTAGGGGTAGGGAGAAGGGCTTTATACCCCTTCAAACTGAGATTTTTCAGAGGCAGACTCCAATCCAGAGGGGTACAAGAAATTTCCCAGAATACAATGTAAATCCTTTTAAAAATGGCGACACCCACGAAATAAGTACACAAATGTAGTATTTTTGCCATAATTAACGGTTTTTAAGTTATGATAAGTGTTGTATTGTATAAAGTTTGACATTGTCACAATGTGTAATGGTCATTTTCTCCATAAAATGCACATATAAAAAAATGCTGTTTACGTAAACGTCGGTCAATGCACAGCACTTCTCCGATTCAATGTTGTGAATCAAAGAAGTGCTATGCATTTTTACTAATCGAATATTAGTAAAAAATATGGTCATACCCCAGGAGAACGCCACAACTACAGCAGCAGACATGTTTTTTTACTTCTGGTTAAAGCAGTGGTTTTTGGTTATGTAATAACGGCTATAACGACCTGATGACGTAGGTGAGTGTTGAAGCGGTGTCCCAATTCATAGGGGTTGATTTGAAAGCCCTACCCCTTATAGCTCCATTTAAAGGGGAAGGGGTGAAATGGGACTCAGCGTATTGTAAGTCAGTGTAATGTATATTATTATGGACGGAGGCAGAAAAACCAGATATAGATCACTGCACAAAGTGAGAATTAGATTTTCCTTCGTCAGTCCAGTTTGTATTTACGAGGCTGACCATTTATACTGAACAAATAATAACAAACAAGTGGTACCAGGCACAGCAAAGCCTGCCCCTCCCAAATGTATTATCTGATTTCCCCGATTGCTTACAATTGTAAAAACACACTTTTTGGTGACTGTGGCCTTGACCTTCTGTCTATTCTATTCTGGACCACCGAGCACGTTAAAATGAGTACTGTTTAGTTCTATTATTAAGTGATCTCAATCAGCAAAAATTCTATACCAAGTGTTAAGTTCTTTACAAGAAGAAAAAAAAGACAAGAATACAGTGGTGTTTGTCAGTTGCTATAGCGTGGGCATCATTATGGTAAAGGTTAATCACATAGTTGATGTTAAAGGGGACATATGGAGCTAAACCCACTTTTATTTGTCTTTGGTTCATTTATTTGTGTATTCGAACCCTCCAGGTGCTACAAAAGGTATCTTTATACTAATTTGAGCAAAAATCGAGTGGATTTTTAGAACTATTTTAATTCCTTCTTACTTCGATACATTTTACGAAGAATTCCAATACATTTCTCTGAGTACGACATAATTGTTAATCGGTAGTTTCATTAAATCTGAAAATATGTCTGTTTAAATGGCTAGTGCTCAAAACCACTTTTCTGTTATCATTACTTATTATAAACTAGGGTTTCAGATGGACCTGTGGAGTTGAATTATTGAAGAATGAATTCAAGAATTCCATTTTTAAAAAAGCTCAATATTACTCCTTTAAACTAATAAAACACATTTTATCCCAAACTGACTGTTTTTAATTTTTGATCTCTACTCCACTGATATTAAGTCGTCACAACCTAGACTTAAGTCGCTGAGTCTGTTATAAGTATATACAAATAAATACATGCATTCCCAACAATACACACATGTGCAGACACACTCTTATTTTGTCTCCAAATGGTACATGTGAGTGATTTCCATAAAGGCGGGCCTCAGGAGATGGAGCTGCAATAACATGGCTGCTCTTTGTTTCCCCACGCTGATTGACAGTAGATTGCGGTGCACATTAAATGCCCATCAGGCCCAGCCTTAGTTTTAGAAACAGAGGAGCAGGGACCCGTCAAAGGTCAATCCAAACGCATAATGAACTGATCTCTCTCACTGTGGCACGCAGACACACACGACTGAACTCCCCTCTGCCTACTATTAAAATGAGTTGGAATAAAGAGCGCTTCCCTGCCTTATAACCTAACATTAATATAAAAGATTGCCCTGTGACAGAACTCTTTAAAGGCAGCAATATTCAGTGAATATACTCATGTCAGAAAGAAAGATAGACATAGTCTTGGCTGTCTTAGACGGTGGTGGTTTTCTGTTTTATCTCAATACTTGAGTGTTTTCCTCTTTCATCTTCACCCCACAGTTTAACCCATATTTTTTTAACTGAAGCACAAAATTTAAATAAACCACATTTATTTTGTTAATTAATAGCACAGTACTTTCATCTCTGTGGGATACAAATATATGTATTGGTATAAAAATGCACTGTACTTTGGTGAATTTAGACTTAAAATTCAAATGTTTAATTGATTTAAAACAGTGTGATAAAATATGACATGTTATATAATACAGCTTGTTTTTTTTAAGTATTTCTAGTTAACATTACTTACACTGATTTCAAGCATTACAGCAAAAAAATACAAACTTAACCCCCAAAAAAATCTATGAAATTATCTCAAAATCTTGTGAATAAAAGAATTAAGTCCAAATAAAGTAGGATAATTGGTTGTTAAAAAAAGAGCAATATGTGTTTGCATTTTGAGAATAAAGTCAAAATGTTGAGAATGAAGCCAAATTAGACAGCGTCTTAAATTAAGGTTAACATTTTGACAGTAAATAACAGACTATGATACACCAGCTTAAGTGTTCTTTCGTCCCTGATTGAAAGTTGTAATTAGGCGAGAGGGAAGGAATTAGATGCAGAATGAGCTGTCACAAAGTCACATTTAAGTGAGGGATGCGCTGGTCTCTGCAGTAAACATTTAAATGATATAAATTGCCATTTAAGTGTAGCACAGGCTAATGTTTTGTCACAAATTAATGTGACACAAGGCAGCAATGACAATCAAGGGCTGCCTCATTCTAATTTGGTTGTGTTTAGAGGCCTTTTGTGAGACGACAGCTTTACACAAATTAACACAATTGCCCGTTTTTATGAGGAAACCATAAATGTTTTTCCCTCCTTTGCCGGCTAATGAGGAGAGAAAACTGCATGTATCTCAGCGTTATGGTAATGCTGAGACGTCTGCAGGAGAGCAACACGGTGCTCTCACCCGCTCACAACCAGCCAAAAGAAGAACAAAGACAGAAGCCACAATGACTCCCTAATGAACTACAAGAGCTCTCTAATGGTTTGATGTTCCCAAATGATCAGATATGGACATACTTTGCTTTTTGGTCATTATAAAAAAAATCATTGGCAGGTTCTGTCACAGGAACAATTGGCAGCAAATTCTGTTTTCTCTGAGGAGTCAGTCTTTGAGGAGCATTAGTGAAAACTGCTGTTCAATAATGGCTGGAAGAACATGTTTGGAGACTGGTGTTTGGTCATTTATACCCAGAATGCAATTTCAGGGATGTTATGTTTTTGGTCCGACCCCCGCCGGGTATCCTTCATGTTAACGAGGTAACTTGAAAAATATTGGGTTTAGAAATTCCATAATTTTCATGGAGAGGAAAAAACTAATTGGATTTTGGATTATTAATAATTTCTAGAGTGTCTACCAGGGGCCACTCAAAGGTTTAAAATCACTAAACACGCTTTTGTTCATATGTCTGGAACTATCTGTCTGACTTCTAATCATGCACAAATAAAAGGTTATGACCTTGGGGGTGCCTCAAGTCATCACATCATAGCGGTTTGGTTCAAACTTTTTGCCACCAGTTAGAACTTCATGACTGAAAAAAACGACAGTTTTCGCCTTATCTTTGGAACTATTTGTCCAATGACATCATAGCCTTCTGGTTTAAAATTTTGCCACCAGGTAGAACTTCATGACTCAAGCCACCGTTTTAGCCATATCTTGGGAACTGCTTGTGTGATTCATGTTAAACATGCAAATGAAAGGTAATCATCTCAGCATGTGTTCTATGTTGATGCTGCACCTGTGTGGTTCCAGGTAGAGCTTCATTACTAACAAAAATACAGTTTTCGCCTTATCTTTGGAACTATTTGCCCAAATGACTTCAAATCAAGCGCAAATGAAAGGTCATGACCTGGGGATGTCTCATGTCATGACATCATAGTTGTCTGGTTATATACCCCGCGACATTGAATCCAACAGCTAGTTTTGTCTAGATTTCTGTTGTGTAAAGTCGTCATCTTCTGTGCTCTTCTGTGTTTGCAGGCTCTAGAGAGTGAGTTTGTGTCCTGCCAGCTCCACCAGTGGATTGACTTGATCTTTGGCTACAAGCAGCAGGGACCCGAAGCGACCAGAGCCCTCAATGTTTTCTACTACTTGACTTATGAGGGCGCAGTCAACCTCAGCTCCATCAATGACCCCATGCTCAGAGAGGTGAGATATGGACACGGTATAGTACATGACACCGAGCTTTTGTACCTTGAACAGAAACCTCTGGAGCCACTGGAGTTTGGTTCAGGAAGGGAGTGGGTGTAGGTATTTTGGACCGAGTTCCCCATTCGTGACAACAGTTATGGGTGTTCAATGTCATCTTACTTGTTTGTCATATTAATTGAGGTGACAGGTGAATGTGTGGAATGTGCCATTTGATTTTACAAGTGTGATTGACAGCTGATAATTACTAAATTATTAGCTCCGTCCATTTACTGAGTAAGCACTCCAGTGTCCAGAGTAAGAAAACAAATGCTCCTTTCATGACATCTGTTTGTTATTATGAGAAGTGTTTCACAGTATGTTCTAATCTTAGTCTAGTTGTGCTATCCCCCATCATTACATGTATGGGTCTAGTGGTGCTTCATAGTCAGCGGAGGCGGGGCTAAAAGGTTGTCTTTCAAATCACTCTGTATGCAATAGGACGGTACTACAACCAATCAGCGTAATCTTTAGGATGATGTAGTTAGAGCGCTGTAAAGTTCATGGAGGAGTCCAGAGAAAGTTAGGAATGACTAAACAAAATGGTGGATTATAGACTTAACGACTGTTGTTGCTTCTGTAAAAAGATTTTGATTGCTAATGTTTTCTCACATTCTTCACTCATCTTTGATAAAAGGAAATCGCCACCCAGTTGGCAGCCATCTATCATTGTTGTTGTTCTTCTATGGTTGTTTCCGGTTGTTTTTCTCTGATTTGTTGCAGCGTCACTTTGTTACACCCGCCCCCTGACTCTATACTTCACCGTGATTCGTCAGCCAGGGAAATCTAGCCAAAAGTTACATTGAGCAGAAGTAGACCGTCCATGGTAGCAAAGGATTTGGAAATTGATTTAGTTATAGGAATATACATTAACAAGTGTTTCATATAGTTTGTCATTAATTAGCATATTAGCATTGTTAGCATCCCTTTAATACTGCATTATATAGTGTGTCAGGCCGTGCTCATTAGTGCATTTTTCTGCAAATATTACTTTTCTGTTCTGAAACACAACTGTATGTTAATGATCAATAAGTATCTTAAGTTACTTGATGGGGTTTTGTTAATATTATCATCCTAAATTAGCCGTTACATTAGCAAGGGGAGTATCCCTGATGATCCCTCTCATCCAGCTCCAAAGAACATTGTTACTGCTCATATTTTACATTCAAGGCTTTAAAACATCAGCTCAGAGCATCACACTGGCTATGTCAACATCTTTTATTCAGTGCGTTATACGCACCTTCATGTACTGTTTTTGCTATTTTAACTCCCATGGCAGATTATGCCGAGTCAGGAGAAAATACAATATTACAGTAAGTACACATGAATAGCGGTGCTCTCGAATGGATCCTTAATTTGAGTATATTATAAAAGCATCTGTCCACTCACTGCATCTGTATTTCAGTGAGATTCTTGATGCCATTAGCCGTGTTAAATTGGATGGTGGTTGGACAGCATGCTAACAATCTACTGGCAGGTACTGCTGAGCAAAGCCTTTCCTCTGTGTGATACCTCTCAAAGCACTCCGCCAAGTGTTCCACTTTAACGCCTTAAAGCCTCCTCCTTGGCTTTTCATTCATTATTCATTCCCCCCACTTCGAACTGCTGCACACGTAAGCTACACTGGTTTGCCCGAAAGCATCCGCACACACAAAACAAAAGTGGAGCTCGTCTGCCCACAGCGAACTGAAAAATACAACAGCAGCAAACAGGCACCACTTCAGCTGACCCTGCACCCATCAGCACTTTTGATGTCTAGATCTGCAGCAGGAAGTGGCACATACCCTAATTTTATTCATGTTAGAATGTAGCCAAAGGCCTTCATAGAGGATTTGTTTAGTTCTATTGATTTTGTTGAAATCATATTCATCAAAGTAATGGCTTGGATTTGAGAACAAAATAATGAAATCTTGGAGAGTGAGAAACATTAGGCAATGTAACACATAAGTACAGTATAACATATAACTTAACCTATAAACACCCAAATGTCCACTGGTAACCTAAACCATCTACTGATCTGAACTGTCTAATGCGTATTGATCCATTAATCCTATCAATACACGTGAACAATTGCTGTAAAATACAGTTATTCATCTTTTCATAGTCATCAGATATGAACTGTTAAAACATACAGAGGCTCCATAGTTTCCATTGAAATCTTCTACAGCATTAATTCACCAGTAAAACCCATTGAGTTGGATGTAGACAGTGAGTTTATGTTCAGAGAGTAGACTGAAAAAGATTAGTTTTTTACCTGTTTTTGATATAATAATCCTCAACTTTAATCTGAGTGTTAATGAATATTTACATGATCAGTGAATTAAATGAAGCAAAATACCTGATTTTCACAGAGAAAACACAGAGTAAAGAAGATATTACAATAAATAGTGATACATTGGTGAAGAAACATTCGATATTTAGAAATAATCATTTATGAACTGTCACTAAAGGATCAGCACTGGGTCTTTATGGGTTAAGCATATTTTTGTCAGATTTTAGCAACAAAGACATCAAATGCAGTATTGATATTACCAATAGAAAGGAAGGGTAGCACTTGTAAATATAAGATCCAAGTTATAGTGAGTAGAACCCTTCTTTAACCTTAGATCTTTGTGACATTTAGATCTAAATGGAGATGAGTTCAGAGTATATCAATTGACCAACAGCCCTTTGCCTCTGCTGTTCTGCTGCCCTTCATGCTCAGTGACTAGAGCATCACCAGCACCTGGGGTAGATCTTGATTTATCACCTCATTCACCCTAATTCCCATCCAGATGTGTACTGGCCTTTAGCTACACACACACACATACATACACACACATGCAGGTTCATTACCAGTGTGCACCGTTCATTTACTACTATCAGCGAAAGCCCATTACCCATTCCTCTGCCTAACAATTAAATTGAATCACTGGAACTCGACAACACAAGTGGTTCCTGTGACCAGAGGGTTGATAAACCCATGAACATACAGGTCACTATGACAGGCAGGTGCATGTTGTTAGTAATGAAACACCTCCAGCCTGAACACATATCTAACACTGACGGCATCTCTGCAGGTTCCAAAAGTTTGAAATAATCCCATGTATTACTGGATATTTCAGAAAGGTGAGATTTTACAAGTCTTTTAAATTAATATACATACAAAAATCACTCTGTTGTGGCATTTTTGTCATAGAAGCGCATGCATTAATTACACAGGAAAGTTTGTCACTAGGATGAGACACAACACATCTCAGTTGTTTTGTTTTTGTTCTTATCTAAGAATCTGTATCACATTTGAATTTTTAGAGCAATACTTTATATTGAGGTCCCTGTAATAAAGTTAAATTTATAGATAATATGGTCTCAATACGTCCTCATGAACTGTGTGGAAAATATTGTTAATAAAACTAAAGTGTTGCATGTTATCAATAGTATCATAAACATCTGTAATGTTTTTTTTAATCTATAATCTTCCTATCATATGTTAATAACCATCCTTCCATTATTATTTCCAATATAAACTAAAGTTTATTAGCTTACCTTAATGTAAAACTTTACCATCTATCATTAAAATGTAATTTGTCTGTGGGATAGACAACAGAATAGGGACAAAAGGGACACATACTAGAAGTAGCTTAATATTAACTATTACCACCTCATGTTTTATGAGTCTAATCATTATAAATAAATGTATTTGAGTTAAATGCAGGTTATAAATGTTCACAGAAAATACTTGATATAGTAAGAAAGCAGCTTAATCTGCCCCCCTCCCATGAGGAGAAAAAAGGAGAGCCTGTTGTTTTCCCCTCCCTCTGATGCCGAGTCCAATCTGCTAACTTTCACCTTTGAAAACACCCTCAGTCTGAGCACTTTAATTAGTTAAATAAACCAAAGTAGTGTTATCCCTGCGAGCTAAGCCAAAGCTCTCATTCAACTGTGTTTGTGCGGAAGGAAGCATGCCCTGTCTGTGCAGAAGGTGGAAACAGAGTTCCAGGCCTGGGCCTTGTCAGGACCAGGTTTGGGGCTCCGGGGGCGGCTGAGGGCTGCAGAAGCTTTGAGACTGAAGGGCTTTGGGTCTGAAAGTGTCCCCAGAGTCTGCCATTACTGAGTGACAACTGTTTCAGGCTGAGCTGTGGTCTGGGCCAGGCCAGGCTGCATTAGGACAGGCCCCGGGGCTGTTCATTGTCAGGGGGATGGGTCACAGATGTGTGTATGCATATGTGTGTGTGTGTGTTTGGGTCGGAAAAGGTAGTAGTGGGCTTGTGTAGAGAGTTCTGTGTTCTCGGTTGGCTGATTCTGTATTCCTGCAATGTTTGGCAGCCACCGAGCCCCAGTGGCTCCAATCCAACCGCACACACATACAAATATACTCACACACATTCCAGAGATTTGAATGGATCATACCTTGATATGTTTGTACATACATGTGTATGTATACATGCATTCATTGGCATGTGTATACCGCTGTATATTTATGTGTGCTCATCAGTATAAATGCACACGGTTAAATGTTTATGTGTACATTTCTGTTCTGGGGGAGAGTTTGGAATATCTCAGCACAGATTAGGGAATGCTGTGGAGACCACTGCTGTGTTTTTCAAAACCATGATTACTTCCTGTCCTGCGTCTGCCACAAGTCAACCCCCCCCCCCATTTCTAAGTGAACTGTGTATTTGTGCAGATGCTTTATTTGTATGTGTGCACCCTTGTGCATGGCATGCATTCACATCTGTGTTGCCTCTCTCTGTATAAAAAGAAACACACCCTGTGTTGCCTTCTCATCGGTGTACAGGGCTTCCCCTCTTTCACATATGATTATGGAAAATCCCACCACCCCTCACACCAACGACAAAACACAGAGCTCGTCTGAATTGTATAGCGTTTGCGTAATTCGGCAGAAGACGGGGAAATATACCCACGCGAGTGAACCTGCTTTGACACATAGCCAAAGTCAGTCACCAAACATGAGGTTCACAGGTTTATTTTTTCTGGACTGCATTCTTGGAACTTAACTACCTTTTTTCCCCTTAATTTTAAGCATATAGACATGTAGCCAACAAGACAGCGTGAGCGGTACAGCAGCGATTTGCAGTGTTTGCGTTGCAGGGATTTTTTTTTTTTCATTATGGAGTTTTAGGGAAAAAAATGTTTAAGACATTCATATGCATTTATAGAGAAGGAAACATATGAATTAATGTTATGCTGGTGTGAAGAAAATGTACAAAAACCCAAAACAAAAGATGACTAAACTCGTATATACTCGTATATACAAATATGATGAATAGCTACGTTTTTGATTAAACATCTGAAAAGTCATAGTATAATAGTCTATGTTAAGAGAAGAAATCCAAATAGTAAATACTTGCATAATGTTGAAATACAATCTAATCTGTTTTTGTTGGAACAGAAAAGAGTATTAGTACTAGAGCTTAAACAAAAAAAAAAAAAAACCATGAGGCATCCTTGTGCTGGAGTGTTTTTCTTGTCTATAAAACAAGGCTGCGATAGTTATTGTACGCTGTATATTCATAGTCTTATTATTCCATTTATAGAGTGAGTGTTGTTGGACTGATTTGCATGATCAGAGCTGTGTTTTACATGGAAATCCATCTTGTCAAATAGCAAAGTAAATCAAAAAGCAAGCTGAGGATGCCGGAGCCAAGAGGGTGTCGTAGCCATTTAAATGTATAGAATATAGAAAACCCTCATCAGACATGGGCCAGCGCCCCCAAAAGAGATTGGCCTTGTGGATGGCCCCTCATATAATCACCTGAGCATTGCATTGGCATATAGGGATAGGACGGGCTGACCTAGACTCAGCCACTTTCCAATGTTCCACAGCCTCATAAATGTCAGAGCTCAACTTAATGAAGATAGGTTGAGTGGCTTTGAGGAGTCTCTTCCCCACATTAGCTTAAGCAAAATACTCTGCTGTGAAGGCAGGGCAGAGGGAAAGACCACTTTGACCTTGAATATTGGCCTCTCACTAAACAGACTAACTGTGAATTAGATGGAAAATGTGTCTGACACGAGCAGCGCTAAGGTACTGTACATGTTTACATTCTTATTTTTAATACTTTCTTTAACCCTCAAACATTTTAACGTCTGCTGGCGACCAAAAGCATCTACCGAGCTAAAATGTTTAATCATTTTTAAACTACTAATCCCATCAATACATTAATAAATCCTACAAATGCAGCTTCATATTTGGATGTTCAGATGCTCTATAGTCAACATGATCACACTTATTATTCTGTACCATTGACTGGCCAATAAAAACCCATGCAATGATCTAATGATAGGGATTTAAACAAGTGCTTTTACAGATACTTAATGATATTTAAGATTTAAGGCAGGATATATTTTAAGAGCCATCTTAAAATGCACCTTTATTCTATTTTTGGGTCGTCCTTGATTTTATTGGGTGTTTTAGAATTGGATATTTTTGTGCTTTTTATTGTTTTTGTGTTGCTAGTTTGTGTGTGTGTGTGTGTGTTTGTTTCTGTCCGTTACCTTCCAATCTGCAACACGGTTTGTGAGGTTTCTCTGTGATAAGTGATGTACAGATACATTTTACTCATATATTGTTTTAAAAATACACTTTTGCTTGTGTTTTTTTTTTTACTTTTGAATTTATTCAGAGCTTTTTTTATGAACAACTACATTGATAGTGAATTAAATTTAGGAAATATATTCAGGATATTTATTTATTCATTCATTTTCTGAAGCACTAAACCGTAGGTGTGCTGGAGCCTAATGCTGGGACCAATATGCACAGGCAGGAGACACCCTGGACATGTCTTCACAGTATAATGCAGGTGGTAAAATAGAGATGGAGATAGACTGTTTAGAAAAGATTAGATGTAGGGGTAAAAAAGAAATAAATGGTATGCCATCATATGTGAAATTAAATTGTTTGTCAAAGGTATCAGTGTGACATAATGGTAAAAAAACAAGTCAGTAGAGATTTGAGTTTGACTAACTCATGATAATGCAAATATATTTTACCCACAATCATGATGAGACTAAAATACTTCAAATCAATCAAATTTTACTTATATTGCACAACACCAAAAATGTGCACAAGGTGCTTTCCAAAATGAGATAAAAAAAACAAGTAACAATTATAAAACCAAGATAAAAACAGAGATAAAACAAATTATAAAACCATAACAACCTAAAAGACGTGGACACACGGCTACATGATCGCCTAAATAGAAATGTTTTTAACTGAGATTTAAAAAAGGCTAGTTCAATTATTTGATAAATTCCAGGATAATAATCTGTAATATTTAACAATATCAGAGTGATTGAAGAAGAGAAAATACCACAAAAAAAAAGTAGATGTAGGTGGGTTTTTTATTTTATTTTATTTTTTTTTCATTTTATTCACAGAACTTGACAAGTGAAATACCAAAATGTACAGAATTATAGTCACTGTAACTTCACAGGAAATTGTTACTTAAGCAAGTTTTATTGTGAAGGGAATTCATTCTCTCACTATGTCTGCATGGTTTAAAAAAAAAAAAAAAAGATGATAATGACGATGATTTAGTGTTAATATCCTGTATACTATATATAAAATATGCCCACGTATATCAGTATTAGGTTTTATATAGCATTAAATTGAAGCTACTAGATTCTCCACTGATCACTCAGCATGTCTGAAATGATCTTTTGTGTTGTTTGAATCTTTCAAGTGGGACTATGACACATTATATTAGAGTTTGAGCATAAAAGTCTTCTCCGATGGCAGAAGGATCAATCATGGTTAGGCAGAGTGCAAAACTAGACAGGTGAGGAGAGATCATCTGGACTGTAGAAAACGCTGAGTGTACACAGTGAGCAGAGAGAGAGAGAGAGAGAGAGACGGATATGATCTTTGTGTCCCGTGTCTTTGTTCACTTTAAAAATCCTCTGTAGATTTTCTTGGCAGTAAAGAAATTGATGAAACCGTGTAATGGACAGTTAAAGCAGCTCCTTCTCTACCCCTCTCTGGTCTCTGGTTAGTTTCAAACCGTGTGTATGAGCGTTCAAACTTCCCCAATTTCCCTTTTTCTCATGGAAATACCATATGCAGGCCTCAACCATGAGCTCACTCTCACAGGCGTCGCCAAGTCAGGCTCAAACTTCACACACACACACACACACACACACACACACGCTGTCACTCCCACACAGTCGGTCACAGTGCACACCAACATACTGACGGAGCTGTCATCATTTTTGCTCTGGTCTTTTTTTTTACACTCTGTCTCTTTTTATAAATCACGTATTATATGTCCAAAATATGGTTGCTATTTAGACACAATGACTTATGGTATATAGTTGTTTTTAGTGAATTTGTAATGATAGACTGATATATTGGCCGGCCAATATTTACATTTTTTCTTTTGGCCAATATACTTTTTTTTTTCTTCCAGTTTCACACCGTAGCTGGACAGACTGTGGTGCTGTCATTGTTTATTTTAGAAAGAACTGACTGGAACTTTTTTTGTATTTCATCGAAATGTAAGTTTTAAAATGTGAAATTACCTACTTTATCTTTCTCCGTTTTTAACCAGTAGTTTAATATTATTTTTAGTTCAATAAATATTGCCTTTAAAAAAAAAAAAAAAAAAAGCTTTCTGATATTTTTTGTCATTTGACTGAGGAAAAAAAATAATATTGGCACCAAATATCAGCTTAGAAATATACCTGTATCAGTCATTGGCAAAGGCTGATGTAAAAAAAAATAAATAATAAATACTAGTATTTTCTGTCCATTGAGGTATTTAATATTTAATTTATTTTGCTTTTCGTGTGTTTTTCTTTTTGTTCAGTGCAGTTAATTGAAATACAGAGTTGTTCAGTGTGGATGTCAGATGATACATAACACATTTATTTCTAGTGAGGGTTATTGGTTAGTTTTTTTTGTCAAAATGGTAGGTTTACTTAATTTGTATTTAGGGTGAGGATGGGAGACTTGTTACATGACATAGATGTGGAATTAATGTTTTATTAGTTTATTTGAAAGGGGGCAATACAGTTTCATAAAACACATGATTTCACATGATTAAAGAAGCAACAATTATCCAGAAGGCCAGTTTTTATCTGTCGTCCCATGGTCATGATTTATGGGTTTAAAAGTAAAGTGAATATACATGTGTTCACTGGGTTGTTTAGTTTTCTTATTTCTGTTTTGTTGGAGGGTTTGTGTTAAAGATGTCAGGCGAATCCACCAATCAGCTTAATTATTCAACTTCACCAGTGATTAATTAAATTTTAATACATTTTTGATGCCTTTTTAACTGGGACCTCAGGAAGACTAACAACCACTACAATGGAAACAAGTGTTGAGAGAATGCCTAATCTCAAGTTTCTATGACAACCTGTTCTTGAATTAGAGCCAATAATGGGATTTTGACATTTCTGCTCAATATGACCTTGACCTTTGACCTTTTACAATATTGATAATTTTGTCATATGTATATATGCGTCAGTGTGTGTAATATTATGAAAATATATGCAGTATGGATTAAGTTATAGTGTGATATGACAAACACAGTGTTACAGAAGTTAATTTTGCAACATGTCACCGTTGACCTCCAGAGATCTTAAAAACCATTGGTCTTAGGTGATAATACCAATTACGAGAATTGTAGAAATCTTCATTCCGCATCATTTGATATCAATCTGAAAGTTCTGTGACCCTCTGTTCTTGAGTTATAACTGATAATGTGATTTGGAACTTTTAGTTGACCTTTGACCTTTACTCAAATGGATCATTTCATCTGATGCGCATTATCTATGTATGTGCCCATGTAATTTCATGGTGATTCTGAAGTATTCAGTGAGTTATAGTATATGTCTCTGATTACAATGGTCTGATGGGTTAGATTAACAAATGGAGATTCCTAATAAACAATATACAATAAACAAACCCCACCTCTCACACATATTGTAGCTTATTTTGGCATCGATCCAGGTGATGTCATCATGTCTATGCTTGTGCTAATGTCGGCATCGACAAATTTTGGCCTTTATAAGTAAATGGCAAAAATAAATAAAATAAAGATTTATAAAAGTGTGTAACTTTGACTTCTAAAATATAATCCCATCTATTCTGGGTCTGGGTATGAAGTCCACCAATAGTTTTGCTGCAGAAGTGTTAACAAAGAAACAAACCAAACCAAAAACAATACCCCTGGCCTCTCTCCTTTTGTGGGGGGCGGGGAATTAAAATTTAAAAAAACAACAAAAAAAAAACAGTCCATCTGGTGAAAATGGAACAAATACAAAACAAATCAGCGTTACTTGCAGACCTGAGTGATAAAGCGATGATGCATTCACACACGGCCGCGGTGCCGTTCATCCACATGTGTTGTGGGTGTGTTTCCTGTTAGTGGGTCTGACACTCAGCTCTGTGATGATGTCCAGAGGCTGCTGGGCCGGCGTCTGCTCTGACATTTATGGTCCTATGCCTCTTCATTAACACCACCTAACCAGCCACTCGACCGCCCTCTCGCCTGTCCGTCCCAGCACTCCTCTTTAATTCTGTGTGTGTTCAGGGAGGATAAATCGCTGTGTCTAGAGAGAGAGAGAGAGTGAGAGAGAGAGAGAGAGAGAGACGGTCAGATAGTGAAAAAGTATGGTTATATTTATGAGTGTGTACATTATATGGACATGTAGTGTTTTTGCTCAGACGCTAGTACTGTGTGAACATGTTATACGTTTTTCTTTCCATTTGAATCGCTCTTCATTTGTATATACATTTATATACTGAGTTATTACCATATTTAATTGGTCTTCAATCTTTCACATTTCCACATTTAAGTACGTGAAAATGCCTACACCTATGTTATATGTTTTGTTGATTTTTGTAAATACATCAAATTTTTCCTGTTATACACTAATGCATAATGGTATTCAGTGTGATGACTGGTTTATTTTGTGTTTCTGTCCATGACGCCATGTCCAATTTACAGAAAAACTACTCCCATGTCTGACTATCCAGCAATAGTTCAGCCTTATTGCATCTTTTTTAAATAACTGTGGCTTTTTAACAGTTCAGTGTGGAAGATCACCATTGTATTATATTGTATGGTGTGTGTGTGTACAGTGTATATAACTGGTGCTATACTCAGTCCACCAAGCTAATACATGCATGCGTTATGTTACAGTTGTTACATTATTTGTCATCTTTCATTAATTTGACTCATCTATTGGTAAGTTAACATTTATAACATTACATGTGGGTTAATGTAATGTCACTAAACATCTCTCTAATTGGTGAAGTAATGTGTTAAAACAAGAATTGACTCATCAGGAATGGTACTGCAGACACTCCCATGATCCTTGGCTACTTCACCACATAGTTTGTTTCTTTTGTTATTTCGATAATTATGTATTGCAGAGGTGTCAAACCTCATTTTAGTTGAAGGGTTGGACCAGTGAAATAATAATATAATAATACATGGACCATGTCAACTCCAAACTTTACTCTTTTACAGTAAAAAAAAAAAAAGTTAAATTATGTAATGAAAATGTTTCAATCTACCAACTATCCTTTAAAACAGTGTGAATAACATGAACAAACTGAAATATCTTAAGAAAGCAAAGTGGAATTTTAACTATACTATTATGTCCCCGTTTCTCATTGACACACGTAAAAAGATCATAAACATCATAGTGGATCAACAAATACAAACACAACCTTTAATAACAGGCAGAATATTGGTAAATTTGCACTTCACAGATTTGAAGATGTTCATATTTGTTCAGATTATTTACATTTTTGTGAAATAACAGTTTATTTTAGTGTAAATACAGTGAAAGGACATAAAAATGTTTACATTTACAAAGAAAAAACTTTGGAGCTGTGTGTATTTATAGTTTATTTTGATAATATTTTACTGATCTGACCCACTGGTGATTAAATCAGTCTGTATATTAAGCCTAAACTAAAATGATTAATATCAACAGTGTAATTTCTGTGTAACATTTCATACATTTATTTCAGGGGCCAGACTGGACCTTGCAGTGGACCAGATTTGGCCCACATGCCGCATGTTTGAACCCTCCGATGTATTTGCTATCCCATGTTTTCATCTCTGTTAATGTTTCCAGTCTTTATAATGTTTTTTTTCCCCCTCTGTTTGCCTCCTCAGGCTGTGGAGTCTCAAATTAGGAGTTTTGGACAGACCCCCTGCCAGTTGCTGATCGAGCCACACCCCCCCAGAAGCTCAGCCATGCAAGTGGTGAGTCACACACAGACAATCGTGCATCCACATACTCTTAGAAAGTCGCACGGGTAATCCTCCTGTCTAAAGTTACTCTGCTGGGTCAGTCGCCAACTGAGCGCTGTGTCGTCCT
This sequence comes from Siphamia tubifer, assembly GCA_020466265.1. Taxonomy (NCBI): domain Eukaryota; kingdom Metazoa; phylum Chordata; class Actinopteri; order Kurtiformes; family Apogonidae; genus Siphamia; species Siphamia tubifer. The sequence continues at coordinate 4,600,276 of CM035783.1, forward strand.
CTGCGCAGACTCTTTAATGCTGTCTTTGATTTCAACTCTGCCCTCATGTTGGCACGCTGCTCGGCTTCACATAAGTCTTTTTCCTAATTTGAGCTCGTTATTTCCATTTTTCATTTAACCTCCTGTCTTTTCTTCCTCATTTGACAATTGTGGGAAAATAAAATCTTGGGTTTGAAAGCATCTCCTCTCTCGTCATTAGAGAGGTGTGCGTGGAAGGGAGAGATCACGAGCGTTTGGGTGCATGTGTGTTTGGTAAAAAAAAAAAAAAAAAAAAAAAAACGAGGGTTGCAGGACTGTGTGTTGGAAACCTGGTACTGAGCCAAATTTTCCACCTGAGCTGGAAGCACAGGAGATCAGTGAAGGAGAGCAATGAACAGCAGTCCTGAAGTGACAGCTTTTAAGGGCCAAGCAGTGCAGTCAGTGCCTGCTTGTGATGGACCACGGCCCCATGAGTCCCTATTAGTGTGGTGTCCCTGTGGCGCTGACAGCTGGCTGTAGACCACCACCCAGCACACACATGTACACACACACACACACACACACACACACACACACACATAACCTCAGACCAGGGCCTTTGAATCCACCTCACTACGAGCCAATTCCAACAAAATGTTTTTATTTTCACTACACATATAGTTTTCAAAGATAACACGCAGACGCCGGCATTATTCAAACTAAATTCTCCGCCCACGCCTCCGTATTCCTGCAAAACACGCTGTTCTCTTTGCTTTTTAGCGTGTTCGTGCGCTCAACTTTCTTCCTCCCTCCGTCCTCGCTCATGTGAGTGTGTTGTCAGACTGTCGGCATCTGCCCATGCTGGTGGTAATGATACTGTCAGTGCGTCTAGTTCGCTGTCAGACACACCGGATTTGCTCAGGTCTGTTCTTGATGTTAAACACTGATGTTCCCCTTCTTTACACGCAAAGAGGAAAATGGCTCTGTGTTAGAGCAGCTTAGTACAAACACGCTGTAAATGGCTTCATATAAGCTCCTGTCTGTTTGAAGGAAGATGCGTGACATCCAAGAGAAGGAACACATTTATTAAGCTTCTAGTAATAAGCGTTAGTTAACAGGTAATACGGCCCTCATGTGTCCTAATAAGATGTTTATTGACGATATGTTTTGGTGTGTTTTTGCTCTGTCCCTCTATATTTATTTGTAATTTTTATGCATATTTCATCAACTTTTGACGTAGAGTACTCATTCCAGTGAAAAGGGGATAATGGGTTAAGATTAATGTGGCTGCGAGAGCTACGTCCTGCAGAAAAGCAGTGTACCTGTAACTGTTAAATGCATAATACTGGTTAAATATTTGACACTGGCAATAGTTCCATTCGTTAAACTCATTAGATGTATTGGTAACGCTGTCCAACAGAGGTGTCAAACTGTCGAAATGAGCTACCAGCAGCCAAAATTGACAATAATTTCTATAAATACACATTATTCCATCAAAATATTTTACTTTGCATTTGGAAACATTACTATTGATATCATATAATGGTCCCGTTATGGGTAGACTTTTTTATATTTTATTTTTCTAATATTATATTTAGATTTAGTTTCTCAAAAGGCTATTGTTTGTGTACATTGAACACCCAGGAAACTCGTGTGCATAACGTTCATATCATACAAAACGTACTAACGTCAATATCCATCTATCGTACACATGTTTGCTTATATGTTTACTGGTCAAAAGCACAATAAAATAGACTTTTAAAGTATTATGTCCAGCGTCGAAGTCAGTGGCACATCTTACTGGAGATGCTTGAACTGATGGCTTTTTCTTTATGAAAACATTTGGTGGTCATGTGTACCCATGCTCAGAGGCACTTGGGAGCCCAATGTGATGGGATACCTGAATTGACAGAACACTAAAGTAATGGCATCATAAACTAGAATAACTTTTTCTCTTTGTTTTAAATGGATGGATGGACTTTATTCATCCCAAGTTGGGAAATGTAGCTGTTGCAGCAGTACAGGCACGTCCTGTCATTTTGCAGCTGATGTGTTTGTTTTAAATTTAGTGTACCTTTTAGCAATTTCATGTGTTATTTATTCCATGATAAATTTTGTAAGTGGTTCTTCATTCATTTTTTGCCCCTAAAACAATTCCATATAAAATCTCTTGAACTTCTCTGAACTTCTTTAGAGTTTTCAGTCACTTTCATGCTCATGATTTAATTCATAGTTGAAACATTTTATTTAAAAAAAAAAAAAAAGGGATAATGAAAAAAAAAAAGTTTAAACCAGTCCATTTTTATTTCTAAAGCAGAAATTTAACGATCCACAAAGTGATGTACAATAAAATAAACACAATAAAATATAATAGAAGCTAAAAAAAATTCTAAGCTAAAACCACAATAGAACTAAATAAATAAATAAATAAATAAACTGTCTATTCCAGACAAAATAAACCATTCACATGAAATAAATATCCAATGTGGTGTAAAAAACAAAAGCAGACAGAGCTTTAAAACCATCATATTAATCACTAGTGAATGTTCTGGTTAGTTTCCATTCATTCAAAGACGTCTCACGTAAAGAACACAGTTGTCATTGAACATAAATGTTTTTTCATTGTCTAGTTTTTCTGCAGCTTTTCTTCAAAGGGACTGTGTTGACTGTGTACAAACTTCCGCTCTTCCCTGGCTTGGCTGTAGTGCTCACTGGCTGCTTTTGTCTATCCTGCTTAAACTTCCTAACCTTTCTCTCTGTCTTTCTCTTTCATCCTTCTCCCTCCTCTGTTTTTTTTCCCCTTTTTTTTTATCATTAATACCGGCTGCGACTGCTTCCCTTCTCTTTCTTGTTTTGCTCTTTTTCTGCTGTTCCGTATTTCGACTCTTTTTTTTTTTTTTTTTGCTTTTCTTCCCTGCATCCCTTCATTGTCCATCCTGGGGGCCTGAACAGTATCTTCTCCTGCAGACCCCACTGATGTTTACGGAGCAGATGCAGCAGGATGTTATCATGGTTTTGAAGTTCCCGTCCAACTCTCCTGTGACCCACGTCGCAGCCAACACCCAGCCCGGTCTAACGTCGCCCGCCATCATCACAGTCACCGCCAACCGTCTCTTTGCCGTTAATAAATGGCATGGTTTAACAGGTGAGGCGTTTGTGTGTGTGTGTGCACATGTACCGTATCTGGATGTTTTCAGAACGGTGACTGACAAACTCACGACGACACCGACATTAGTTTCACAGCATTTATTTGGAACATAATCCAATACAATATACCTGCTCCAAAGTCACACAGGATTAACAAAAGGAGACAACGGACAAAAAAATCACAGCGCAATAAAAGTTCAGTTTAGTTCATATTTATTAATCTCGCCAAACATTGGTTGGGACAGATTATTGTGATCACCCTGTGTCTGTCTGTCTGTCTGTCTGTCTGTCTGTCTGTCTGTCTGTGTGTGTGTGTCTGTCTGTGTGTGTGTGTCTGTCTGTCTGTGTGTGTGTCTGTGTGTGTGTCTGTCTGTGTGTGTGTCTGTCTGTCTGTGTGTGTGTCTGTCTGTGTGTCTGTCTGTCTGTGTGTGTGTGTGTGTCTGTCTGTGTGTGTATGTCTGTCTGTTTGTGTGTCTGTGTCTGTCTGTCTGTCTGTGTGTGTGTCTGTCTGTGTGTGTGTCTGTCTGTGTGTGTGTCTGTCTGTCTGTCTGTCTGTCTGTCTGTCTGTCTGTCCGCAGAGACATAACTCAATGAATACTGGAGATATCACTGTTAAATTACATGGACGTATACGTATAACTAATGCACATCAGATGCAATGATTCATTTGAGTAAAGGTCAAAGGTCAAGGTCACAATTAACTAAAAGGTCAAAATCACATTATTGTTATAACTCAAGAACATGGAACGTTTACAAAATGAGCAGATACAAAAACAGACACGATATGTAAAATGGTCACAGATCAGTTTTACATGCTCATTTTATTGAACACATATGAACTTCATGGTATGTTGATTCCACTGTGTGTAGGCTAAATTAATTTAGGCTGCTTGCCCAAGTAAGCTAATAGTTTTTTTAAGCAATTATCCCAAGTTGACACAAATGACAGCAGATGGAAGCATTACTAGGTTATGTTAGTCATTTCATTTCTGATGTTATAACATCACATTTGACATTTTCCAGTGTTTGAATCTCTCACATGCCATCTACCTCAGCCATTGTTCATGAATGCGCAAGACTGACCACGACCACTCTGCCATTGGTTACATGTCACCTGTATGCTAACGTCTACAGGTTCCCAGATAAACCCAATGATAATGACCTTCGCATTCACATGAATTCCCCAGACGTCACACAAAAAAAACCCAACCCTGTGACCTAAACTGAAAACGTTTACAACCACATTCACAAAAAGAAAAGAAATAGGCCAAATGATACCATATACAGGTTTGAATATTAAGAGTCTTTTTTTAAATAGATACATTTGATTTATATTCGAATGTCAAATTTCGTCCGTCGACCGTATTTCAGTGATCTTGTGCTTTATCAGACAGACAGCTTGAAGGCGACCTCTGCTGCAAAATAATTTTCATACTTCTTGCTTCACCTCTTTTCTCCATACTTGGGTCTAAATTACCCAAGTCAAGGACTGACCCGTCTCATCCTGGATGGACGTTGATTTGGGAGACAGTTGACTGTGTCTCCTGGATAGCAGGATCAAATGTGACACATGCAGCAGCCAGCGTTAGGTCTCACGTCCACCTCCATACATCAGCTCCTCAGTTCACAAAACCTTATTTACTCAACATCCATCCTACCCCTGGAAGAAACATTAAATTTGATATCTGTGAATTTATGGGGATGAAGACTGATTGGTTTTCACTCGAATACACTCTTCATCCATGCGGACCAAAGACCAGACTGATTAGTCTGATTGGTTTAGTTAGCTGGCATAATAAAGCGACTGTGCAATGTTCAGGAATAATTGTTAATTGCACGGATTTATTGCCGTCTTCATGTTGCGACGGAGATAAAAATGACAAATGGTAGCATGTACGTACATATTTATGTGAAGGAGCCGATCCAACAGTACCCTAGGAAAAAAAATCTGAATCTTGTCAAGTGTATTTTGCTCATTTCTCATCAAAATATCTCATATACTTCAAATGAGACAAAACAGTGAGGTATAAGGACTTATTTTTAGACAATAGATCTAGAAAATCTTATTTCAAGAAATCTTACAAAGTTAATTTTCACTTATTCCATTGCTGGTTTTTTTTTTTTTTTTGCTTGATTGATTGATTGAAGAAACAAAATCTGTTGAATTGAGGAGAAAAATCTGCCAACAGAACAAGTGAAAATTACCTTGGTACGATTTCTTGAAATAAGGTTTTCAATATATATAGTCTAAAAATAAGCTCACTGGAAAGTTTCTATGTGTGATGAAATATTTTGACTAGAAATTAGAAAAATACACTTGATTAATTGTAGATTTTTTGTGTATATAACCTCTTACATTGTCCACCACAGATATACATTATATTTAACTCATGGTCATTGTTTCACTCTGTACATTCATGTTTAAAATCCTGGCTAAAATGGCTAAATGATCCACTTAATCAGTCATTTTATTTGGAATATGTCAAACACAAAAACATTTGATCTTTCAAAAGCCAATAATTGATAAAATAACAAGACAAAGACAATATAGCATAAATAAAAAATAAGGCAAGTAGCATATTCGAAAGGGAGTGGGAAGAATTTAAAAAAAAATTATTCTAAACTAATCAACAACAGTTGTGACCAAGAGGAAACATCCAGAACTGAAAATGAAACCAATGTGAGTTCAATGAGTGACTGTTTATGGTTAGTTCACACCATGACTCAGCCCTGATATACCAAAAGCTCATTTCTCTAATCTATACGGGATGAATTTCTATTAGAATGAATGAAGGGTAGAGTCGTTTTGAGTGACAGGCGTGTCCTGTTCATGCCTATTGATTGACAGCTGTGATTGATGGCTCTGTAGCCTTCAGAATGTGACTTTTGGAGCTTCTGTTTATTGATTAAAATATATTTTTAACAGATATCTCTTCTGCATCTGTCATTAAAAAGAGTGGTCAAACAGATGTGAAAGACTTTATTCAATAGATGTTATTTTAATTTCTGTTCTTTTTTTTTTATTATTTTCCATTATATACTCATTAAATTAGTCTGACAATTTGAGAAGGTGGCATTAAACAGTTGACGTTAGTGTTATTAAGTGCAAATCTAGATATTATCGTTTATCTCACAGGTGTCCAACACAAGGCCCGCGGGCCAAATCCGGCCCGACAAAGGGTCTGGTCTGGGATGAATTTGTGAAATTCAAAAATAGACATGAAGACAGAGTCCTGCACGGGTTCGGGTACCCGTGGGTGAACCGCAGATTTTCACGAAATGGGTGAAAAATGTTGTGCTGTGTCGGATACGGGTTCGGTTCGGGTCGGACGTGGGTGATTGCGGGTCTAATTTGCGGTTCATAGGCTAAAAACTGTTCTTTAGTTTGGACTTGTATAGCTGCCTCCTGTCGGCTTCCTTCTTGATGCGTTTTTCAAGCGTGTGTGTGTGTGTGTGTGTGTGTGTGTGTGTGTCTATGTCTATGTGTGAGCTCACGGATAAATTATTATTTGTCTGCTACTGTTTAACAACATTTTTATTTGGCTGTGCCTTGGATATGTCACTGTTCAGTATATTCATGGCAATAAATGTTTGTGTTTAAGTTTGGGTATCTGACATTTTCTTCCGGGTTCGGGTCGGGTATCGGGTTCATTTATAGCGGGTTGGTTCGGGTGCGGATTTAAAAAAAAATTTTCGTCGGATACGAGTTTGAACATGATGGGTACGGGTGGTTGCGGTATGTCAAAATCAGAAGCGTGCAGGACTCTGCATGAAGATACTGTTCATTTTCGTTCAGGTTCCAAATTCAGATCAGTTCAATATGAAGTGGGTCAGAACCAGTAAAATACTATCATAATAATCTTGAAATTAAAAAGTTATAGCGTGATATGTCTATGTTTGACACACACAAACTGTGTTACGGAAGCTAATTTTGTGACATGTAACCTTTGACCTCCCGAGATCTCAAAAACTGTTGGTCGTAGGTGATAACACCAAGTATAAGAATTGTAGAAATCTTCTGTGACCCTCCGTTCTTGATTTATAAGGATAATGTGATTTTGACCTTTTAGCTAATTGTGACCTTGACCTTTGACCTTTACTCTAATGGATCATTGCATCTGGTGCACATTAGTTATCTGTGTATGCCCATGTAATTTCATGGTGATATCTCAAGTATTCATTGCGTTATAGCATGATATGTCTCTGCGGACACACACACACACACACACACACACACACACACACACACACACACACACACACACAAACAAGGTGAAAGTACACATTTTTTTAGGGTGTGCCAAAACTTTTTTCCACTACTGTAAATAATGCTGATTGGATGCACTTTATTGAATGTAATTATCATCATCTGAGTGATTCTGTAAGGAGGTTTTAATGCCATTTTATGTCCCTGTTTTACGTCCCACATTGAGCACAGTTACATATTTTTATGCGACTACGAGCGAGGGTGATCTTGTATCTCACAGTTAGCATCAGAAATCATTTCTCTGCAACCTTGGTCAGTTATTGACATAATTGATTGTGTGTGAGCAGTGTTCGGGGGCCTGTGGGTGACACAGTAGGTGACTTTGTGGTTATGATTTCCCTGTGTGTGTGTTATAATGAAGTGAAACCCAGCATCTAGTCTCCTTCACAAGGCCGTATGATTACAATATTAATCAAATCTGTCTGCTTCTCTGTCAGGTCATCAGAGCTCAACGGTGCAGGACCAGCAGTACCAACTTCCTGTGGAAATTGACCCTCTGATAGGTACGCTGCCATTTACCCGTGAGGGAGAATTCACACACTCGCGTATGCTTTAAACAATCTGAGTTTGTACATATATACACAAAATGCTTCTTTTCTTTTCTTTTCTTTTCTTATTTGAATCCTGCTGGCATGTCGGTGACTCACGGTGGCGCGCTGTGTCGTGTCCCTGGACAGTAGATTAGAGTTGTTTCTCAGCCTTTGCCCCAGTTCACTCCTCATGATATAGGCCCCGCTCTCACACTAAACCATTTGCATGCAAATTGGAATGCAATGAGCTGTGGCCTAGGCCGGCATTTCATCATCAACTCCCCCTCCCTCCCTTTCTCCCAGCGTCCCTGCCCTCCCTCCCTCCCTCCCTCCCTCCCTCCCTCCCTCCCTTTTCTGCATCCTCTTTGGTTTAATTTGAGCGGAGGGAAAGGACGCGTGTCAATGGGAATGAATATGAATGTTGTAATAATGTGTGATTGAGAATGCACGGCGGACGGCTGTCAGGACAATATGGGAGCCTCTCATCCTTCACGACTTGTTGATGAGCAGGAGAAGAGTGCCGAGCCGCCGTGATGTATGGGATGCACTGGTGGAGCAGAGAGAGGAGAGAGAGAGACTGAGAGAGACGAGCCACTTCTATCCAGCTCCTCCCGCCTCCGTCGCTTTTCGCAGCCTCTCGCAATCTCACGCACATCTGCAAAAAAAAAAAGGGGGCTGCTTTTTCTCTCTGAACGTTGCGGTCTCATTCTCACCAGACCATTTCCACACGTTTTTTTTTTTTCCATCCATGACTACTGAAAATATCCAGAGTTCATTCTCGCGTATTTATCTTTATCTGCATGCACCACTAAAGGAAAAGAAAAGAGGGGAAAAAAAAAAAGAACAAAGAACAAAACCCTTCTGCTAGTGTGTTAGTATTTATACCGTAGCTTTTTTATGAGAGCATCACTTCTCATGTCTGTTATTCATCACCGCATGCACACCTTCCAGATAATGTTATCGTTTAAATCTCCCGTAAAATGTTTTATTTCATCATCGGGTCTCACATTTGTTGTCATTTTTAAAAAGCAAAGCGTAAATATTGGACGCATTTGTAGGAGTATGTGCGCGTGTTTTGGGGGGAGGTACTGTGAATTCTTGCTCTTGTCAGATACATATTTATGCTGTTTGCATTCCAGGAGCTGCCTGAGTTAAACACAGTAAACTGAGGATGAGTGTTGAGCCAGATGGGGCTTAGGGAAAGGTCTCAAATTAGATAAAATATTACTTTCAGCCAATATATTTGACTTTCTGCAGCTCCGTATTCCATTCTCTGACACCTGCTTTCCACTATCTTTGACACAAATAGATAAGAAACATTTAACAATGCATATATTTCTCCAGAAAAGAAAATAAGACTTTGGAATAAAGGAGCAGTTTTCAGACTAACCAGGAGACTAATTTCCTGCATGTGTTGTTACTACATTAGTGATTGACCGATGTGGATTTTTTTTTTTTTTTTTTCAGGCTGATTATTTATTTAGTTATTTTTCCATCTGCCTTCGGTGATGAACGATACAAGCAGCCGATATTTCTAAGCTGATATTTGGAGCTGATACGATTTTTTTTTTCTATCAAATGAGTCCAAATGTAAGAAAATGTTCTCTTTTTTTTTGACAGAAACATTTACTGAACTAAAAAATAATAAACTACTGGTTTAAAAAAGACAAAAGTAGGACAAGTGACACTAACATCTTATATACAGTATTTTCTAGAATATAAGGCGCATTAAGGGAAGTCTAAATCATAAGATAAAAAGTCGAAACTATGAGATAAAATGTCAAAATCATGAGATAAAAAGTCAAAATTATGAGATTAAAAGTCAAACTTCCAAGTCACTAAGCACAACCAGAAGTAATATACTGTTGTTTGGAGAAAATTAAAGTCTTAAGTGTGCCTTATAGTCCAGAAAATATGGTAATAAAACTTACATTCAGATATTAAACAAAAAGTGCTCAGTCCCTTAATTCTTCAAGGCAGTTGCTTCTAAAATAAACATCCAGGTGAGGTAGAACAGGTAGCAGTATTTGCAAAAACACAGTCAATAAGTCATAGCAACAGGAAAAAAAGAGCAAATCAACCAAAGCAACAGGACCAAGAAAAAACTAAATGTAAATTATATAAGAGGTTCATCGAAATACTCTGAAAGAAAGGATTTCTACCTTAGTGTGTTATTAGACAGAACCAGACTGTATTACTGAATGAAGGAACATGGATTTTAGAACATTAGAACATCCCTGTTAGAACATTAGGTCAACATAAGGGCTGATCCAGACCCTTGTCTTCATCCACATGATCCCTTTGAACATTATAACTTTGATTAGTACCATTAATGTACATATTTACATATTTAGTAAAGTTCAGTGGTTAGTCATAAAGTAAAAATGTGAATGTTTTGTCATGTCCGCTAATAAGCCGTCACACTATGGTGAAAGTTTCACTGAAGTGTAGGCACTCTGAGCAAAACTAAATAAATAAATAAAAATATTCAGAGAATGCCTAATCTCACCTCTATTTTGTTCCAATCTCAAGTTTCTATGACAACCTGTTCTTCAATTAGAGCCAATAATGTGATTTTGACCTTTCTGCTACAGTATATGCGACCCTGACCTTTGACCTTTTGGAATATTGATAATTTTGTTATATCTATATATGCATTAGTACATGTAATATTATGATAATATATCCAGTATTAAGTTATAGCGTGATATGTCTGTTTGACACACACAGTGTTACAGAAGATGATTTTGCAACATGTCACCTTTGACCTCCAGAGATCTCAAAAACTATTGGTCATAGGTGATAACACAAACCAGAAATCTTAATTCCGCATCGTTTGGTACCAATCTGAAAGTTCTGTGACCCTCTGTTCTTGAATTATAACCCATAATGTTGTGACCTTGACCTTTGACCTTTACTCAAATGGATCATTGCATCTGATGCACATTACCTATATGTATATGCTAATGTGATTTATGGTGATATCTCAAATATTGAGTTATAGCATGATATGTCTCTGCAGACACACACACACACAGTGATTACAATAATCTCACACAACCAATGTTGGATGAGATAAAAAAAACAAAATAACCCTAAACAGCTAACTCTATGCTTGCTTGCTCTTCTGCAGCCAATAACGTGGGCAGCCATCGCCGTCAGATCTCAGACCTGCTGGATCAGAGCATTCAGATCAGCTCCCAGTGTTTCATCATCACGGCCGACAACCGCTTCATCCTCCTGTGCGGCTTCTGGGACAAAAGCTTCCGTGTCTATTCCACTGACACAGGTACTTTTCCATTCCTAGTTCTTCATCAAATCAGGATCTTCATTTGAAATGGGGGGGGGTGGGTGTTTGATGGAGTTTATGAATATGTAACATCTCTGTATTTTTGTTCAATACATGCAGGAGCTTCACTCATATGACACACAGCCAATTTGTCACTTTCCATTCTACTTTAGTTTTTTTTTTAAATGATCATTTTCTTAATCACATGATCACTACAGTATAATATTATTAAAGGTGAACCACAGATGAAGTCATGACAAGACTTGCTGTAATGTTTTGATTTTCCAAAAACCCTCATTTGTCCATTTGGTGCAACTTAACAACAGCTTAAAATGTCTAGTCATTCATCACATATTTACTTTAACGTAGTCATGGGGGAAAAAGACCACAAGTCATCAAAAACAACAGTTACGCAGTGTTGACTAAAATGTGTTTTTGCAACGACAGAAGAAGGTGGGGCAAATCAGGTAAAATATTGGCGAGAGGCGGACTCTGTTGGACCTGGCACCACTTGTTTATTATTACAATAAAATATAACCCTGCCTGAGCAATAATATATACAGCTTTTTACTAATGTACGTAATTTTTCTTTAAAATCCTCCCACAGTTTATGTTACTCATTTCTGCTTCATTGCAGAACATTTGATGAACTTAACATGCTAACGTTTCATAATTTATATTTATACAATCATGGGAAAAAATTATTAGACCATGAAAAACTATGGATATGCCATTAAATACTCCCTCCTGTGACTAGAACAGACTGAAATGAAAACATGGAATGACTAAAAGCACAGTTTTACTATTGATATTGATGTAAGATTATAATTTTTTATCAAGAAAACAGAGAAAATTGATAAAAATCCTCTCTGAAATTAAACTCCTATGAGATGTTTTTGTAGTTAACATTATGGTCTTCCAAACAGATGTACCTTTAGTTGTACCAGGCATTAAAATGAACAAAAAAACTGAAGAAAAAAAGAGGTGGTCTAATAATTTTTTTCCCAGACTGTAAATCTGAGAATGCACAAAGCCTGTTCTCACAACTGCAAGGGATGTGGGTACATTTATAATGGTATGACCCCCCACCCCCCAACCCCCTCCACATTTAGATGTGTTTTTACAACATGTTAACCTTGGAATAGTACCTCAGGATATAATGCTAATAATATTACTTTGAAATGCACTGAAATGGACTGTGCCTCTGTTCTTCATATTCTTTAAGTATAAAACTTTAAACCTTTTGGAGCAAAAACATCACCTTTCATATTTCCCTTCAACAAATTGAGCTTTGATGAGTGTATTCATGCTGTTAAAAGTGCTAAACAGGATGTAAATGGTCACCTTAACTCATCCTTTAGCACCATCCTGAGGACAAACCCTAAGCAGCAGAGCCTGTTGTGTGTTTTGCAGATTTTTGTTCAGCAATCTATCAATAAAATGAAACTGTGTCTGCTGTTTGTTACAGCGCAGATGGGGCGCACTTCTGTATTGTGTTGCTATTTTTAGACTATCCCAGCTCTCTGTAGTCGAACGTCCTCAAATCATAGTTATTGTGTTTAGTAAATGTTTGGATTTAATAGACACTATTACAGCGACTGCAGTTTTTTTAAACATGCGAAAAATAGTTTATTATAATGTACAAGATGCATAATATATTGATCTATTCGAGTTTTGTTGTGATTCTGTATTGATTTTTTTTTAAGTTTTTTTATGAGGTTACAAGCACAGGTTCATGGCAGGATGTTTTTCTTACTAATATGGTAAATTATTAACGCTTCAGCTCAGAATGCACAAAAAACAATGGTGTTAAATGTTAAAGGGAATATGAACTAAACACAAGCACATCCCATAGTGTGAACCGGATTAAAGTGTAAAGTTTTACATCCTTTTTTTTCCATATTCACTATGTTTTTATTACTTTTACATATAACTCCATTGAAATGAATAGAACAATATATATCAAATAGAAAACCCTGTATCATATTGTGTTTTTTATGCTTAGTTTCATGACAATGCACTGGTCTGTTTTGTGGAGTCGTCCCTAGAGTGCGTTCGTTATTTCTAATCCTACTTTTACTTGCTTCAAGTAAATCAAGTAGTCATTGGGTACGAAGTGTGAACACATCTTTTAAAAAAAAAAAAAAATTTGAAAATTTAATTTTAAAAATAATTAAAAATGACTGAATAAATAAAAAATAGTAATAAATAATAAAACCTAAAACAATATAAATTAATAAAAAATTGAAAAAAAATACATATATTTTTTTACAATTACATAAAAATAAATAAATAATAATGAGAAAAAACTTAAAAAATAAAACATTTCACTTTGCACCTGTTTCCCTCATGCTTTATGAGGACTTCTGGGGAAAAAGATTTATGTATTTATGGGGCTACATCATTTCTATTTTATTCGTGGAGACCTTTATTTATATTTATCCCTCATGGGGACCTGAATTTTGGTCCCCATAGAGTGACTGTGTAAGCATATCAATGTCCCCATACAGATAGGAACACACACACACACACACACACACAGAGGCTGTGTTGGGTCAGGGGTCCTAAATGAAAGTGTCTGGACCCTCATCTTTGTCCTCTGCTCCTCAGCTCTGCTCTCAGCCTCATTCACAATCCTGCACACATCTATACAACAGAGCCTGATTCAATTTCTGCAAGCCAGGCCCTTTCTGTCTTTAATCGAGGAGGGAGGGAAGGAGGGATGGGACTGAGGAGATAGCTCTATTGTGCGACTGCCACCGGGGTGCACGACTGGAACGTGAACACGGTTTAATCGCACACGCTCAACAGCTGCCACCACGGTCCCTGAAGCCCCCGGGTTAAAGAACGGAGGGATTTTATCAATTACAAAACCTGATTGGTACACGTGAATGAAAAACATAGCCTCGTACGCCGACGTGCACATACACATACGATTAAATGTGTGTGTGTGTGTGTGTGTGTGTGAGCAGATGAGGGGGTTTAATCTGAGGTGCATGGTAGCCATTATCGCTGCAGCCATCGTTACTTATTTTCTGTATTTATAAAGATGTCAAACATCTTACATGTTTGATGTCTCCATTCTTCTTTGTAAGTTTAGCCAATGACCCCTCCAGTTTCATAATAATTCTCGTCATTTCCCAACAGATACAGCTTAATTATCCTGCGGACAGTGATTTTGACACCTAGACAGAAATGTCATGTGTTGCAAACTATCCAGTGTTTGACTGCAGAGGTCACACACTGAGGAGTGTAATGAGTATTAGACAGTTAGACAGTAGAGCTGTGGTCTGGAAATCTGACAGTAATTAGCCTCTTTATATATACACATGTAGGGCAGTGCATGTGTGCACACACACCCAGTTGGAACAAATATTTATTCTTGTGTGGGAATTAGTAGAAGTCTGACTTTGTGTGGATGTTGTAGAACAAGCAGCCAAGCAGACAGATGGTCAACAAACAAGTAGTGTAGAATTTAACAGGATAAAATAAAATCCAACTGAAAATTTGGGATTAAACCAAGTTTTCTGTTAAAGATATAATGTTTTGTTCAGTTGTTAAATTGTTCACATATTGTAATTAACTTGTAAATTAATGAATATTCTTTATTATGAATCGCATGTGATGTGTTTTATTTTTAATAATTTGGTTTTGTAATAAAAATAATATAGTCCCTTTTCATTACTTTGAGTTCTGACACCATTAATACATACATACATACATACATATATATATATATATATATATATATATATATATATATATATATATATATATAGTTGTTGACACCATTGTGACACCATTAATGTCTGGTGTAATATCATCAGGTTGTGTGACCAGTAAATTAACTACAGTATCTCTGTCATTACATACTGAATAGATTACATTCATTCGTCTGCCTGGATAATTGTCTTTCTGTCTTTAAATGATGGAATGGAATCATACACTCGTGTTTGCTTTTATTAACACTTTAATGTATTCACCCTAAAGATTTAATTGAATATAACTTAAACAAATATTCAGTTATATCAGAATGTTTTTGGGTGGTTCGGACAAAATATTATCAAAAAACTCAATTTAAACTAAAATTTTAAAATGCCTCCAAATGATAGATTTATTTTTTTATATTTTTAGAAATGTTGTCATTTAATCATGTGTGTATTTTTGCAGGAAAATTAACTCAGATAGTGTTTGGGCATCGTGACGTGGTGACATGTCTGGCTCGGTCTGAGTCCTACATAGGAGGCGACTGCTACGTCCTGTCAGGCTCCAGAGATGCCACCCTGCTGCTGTGGTACTGGAATGGAAAGCACAGCAGCATCGGAGAGAGCCCAGGCAGTAAGTACACATCAAACCGCTCTCCTGTGTGCGCACACACACACACACACAGTATTCTCTGAGTGCTCACTCTCCCAGACAGTTGTGACTGTGTGATTTACGGCCTCCCTCTGTAAAGTAACAACTAGTTTCGTCTGAGCAGCTCAGGCCTCCTGCATACAGATTGGATTTCGCAGCTATGTCGCACCCGGAACAGCTCTCGATAATGTGTTTGAGATTGTGTGTGTTTCTGTGAGACCAGATATTTCTGTGCGTCTGAAAGAGAGAGAGAGAGAGAGAGAGAGAGAAAGCATGAGCGAGAGGATCTGTCTTTAATGTGAGTGAAAGTGCGGCCACTTTGAGACGTTAAATGTGATGTTGGGGGTCGCCAGCCAGCACATGAAAGTTCACCACCATCCATGGGCCATGGGGTCACGCTAGTCGATAAAAGTGAAAAATGTCATGGGCCTCCCTGCGTTACCATAACATATGGCATTAGCCACGATCAAAGCAGCGTACGCACATTTCTCAGCCCTTTGCCTATCCCCTCTTTGGTGCTAATTTGGTCCGCTTAGATTGGCCTACATGCTGTTAAGTGATCCATTACAAATGGGCTGAAATTTATGACAAATTGTGATTTGGTTAATAAGCTGCTCTGGTTTTAGATCCAAGAGGTAAGAGTGTAGGTGAGTGTTGGTCACTTATCTCACATGTGCTAATGGTAGAAAAATGTGATTTAATGCGCAAAGATTTTTGCTTTGGTTTGATGTTTAATTTAGGTTTCAAGTGAAATGTATAAAAAAAACTATAAACGCCCATTTGAATTATCTACTCCTATTTTTCTATTCTATTCTTTTTCTCCTGTTCTGTGCAGATGGACAGATTTCCTGCGTATATTTAATTCCACCTGCTGGTGTTTCAGAAACACTGCCTTCAGTTTAATGATGGGTTCATTCTTCTGGCCTTGGAGCAGTTTTCCTTCACTTGTTTACGGAATTTGAAATTTCCATTTGTGATGACAGTGCCTGCCGGAAGGTTACACAGGGGTTTAAATGAAATGACACAAATAATAACATCATGCTTCAAACCCTAAGTCAGACTGGATATTCACCAAGACGACACATTACTTTGATGGATTTATAGGACGAGTGTATGAACACATAAGAGGAGTTGTGTATGTATGTAGCCATGCATGCATTTAGCATGTTCTCACTGTGTGTGTGTGTGTGTGTGTGTGTCAATGTAACCTCAGTCGACTTACCATGCTATAGCTGGAGGAACAGACAAAGCGGTCGTCATCCCAACCCCTCACCACCACAATGTGATGCTCCATTGCCCCAGACCGCAGGAGGCTCTCTCGACATGAAACACACACACACATGCACACATTCACTTGTTCTCACAGAAAATACATACAGACAGCAGACTTTTCTTTATTCGTCTTCCAAAAAAGCCGAGCACTTTCAAGCCCGTCTTCACATACACTTGAATGAGAACATATGCACGAAGACGAACACACACACATTCCTTTTCATGCATAACGCTCTGTGAACATCCCAAACACTTCATAAGCTTGACACAAATGCCTCTGAATGGCTGATATGCACATGTACACTCTGACCTATGCACACTTGGTGCTCACAGCAGGCACATGCAGTCGGACGCTCGCCGTAACCATTCGTCAGGCGGCACCGCCATCTGCTGGACACGGTCAGAAAGAGCAGCTGAGGAGGAGGAGGAGGAGGTTCGTTTGGAAAAGTAGCACAAACGTTTGATCATATCAACCGTTTTAGTGATTTATCAAGTGTGCAAATTTTAATATGTCCACCTCCAGATGTAAATCAAGCTCAGACATTTATGCACATTCAGACGGAGCATATTACAGTAATGTGAATCTTAAGTCATTTTATCAGATTTAGATTAAGAATCATCTGCTGATTCCAGATCAGTCCAAATCCTTTTTAATCCCCTGTCAGATCTTACTCTGAGCTTAATTTAAAAACCTCCAGAGCAGCATTACATCTACTAGCACTATTAAATACATAGTCACAGAAGAAAATTATTAGACCACCCATTGTTTTTCTTTAATTTATTGTTCGTTTTAATGCCTGGTACAACTAAAAGTGAATTTGTTTGGACTAATAGAATGATAACAACAAAAATGAATCATAGTAGTTTAATTTCAGATCTGATATCTATCAATGTTTCATGTTTTCTTCATAATAACCAAAATCACTTCAGTTCTTACATCAATATTTATGGTATTGTACTGACAAAAACACTGCATTTATTCATTCATGTTCTTAGCTCTTTTAGTCATATACAAACAGGACTTAGTACTTCATTGCATAACCATTGGTTTTGATTAATTTTGATGGTCTAATAATTTTTCTGCAATTTTAGATAAATTGCTGCTCAAAGTCATTGAAAAAAAATAAATCTATTAAATATTAGCAGCACATATTCTGCAGTGAAATAGAAGTAGCAAAAACTGTCAGAGGGTTTTTTTTTTGTTTTTTTTTTAAGAATAATTAGATTGGGTTACCAAAAACTGCTAAATATTGTACATTAGTACAGTGTTTCCCAACCAGTGTGACATGAGAAATCATCAGGTGTGCCATGGAAAATGATCCACTTTCACCTTATTGGTTCTAATAGTGAGTATTATAATGACGGATCCATACAACAGCACACAGCACTGATCCACTCAGAGCTGTTGAGGAACATTTGTGTAATAATATCAGCTTTGTGTTTAACTAAACAGGCTCAGGTTTCACACTGAATAAGTACAGTGAGAGTAAATTTGCATTATATTTCAATAAATGTACTTTTTGTGCCATTTTTTGTTCAGTTCTGTGCCTTGTGATTATTTCTTATGTAAAATATGTGCCGTGGATAAGTTGTTGTTCAGTGGGGTTTATGTTTTGTTGTAATAATAACCTAGAGGTGCCAGGAACAACAAACTCCAGCCCTCACAAATGTTTTACCTGATTTGCCCTTTGTTTTAGCAGTGCGTAAGCACATTTTTTTGTGACCCTGACCTTGACCTTTGACCTACATTCAGCAAGTTTAATGGGATCTATTCTGGACCACCTTGTACCTTTCCTGAAAATTCCATGGAAATTGGTCCAGGAGTTGTTGTGTAAAGTTGCTGACAGTCAAACAAAAAATGGAACAAAATCAGTACCCTGACCTTGCCTTCGGGGGGGGGGGTTATGTTTTGTTTATGTATTATCTCGAGATGACATGAGAAGTCATTCCACAAACATGGGGAGGAACATAAATGTTATTTTGGGGCTGTCATGGTTAATCAAGTTAATTGCGATTAACTTTTTTTTTTAATCACAATTACTTTTTTAATCGTGGTCAGAGTTCCCAAGCATTTTATCATTTTACAAATCCATATTATTTTACACCACAGTATCACTTTATGTTAAAGAAGGCTAAAAACTCCTTAGCATCAGCCTATTTTCAGGGGCTGCTTTTAAACCATTATTATTATTATTATTATTATTATTTATGAAATGCTTTGCCCCCATTTACTAGATCTGGTTATAGCAGATGTTAGTGTCTGTAACACTGCTTGTTTGTTTTTAATTATAAAATAAACATTTGTACAAACCAAGCCTATTAATTTTTCTATATTGATCAGAGTATTACAATGAATTTCAATGACACAAAAATGTGTGATTAAACTGCGATTAATCACGATTAAATATTTTAATTGATTGACAGCACTAGTTATTTTACATATATATTATTATTTTATATTCCCTTTCTATCCCATATTAAATGGATAAAAGGATGCGTAGTTGTGAAAAAACGTTTTTCTATTTTAGTTTTGCACAATATGTCATTTTCACAAACCACCCCCAAAAAAACACTTCTTACCAACACAAAAGCTTTTAATCGAAAAACACGTGTTTTGTTGAAATTGTCGTGTTTTACATTAGATATATTTTTATGCGTAAGTTATATTTTCCCCAAATTGAGGGTAAATAGAAAAGTGACTATTCACAATCTTTTCCAGTGTGTACAGTCGATCTTTCTTTTAAAACAAAGTGAATGTGTTACAGTTTTTTTTTTTTTCTTTCATTTCTGGAGTCTTGTCCCTCATGCTGTTGCGTCTGTGAACCCACCGAGGTAAATTCCTTACATTTGTTGTAACTCTAACTCTGCAGCTATAAATCCAGCTGCCAATCAGAATTTAGGCCCAACACACACCTTGTCTACACTTGTCCAGATAGTTGATACCCTGGTCAGTGTGCCGGCTTTAGTCGTTCATGAGCAGGTATTGGATTATAATCACATCTGATCCTAATTGGAACCAAATGGCAGGGAGTGGCTCCAAAGGTTAACTGATACACCACTATATCAGCTTTATTGATCTTCTCAGACTTACATCTAACATCATGCTTTAATCCACAGACTTGTAGGTCATGTGTTATCTTTTAAGGACACTGAGGATAGTAGCTAGTTAAATAAATGAAATGTAGACGTTGAGTTTAATGTAAGTAGAGTTTAAGCACAGAAATGTGCTACAAAATAGAATTAGTTTTGGTATTATATGGGTCAGTGTTTAAAATAATGATCATATGTTAACATTTTCTATGGGGAGTCTAATAATATTTTCATATCTTTGTGATTTGTGTCGCTACGTTTTTTGTTTTTTGTTTTTTATGTTTTCAGTTGTATTTTTTTTTTTTTTACTCATTGTGTGCGACTGCTTTCTTCTAGTTTGCATTTTTATAGGAGGTTTTTCAGGTTCACTTCTCTCGAAAGTCACTTCCAAAGAAATTTATAGAGTCTTTCTGCTAAATCTAATTAAGGTTTAACAGTAGCTGTGGCTTTTGGGGATTCAGGTCAGTTTTCAGTCTCATTAGTGAACATCTATTACGTTACAGAATTCAATTAAAAACATAAATGCATTAGAGAGCTCTGGGTTTTTTTAGCGACGTCAGCTGGAAAGTGCACTTCAGAGCGCTTGATCTACTTGTTTTCCCAAAGTGCTTCAGAAAATTAATGCGGAAACGTTAAGAAGTAAGTTTTCTAGTTTTGGAGCTTGAACTTGACCTGTGACAGGAGAGGGTTGAGGTCACTTAAGACAAGATGTCTTTTCCCAGCATCAATGACCCTTAATGAACTCCAGAGATGCTCCTTCCCCACATAAACACACAAGGGCACTGCTGACCTGCACATTTTACACCGCAGTTATCTTACTTTATACACAACTCAAGAGGCAACAGCTGCATTTTTGGATCCGTCTGCAGCGACAGAAACAACAATTATATCCATTTGTTAAAAAAAAAAATATAATCACATGTTCCAATGCAGGACAAGACCCAAGGGTGCGTGTGTGTTTGTGTGCGTCTGTAGTGGGAGAAATAAAAGCTGATTTTTTTTTTTGTTTTGTCGCTCACCCCCGACAGCCTCTAAACCAAAAACCAAATCACACAAACTTCATGCCTTAGACCGTAACGCACTCCTGCTCTGTCCGACTCCAAAAACATCTGGATCCAGTGAAGGCAGGCAGGGGAGAAGGTTTTAAAGACAGGGGAGAGGCGCTGGGTGACAAGTGCTAGAAGGGGAGAGTGAATGAGCGGAGTGATGTATGTGTAGGATAACAAGACGCCCATTAAAGACCGTTCTCTACATTTAAATACATATACGTCCATGAAAAGACGATAAATAACAAATCTTCCTCTGAGCTGCTTTTGGGTGCTAGTGTTTTGTCAGTTTGTTCCACCATTTTCATCATAATAATGTTGAATAAATAATGGATATTCCAGTTTGTCCTGTAATGCAGAAGCAAAGGGAGCATCATTAGAGCTTTGCAGAGGAGGATTTTCTCATGACTTGTACTCTCTCTAGTGACCAGATCTGGTAATACACTGCAAAGCCACTGAATATATGAAGAGAAAATTGGATAATTACATTACTTTAGCATTTCATATGTCTGTAACAATAACTGTGAACATTCTTGTAGTTTTTATTATCATTAGTAGTAGAGCTACAGTATTTTTATTATTACTATTTACCCTCAGATCAATAAATAGTATATGTTAATATATAATACAGAAGATGATGGAATGGAATAGAAGTACTTTATTGATCTCATGACTTGGAAATTGCTTTGTAACATCATTCACATACAAGTAAAACAAAGACAGTTTTTTTTTAATTGAAACTTTATTGAACCAGAAACATCCCGTTGAGATTAAAGATTAAACCTCTTTTACAAGGGAGTCCTAAGGTGCCAGTAGGTAAGGTGGAATGACATATTCAAGTGTAATTTTTACAGATAAGTGTATAATGTGAAGTAAAGTAGTAATTACAGTATTATTTATTTACAGAAAGTGCATATTGTAAAACAGAAATAAAATGTGTGATTATAATTTTTCAAACAATGCAATGGCTTGTAGGAGGAAGGATTTTCTGACTCTTTTGCTCCAATATTATTCAGCATTATAAAAAAGAATTTGGTAAAATGTATTGGACTAAAAGGGAGATCCATCTGCACTACTTTTATGTTTCTAATATTTTATCCATTTTCCATGTTTCTTGTCATGTCATGTTGTTTTGTACAAACTGAATCTACCTGTTCACATTAATATACAGAAGTATTTTGTCTTGGTTTCCCCAGCAGAGTTCACCATTCCCAGAGCTATCCTGACGGGTCATGACTGTGAGGTGACGTGTGCGAGTGTTTGTGCAGAGTTGGGTCTGGTCATCAGCGGATGCAAAGGTCAGTACATTATGTTACGTATTTAGCAGATGTTGTTATCCAATGCGACTTACAAAAGGGAAGATCAACTTAAGCATCTGAGCTAAACTACAATAAACAAAACATGATCAATTCAATTCAAAAACACTGTTTTTATTATTATTATGATTATGATTATTATTATTATTATTCCACACAACAAATACACCGACAAATACACAGACACAGTATACAAAGAAACCCCCCCCAAAAAAACAGGTGGAATGAGCAAGTTGAGGAACCAGGTCCATAACCACTCACACAGGCCCCTCCATGCCCATCTTAACTGAGAGGGGTCCAGGCTGCTGCGTATTCAGCTACATTACCCAGACCCCCCTCCATGGACCAGGCCCCAACAGACCCATGCAAGGAACCTGGATACCCAAGCTACCTCCACAAATCAACAAACAAACACACACATAACAAATGCATACCTTAAACAATCAGCAATGTCATATTGATAGTATTCAAAAACACTTTATTCATCCCTGAGGGGCAATTTAAAGGTGCATAAAAGTAGCTTAAAAGTCTTTAAAAGAACAGTGCAAGTTACAGATGTAGATAATCAGTCACATGTTTAAAAAACAATACATTTAAAATAAACAACACATTTTAAAAACAAAATATTCAAAAATAAATAAAGAAATAAAAAGCTAGAGCAGTGCAGTGTGGTTGTAAAGTGCTTGAGTGCCTCAAAGTATAGAGTTAAGGAGCTGGACAGACCTTCAGCAGAGGGGAGACACTGAAATAAAATGTGAGTGGAGTTATGTAAAATCTGTTGTGCTGATTTCAGTGTCATTTCATTGCATAAGGTGGTGAGAGTAGGAACAACAACCTCGAGGAAAACTGGATGAAATACAACTGTAGCAACAGGGGAGAAAAAAAAAACATTTTTATTTCATCCAAATCAGGGTCAACTTTAAATATAAAGCTCTTTAAGAACAACACAGTTATCCAAGGTGTTATATAGTCATAAAAAACATAAAACACTCTCCCCTTATTGTTCTGTTTGTGCAGAGGGTCCTTGTCTGATCCATTCCATGAATGGGGACCTGCTGCGGACCCTGGAGGGCCCCGAACACTGCATGCGACCCCGCCTTATCCAGTCCTCCACCGAGGGTCACTGCATGATCTACTACGATAAGGGACTGTTTTGTCTCTTCAGTGTCAACGGTAAACTGCTGGGACACATGGAGGTGGACGACAGCATCAAGGTAAGAAAAAGTCCACGCTGCAGGACGGGCTCCACTGCGATAACACTGCTCTACATTTTGGTTTTTAGAAAGTACCTGCTTCAGACATTAAATACATACGTTAATGAGATGAAAGAAAAGAAAACTAATGACTTTAGTGCTGGTTAGTTCATGTTTTTAATATATATGATGGTGTGTCATTCCACATATATACAGGTTTATGTACATGTATACAATGGATGTGAAGTCCACATATGTAATGTACTGTATGTGGACGCCAGGTCCTAGGAGGTTAAAGTTACTTTTAAGGACTGATAGGGAGTCATATATGCAACACAGGCAGAACCTGACAACCTCCTTAATTCAACATGTTATTGATATCCAATATGTCCATGAGATACAGGGTCATCGGTCTTATTTTTTAATCATATGTAACTGTAACGTTCAATATCAGCCTCTTCTGAGCCAGTATGTAGCTGTAGATCTGAATCTATATTGTTGAACTATAACATCATCTGACAAAGCAAACACATTAATCACAGTGGTTGTAAGTATAATGTAAGCAGTGGATCACAGTCAGAAATGACAGAAAATACATACATTTCTGTCTGTGTGTGCAGCTTACATCAGCATGGAACTAAAATGGCAGATGGAATTGAGTCAAAACAAAACGGGAAAATCACAGACTTTGAAGATAACTCAAGAGTTTACAGTTGGCTGAAGTTTATACTCTTGATTTTTGTTGGGTTTTTTTTCTCTTTTCCCTATAGGCAGTTTTGAATCTGCGGCGCTATGATGTCGATTAGAAGTTTCTTCTTTGATTTACTGAGGAACAAACCAGGCAGATTTAATATTAATGTTCTGAATTATTTTTTGAATGGTTGTGTGATGTTAAGATGGATGTCACTGGAGATCTTAATTTATTGGCTTTTTACAAACATTATCGGGCCAGAACCAGTGAGCGGACATATGTGAGTGTGACTGTACGTCTGCACCGTATCATAGTTTTGTAAAAAAAGTCCTTTCACTGATTAAAGGCTTTTACTTATGGTCTGAGATCTGGTAAAGGTCTGCGTGCCTTGGGCCAAAATGTGGCTTCACATCTCTTTCTTTTTCTCACACACACACACACACACACACACACACACACACCAGAGGAAACGTTCCTTTTGATCCGCAGCCCTGTTGTCAGGTCAAATTGCGTCTGCGGCCGTGCTAGAAAACATTCCAGCCAAGTGGTCAGTCCTGGACACCTACGCCATTAACTACCCTCCGGCACAGGATGACACATTCCCCGTTTCCCACATTTCCTCCCTTGTGGCTGGAGTGACACGAGATAGTGGCTACTGCCTTTACTTTCCCGACCTTCTGTTTCCGGTTTGGCCTGGGAAATGTAAGCCGCCGCTGACAGACGGCCATGCGCCTGTTTCCTATTAAGAACGCTCCCATGCCCAGGCTCCTAAACCTGCCATCCAGCCTGCACCAAGAAAAAAACAAAAAAACACAACACAAATACAGCTTTTATGCAAGAACACAGACAAAAACAGGTCGACTGTCTTAAAGGGGAAATATTATGTCCATTTTCCACCAGTGAACACAGTTCCTTAGCGTCAGTGAACGTCTGTCACATGCTTTGGTTAAAATATCACATTAATGCAAATACAGCGGCTTCTTCAACCTGGAGAAACTGACATTTTCAAAACAGTTTTAGTGCCTCATGCTTTCATGCAAATGGGCCACAGCTGACTCCACCCCTCTCTTCTGACTCCGCCCCTCTCTTCTCTATTCAACTGAGAGGAAGAAGAGAAAGAAGTGGAACCTGAAAAAGTTGAGGCAAGGCAAATGTATTTGTATAGTACATTTCATGTACAGGACAATTCAAGGTGCTTTACACAAAAAACAGAAACAGAAGAAAATCAAAATGATAAAGATGCATTAAAAGACAATTAAAATTAAGACATAAAAACATTTTAAAGCAAATAAGAATCTAAGTTAAAGCTCCAGTGAACAATAATGTCTTCAGTTCATTTAAATGAACTGACAGTTTTCCTCAGACCTCAGGTATTAACACTAGTTAACACTAGTTAACACTAGTTAACACTAGTTAACACTAGTTAACAGTTTTCCTCAGACCTCAGGTAGTTTGTTCCACAGTTGAGGAGCAGAGTAACTGAATGATGCCGCACTTTGTTTCGTTCTTATCTTTGGAACACACAGTAAACCTGTTCCTGATGACCTATGACCTCAGGGCTCTGGATGCTTCATAGGGAACCAGTAGGTCTAGGATGTATTTGGGTCCAAGGCCGTTTAGTTCTTTATAGACCAGGAGTAAGATTTTGAATTCTATCCTTTGACCCACAGGAAGCCAATGTAAGGATTTGAGGACGGGTGTGATGTGGTCCAGTTTCCTGGTACTGGTCAGGACTCTGGCAGCTGCATTTTGGATCAGCTCTAGCTGCCTGATTGAGGCAGAGAAAAAGACATGAAGACGAAATGAAATAAAATCAGCTGGAGAGAATCAAAGTGAACAGAGTACTGAGATTAACAGCCCCGGTACCTTCAGGTCCTGGTCCGTTAACAGCCCCGGTACCTTCAGGTCCTGGTCCATTAACAGCCCCAGTGCCCGTTCAGGTCCAGTTCGTCTGAACCTGGGCCGGCCAGATGAGCCATGACACCACGGTCGCGGTGCCACCCATGGACCAGCCTGTCCCATCAACCCGGGTCAGACTAACCAGCGACCAGGACTCAGACCTCAACGCACCAGACACACATAAGGAAACAATAGAGAATAATGATGGGTCTGTGAGTCTGAGCAGAGGTGTGTGTGACCAGTACGTGGAGTTACCTGAGCTGGTGGGGTGGGGTGGGGTGGGGTGGGGTATTCAAATGAATGGATGCATGTGACGTACGAAGCATAGAAAATCCAAAACGGAGTGTTTCATCTCCCCCAACAAGAAATGGATCAGGAGAAAAGACTCTTTTTTTCATAATTTAAGGATCTCCACCCACACACAGATAACACATATTTGTGTGTGTGTGTGGGGGGGGGGGGGGGGGGGGTTCTATCATGGCATAGTTCAGTCGTATCATCACCATTATTTTCTAACATGTACTGAGCATTTTGAAACAAATCTGACTTTACTTGATTTTTATGTCATTTTTAGGTCCTCGTAGAACTTTGTAATTTTTTTTTTTCCCCTGAATTCCTTCATAAAAGGCAAAGCTGTGATTCCAGGATCATATTGGCCGCTGCTGGCCTGCTCTGCTCTCCTGCGCTGCTGTAAATTCCACTCATGTCAGACAGTATTAGGAAAATCCTAACATCTCTGAGTGAAGCTGCGAGAGTCTCAGCCCCCTTTAGTTCCACCCCTTTGGACTCCGACAGTATTTAGTGCACTCGTCTACATACCAGAATCAATCTTCTCAGCCTTTTGGAGCCTCAGCACAGTAGGACTCCGGGATAAATAAGTGTTTGTCCTGGCATGCAGTATCCACTCAGAATGACGGAGAAGGAAAGAGAGTGTACGTTGAGTGAATTTATAAGGGTCTGGAGTCAGAGGTTAGATGACAGGATAACAGTCAGCATCCTCGTCTAATAGCAGAGCAGAGTGACAGAGCCCATACTGAATGGATTACAGTCTTTTAAGCACTAGTATAACTCAGCCAGTGTAACTGTTCCTGCAGTTTTTTTCCCCCTGCCTGCGTCCGTGTAACCAGGGGGATTAACAGCGCCATAAATTCAACTTTTTTTTCTCTTTTTTTTTTTTTTTTTTTTTTTACCTCTTCTCAGCCACACAATCCACCCGCCGTTCCCTGAGAGAAGTAGGAAATATGGGCATTAAAAGTGCATGTGTTTCTGCTGGAGTCATTTTTTAGTCATCCGAGCCCAGGTAGCCATCTTAGCTCCCACTGAGTCACCGGCCATCTTATTTGGCCGCCCAGTGGCAAAGGGCTGATTTATAATGTCTGTCTGCAGCCTCCTACCTGGCCCGCCTGACATGTCTGCCAGCGCTGCCGCCTCCCGCTGAGCCACACTCGGGTCACAGAGTCTTTTAGCAGATACAGCACTACATTAATCCAGTCCAACAACTCCCAGACAGATCCACATTTCTTGCCTTCGTATCAGCCTGTTCGCGTATTGAACCCTGACATTAGGCGAAGATACCGTCATTAATCCGTTTTATACTGAACGAATGGAATAAGAACCGGGTCGTATTCAAGTCATTCATCGTCCCGTAAGCAGAAAAGTAATGTAATGCTTTGTGTGTCATCTTTATAGGCAGTTAAATACCAGCCTCACTCCCCTACGGTGGCCAACATCGAGTCACTGTAACAATAACGTCGGAACAAAGCTGTTATAAGAAAATAATTTAACCCTTTGATGCAATTATGAGAACTTTAGTCAAGATTTTTTTCCTAAGGGTTTTTTCTAAACTTTGTCCCTGCAGTAGTAAAGTATTTTGTCTTAAATTATGAATAATTGAGTCAGCATATAAAACAATTGTCTCATTTTAACATTAAGGATCATTTATCTCAGTAAATGAAATTGGCATTTTTTATTTTTTTTGTGAATGACAGATATTGTTAAACTGCTCTGAGGTTAAAATAACTCCATCTCCACTCATTTAAACTGTTTATTTGTTTATTGGGGATCCCCATTAGCTTCCACCGTAGTGGTTGCTAGTCTTCCTGGGGTCCCAGTTCAAAACATAGAAGCATTTATAGATTATTCACAACAGAAAATGTACAAATGATTCACAGTAAATACAGTAGCAGTGTAATAAAATAACAGTAAATTCACATATGGTACACCATACATATCAGTGTTCTTTTAAATGGATGTATTTATATTTTTATTTAACCTTTCTTTAACCAGGAAGTGGTGCCATTGAGTTACAATAACTCTTCTGTCAGGGAGTTGCATTACAAAACAACACAAACGACAAGAACAAGCCACAACAATGTCGCATCTAAACAAACAAAACACATCATTATGTCAGCCTATGTATAGACCAACAATTAAAAAAAAAAAAAAACAGACATCAAAACAACAAATCGAATTAAAAAAAAAAAAAAAAAAAAGTTAAACTAAAAAATGTAAAATTCAAAACAATTGCAGTGCTCGTCCCTGCTACAGTTACTGTTGGCCAGTATTTAAAAGTGCAATATGTTGTATTTGTATATGTACTAATGTGGAACAGTCTACCTCTTCCTCCTTGCAGTGGATTTTAGTTTATTCGGCTATATTTATTATTTATTATTGTATTTACTGTCTCCTGAGTTTTTAAACAGTAAGGTTCTTAGATAAATTTTTATGCACTTTTATACATAGTTCTTTTTCGGGTGTGTGTAAGAGGTTTTTTAAGCTGTTTTTATATAGTTCTACGTTTGCCTTGTGTTCTTGTTTTTATGTGAATTGACTCTGGGACCAACCGCACAAACGTTCCTATGTGTCCTAAATAAACATCTATTCTATTCTCTGGAAAAATGGTCAAATGTACTCAGTCATAACATAGTTTCTAACCTAATTTCCTTCAGTCCCTCAGCTTTTTTTCGTAAAGTGTTCCAGAGTTGCGAAGACTTGAATGAAACCGACTTTTGTGGTGAATTACTTCTGTGTGTTTGTGTAAAATCCCAGCGTATCCAAACCAGTCATTTTTCCCATTTTGCTCTAAAACAGTTGAAGCGCATTGATCATGATTGGTGAAATTATCTTTATCCCTGTTGTCAGATTAACTCTGAATGTTGATACACAAGCCAATTACAGCACATGCTCAGTTGGACCCACAGCACTCAGTCACGCTCCGTTCCCAGTCACGTTGGACCACGATCTAACAGAGCAGTTAGACCGGGCCGCCAGCGTACGACGTGCATCGCTTGTCCTCATTTTGTCAGTTTGGGAACCTTCACACGCCAATCTGCTCCTATCTTTAGTTTGTGTTCGACGACAATGAGAAACAGAGCAGTTTGAATTCAGTGCGCGGTGGGAAACTCCAGCAGTGATGTATATACAAGACATTATAGCTTCATTTAGACTGCGCTCCTACAATGGATCTTGATGATTTCCAAGTCAAGTCCCTGAAAATGACTCCCTACCAACTTCAAAAACACGTCGTCGAAGCTTAGTTTTTTTCCATTAAATGTGAGGCTGATTCAACACACATGCTGCCTTGAATCACTGCGGCGTGCGGAACATGAAAGACGGTCCAACCTGTGTCATAAAAACCCGCAAATGAGAAAAGCTCTAAATGAGCGCCGTCCACTTCTGGACGTCACATCGTGCCTCGTCATCTCATCGGCTGCTCTCGCCGTCTGATTGATGCTCCTGACTGTTGGAGTTTTTCGGGGTTCCACTGCGCTCGCGCCCGTAATAGACTCTTAACACAGGACTTGATTTGTGTACATGTGAGTCCCAGAGGAGCCGTTGAGCTGTTACAGTTTGTAGGAAAAGCAGATGAGACGAGTAAATCTCAGACCTTCACAGTGGGGAGCCATCTTTGTTGCGAGTCCGGGTCCGTGTACAGAAAATCCCGACGGATGGCGGCGCTGACCCGGGATCTTTTGTCGGATTACTCCAACTCTCAGTATGAGCTTTACTTTGACAAGAGAGATAAAGTAGTCCCAGATCCAGTCCTATTCCAAGACGATTTATGATTGTTTTTTTTTTTTTTTTCTCCAAAAGTCTTTTTTAGCGTTGAAGGACAGGTAATGGATAAATAAGATGGAGCGCGTCGGTCGGTGCAGGCGCTGGGCGGGTTCATGCTGCGCCGCAGGAAGTTCTGACCTGGATTATCTGTCTCCATGTTTTCCAGGCGATGCTCCTGAGCCGTGACGGACAGTATCTGCTGACAGGCGGTGATGGAGGTGTCATTTCTGTCTGGCAAGTCCACAACCTGAAACAGCTGTTCACCTACCCCGGCTGTGACGCAGGGATCCGCTCCATGGCCATGTCACATGACCAAAGGTAACCACAGCACACGCCACACACACTTAGTTTAGGTTATTTAGAATATTTACTTTTTAATGTATTTATTACACATTGGCCCTTTAGTACATTAGAACTATTTTAAGTAATGAACTGGATATTTTATTGTATTATCCATGGTGTGTGCGTGTGAATATATATATTTATATATCTTTTTTTTTTTTTTTTTTTTTTTTACTCCTACTGATATGTTGTCTTTTATGATATGGTGCTGATGAGATGCTGCTAAATGAAATTTCATTGTATTCACAATGACAATAAAGTTCTATTCTATTCTATGGAACTAAACACAATAATTCTACTTAGTCTTTGCAAATGAAATCAACAACAAACAAAAACAAATGCATGTTATTAGAAACAGAAACAGAATACTTTTATTGTCATTGTGAGACACAATGAAACTACATTTAGCAATGTCTCTGTAGCACCATAAAATCATCCATGAAATTATCAACAATTAATCATTAATAAAATACAACCTAATAAAAGCACTATATCATAAGACAACAGCATATCATAAAAGGCTGAATATAAATAAATAAATAAAAAGTGCTAAATAAAAGTGTTGACCACCTGTGCAACAGTCTGTTTATATTTGATTGAATTTATTTCAGTCATGGATGTGCATTTTACCAGCAGATATTGAAGACTCATCACATGGACAAAGTATATATAATTATTTTCTTATTGAACCACATGTGTTAAAGGTTTGGGAGTACATAAATATAGTTGACATTAAAATCACACCATTCAGATAAACATTGAGAACTTTAGATTTTGCAGGTTTGAGCCAAACTGTGATAATCCCTTTAAGCTAAATCTGCTAACGTTGTGGTTTCCTTCTGTTCAGGTGCATCATAACGGGCATGGCGTCTGGAAGCATCGTGCTCTTCTACAACGACTTCAACCGATGGCACCACGAGTACCAGACCAGGTACTGACCCGGCAGCACCAGTACCAGACCAGGCAGGTACTGACCCGGCAGCAGCCCCACACATGAACTCTTATCCAATGGCACTATCCTGTCTCTAACCTGATATCTGAATGTATCTTAATGGAAAAAGAAGAAGATGATGATGATGATGATGATGAAATCTGTCCTGTTATAGTAAACAAACAAAAAAAAAAAAGTGAACTATTTTTAAAAAAAGGGCATTGCTATATTTTGTAGATCAGATAGAAGATTTTCATATAAATCATAGGGTGGGGGTTGTGTTACTGTTCGGTGAAAAACAAATCTATTTTTAGCTGTAAGAGTCTATTTTCATCTCCTCTGAAGCAGAAAAGAGGATTTATGGGAAGCTAGTAATAACCTTATCTTTTCACTTCAAAATCCAAATGTTTGTGTTCTTTAGAGTGAGTGATTTTTATTTTTTTTTTCCTTCTTTTTATTTTATTTTTTTCTCTTCTTCTTGCAGTAGGCGCGTACGTGGGAATAATTATAAGCTTTCACTTTTGCTTTTTTTGTTGTTGTTGTTTTTGTTTTTTTTTGGTCATTTTGGCAACAGCAGGAAGATGTGAAACGTCCGAAGAAATAATAAACACATTAGAAAGAAGGATAACTAAAGAGGGAATATACATATACATAAATATATATAAATATATATAAATATCTATATATGCTGTTTAAATGTAGTCCTCCATATTTAACAGATGCAGTTCCATTTCCTCCGTATCTTGGTGTTTGCTCAGAGGTTGCGTTCGTGTGCATGGCTCACCGTTCATAAAACTCACATCATCTATCACGTTAGAATTTTACACTGAAAACAATCCCTGTATCAGTGATATTAACGAGCTTTTATGTAAAGACGATGTTAGGAAAACACGTCCACTACTGCCCTCCTTATTAAAGACGACTGAAGCGACCGCGGTAATAGAAATAGTTTTTATTAAATGTCCAGCGTTGACGTTTAATAAGTGTTTGAGCCACAGCTTTAGTTTGGTTCATCCCACCCAGTGTCCCCACAAAAGCTGAGCATCGTTTCTGAAGTCCTCTTTGAGTCCCGTCTCCGCAGCAGCTAACGGTAAAAGTGAGATGTGAAATGAAAGGAAGGACTTTTCTCTGTTTCAGACTTTGGTTTGTTTTTTGGTTTTAGTTTTGTTTTGTTGTTTGTTGTTTTTTTGTCAGGGTTGGAGTGACTGTCCAGGTTTGATTCAACTGTCGACTCGAAACTAGGTTTTTTTTGTTTTGTTTTTTTTTTTTTTCTTTTGCCCCTCTTTGATTTTGAAGAAACATTCCTAAAACGGTTTGTGCTTTGACGTGGTTTGGATTTCCAGTTTATTATTTGAGATCTACTGTTATCTATTATCTTTTTGTTTGTTTTTTTTGCAATCATTTTTGGAGTGTTTTGTGTGCTGAGTTCTGAAAATAAAATGGATTTTATAACTTGACATCTGGGTGTGTTTTTCACTAGGACAGTGTGTCTGTGTGTATTCATATCTTTATGGGGACATTGATGTTTATACAGTCACACCATGGGGTCCTCTGACACTATGGGGACCAAAATTCAGGTCCCCACTAGTAAAACATGTGTTTTTGAAGATGTGGGTTTACTTCTTTAAAAAGTATTTATGTTTATGTATTTTATGTATTTTTTTTTCTAACCACTGCACCACTGTGCCGCCCCAAAGCAAGTACCTTTATTATATTAACTGTTAAGATTCAAAATCGCAAAATAAAAAAAAAAAAATGCCACTTTAGTGCCTTGCTCAAGAGCACATCAGCAGAGTTTGCTGATGAGCTGATCATTTGAATCAGGTGTGTTGGAGCAGGGTGACATTTAAAACATGCAGGACAGTGGACCCTAAGGACCAGGGCTGAAGACCACTGATGGAATGAACGTACATGTAAAAATACTCATAATGAAGTGAAGCTAAACTGCGTCAGGATTCTGTCCATAAAGAATCGTCCAGTGTTAATTTGGTCAGAAACATTTTATTTAGTTTTAGTCTCATGACGAAAATTAAATTTTAGTTTTAGTCACAATTTAGTCATTAAATCATTTTAGTGTTAGTCTAGTTTCAGTTGACCAAAATTCATAAAATTTTATGTTATGAATTTTAGTCGACTAAAATTATGACAACCAATGTTTTTGTTTTGTTAAAAATTATTACTCGTCACTCGTCATCTGAACCCGCTTTATCCTCACTAGGGTCACAGGGGTCACTGGGGGCCGAATCCAGCTACAATAGGTGAAGGTGGGGTCAGAGGTCACCCTGTATGAGTCTCCAGTTCATCTCAGGGCTGAACATATATAGACAAACAATCACTGTCACTTTCACACCTATGGGTGATTTAACCAGTTAACCTATCAGTGCATGTGTTTGGATGATGGGAGGAAACTAGAGAAAACACGACAGACACGAGGAGAACATGCAAACTCCACACAGAAAGGTCTGGTGTGGGAATAGAACCAGGGACCTTCTTGGTGTGAGCCACTAGTGCTAACTACTGCACCTTTATTATATTAACTGTTAAGATTCAAAATCGCAAAATATAAAATGCCACTTTAATGCCTTGCTCAAGAGCACATCAGCAGAGCTTGCTGTTGAGCTGATCATTTGAATCAGGTGTGTTGGAGCAGGGTGACATAATTTAGTTGTAGTCTCATGACGAAAATGTTAAATAATTTTAGTCGACTAAAATTATGACAACCAGTATTTTTGTTTTGTTAAAAATTGTCACTCGCCATCTGAACCCGCTTTATCCTCACTAGGGTCCACACACACACACACACACACACACACCAGTTATTGGGGGGGGATAAATAATTTATCTCAGTAACTCCTGTATCTAAATCCAGTGGAAAATATGACATGATGAGGCGTTCAGGTGCAATTTTCAACTTTGTAAAATCTTATTTTCTCTTAATTCCCACAGCACCTGAAGGCAGCATAGGTCCACACAGCGCCCTCTACTGGTCAAAGAAAAAACCAAACGCCACAAACAAAGATCATTTCAAGTGTTTATTGCAGGTATATTTTTTTGCAGTGTGGGACGTTAAAAGCAGCAACTTTAGACTCATTCAACAGCTCGTCTTCGTGTTTAAAATCACACAAATTCCCCCGTTTCCAAACAAAGCATATGAATATGAAGTCTAGTTTGAACTACAGGAGCTTCAGCCTCAGGATGTGAAGGAGTTTATTCATGCAGCAGATCATCCTGACACAGTGAACCCCACACAGATCAGCTGACCCACATATCAGGCCCATATTTATGTTTTTTTTTCTCAAATATGTTCTTTTTTTTTTTTTCTCTGACATCATCGTCCAGTTCACAGCACGTCTGTGTTTTTGGAAAAACTGAAAGAATCTACATCTGACCAAGTGTAACTGTTCTCATTTCTAGTCCAAATATTTCATCACATATAAACTCAGACAGAATCACCTACAGAGCTACTTTATAATCATATATAACAACTGATTTATAGACAATAGATCTGAAAAATGTGATTTAAGTAATCTTACCAAGATCATTTTCACTCATTTATTAGTAGAATGTATTCTATTATTTGTTTTTTGCTTACTTTTTTCTCCCCTTTATTCAAGTTTTTTTTGTTTCTCTTTTGTTGTATTAAACATTAAAATTGTTTTTGCTTAATTCAAAAGACATGATTTTCAGTGGAAAATGGAAAATACAGAGGATAATATAATTATAAATGGTGATGGTATCACTTAACAAATGTTAAATACAGAGAAAAAATCCAATTGGAAAGTGACATAAATACAACACTGGGTCTTTATAAGTTAATTCAATTGATTTGATTTTTTGCTTATTTCAAGGTTTTTATTTATTTAGTTTAATTAAAGCATACAAATCTACCAATGGAACAAGTAAAAATGATCTTGATCAGATTTTCCAGATCTATTGTCTATAAATCAGTTCTTATTTCTCACTGTAAAGTTTCTCTTTAGATGATTCTGTTTTATTTTAAGTATTTGGATTAGAAATGTGAAAAATACACTTGGGTCACATTTATATTTTCATAGTCTGTCCACACTGGAAATAAATAATTTGTTCGATGTATTATTATTTATCAGGTAAACTGTCACCATTTTTATTTTCTTATTAAAAGTAAAGAAGATTTATTTAATTAGAAGTAAATTAAATGTTCTAACAATTTTTTTTATCATTTGACGGAGAGAAAAAACCCAGTATCGGCTCCAAATATCAGTATCAGCCTGTATCGTTCATCTGCTAAGGCTGATGTAAAAAGAAAAATGACAAACAAAAACGTATCAGTCCCAAAAGTCAATATCAGTCGATCAATATTTACAACAGGTGGAAAGTGTTCAGAACAAGTAAAAAAAAAACAAAAAAAACAATCATATTATTAGACAAAAGTTATCAGACAATAATTGACCCACAAACTGAACTGTTCCAAAAAGACTCAGCTGTAAACAGGATTTTAAAATATTCAAACTTATTTTTATGTGTAACAGCGATGGTGAAGTCAGTTCAGGAGCCAATATCTAGTCCAAAATGATCAGAAATAGAACTAGTTAAAACAACAACAAACCCCACCCCCTCATTTGACCTCATCTACCCTTTCTCGTGTCATTGTGAAATCACATTTTTAATGACTTTGACCTTTGACCTAGCCTAGTAAACTAGCTAACCTCTAGTGGCAAAAATTAATTTTGCCTGAATCGTTGGTCTAGCGTCGCTTCATAGACCCTCAGCCACGACTGGTCAAACTTTTTACAGTGATGTTCCCTTTTAGAAACATATTTTTAGTCCAGTACCTCCATGAACAAAACATATTTGGAAGAACAAAGAGGGACAGTGCTGTAACTTATATCAATTCCTATCTGATAATTTTATCTTTTTATCTCATTTTGTCTTTTAATCTCATGATTTTGTTTTTTTATTTTATAATTTAGATTTTTATCTCATAATTTTGTCTTTTAATCTCATAATTTTATCTTTTAATCTCATAATTTTGTTTTTTAATCTCATAATTTTGTCTTTTTATTTTATAATTTAGATTTTTATCTCATAATTTTGTCTTTTTATCTCATAATTTTGTCTTTTAATCTCATAATTTTGTCTTTTTATCTTATAATTTAGATTTTTATCTCATAATTTTGTCTTTTAATCTCATAATTTAGATTTTTATCTCATAATTTTGTCTTTTAATCTCATAATTTTGTCTTTTTATCTTATAATTTAGATTTTTATCTCATGATTTTGACTTTTTATCTCATGCTTCAATGTTGATGAGAATTGAGAAAAATACACTTGGTCAGACTTTAATTAATTTTTTTCCAGTGAATGGATCTAATACAGGTCACATGTGTGTTTAAAAAAAAAAGAAAAGTCAGATTTGAGCCACATTTGACTTGAGTCCAGAACAGTTCAGGTTGTGTTATTTTAACTTCTTTTCTACTTGGTAGATATTTGTTTCGTTCACTCTGTATAAAACAAAACATCTGCAGTTACTGTGAGGAAAACAGAAAATACTGGTCCAGGTTCTAACAGGTTCAGTGGGTTCACTGTCCAAACACTAGAAAACTATTCTGTCCTTCAAAGTAAAAGTCAGTAACTGCACAAAGTTCTGTTCAGTTGTTGTTCAGACCCAGTAGTTGTAGGTAGATTATTAGACATGAAGCAGTTATTGTTACTGTATATGAACTAGGTCTGTAAAAACCACAGTGTGAATGATATATGGATGAATTCTGATTGTGCTGAGTGACGGGAAGTTTAGACTTTTTATCTCATGATTTTGAGTTTTTATCATAATGACTTTTTATCACAATATTGACTTTTTATCTCATAATTTTGACTTTTTATTTCATGATTTATATATGCCTTATATATGAAAAACATTCCTTGACAGTTCACCTTATAGCACAGTAAATACATTAATTCCATCATGTGTTTCAGTCTAATACAGTGATCGACTGTAAGCTAATGGGGCAGGGTCCTAAATGGACATTGGTAAGAACACAGTAATGGTCTTTACTGCCTTTTTACTTTTCTTTACTAGTACTTTTTGCAGTTACTGTACAAACACTCAACAATTTTCTCCAAAACGACAGACATTTGAGATGAGATATTTTATTACATGATAAACAATGATTTGAATGTTGCAAAAAATATAATTTTTGCCAAAAAAAAAAAAAAAAAATGCAGTTACTGCCTTTTTACTCTGTAGAGCAGAATAGACGATGCACTAACACTGGACATACAGGTCACTAATAAGGTGTTAATTCTATGGAAATTTTGATGCAGTTTCATGATAATAATGCTTTGGTTTCTGCTTATTACATGTACTGGTGGTAAGTCTTAGTGGTTCAGTGAAGCTCAGAAAAGGTAAAGAGGAAAAGTTTCTACAAAGTACAGATGATATGAAGCCACGTTTGTAATTGGGATCAGTAATTGTGTTTGTATTCTGCCTTAAAATACTGAACCCTGATCTTAATTGCTCTACACTGGCTCCTCATCAAGTCCAGTTTAAAGTGGTTGTTGTCACTTCCAGAGCTCTGCACGCTCAGGCTCTGGCCTACATCATATAAACGCTGTGTCCTTATGTCACCAGCAGGTCTGAGCTCTGATCACGACCTGCGGCTGATTCCTCGTTCTAGGCTTAAATCTAAAGAAGACGTCACCTTTGAGGTTGTGGAACACTGTCCCACTCAATGTAAGATCTGTGGACACTGTTGACTTAAAGACTCATCTGTTTAGACTGGTCTTTGAGTTGTTGTTTTTATTGTTGTAGGTCTGTGTCTGTTTACATGATGCTTCCTGTTTTTACTGAAAAAAGTAAAACTTAAAAATTCTTCTTCAGTAGGTCACACATAAAAACATCTAGTTAAGTAAATTAAATTAAAATAACCTTAGCCCTATGCAATTTAATTTGGTTCACACAACTAGATTTTTTTCATGTGACCATAAAAAGTCCAAATTTAAGATGTTTTAAGTTGATTAAATATTTTAATTTTTCAGTGTATGTTTTATGCCTTTTGTTGTTTTATGTTTTTGCTTCTATTGCTTTTGTAAAGCACCTTGTCACTTTTATGCTCTAGAATGGAACTATATAAAGTGTATTATTATTATTATTATTATTATTATTATTATTTAGGATCTGAAACCCATGGAAACATGTCTATAAAATATACAGTTTGTGCTTAAACAAGGGAAAAAGCAGCCGGTAACCATGGTAACTAATAATGGCGAGCCAACCTGTTCAAGTTGGCTATCATATAGCAACCTAGCTAGCAGTAGGTTAGCTAGCAGGAGCAGCTATGTTAGCATACAGTAAGCTAGTGTGTTAAAGATAGGTGGAACAACAGGTTCATTCCATATAATTTCATTATCTTGTCACAAATTACATAAAAATTACCACCTTATTAACGACCTGTTACTTCTAAGAAGTGGTTACAAAAGCATTATTGCCATGAAATTACATCAAAATTACCATAGATTTACCACCTTATTATTTGTAATGTAAAGTGTTAGCAAAGATGCTATCCAAACTGTGGGCTGAAGCAGGAGGACTTAACAGTAGGACGTGTTTGTGTCATGAATAACTATTTACAAAAGACTAATCACATGGTATAATAATAAATAAAAGACAGAATTCACATTGAGGTGATACAGTAAAGCGTGACTTTCAAAGACCACCACTAAAAACAGTGATACTCAGTCCATTCCCTTCATTAATAAATACAAACGTCTATACAATCAAACTCCAGAAAAGCCTCATATCCTCCGTCTCTGGTCGTGGGATAAAAATATAGAGACAATGAAGACGCAGCAGATACTGGCTCAGGTTACAGCGACTGATGGAGAATATTTAAGCCAAAGGAAACGCTTCACTGTAAAAAAACCTACATCTGACCAAGTGGGTTTTTTTTATTATTTCTGAACAAAATATCTCATCAGATTTAAAATACAACAGAATGACCTAAACAGGAACTTTTCAGTGACATTTAAGAAGTGATTTTGAGATATTTGGATTAGAAATGAGAAAAATACACTTAGTAAGGTGTAGATTTATTCAGTGTTTAGACCAAGGGGGTCAAACGTACTTTAGGTCAGGGTCAGTTTATACTGTAAAACAAAAATATGAACCTGACCAAGTAGATTTTTCTTATTTCTAGTCCAAATATTTAGATAAGAATCTAAAAATGAACTTTTCAGTTGGATATAAAAGCTGGTTTATATAAAATACATCTGGAAAATGTAATTTAAAGAAATCTTACTAATCTTACTTTCACTTGTTCCATTGGAATTTTTTTCGGAAATCAAATTGTATTTTTTTTTATTAAATTCAAAATGTTTTGCTTGATTAAAGATAGATTTTTAATAAATACATATATATATATATATATATATATATATATATATATATGGCGCTTCCACTCTCTTTTAACTTTATTTTCTCTCAGCTCCCTCCATACTGAAGGATACTGACAACATCACCTTCACGGAAATTGAGTTAATAAAGTGTATTTACCAGGTTATTTTAATGTTTATCTCAAATGACCCGACTGACTGCAACTCAAATATCATTAAAAATATTTTTCAATGACCCCGCAACTGTGAATGACCGCGGGTACCCGCTCACTTTGGGTCAGCCCACGCATCACTTATACATATATAGTTTTTATTTTTCCCTTTAATTCAAGCATAAAATCTTCCAACAGAACAAGTGAATCTTGGTCAAATTTCTTTCAATCAGATTTTCCAGATCTATTGTTTATAAATCAGTTTTTATATCTGACTTGTGATGAGATATTCACACTAGAAATGATCAAAAATACACTTGGTCAGAGTTAGATTTATTTTTCAGTGTCGTCTTTAGTCTTTTCATTCAAGACCCTCAACTACAATAATATTTGTTTCACAAATTCAGGCCAAAATGGGAGGGGCCACATGTTTGACCCCTGTGGTTCAGACGCTCTCTGTCAGCTCCTCAGCAGGTAGAGGGGTGGGGGACGGGGGGCTGGAACGGGGAGGTGTGGATGGGGGTGAGGGGAACAGGGTAGGGTGGATGTGAGAAGGGGAGGGCGGGGCTTCTTGACTAGACGACGAACAAGGAAAGAACACAACAGGTTGGACGGGGGAGATGGGGGAGGGAGAGGAGAGTGGGGGTGGGGCTTCCTTGGTAGGAGAGGAGGAGGAGGTGGGGGGGGCATGGGTCAATACAGTGGGAGATGAACGGGAGGGGCAGGAGACAGGTGAGGAAGGGGTGAAACAGGTGGAAAGGGGCGGGGCTTCTGTGGACGAGCAGGGAGGGGCCGAGGGCGATGTAGGCGATGGTTGTATTTCAGGAGGGGAGGGGGCAGGTAAAGAGGGGAAGGGGTCAGTGGAGGGGGAGGGGGAGAACTGAAGAGAACCTATTGGAGCAGAGGGAGAGGAGGGGGGGAGGGAGAGCTGTGGAGCTAACAGGTCACTATTGGCTGGGAACTGAGAGGAGGCGGGGTTAGAGGAGTGGGCCCCAGCTGGACCAAGAGGTTCAGTGGGGGGGTCAGTGATGGGGGGACAGACCACACCCACAGACTGTGGGGCTTTGGGAGGGGGGCTTTCAGGTGAGGGCTGTTTGGTTGGAGAAGCTGGTGCTGGTTTTGTTGGTGAGGCTGGTTGAACTGGGAGTGGGGAGGGGGGGCCGGAGGGGGGGGGCGGGGATGCAGACTGAGGAGGGCGGCGCCTTCAGGACCCCCGGACTGTGGCGGCTGGTGATCTGGAGGGTCTCCTTATCTAGAGCTGTGTTCTGGAAAACAGGAAGTACAAGGTTTAGTGGATGGGTCAGGGGTCAAAGTGCCCCCCCACCCCCCAAACCAGGAAAAAGACAGGATGGAAAATGCACCGAAAAACACAAAACAGTGATTTTTAAATTAATGTCGACTTAATTTAGTCCTGGGGGGTTCTGATGGTTCTGGTTTGGATCAGTTCAGTTTGGTTCTGAATTAGAACTTTATCCATTTTATATATAAAGTTCTGTAAGTTATAAAAACAATTAAACTGATTAATTCACCTGATGTCATATTTATAAACTGTAAAAACATAATTTTTGAACAAGTGTAGTTTTGTCCAAATGTTTCATCACAGTTTGAAACAGAATCACCTCAGAACATCAAAAGTCTCAAAACAATAGTGATGTCATCCCGTCCCAACTACTGTGTGGGTCATGTGACTGAAACAGACAGAATATAATAAAAGCACTGTTTCTGTCGGTACAATAACAGGAACAGTTCTATTGTTTTTCACTTCTGTCCAAATATCACATCATTTGTAAAAGTAGAAAAGCACTTGGAGCCCCCCCCCCACCCCACTGACCATCCCCTATCTTTTATCACTTATTCCTTGTGTCAGTATAACAGGGTTCCTCTGCGCTCAGGGAAAGTTAAAAAAAAAAAAAATTATGCCATTTTAAATTAAATTTAAGACCAAGACGACAATGAACCAAAATTACCATGGGGCAGTTTTACCAACTGTTTATTTTAAATACAACATGACTTTTTGGTCCAGTTGCTGCTATATTCATGAACCATTTGCATCAAGAAGCATAATTTTAAACGTTGAATATAACACACGCCATATAAACACACAGCTCAGTATAGTTAAACACTAACATACAACACCCACAGAATCATTTACCTTCATTTTATACTCACCTTAAATTATTTTTTATAACATAGACACCCTAAATGTTACCACATACTTTTTATTTCACACTAACATAAATCTTACTAATGTCCACATTTTTAAGACTTTTGAAAAATACACCCTGTATGAGTCGCCAGTTCATCGCAGGACACATGAACTCATTCTTTTATATTTTGTATTTAATATATAAGTTTGTGAATGGATGAACAGGAGTGGTGGAAATGATGAGTGACTGGAAGCATCAAAGTTTTAGGGATATTGTCATGTTTCCTTTTCTGTTTTAGTCACATGACCCACACAGCAGTTAGACTGGATTACATAACTATTATTTTGATGATCTAATCATTTATTCAGTGAATATACAACCTTTCATCATCATCTAATACAAATCAAAGTCTGTGCATTTTCAATACTGTCCACACTGATTTGGGATAAAGACACAAAATGTTAATAATCCAGCTACGAGTTTCAAACCCAGTCATGTTTTCCACTGGATCACATTAAATATTAAATCAGCGATCACAGAAATCACTGATCCAGTTGATTATTTAATAATCGTTATGACTGAACGACACACACACGAATGGAAACAGACAAGAACAAACTATAACAGTTTGACAAAAAGACAGAACGTTTCACACATAAAAAGGCAAATACAGAGAAAGAACAAAGGAGGACACAGTTTTTATTTACAGGAGGAAACACTGGGAAAATAAATAATTTAAAAACATCTAAATCTGAACAAGTGGATTTTCCCTATTTCTGGTCAAATATCTTATCACACTTAAAATAAGACACAATCACCTAAAGAGGAACTTTACAGTGAAATAGAATAATTTACCAAGATAATTTTCACTTGTTCCCTTGGCAGATTGATTAATTTCTGCTTGATTTATTTTGTTCAAGATTTATAATTCTTAAAGATTTTTTTTTACCTCATTCAAGATAACAATCACGATAATTACTATTGTTGTTATTAATGATATTATTATTAGTTATTACTACAATATAATTTTTTTCCTTAATTCAAGATTTTTTTTTTTGCCTTTGCATAATTCAACATTATTTTTTGTGCTTAATTTAATTCAAGCTTTTTCTTTTGCGTAATTCAATATATATATATATATATATATATATATATATATATATATATATATATATATATATATATATATATATATATATATATATATATATATATATATATATATTTATTTATTTATTTATTTATTTATTTTATTTTTTTTTTTTTTTTGCTTAAATCAAGATTTTATTTTTGCTTAATTTAACCAAATAATCTACCAATGAAACATGTAAAAAAATGATCTTGCAAATATTCATTGACATCAGATTTTCCAGATCTTTTGTCTTATTTTAAGTGTGATTAAATAATTGGACAGAAATGATATATCCATATGTTTGCATCGTGCTGGTGTATTTTTTCCTCCACTTGTTGGTGTAAATGTGCAGAATGTCCTCCTTTGGCCTTTGTGCTCAGTAGCAGCAGAACAGATGAGGCTTTAGCGGTGGCTGTTAGTACATACCAGAGCCTTGGAGCTAATTCAGAGGAAGGTAATGGATGCGCGTGGACGGAGGGAGAAGCAAAAAAAAGGGACAGAGACCAGTCTTAACTCACAGCTCCAACACAAAAACACAGACAAACAGGCGTAGCGGCCAGAGGACATGTGTTCAAACACCGTTCACATCAGTACGAGTTACAAACTATGGCCAATGTGAAGGGACTGAACCGGAACATATTATTCCTTCGTTAGTTTTCAAAATAAAACCAAAAATAACACAACAAAACAAGTCGTTTCTTCATTATATGTTTCCAAAGCCGAAATGGAAAAAAACGGATAACAATGTCGTTTTTGTGTTTAAATGAATAATGAAAAAAATGGATAACGTCCGTTTTCTGTTTTATTCAATTTTGACCTGAAGTAAGTCGAGTAAACCGGAAATGACCTTTACCCGCAGTGACAAAGATGTAAACCTCCGTCCCCTTCCAGGAGGCTCATGGGACCTCAGGCCTGAGATCGGAAATGAACGAGTGGTATTTAATTAGAAATAACATATTAAAATGGTATCTGGTTTGTCATGTGCCCTGAATCACACACATGTTGTACCTCATAATAAATAATTATTTCAACTGCTTCTGTTAACCAAAGGCTGATTCATTTGCGAGTAAAACCCAATCATAATTTGGACTACACGCCTGGCGCGTAACTGACGTCACCAAGAACTCTACACCACAGCTGAGCGGAGTGTGACGTCACATACGCGACACATTGTAGTCTCTTACTAAG
The DNA here is from genome assembly GCA_020466265.1 of Siphamia tubifer. NCBI lineage: Eukaryota > Metazoa > Chordata > Actinopteri > Kurtiformes > Apogonidae > Siphamia > Siphamia tubifer. The sequence continues at coordinate 4,644,645 of CM035783.1, forward strand.
TCCACATAAAACCTAACGTTACGTTTGTTTCCTATCAAAAACGGTACCTATGCCACATCAAATATTTCTTATTAAACACTATCATATGTGAATTTCAGAGCACGTGTCAAACGGAATCATAATTTAGCTTGATTCGCTCCATTCACTCACTTTTTTGCTAGCTAAACACTCATGGACCGGAAGTAGAATTTGGGGAAACTAAGAGGGTCGCCTTCACACTGAAGATGTGACCACGGCGAACATTGGTGTTACATCACATACCATAATGATCTTCAAATTCGGTTGCCATGTTTCTTTGGGCTTTTAAGATTCATTTCCGGTTGACTCAATTTGCTTCAGGTCAAAACTGGATAAAACAGGAAACAGCCGATATTCATTTTTACTAATATTCATTTAAACATAAAAATGAAAACACATGAGTCATTATAGGTTTTTAATTTTGGTTTTGGAAACAAATAATGAAGAAACGAGTTGTTGTTTCGTTGTCTTATTTTTGTTTTATTTTGAAAAACGAATGAAGGAATGATACACGGATTATTCTGGAACATGTTTTAGACTCTTGTAGAAGCAGCAGTGAGTGTTGAGCTGCGTTCACAGCAGTGGCTGCAAAGCTTTGGTAGGTTTGGATGGAAATGGGTTTGAACAAAAAAAAAAAGTCTATGTTTTTATGAATGAATCCCAGAAAAAGACCAAAAATCACTGATGAATCTATTAAAGTGACCATAATTATTGGTGTTTACACTGGAACAACCTAAATCTGACCAAGTGTATTTTTGTCATTTCTAGTCAGTGTATGTTTATTAACTTGTCACCCACCTCTCTTTCTCTCTTTCACCCACGGCAAATGTGGTTTAATTAAAACCCAAATAAATAATTAAAAGTCATGCCTCAATGATGAGATGCAATAAAGTCTTTTACAATGAGACAATTCTGAGAGGCAATTTTTTCCCCCATTTCTTTCTTAATTCAAGGTTATTATATTTTGATTAATTCAAGCAACAACAAAAAATCTGCCAATGGAACAAGTGGAAACTATATTGGCAAGATTTCTTGAAATTTTCCAGATGTATTGTATACAAATCACTTCTTATATCTCACTATAAAGTTACTACTAGGTCATTCTGTTTTATTTTAAATGTGATTAGATATTTGGACTAGAAATGAGGACAAATACATTTGGTAAGGATTTTTTTCCAGTGTAAAAATGAAATAACATATGTTTATTGGAGATCATAATTCAATAAGATATTTTACCCGAATGAAAATCCACTAAAACCCTGAACCAAGTAAATGACACTGAATTTAGTAAAAAATAATACTAATATTTTTACTCACTATAAAAGTTAACAAAGCATTATATTCTCCATAACTATCCCTTTTTAATATTAAAGTTTGCCTAAGAAAACCACAGAGGTTGGAGGATAATGATAATAGAACAATGAATTTAAGAAGTTTGGTCCATTCCTGGGTTTTATAATCAATAAGAAACACAATAAAACCTGTAAAATCCTAATTCCAAAGCAGAAAAGCCACAGAGTTTGCATCCATCTCTGTCACTTCAGTCCTAACTCTGCAGTTTGTAGTTTTTACCACCAGAGGGCGCCACGTGATCATTAAACTGCACGCTGATGCTGATGCTCTGAGGGCTGGTTTTTCAGCAAATATGCAGTTATCATATTAATTAATTATACTTTAAATCAACCCTCTGGTATCCACGTGTAGTTTTTATGCACACTTTGCATTTCATGTTAAGTTGTTAATTTTTGCAGCATATTTAAACTTCTATTGACTAACTAAAATGTGTAGATTGTAAACACAATAAAATGACCAGACTAGCATCTGCCTCCTACAGTAAGTGTTACTAAAATGCATTATATTAATTATCTGAGGTCTGGTGCAAGTGTTCATATTTTTAAGGTTAACTGAAAACTTAACTTAGCTTTTAATACAAAAACTAAAACTAAAATAATTTTAACATTATTTAATTCTGCTGTTTTATGTATTTACATTTATTTTATTATTTTGAGTCTTTTAATTTTTTAAAATCTTTTAACTGCGACTACAACTGTGGGATAATGGGGGGAGGGGGGGTCTGATATAAAGGGCTATGAACTACATGCACCATGGATGAAAAGTGCTGGTTGAATGAAGTTTGATTAATTTATTGATTATAACCACTATTTTTTATTTTATGATCCATAAGACATTAAGGCATAATTCATGCAAAAAAAAATAATTATTTAAATAATGATAATATGTTTCATGTACTGTAGTATTTTTTGGGGGGAGTCATTTATTTAGTGTTTTTTGCATCTAAAACATTTTTTCATTACAAACACAACATTTAAAATGTTTTAAAATGATACAGTTATTGAGTATTTAGTATTTTTATTTAAAGTTTAAGTTGATGGAATAGAAAAAATTTAAATAGTTAAAAAAAAACCTCATTCCACAAGTTTATGTTTAGTAAAGGAAGGATACCCGAGGGTTAAACTAAATCACTAAAAAAGACCAATCAGCAGTAACAGAGAGGGATACAAATGGATTCAGTCTCACATTAATCGTGCTTAATTTGATCAAAGACAAGAAAACAGTGTGAGACAAATAGACTTTTACATCCTGAGATTGAAACAGATGAAATGAAGTGTAGGAGGAAAAAAGAAGTTAGACTAGGGCTGCACGATATTAGAAAAAAATGACTTTACGATTGTTTAATAGTTTAATATATATTGTGATATTAAAAAATCCTCAGGAGTAAATAACAGCAGTTTGGTGATGACGCAAACAGTCGACACAGAACATATGTTTGTGTAGCATAAATTAATCATTATGAATACATTAAAATTAAAAATAAATAAATGAATAATTTGATTAAAATTAAACATTTAAAAATAAAATAAATTAAATTAATTAAAAAATAATAATTAATAAATTAATTAAAATTAAAATTAATTAATTAATAAATAGTGTAATTAAAATGTAAAATTCAAAAATAAAGTAATTTAATTAAAATTAAAAAATTAAATAAATGAATTAAATAACCAAAACTAAATATAAAAATAAATACATTTAATTAATTTAATTAGTAAAAAAATCTACAAATAAATTAAATACCTTAAAATAAAATTAAAATAAAAAAATAAAATAAAAGAATAAAAATAAATATAAAAACTACATTAAATATAAAAATAAAATAAATAAAATAAAATACCAATATGTCTCTACTATCACTCCCACATACATTAGAATGTCCATGTATATTGTGTATATTGTGCAGCTCTAGGTTGGTCATATGTTAAGAGTGTTAGTGAAGTCCACAAGCCTGAGGAGAAAACACAAAGTGAAGGGAGAACAGGGTGGGGGAGTGGATGGGGGAGGGGGGAGTGGTTATGAGGGAGGACAGGAAGGGCGTCGGCTCGATCAGAAGGAAGGAAACATGGTGGTGATGGGGGGTGGGGGGGTGTGTACCCGGCTCTCTGCTCCAGGCGTCCCCTGTAGTCCTGGGTCGGATGTGAGGGAGGGTCGGGGGGGAGACAGAGGAAGAGGATGTGGATGTGGATGAGGAAGATGAGGAAGATGAGGAGGAGGAGGAGGAGGAGGCCAGGGCCAGCGTTTACACCTCAAACTGTCAAATGAGATTTACAAACAGCATGAGCTTCTGCAGAGTGAAGAAGACGTGTCATCACAGACCCCCCCCCCCCCCCCCCCGAGACAGGCTGAAGAAAGTGGGCTACAGGCTGGTGACGGCGTGACCTGATGAGATGAGAACAGGAAGTAGAACTGTGTGACAGGAAGTGATGCAAGTGAAGGCCTGAGCAGATGTGGGTGGAAGGATGTGACGAGTGCAGACTGAAGTTTAGACCCACGTGGGGGGAGAGAGAGAGGGGGGGGGGGTAAAGTGGGACGGCCCCATAGAAAAATAACTTATAAATAATAATCCAGATGTTTCTCTTTGTTTTAGTGTGAAAGTTAAATGACACTGGAAAAACTGTAATTGTACCAAAGTGTATTTTTCTCATTTCTAGTCCAAATATACACTTAAAATAAAACAGAATAATCTAATGACGAACGTTACAGTCAGATTCACAGACAATAGATCTGGAAAATCTGATTTTTTTTTTTGCTTAATTAATGCTTTGATGCATATACTAGTCCACAGGTGTCAAACATAAGGCCCGGGGGCCGAATCCGGTCCACCAAAGGGTCCAAACTGGCCCGTAGGATGAATAACAATAAATGCGGAATTGTGTAAAACTTCTTTTAATTCAAGTTCTACATAAAGAATAATTAGATCTCAGTTGTGGTAGAATAGTAAAATATGATCATAATTACCTATAAATAATGAAAACTGCTGATTTTATCATTGTTTTAGCATAAAAATAGTAAAATTACATGAAAATCTTTATATTAACAAACTAAAATAAATTTAAAAATTAAGCCAAGAAAATCTACCAATGGAACAACTAAGAATTATGTTGGTAACATTTCTTGTTCTTTAAATAATATTTTCCAGATTTATTTTCTATAAATCAGTTCTTATATCTCACTGTAAAGTTCCTCTTTAAGTGATTATGTTTTATTTTAAGTGTGAAGAGATATTTGGATAGAAATGAGAAAAATACTCCTGGTCAGATTTATATTTTTTCCAGTGTACATAGTCTTTTCATGTGTTTTTATTCATTTAATGCAGTCTGACAGGAGGGTCAGTAAGAAGTACCTGACCTGTTCTGTATAAATCATCTTTTAAAAAGGATACCACTTCTATAAAATACACATTTTTAGCTAAAAAATGAGCCGACTTTATAAATATGTTCAAGTTACAGTTTTCATGTTGATGTTGACTTTCCCCTCAGTTTATCATTAACACAATTATGAACATTTTAAAGAATAAAGTAGATCTATGGATAGAACACACAGAATATTGATCAAACTGCACTTGTATTTCTTCACTTCACTTAACTCTCATTTTATTGTGAAAGGGTAGTTTGTAAATGTGACTATTTTATTTTTTCCACCCTGAACCAAGGAGAAATTCTGTAGTTATTATTATTTCTAGTTTATTCTGTGATTATTTTTGGTTGAGCTGTTTGCCCTGAACATCCTCGATCGTTAATAATTCTGCGTTGGGAATGTGGGTCAAACATTCGCTGTCGTGCTATAAATGTTTGGAAATAGGTCCGACATGTTCAATCCAGCGCAAACACCAATTATTTACCACTAAACCTGCGTAAGAACCTTGTATTGAAGTCCCGTCATCTCAAAGGTCAAAAGATTTACATTAAAAAAAAAAAAAAAAACAGCTGAATTTAGTGGTGTTTTATAGGTTTTTTGTAACCAAACCAATGTAATAAAAGCTTTTTAATTTTTCATATATAAAAGAGTGCCTTGGAATTTCTCTTTTTTTTGTCTTACTCTTAGTTTTCCCATCCAAAGAGCACCTCTAATTATTACTTATTGTGAGTCCAGGTAGCGCTCCTGTAGCTAACTTTTTTTAAATTTAGCGAGTGTTGGGTTTGTCTCCATTTTCGGCGTCTTACCATGATGACCGACACCCCAGCTGTGGTGGCGTTGTGCTTTGGCGCAGCGTTAAAGTGCGTCTTCAGTTTACCTGTCACTTCCATCTTCATGTTGTTGTCGATAACAACTTCATCCTGCACACACACACACACACACGAACATACAAATCATTATCTGTACTGAAATTTCACACAGAATTCCACTATGAAACAAAAAATGCAGGAGATAAAATATACAAAATATGCTAAAAATCAACTAAAATTCCCCCCAAAACTAAACTAGCAAAAAAAGCTATGAAAAAAAACAAAACATATTCACAAACTCTTCTAAAATACAGAAAAAAGTATCCCAAAAATGTGATAAAATATCCAAAACATAAACAAAGATATGAATATATATGCAATTAAGCTGTTTATTCAACACCTTCATCAGTTTCAACTAAACACCTGAAAATAAAACAACTGTTCCATTTAATTGCATTTAAATTTTTTAGCAGATTAATCATGATGATGAATTAATCTGCATTAATGCATTAATTTTAACAGCTGTTTAAAAAAATAATCATGTAAAACTTGACAGATAATGTAATACAGAGTTCTAAATGTTATGTTTTTAGAATCTGAGAATGTTGTATATACTGGATTAGAAACAACACAATGGGTTCTAGGTAAAAGGGGGCGTGGCTTAGGAGGTAAAGCCATGGTGTAGAACTCTGGACAGAAAATATATATGACATTATCTGTTTAGTTTTACATTATCAGTTTTGGGGGGAAAAGTGAAACAAAAAATGTAATAGATCCCCAATAATGTAATAAGATATTATTACATTATTGGTAAAAAATGTTATGACAATATCAGTCAAGATATTTTATTACATTAGTGAAATTATGACATTATTGGACATTTTCGATCATATCAAGTGTAAATGTTATTACGTTTTAAGGAAATGACTACAGTATAGTGGGCTACATACCGTAACCCAAGGGTGGGACAGGACGTCATGTGCTGTGTATCGAGCCTCGACATTGACCTGCAGCATCTTTCCAATCAACTCCTGAAACAAAACATTTAAAAACACCGTCAGGAAATTAATCACAGTTGATTCTCTTTTGTTTCTTGACCTGTTCCAAATAATACACTGTTACTTTTTATGACTAACCATAAATTAAACCTATATAAATATATATAAACATAAAATGAACCCATATAAAACAGTAGGAATCAGTTCATATCCTGCAGGATGGAGGTCAGTGTTGGTGAATGGACCAGACCAGACCAGACCAGACCAGATGGTCTGTTGTGGTACAAACCCACTTGCACAAACTGGACTTGAACCCAAACTGACTGTATAGTGTGGGTTCAGTTGCTGCTTCACATCCGTCCCAGACTTCATCCTGGGTCTGTGCTCCATCAGAACCATGTCAGTTCATTTATCATCAGGTTTTTCTTCATCTTCACACCCGTCTGTGTAATGATAAGTGCTAACAAAGGTGTCACCTATAGATGGCAGTGTTGCCGCAGTAGACCCCTTATAGACCGTGTGTGTGTTTTTGTTCATCATCATATGGTGAACATGGGTACTGGTTTTCATAACTAACTTCACGAGGGCGTGATCTGACCTAATACAAACTATTGTCACTTTTCTAGGGGGCGCTGTAGACACATTTCTTTACCGACTTTTACGAAACTTTTAAATACTCGTAGTTTTTCACACTTCTGAAGTGTGTGCAAAATTTGGTGAGTTTTCGTGCATGTCCAGGGGGTCAAATTAGAGGTCAAAGAGCTGAATCACATCAACCTGCAAGCAGTATCAATAGACCCGTGCACCCGACGTGGGACATGGCGAAGGTTGATAGGTTAACTGGTTAACTAGTTAACTGGTTAATCTAAATCACCCATAGGTGTGAATGTGACAGTGATTGTTTGTCTATATGTGTTTGTCTATATATATAGATGAACTGGAGACTCATACAGGGTGTACGAGTAACGAGTGATAATTTTTAACAAAACAAAAACACTGGTTGTCATTTTTTTAAAAATAAAATCTAAAATAATTTTAGTCGACTAAAATAATTTTAGTCACAATTTAGTTGTTAGTTTAAAATAATTTTAATCGACTAAAATTCATAACATAAAATTTTATTAATTTTGGTCAACTGAAACTAGACTAACACTAAAATTATTTAGATGACTAAATTGTGACTAAGATTAAAATTAAATTTTTGCCATGAGACTAAAACTAAATACAAATTTTCTGATAAAACTAACACTGGACCATTCTTTATGGACAGAATCCTGACACATGTACGTTCATTCGATCAGTGGTCTTCAGCCCTGGTCCTTAGGGTCCACTGTCCTGCATGTTTTAGATGTCACCCTGCTCCAACACACCTGATTCAAATGATCAGCTCATCAGCAAACTCTGCTGATATTTTAGTCGACTAAATCATAATTAATGTAATTCATAAGTAATGTCTAAAGTGAACACCTCTACATCCATAACAGTGCACTGCACTAAAGGAAGAGCTGTTAATGATCAGGTGCAGAGCTCCTCTTGTCCCTTTAATCACTGGTGGACAGGTTGGACTGGTGTCCTTCAGCCACAGAGGGTCATTCACACTAAGGCTTCACACCTTCTGAAAGCAGCTCCAGGAACAGAAGCTCTGTCACTGATCCAGATAAGGCTTTGATATGGAACACCTACAGAACAGGTGTCAAACATGCAGCCTGCAGCCCAAAAATGGCCCCCAGTGGCTCCAGTACGGTCTGACAGATGGATTTGTTTAAAGTACAAATAATGACTGAAGCATAATATTGCTAATATTGTACACATTTTTCTTCTTCAGACATTTCAGGTTGATGTTATTCAGGTTTTTAAGGATATTCTGTAGATGTGCACATTTCTATAATGTTTTAGTAGTTGTTGGTAAGATTGTTTGAAAATGTAGATTTACCTGCCCTTTTTTTAAAAAAAAAAAAAAAAAAGGTTTCTGCACGGCTCTGTGGAAACATATGTCTGTCTGTCTGTCTGTCTGTCTCTCTCTCTCTTTTTTTTTTTTTCTCCCCAAGGTCCAAACCTTTGCTGAGTCTGTGATGTTGTCCCAGAACGGACTGGGGAAGTCCAAATGGCCCAGAAGGATCTGGTCAAACAGGTCCTCCTGTAGGTTACTCTCACTACAGAGAAGGCAACACACACACACACACACACACACACACACACACCAAATTAATCAATAATAAATAATGATACTAGGGTTAGGTTAACACACCCTTACATTAAAATGACAGACGTAGATTAATTTATTACTAAAAAATGTGCCATAAACCTGAATGTTCGCTAAATCTGATCCACAACCTGCATCTTTATGGGTTTATTGTTTAGAACTCTAGAATTCTGTACCATTTATTGTTCAGTTATTCAACACTATTATATGGAGCCACAATGATCCACCTTCAAAACAATAATGAATCAAACAAATGGTCCAGAGGCTCTTATTTTGACATGGATCCAGCTGATGTCAACACATCAACTGCCTCTATATGTGTCAAGTTTACAGTGAATTGAAAAAAAGAATGCATGTTTTTATAGTCATTTGAACTTCCAGTCATTATAAGTACACGGATGAAGAAAAAAGGTTTTATAAAGTCATGACATTTTTTTTTACTTTGACCTACTTTACCCAAAATGGAACCGCATCTATTCTGAGTCAGTAGTAATCTATAAACCTAATTTCCTATTAATTCAAGCAGTAGTTTTGCTGCTAGAGTGTTAAACACATAAACTGATCAAAAACAGTACCCCTTCAGTCTCTTTTTGGGGGTCAGGGTACTAATTGTTCAACAGAAACTAAGTGTACTAGTCATCGTTAAAACTGATTGTTACATGCACACATTCCATTGTTTCTAAATTTCAGAAGTGTTTGTATAATTACTGTTTTAATTAAGAAGCTGTTAAATGTATAAAATGATAACATTTAGATTTTTGCTGAGCTTCTGCCTTTTCAGTCTTTACATAATTTATAGTCAGTTGACTGAAAATTCACCTGATTTTTTAGTATGTTCTGTATAATAAAAAATAACTGAATAAACATAAACCTGGACCTAATTCTAACCATTTATCAGATTAAACATCCAGTTAAACATGAAGAAAGTACCTTCTAAACGGAGGGAAACCACACAGAAGGATGTAGGTGATGACGCCAGCCGCCCAGATGTCAACCTTCAGACCGTAACTATGGAAACAGAAGACAGACTCTTAAGTACAACACATGATATATGAAAAGACTTCGATTGTAGTTCAGTATCAAGGATTTGAAGTAATAATCATATTGATAAAAAAGCATCATCACATCCACACACACCCACACTGGTTTATTCTAGAAACTACTGACAACATTTTCCTCTGATTAAAATAAAACGCTGTAATTTTCAGCATCTCATTACAGAAATGACAAACTGATTCATTATGTACTACAGTTTCATTGTGTTGTGTATGTGTGTGTATATATATATATATATATATATATATATATATATATATATATATATATATATATATATATATATATGAGTGAGACAGTGAGTGAGTGAGTGAGTGAGTGAGTGAGAGTGAGACAGTGTATCAGTGAGTGAGTGAGACAGTGAGTGAGTTTGTGAGTAAGTGTGAGTGAGTGAGTGAGTGAGTGAGTGAGTGAGTGAGTGAGTGAGTGAGTGAGAGTGAGTGAGACAGTGTATCAGTGAGTGAGTGAGTGAGTGAGACAGTGTATCAGTGAGTGAGTGAGTGAGACAGTGAGTGAGTTTGTGAGTAACTGAGTGTGAGTGAGTGAGTGAGTGAGTGAGTGAGAGTGAGTGAGTGACTGAGTGAATGAGAGTGAGTGAGTGTATCAGTGAGTGAGTGAGTGAGTGAGACAGTGAGTCAATATGTGAGTGAGTGAGTGAGTGAGTGAGTGAGTGAGTGAGTGAGTGAGTGAGTCGTTTCATATAATAACTTCTTATTTTGCTGTTTCACTTCTCATTATTTCTACCAGTTCTTCTTCAGTGATAAAGGAAACTAAAGGAAAGCTGGTCTCACTCCGTAACATAAACTTATGGTAAAATTATTCGAGTGTTTTCATAAAGTCTGGTCCCAGTGTGTAGGTAACTGTCCCTTAAATTCCAACACATCTTACCCAGACTCAGAGATGATTTCTGGTGCTACATATGTAGGTGTTCCACATACAGTGTATAAGGGTCCCTCCACCACTGTGGCCAGACCAAAGTCACCCAGCTTCAAGGACTTGGTTCCGTCCTGGAACTCGAACACCTACAACACAAAGTCCAAAAGCTCAGTTCACGTCTGTGGAATAAATAAATAAATAAGTGTAAATGTACACACCAGCAGGTTCTCTGGTTTAATGTCTCTGTGGACGATGTTCATACTGTGCAGATACTTCAGAGCTCCAGCCAGGTTATAGACCATAATACTCGCATCACGCTCTGTGTATTTGGCCGAAGATGTGATGGCGTCAAATAAATCACCACCCTGTGACAAGATGTAGATTGGATTAATTATATTTATTTGACATGGTGGTAGCATTGAAACTCTAACATACACAGTAAGTGCGTTTCTGAATACAGTTTTTTGTAAAACAATAAAATTTTGACAAAGTTGACGTGTTTCCATTGATGGTTGTTCCAGACAGGAGCAAACTATGTTCATCAGTTGTTCAGCAGTGTTTGTGGATGCTACATGCAGGCGCACAGCTGTTAGCAGTGACAACGTACATTGATCGCTAACAATCACTCATTCAAACATGTACTGTTTTGAGAAGAAACACGTATTTTGTTGACCCCAGGAAACCTGCTGGGACTACTTTTGCTTTGATCAAAGTGCAGTATGTACTATTATTATTTATGTTTTCCCACCATTTGTCATATCTAATTATAACAGATGTTAGTGTTTGTAGCACTACTTATTTGTTTTTTAATCAAAAAACAAACTAACATGTATACAAACCAAGCGTATTTGTTTGTGTACATTGATAAGAGTATGACAATGAATTTCAATGAAACAAAAATGTGCAATTAAACTGTGAATAATCGTGAGTTAACTATTGCATTTATGCTAATATTAAATATTTTAATCGATTGACAGCACTAATATATATATGTTTTGCTCCTTTTTAATTGATTTAAAAAAATTAAAAAAATGTCCAAAAAGCAGTTACATAGTCAAAACTCTGGAAAAACACAGTGACAACACGATTTCACATTTTAATTGTGGCGCAAATGGTTGGATTTTTATAAACATTTCAAAGAAATAATTAATTCAGAGTGTGTTACTATAGACGTGTCAGAGATTAAAGGGTTAAAAAACAGTAGCACATAATCTGTCAGCCATTACGGTTTAGAAGTCACTTGCACAACCCCCCCCCATCCCAGAGGTAAAGACACTTGTAGTAAATTAGCACTTTGCTCGTCCATAACAGCTCTCAGGTTACTCATTACACTGAACATGAGGCTGATTCTATCATTTCCACTGAACCTGATCCTGCTATTAGAGCCTGCACTACCTTGACCAGCTCCATGACCAGGTACAGCTCCAGGGGCGTGTCCACCTCTTCAATCAGCATGATGATGTTCGGGTGTTTGACCTTCCGTAGCACAGCGACCTCATTCTCTATGAGGTGCTCCTGCAAACACACAAATAATCCAAAATAACAATGTAACCCTAGACTCCGGAACAAAGGATTTGTAGTGTGTCATTCTGTTAATAAAAAAAAGTACCGCATTGTTGATTGGATTTCAATTGGTGTTAAGTCTGTGTGAGATTCAGAGTGTGACACAGTCTGCGTGTGAAAGTGTGGAGATCATTGGAGTTCGGCGATGAATAAAACATTATTGGTCTAATTTAACTTTAAGGGATAACAGGGTCACACAGGAAATAACTGAGCAGTGAGAGGGTGTTAATAATACTCAGTGGAAAAACATGTCCTTTTTTCAGTGATGGAAGACATAACAGAATTTAGATCCTCTGTGAAAATACTGCACTATTGACCACAAGTATTGTTTTTTATTCATTTTATTTGTTTAATAGTCCAGCTGCAAAACTATTGGTTGGCTTGACACCAATATATATATATATATATATATATATATATATATATATATATATATATATATATATATGTATATATATATGTATATATATATATATATATATATATGTGTGTGTGTGTGTGTGGGGGGTCAGGGTTTGTTGTGTCTGGAAACACAGAATTTTTTGCACAAGAACACACAAAAAAAACACTGACTCACTACTGAGACTTTTCTTCATAAATAACACAAATCAACACATTTGTAGATGGTCTTCAATGGGCTGGAAGAAGACATAATGCAGTAGAAGTACACAGTACACAGTTATATAAAACAGACCCCCCCCCCCCCCCACACACACACACATTTTACCTGATTTGCACTATCTCTTATTATTATGAACACACATTTTTGGTTACTGTGACCTTTGACCTACATTCACCAAAATTGAATGGGATGTATTCTGGACCACCTCACAGTCACACCTTTCCTGAACATTTCATGGAAATTGTTCCAGTAGTTTTTGCATAAAGACAGATAAACAGATTGACAAACAGACAAACTAAACCAAACAAACCCTTTGAGAACAGGGGGTAATAAAACACAAAAAGACATGCAAAGAAATAGAGAGAGGTAGACCTTTCCAGTGCACTTGGCCTTATCGATGATCTTCAGTGCAAACTCTTTCCCTGTGGACCTGAACAGAAATGATGCAATTAGAGAAACCAATAAAAAAGGCACTGACTCTGCAGCAATGTGTTTAATTCACATTTACTGCTCACTGGTGAGTGTTCGTTACACTGCGCAGAAACACTTCCAGAGTAATTGGAACCGTATGTTAGCTCGACTCGCCAGGTTTATATAACAAATTACAGAGCAGGTACAGGCAGGCTAACAAAAAAACTCTGGAGGAGACTTACTCTGCTGATGTGTTTAGATTATTTTTTCTTACAGATGAAGAAAATAAATGAGCTGAAAGGGTCTTAAAAATACCCAGTGGAACTTATGATTACCAGGAACAATATGCAGCAATTTTGTACATTTTATTTACAAGATGTGTTAGCGTGACAACAAGGACTGTACTACTTTTAGCTTTGAGTATAACTGATGGGGTGTATGTTCAAACAGAGGAAAAGTGTACTGTTTACTCTGGTTTATTACACGTAACAAACATGTTGTCATGCTGTGTCAGAAGGGGGCGTGTCCAGTCAAATAAATGCAAATATAATTGCAAAAATAGTATGTAGTATACAGTCTTCCATGTTGATAGTTGCAACGAAGGCAAAACAGGAAGTGGACACAATTGATTTCTTCCGGTAGACGTCAAGAAGTCACATGGGCGTTCTGTCCAATCAGAACTCTCTGTACTCCCAGCTCTTAAAGGGATAGTTCGGTATTTTTAAAATTAATTTGTATGGGATCAGCGTCTTTACTCTGGTGCATCCACAGTGACTTTCCCCCGACAGTATCCTGTGAGCCCAGTTCTGGTCTGGTTTTGATCAAAGTGAAAGTAGTCCCAGCAGGTTTTCTGGGGTCAACAAAGTAAAACGTGTTTCTTATCAAACCAATATGTGTCACTGCTAACAGCTGTTAGCAGTGACAACGTGCATTGATCGTTATTGAGAGAAAGTAGATCCAAGCAATTAAGAGGTGTGATTTTTTTTTCTGTGACAGTTTTGTAATGTAAATAAATCACTCATTCGAACACATATTGTTTTGTGAAGAAAACCGTTTTATTTTGTTGACCCCAGGAAACCTGCCGGGACTACTTTCACCTTGACCAAAACCAGACCAGAACTGGGTTCACAGGACATTGTCGGGGGTAAGTCACTGTGGGTGCACCAGAGTAAAGCTGATCCAATAGAGATTCACGTGAAAAATAGTGAACTATCCCTTTAAAGCTGAATTAACTAGAGTAGAATAAACCTGTTTCCCATGGAAACACTTATTCGGAATTAACATGTCCATGTAAACATTAAGGAAAGAGCACTAATTCTGAATTATTTTATTCAGAATAAATAATTTAGAATTAAAAAACACTATGTAAACATACAGATTGACTGAGATGCAGCTGATAAATCTAGAAATTGAAGAACTATTGATACGGGAGCTTCAACGATGGTGCTCATGTACACGAAACAAGGCGTAAAAGTAGGGAAGTGGAAGTGCGTGTAGAGCGGATGTAGAATAGACTAATCAGAGGCCTTTTGTCTTCTCCACACTGTATCTGCGACACTGTCTACAGTGGGTTAAATTTTTGGGAAGTGTACGCATAGTTTCTGCAACGTATCTGTGACACTTCAAAGACGACTTGGCTTCTGAGCATAAATTGACCTGTAGTTGAGCTGAGGTTTGGTGGCGTTTACATGCAAGGTGAAATTCCATTACAGTGTCATTATCTGACTTGGTTCGTCCAACTTCTCAAACTCCAGTTTGATTTTATTTCACTCCTATTAACATTCAGTTAAACAAAATGTAGTAGAATGTGGAAGGTGGGTTAGATAATCTAACACACTTCATCCTCAGTCTACCTCAGTCCTTCAGAGATTAAAAGGCGAAGTGAATTCACAGTGGGTCTTATCTGTAGGATATGTGTGTCTCTACAATGCCTGTCATCAGGACTTAAAAGCCCTGATGGAGCAGTTACGCATGTGATGCACGGCTCATTAAAGTGTTCTGAGGTGCTATCGCTGTTCACAGCTGCCACGTGGGCATAAAACACTTGCAGTCTGATCACACTGCACTTCACTCACCTCTCCACACACTCCTTGACCACAGCGAAGTTACCGTCTCCGATCACCTTGCCGACCTTGTATTTTTCTGAGATGGTTGAGGCAGGCAGGTAGCGATTGCCGTTAACTGCAGAGGAGAGGCATACATCACAAACAGGAAAATTGTGTTGTTAATATAAATAAGAGAAAAAATAAACGTGGACTGAAAGAAAAATTAACAGCAAAAGAATAGAATAGAATAGAATAGAATAGAATAGAATAGCCTTTGTTGGCATTATGTAAAGAAAAACAGTCAGACTGTTGTGGAAACATACTGTACAAATACTATTAAAGGTATAAATACTAAAGTAAATGAGGGACAATAAAAATATATAAAACTACTCATCCGATAAAAACGGAATAAAAACAGGCAGAAGGCTAACAGTTGCTAACTGGCAGATGGCTAGCAGCTGCTAACGGGCTGTGCAGGTAAAGGCCAATGCTATGACCTATTAGCTTAACAGTGACTTTGACATTTACTCAAGAGTGACAGAAAGCAGTGAGAGGCAGTGCACCGTGGAAATAAACAAATCAGATTAGCCTTAGCCTAGTATATTAAATTTTTGCCATAATCAGTTGGCAAAAAACAAAAAAAAAGTGTTTCTATTTTTGCTCATCTTTCAATGAAAAACCCAAACCCTTCTAAAACCCATTCCTAAACTGAGTCAAACCATTATACCTATAGCCATGTTCCTGCTGTTTCCACTGCCGCAGGGCTGTGTCGTCATCCTGCCAAGCCCCGCCCCAAACACTCAAACAGGGAAAAAAGGAAATCTCACATAGTGACTGGTAGGCTGGGTTAGCTGGCCTGGTGTAGCTAATGCTAGCTTAGCAAGTCTACACTAACACGCCAGGCAAAAATATGTTTTGCCACTAGGTGGGTTTGTCTATTTTACCAGGCTATCCTAAAGTAGCTCATTTGGATTTAAAGGGCCAGTGCTCAAAACCACCTTTCTGGTGTCATTACTCAGAAATAGGACTGAAGATGGACCTGTGGAGTTGAACTAATGAAGAATTCTAACCCAAGAAGAATATTTAGTGCATGTAAGCCACAGGGAAATGTTTAAAAATGTCTCATTTCATTAAAAAAAAAAAGCAGAATATCACTTGTTTAATATATGTGATTGTATTCTGGTGAGAAACCTGAGTAGCAGTGTTGTCAAAAATGAGTAATTTGGTGAAGTATGTGCTAACACAACAATGGGACATTTCATACTAAAGCTCTGCCTCATCCAAACTCTGACATTCCATCAAATTCTGTGTTTTTCCCTGAAGGGAGAAGTTTCAGGATCAGATTCAGGGATACAACCAATGTCATTGTTATAAGATAATGACTGACGAGGCTGTTGTTTTAGAGAGCAGATTGGGAGGAAGAGTCAGCCAAGCAAGGAGGAAGAGGAAGAGGAAGAGGACATACCCTCTGGACTCAGGCGGTTGGTTTGGTCCTGGTGGTTGCTCAGTGATCCATTTATATTTGAGGAGGAGTTGTGATGTGAAGGTGGAATCTGTTGGATATAAACAAAAAAAAACAGCAGAGATGATCACATGGCTCAAAATAAAACCTACAGAGAAAAAAAATGACCCAGGTGACCTTTGACCTGTGACCATCAAAGAGCCAACACAGCGTGTCATACCTGGGTCAGGCGTAGACAACTGTTTAGTTCTTAAACACACAGTATGTCATTTCCTCCACAAGGGGTCTTGATGAACACATGAGCAAAAAAATAAAATAAATAAATAAATAAATAACATAACCCAATAAACAGTTTGACAGTGTTGTGCAGTAGTGAGGCAATGTGGGATCATGGGAGTTGGTCAGTTCAACACACTGCATATAGAATATTTTAGGAAAGTCTACTCATAATAATAATAATAATGGGTGGGATTTATATATAGCGCTTATATGCAAAATCTTCATTCCACATGGTTTGGTACCAATCTGTGACCCTCTGTTCTTGAGTTAAAACCGATAATGTAATTTTGACTTTGTAGTTAATTGTGACCTTGACCTTTGACCTTTACTCAAATGGATCATTGCATTTGCTGCACATTAGCTATATGTATATGCCCATGTAATTTAATGGTGATATCTCAAGTATCCATTGAGTTATAGCATGATATGTCTCTGTGGACACACACACACACACACACACACACACACACACACACACACACACACACACACACACACACACACACACACACACACACAGAGTGATTACAATAAACTCTCCCAAACAATGTTGGGTGACATTAAGAAGAAATATTGGGGAAAACCACACTGAGGGACAGATCCACTCCCATGGACGGACAGACTATAGATGTAGATTAAAGGAAGGGGGGGGGGGGGTCCATCCATCAGACAGGTGAGGGTGGGGGAGGAGATCTGGGGTCACAGGTCAGCACAGGACACAGGTGAGTCACTGCATATCCTGTTGTCTATGGTTCCTTATGTAGATATTACTGAGAGAGTTTCCACTCCCCCAGTGGTGTATTAATATAGTATTATTCCAGTATTTAAGATTAGGTCATTTTTAACTCTGAATGTGTCTGAGCTACTGGAAAGCATCTCCACCACAGCACATACAGTAGGGCTACTTAATATCACCCAAATGTATACAGTTCACATTAAAACTTCACCATGCTGAGGTGTTGCATTATAGACAGAGGTGGATCTGCATCTACTGCAACTTAATGCACTGTAACTGGAGGTGAGGATCTATTATTTAGTGTAAAAGTGGACTCCTCTGTATCAAAATAGAAAGTGGGTCACTTGCAAGGTCTACAGTTTACACTTTACAGTTACATTAAAAAGCTTTTCTTCTAACAAATGACTTAGTTTTAAGGATTTTGTTTATTTCAATGTCCATTAAAAAAAAATACAGAATATAGAGGAGTACGCTAAAAGCTGGATGTTTTACCAATGCAAATGTATGCCCTAAATATGAAATACTTTTACTTGTGTAGTTTTTCTAAATATATCCAAACAGCCTCTTTGCCAACACATCTTAAAGCCAAATCATAAATCATAAAAATGACATATGCTGCCAAATGAATGTGATACGTTAAGTGAGTAAGTTGGCATTGGGGAGGGGGGGGGTAACTGTTTGAAGGAGGTTTGCCAGCTGGCTGAAGCACACACAGATTCAGTAGTCTGGGATTAACACACATGTTATACAAGAACCCATCAATATATCAGATTAGTGTTAAAAAAAAAAAAAACACTAAATAAATAAATAAAACTCCACAGTAACATGGTTATGGGTCATAAATGTTAGTCAGTCTGAGTGGACATGATGACACATTACATTCTTCAATTTATTTATTTCTTAAACCGTTTTGTGCCATGTAGATCAACAAAAATATGTCTTAATTTGCTGTTTAAAATAATTCTTAATGTCATGTCTAAAGTTTAGTTGTTTAATTATTTATTGGGGATTCCCATTAGCTTCTACTGTAGTGGTTACTAGTCTTCATGGGGTCCCAGTTAAAAACATAGAAGCATTCAGGGCCGGTGTTCGCCTAGGGCACCAGATGTCTTGGGGGTGCCAAGTCCCACAGAATTAGAATATTAACATAAATAAAGCATTAAACTTAACATTGACAATGATTATTCATGGAAACTCTGTAAGTACTCGATCACATGTAGGACACTATGTTTAGAGATGCTAATTTCTAATAGAGAAGATTACTATGTGCTTTGTACATCACTGCCACTGCTTTAAGTTTAACAAGAGTATGTATTTTCAATAACTGTAGCTCTGCAAAAAGGGGATAATTCACTAATTGTGCTTGCCATGTTTGATTTTGCAGTGTCTTCTGTCCATTGTTCATTTGTTTTAGAATCAGATATTAATAATATGTCACATGAAAAATAACTTAGAACAATGGAAGTAGTCTTACATAACCACACATATTTTCACACTTTGTTTTAGCACCATGCCCGCTCTGGAGAAAGATCCTGTAGAAATCACTATTATTGTAGAACAGTGGAGTAAAAAAACTAAACTAAACAAAAGAACCCTCAGACTTGTTTGAATAGCTTGTAGTTCTTTTAACAAATCTCAAATGTCTTGGGCTTTTTTTTTTTGGGTGATATAAAAAGATGTATTTTCTCAAAGCTTGCCCTTTTTGTATGGTTAGTGTATGCTGAGGGGATGTTGTTTGTAAATGAAAAACATGCAGACAGTGGAAGGAAAGTGAACCTGTCAACTGTGTAAAAGAGATATAAACATATTGGTAACCGATCGCTAATAAAGTGGTAATTCTATGGTAATTTTGATGTAATAATTTTGATGATGGAATATTTTCTACAAAGTATGGATGCTATGAAGCCACATTTGCTCAATAATTGTGTTACTTTTCTGCCTTAGAACACTGAAGGATCTGAAACCCATGAAAACATGTCTTTAAAATATACAGTTTTTGCTTTAACAAGGGAAAAGCAGACAGTAACCATGGTAACCAATAATGTTCAAGTTAGTGATTATATATCAACCTAAGGTAAGGTAACTTTATTTGTACCCAAGGGTAGATGTGGTTCCAGGTAAAAACGTGACATAAAAACATACACAAAACAACAAAATACTTAACAGTAACACAAACAACTAACAACAATTGACATGCAGACAGATAAGTACTCCAGATAGGATATAAAAAATAATAAATAAAAATATAGCACTGGCTCTGAAGACTAGCGTATGGGTTATTTAATGCTTTTATCATTGAGGGGACAGGACTGCCTTTGTATCTTTTAGTTCTGCATGCAGGCATTCTGAACCTATGACCTGAAGGAAGAAGCTGATATTCATAGAATAATGGATGTGATGCATCATTAAAGATGGACCCCACTAGTCTCTCTAATTGTCTTTAAGAGAAGGATTCTACACTCAGCTGTTTCTCTCTGATTATTTTACTGGCCCACCTCACAATCTGACTTTCTATTTTTTAGGGGCAGATTATTGAACCAGGATACTAAGATAAAAGAAATTATAATTTCAATAAAACATCTGTAAAACATTGTGAGTAGCTTCCTATCAATATGAAATGACAACTTCCTTAGACAGTATAGGAGTTGGTTTGCCTTTTTATATCCAGACTCATAATGTGCTGCAAAAGTGAGTTACCGAGCAGACTTAGCTAGCAGTAGCAGCTATGTTAGCATTAAATTAAGCCAGTGTGACAAAGATGGGTGGAACAAATGGTAAAGGGACTGCACTTATATAGTTATTTTCCACCTTCATGGTGCTTAAAGCGCTTTATATTAGCCTCACATTCACCCATTCACACACACTCATACGCCAATAGGTTTCTAAGGTTCTGTCAGTCCTACTGGGAGACGAAGGAAGGGTTCAGTGTCTTGCCCAAGGACAATTCGACATATAGACAGCCAGAGCCAGGAAGTGAACCATCGACCCTTCAGTCATTGAACGACCCGCTCTACCAACTGAGCCACAGCCACCCAACAACAGTCACATTTCATCACAAATCACATCAAACTGACCATAGAATTAGCAATCCATAATGTTTCTGCAGAATATCTGTTTTAATATAAATGCATTGTAAGTATAACATAAATATACTACATATCTTCATTAAAATAAAGTGAAAATAGGACACTAATAAAATTAAGAAGTGTGGTCCACACATGGGGGCGACACTCATGCCTCACAGCAAGAAGGACCCTGGTTCGATTCCACCACCAGACCTTTCTGTGTGGAGTTTGCATGTTATTCCTGTGTCTGTGTGGGTTTTCTCTGGGTACTCCAGTTTCCTCCCACCATCCAAAGATATGCACTGATTCATTTCCCCTTGTGGGATAAAAAAAGTGATATCATCTCTTACATTTAACCATATGTGACACAATCTTACCTTAAAACCGGGAGTTCGAGGGCTGGTAGGAGATGGAGTAGAGGACTTATTGGATTTAGGAGTAGAGATGTGGTTGCCTGTGACACCGTTAACTGTTGGAGGAAGAAGAGAGGGAGGTTCATTTATGAATACAGGGTCTAACATAACCAGAGCTGTCCTACACTGGAAAAAAGATTAGGGCTGTCAAATGATTAATATATTTTTTTATCAGATTAATCACAGGGCAGCTTTGGATTGATTTTGATTTGTGATGTTTGTTAAATTGCAGATTTCTAACAGTTGCTTTACAGAAATTCAGTTTTCAGATATTTTTTTATTTAGCCACAGAAATCGAGAATACACTATACATGAGCAGTTGATAACACTGCTTTACTTTATTTTATTTATTTATTTTTTTAGAAAGTATCTGCTTCAGACATTAAATGTACTAAATATTACAATCTTTAATCAGATGAATCAGAAAACTAATTACTTTAGTACTGGTTAGTTCATGTTTTTAATATATATGATGGTGTGTTATTCCACATATATGCTGGTTTATGTACATGTATACAATGGATTAGTAAATATTCCACTAGAAAGAACCTGTAAAGTGAATGGATCATAATGTGCAGACAGTGTTTTGAACTAGATCTGACACCAATATTCCTTTGAACTGAAACCTATCTTCGTGTTAATTTTAAGAATCTCACAATAGAAGCGTTTCCACGATTGGAATTTCCGCGACTTTTTGGGGGGGGTGTACTTTTGACCAGGTCATGAGT
The DNA here is from genome assembly GCA_020466265.1 of Siphamia tubifer. Taxonomy (NCBI): domain Eukaryota; kingdom Metazoa; phylum Chordata; class Actinopteri; order Kurtiformes; family Apogonidae; genus Siphamia; species Siphamia tubifer. The sequence goes on from CM035783.1 coordinate 4,666,642, forward strand.
TAGCCCGGTCCTCTCAGGCATTGTGTCTCCATACAGAATGGCCCTGTAAGAAGCTTGTGATGACTACGTCATATCACGTCAGTTGCTATGGTTACATCACTAATAAAAAAGTGCCAAAACAAAGCAGCAGCAGAGGAAGAAATCACAACAAGACTAGACATGGACATTCTTCTTTTCCATTCGATCTTCTTCTGTTTCGATGTGTGGTAAACTTCCTTCAGCAACTACCCTTGAGTTGTTTGTCACGATCTGATGATGTCATTTGCGACAACCAATCTGTGTGACTTCCACCCATTGACACTACTGAGCCGCTCTCGAGTACCTACCCTTGAGCAGGAACTCCGTTGGTTCCTGTAAAAGTTCCAGAAGGCGGCCCAGTTGGAACAGGCCACCTTCTGCATACCGTGAACTTCCTGTAAAATGGCCCAGAAGTTCCGATAGTGGAAACACGCCTATTTTGACCCCAGACTTATCTTACAAACTTGAGCCAACCAGTATTTAAGATTTGAGTTTCCTTTATCAATAACACACATGTGGGAAGAGTTCAGTAGTTTTATTCCGGAAGCATTTTACTTGTAAACCAGATTAACAGATGTGGTTCTAGATAGAGGACCCAACCACCAATAACATCCTCACCCACATTCCCCCGCCTGCCCCCACCCTAAAGCCACATACCTACGGATGCTTCAGCACCCACTCCCCTGCAGTCATCGTCTCACACCACACCCAAGCACCCACACAGGCATTCACATTAGCATCCACACGATCAAAGCCACAGCTGTCTATTACTGTTCCACTGCAGAACAGCAGCTTCCTGCTCTAAACTGGACTTTTGTTTCCATAAATGCTTCCTTCTATTGTCTATAGATGGTACATGTCAGCATGTGAACGTCTGCAGCTCTGAACTCATGTTTATTATTATACTTTATTGTATCATTCACAAAAAACCTCCATATTACATCCCAGTATGAGTGGGTTTTTCATGTACAGACTTGGTTCTATGATGCTGTGTAATTCATGTCACAAAAACAAACAGAGACGATAAGACTTTGCTTTGTTTCAATGATTCATTCTCTCCACATTCTCTGCTTTCTCCTCTCTTGGTTTCTGGCACAGAACACAGTGCTACAGACATAATGCGTCAAACTTTAACCCAACGTTTCTTCATCTACATGAACCCAGCAGAGCTGAGGAAATTCATTTCCCACTAGCGAGTGCGTAGCCAGTGGGATGTGAAATCTTTCTGTTTCGTGGGTGCTCTCATTCTTTGTCTCCTGGGTATTAATCTTTTCCTTCTTGACAAACTAATATCATATGTCCTGATAGTGGATTTGAATGTGCTTATGTTCAGCTTCTTCTGCGCCTCGCTGCTGCAGATGTGGAGGCATGTGATTCAACCTGAGGAATGTGTCCAATCACCTCATGGCAGTGGATCAGCAGATGCTGCAGCTGCTGCTTCTCAGATAAGGTGGAAATGTCCTGTAACCAGAAGTGTATGGTGGTCGACAGGGGCCAACACACCGCATCGACAAAACGCAACTCCCAAAAACAAGTATTCAGAGAATTCCTAATCTTGTCGCTATTTTTTGCCAATATCACGTTTCTATGGCAACCTGTTCTTGAATTGGAGCCAGTAATGTGATTTTGACCTTTCTACTAAATGCAACCTTGACCTTTAACCTTTTCCAATATTTATAATTTTCCTTATATGGATATATACATACTTTTGTGTAATATTATGATAATATATCCAGTATTGATTAAGTTATAGTGTGATATGTCTATGCTTGACACACACAGTGTTACAGATGTTAATTTTGCAACATGTCACCTTTGACCTCCAGATGTCTTAAGAACTATTGGTCATAGGTGATAACACCAAAATAGTTTTGTTGTAGAGTGAATTTGCAGTGTTTCTCTCTTGCAGTTGTTTTGGGAGTTTGTGTGTTTTGGTATTTGCAGCATTTTTCTCTTGCTCTTCTGTTGCATTTGTTTTATGTGGTTGTGCATATTTCTTGTGTTTCCAGTGTTTTATTGATGTGGTGCATTTGCCCCTGTGGGCCACCATAAGGGTGGGTGATCCCAGCTCCAAAGAGTAAAAGCTTCATACAGGTGATTCCACTAAATATCCATCGAACTGGATGTGAGTTGTGCTTATCAAAATGGACTGATTCAGGAACAAATACATGGCAGGACTTTTACTCTTGGTAGCTGGGATTACCCAAATCTGCCTGTAACGTGAGTCTGGGTTGGACACAGGTCGATACTGTACATGACACAGAGCTGTTTCCTAGTGGGAGTTGTGGGCTCATGGTCATGTAACAGATTACATGTCACCTCCTGTCACTCAAATGAACCCTTGGGTATCCATTATGCACACTGTGCACTTCATATTACTTCACATTGTAAACAAAACTTAATTTAGCAATATTCATATTCTCGCACTGGAAGCTGCCATTCAGACTGTAATAAAGCATGAATAATATGAGAATAACAACCAAGAATTTGGAGCTTACTTCCAGTGCAAGAACAAGAATATTGCTTGTTTTTGGTCCGTTTTTGCATTTCTGTTGACTTTGAATTTCTTTTTGTGAAGTGAAATAAAAAAAAATTTAAATGAAAGGAAGATGCAGCGTGATTCAATTGTTGGTTTTATGCTTCAAAACAAAAGTCAAATAAACCAGTCCCATTCATAAATCAAAAATCCAAATACCAAAATATACACCAACCTGTTTTTTTCTCTTATTTCTGGTTTTATTTTGAAAAATGAATGAATGAATGATGCACAGATTAATATTAACATGTTTATGTAGTCTCATAAACCTTTACCAGACAGACTGGTGTTTCACATGTTAAACAAATACATACGTAGTGGGTGTGGCTAATGGGCTCACCTGGCGATTTAATTGGAGAATGACTGGTGGAATAGTGGACGGGTCGTCGTGCTGAAATGTGAAACACAAAGAAAAAGGATAAATAATGAAAAATAAAACATCCTGTTATGACACTGTCACAAAATGTCATGAGCATCAAATATAAAGCTGTGACTGCAAACTCTCAAATGCATCGTTGGTAAATCTGACATAATGACTTAAAAGAATAATAATTATTCAGCATAATGTCACCATCACTCACACTGTCACTCATCACAATTACTGCTGAGGTTATGAGGTTAGAGGCTGCCAAATAAGAATGACTCAGCAGAGCAGCCAACTTTACTTAAACCTTTAAACCCGGATGTGTCAGCGATGATACGTTCTGAAAGCGTGGTTTAGTTTCAATATTCAGGAAAAATTTACAGTTTTTTTTACTGAGTTTTGTTCATGGATCTGCTATATGGAGATAAACAGGTGTCAATTTTCAGATCAAGCCTAATTTTTTTCTGTGTTTCAATAAACATATTAAATTGAAGCTTGTGGTTCAGAGTCTTGCATCTGGGTCCATCAGTACCGAGTCATTGTCACAGTTTTCTTGTTCATTCTAGTGATTTCACATTTTGAACCCAGACTTATCTTGGAAACTTGAGCCAACCAGTATTTAAGATAAACACACATGTGATAAAAATTTCTTTTGTTTTATACCAGAAGCATTTTACTTGTAGACCAGTGGACTACTACTGCTACTACTAATACTAATTTTTTAACTTATCCGGACGAAGTTGCGATGAGCTATTGTCAACGTGCTTCATCCGTCGACATCCACAATTCACTAAAATCGTTTCTGCTCCCTCAATTCTCAACGGATTTAAACTGTGATTGATTCATTAGATAGATCTAAGGATTAGGCACAAAACTTATCACTTTGGCAAAATTCAAAAGTGTAAACAATTTGTTTACAACTTTGTTTATTTTTTCAGTCTGGCACAAAAATCACTTCTCCCTCAATTCTCATTGGATTTCAATTCTGATTTTATCATCTATTGAATGACATCCTTTTGTACGGCAAGACATCACAGCTGTGAGGTCTGGATGAGCACAGGGACATTGGTACAAATTTTTATTTTATTTTTTTACCCCTGGGCAATCAGGCTACTGAACGTCTGGCACATTGTGATAAACAGAGTTAAATTAAGTGTACTTTTGAATCTTCTTTTCATATTGTTAGTATTTTTAGATTTTGTTATAGTTTTATTTATAATATTTATTGTGTTTTATCTGGTAGTGCACTGAGGGGGTGCTGCATAATTTCATTGTAAGAGGTGTATAATAATAATAATAAAGGATATTCTATTCTATTCTTATCCTTATTATTAATAAATAATAAGAATAATAAATTACATATTACAATAGCAATATTATAAAATTGAACATCAATCAATTATCTAATCAACCAGCTGTAATAACCTCTTTGGTTCACTGCCACACATTCCTTCTATATTGTTTAATGTTTAGGCCTTTATACATTCTTATTTTCATTGACTTATGATTATTAACCATCTTCCTGTGTTTCTCTTCAGTATATAATGTGATGTTTTAGTGGTTCTGTATTTGTTCGTGCTCAGTTATGGGTCGTACCAGCGCCGGGGGATTTGCTGCGTCGAGAAGATCCTGGGCTCTTGGTCCTGTTGGGAGTGGTCGAGCGGCTGTACGACGACTTCAGGACTCTGCATTCTGACAACACAACACACTCAGGGTCACTCTCACTTTTATTAACCTTCTGCTTTCAATAACTTCTTTTTTCTTCTTCAGCGTAGAGGAGCAGAGTTAATATTCCCAACGAGTGCATGTACCAAAGGCATGTATCTGATGGTTTTATACTGATGGGTTTTTCTGACACACTCGATAATAGGAAATGAAATCAGCAGAAGTGAACTGGGTTAATCCAAACAGATGAAAAGCCAAAAAAGAAAGTTAACTATCTTTTTTTTTTTTTTTTAACTATCTGACACAAGAACCCCACTGACATGTGCTGATAAAATGTGAACTATTTCCACATACGTTATTCAGGTGTGGAAAAAAAAAACAACCCAACACATATTCATTTAACTTGCTTCTATCTGGGCTCAACTCATCATTCACATCTGACATGTGTAATGTTTTAAGTTGTTTATTAATTATTCCATGGTACAATGTTTGAGATGGATGGATGGATGGATGGATGGATGGATGGATGGATGGATGGATGGATGGATGGATATAAAATAGCTCATAAGAGTTTAATTTCAAAGCTAATATTTATGTATTTTCCATCTTTTCTCGATAATAACTAAAACCACTTCAGTTCTTATATAAATATCTATGTCATTGTACTCACAAAAACCCTGGGTTCCTTAACGTAATCCCGGTTCTTTGATAACAGAGTGAGGTGTTTCACTATGGGAATCGCTTCAGTTGAGACCATTATGGAAGCTCCAATGACACAACATCTGTTTCTGACAGACAGGTTCACGTGTGGGAAGCCCCCGTCCCCTCTATATACCATGGTCGCCCGCCCTGTCTTGGGCCGTTTTTATCAGTTTCTTCCCTCATATTGTTGGTGAAACACCTCACTCTGTTGTCAAAGAACCGTGGATTACGTTTCTAACTCCAACACGACGTGAGCTAAGGATGGACCTGAAACATCCAGCCTATAGAACCTCACAAAAGTGTGTGGTGAGGCCGAACTCGCCGCTGCACAAATGGGGAGGGTGTAATTTCCTTACCAGTTAGACCAGTTAGAGCATTTAGATCAGTCAAACCAGGTAGAATAGTTCAACCAGTTAAACCAGTTAGACCAGTCAAACCAGTTAGACTAGTTCAACCAGTTAAACCAGTTAGACCATTCAAACCAGTTCAACCAGTTAGGCCAGTCAAACCAGTTAAACTAGTTCAAACAGTTAAACCAGTTAGACCAGTTCAACCAGTTAGACCAGTCAAACCAGTTAGACCAGTCAAACCAGTTCAACCAGTTAGGCCAGTCAAACCAGTTCAACCAGTTAGGCCAGTCAAACCAGTTCAACCAGTTAGGCCAGTCAAACCAGTTAGACCAGTTAGGCCAGTCAAACCAGTTAGACTAGTTCAACCAGTTAGACCAGTTCAACTAGTTAGACCAGTCAAACCAGTTAGAACAGTTAAACCAGTTAGACCAGTTCAACCAGTTAGACCAGTAAAACCAGTTAGACCAGTCAAACCAGTTCAACCAGTTAGGCCAGTCAAACTAGTTCAACCAGTTAGGCCAGTCAAACCAGTTAGACTAGTTCAACCAGTTAGACCAGTTCAACTAGTTAGACCAGTCAAACCAGTTAGACCAGTCAAACCAGTTAGACTAGTTCAACCAGTTAGAACAGTCAAACCAGTTACATCAGTCAAACCAGTTAGACCAGTCAAACCAGTTCAACCAGTTACACCAGTCAAACCAGTTAGACTAGTTCAACCAATTAGACTAGTTCAACCAGTTAGACCAGTTAAACCAGTTAGACCAGTAAAACCAGTTCAACCAGTTAGACCAGTCAAACCAGTTAGACTAGTTCAACCAATTAGACTAGTTCAACCAGTTAGACCAGTTAAACCAGTTAGACCAGTAAAACCAGTTCAACCAGTTAGACCAGTCAAACCAGTTAGACTAGTTCAACCAGTTAGACCAGTCAAACCAGTTCAACCATTTAGGCCAGTCAAACCAGTTAGACCAGTCAAACCAGTTAGACTAGTTCAACCAGTTAGACTAGTTCAACCAGTTAGACCAGTCAAACCAGTTAGACCAGTAAAACCAGTTCAACCAGTTAGACCAGTCAAACCAGTTCAACCAGTTAGACCAGTCAAACCAGTTAGACTAGTTCAACCAGTTAGACCAGTCAAACCAGTTCAACCAGTTAGGCCAGTCAAACCAGTTAGACTAGTTCAACCAGTTAGATCAGTCAAACCAGTTCAACCAGTTAGGCCAGTCAAACCAGTTAGATTACTTCAACCAGTTAGAACAGTTCAACCAGTTAAACCAGTTAAACCAGTTAGACCGGTTCAACCCGTCAGACCAGTCAAACCAGTTCAACCAGTTAAACAAGTGAGACCAGTTGTCAATGCAAAGGGAAGAACAGTTTTGAGTGATAAAAACCACATCCAAAGGTTCAAATGGGTGTTGTGAGAGGGTGTCTAACACAACTGCTAAGTCCCACAATGGCACCAAAGACCTGGACACTGGCAGGTTCCGACGCACTCCATTCATAAAGCGGCATATCAGCTGATACTGGCCGGATGGTTTATCCCCCAACCCTATGGTGCATGCTGAGATCGCAGCAAGATACACCTTGATTGTGGAAAAAGCTTTACCCCTTTCCAGCATATCTTGGAGAAAACAGAGAATGTCTTTTACCTAACACCACAGCCCACCATTTACAACTAGATAATGAACGAGTGGATGATGCTGTCACACACTGAATAGTGTCCATCACATTGGGAGGCAGTCCAACTGTCATCTTCCACTGTTTGGACAGCCACGTGGTGCTATCATAATCAGTGACAGACCCTGATCTCTCACTCTGGTTAAGGTGGGGGAGATCGGACCGAGAGGAGGGAATGCATACAGCAGGACGTTTGGCCATGGGTGCGCACCTAAAGGTGCATCCTCCTTAAATGAGAAATACAGCAGACACGGAGGCCACGGAGGTGAGACGTCACCGTCTCCGCATCCCTGAGCTCATGTTCCCGTGGCCGAGAGCATATCAAATAATAGTCTATCCCTCTGTGAGCACAACTGAGAAACTTCCTGTGAACAAGGAACATTTAATGTGAAAGTATTTATCCTATACACCGATTGTGATCAACTAATCGCCGGGGCGGATAGAATGACACAACACGTTTACAGTTAACATTCTGAATGTGTATTTCCTCAAATAAGTGTTTAACACACGCGTATCCAGAATGCGACGTAGTGATCCCCTTTCTTTGGAATGAGGAAGTAATGGAAGTAAAAACCCTGATGACTCTCCTCGATCGGAACCACTATGATCACTCCACTTCCGCTACTGACATTAAAAATCCTGCTGAATCTCGGTGGTTTAATAGCAAACTGTAGCATGTAACCCCGGGAAACAGTCAACAGGACCCATCTATTGTCTGCGCATGCGCGCCGTTTTTCGTCGAGGGCCATAGCGCCCCATGGTGGTCCGGAGGAGGCATGAACCTTCCTCCCAGACTGTCAGGTGTTTTTTGTGTGTGATAACCCGCTGTCGGCCTGACTGCGGGGTTCTCAACTTTACTTTTTTTAAAAGGGAACATGACCATGAGGGTTTGGTGACCCCCAGAGGGACAGCTCTCAGCTGTAATGAACGTGTGCTTGGTGACACATGTTTAACAGTACACCTTGGCAGGAACGTAACTGTCTCTCTGAACGAGTGGGTGGGGAACGTAGCTGCTGGCTCCTGACAGCAAAAGCGGAGCCACTACTCTGAACTCTCTCTCCTCCTTTTTGCTGGAGGAGGCACAGGTGATAACAGGCACGGCGCATCAGGAAGGCCTCTTCTTCCCACTTCCAGGAGGCTGGGTTGAGCAGAGTTTCGGGCCCGACCAGAACCGATTCATCTCGGCCATGCAGGCTGGGACCGCCCGGAGCAGCTCTTTGGCGACGGGGCCCACAAGGGGAAGCCTTTTACCATCGTAAAGGTCCCCCGCTGCCCCATCGGTGTCCTGAGCTGCTGGCCAGGGGATATTAAACTTTGCCGCGGCTCTTTTACAAACCTCCTAATCAGTGCTTCAGCCCAACTGCCGCTCGGTTGATGATCGAGGATGTCCTGTGTGGTATCTGAAGCGGCAAAGCAGGGGTCCTACCGTCAGTACCAGACACAGCCACCCAGAGTCCCCGCTCCAGGACCTTCACTGGCATGGTGGCACAGACCTGCGGGTCTGCCAGTGCCATCTGAGCGTACTTACCTCCCATGCATTCTATACACATAGGGTAGGGGGTCTTTCCCTGACATCGTTGCCCAGCATAACGCGGGACAGCGGCGGGAAGAGCCCTTCCCCTCCTTCTATCCAGCACCTGTGACGGGGCAGGGGCAGCCCTGCCAACCGAGGAAAAAATAACCTAGGGGTGAACCTGGGGGAATTTCTTTATTGGGGGTAGAGTCAGTATGACCATAACCAGGACCCGCTGCCATTTAAAGAGCATTAGCTCTCCGTGACAGTAGCTAACAAGCTAATGTTAGCAAGCTAGCCCGACACTAGCGCAGGATACCCGGATGTTTAGCACCTGGTGGCCTGTTGGGAAGCCGCCCACGACGCGGTCGCAAACCTAATATCAGTACCTTCAGCACAGTCCAGAGTCAGTCGGTGCTGCGCCAGGCAACGTTATCCTTAACTGAACGTCTGTTAGCAGCTACGAAGCAACAACTCGACTCACACAGTGAGAATGATCCGGGACGAGGCAGTCGACCATCGTATATAGAGGGGGCGGGGCCTTCCCCCACACGTCGACCTGTCAGATGCTCACACATGGACTCTGATGTGTTCTATGTAGTGACACTTGCGGCACACATTCCACTGAAAAACATTTTAAGGTTAATTTCTGTAGTTAGGAACCCAACTGATATGCATTAATTCCATAAAAACCCTAAACACAACTCCTTTAAAACTTTTTAAGAGCCCACAGAACGCTGTTTATTATGCCCTTCTCTGATCACACATCCTCATCCTGTCTTCATGTCAGTATTGTGCAGTAGGTTACTTTGCAAAAGGAAGATCGGTTTCTGTGCTTTCCTCAGAGAGCTCACTGTCCCTTTTCTTGTTCCTTTAAAGACCTAATTCTTAAAAGTGGAGCACAGGAGTGAAAGTGGGACAAAAACTCCAAACTCTGTCTGAACATGTCAAGTTCGGCATCACTCGGTCTCAGCTGAAGTTAAAATAGTATGGTTTAGGATGTGCATCCCTGTTGTTGCCAACCTGGCAAAAAAGAAAAAAAAGAAACAGGAAGTCAATACTTTGGACGCTTTCTAAAATAAACTTCCTTCCCGTGAGGTTGCTCAGTGTTGGCTAAAGCGTTGCAGTGACAGTGAATAGATCTGTTGGTTTAAAGAGGTCACATCCTGCCTGTGTGCTCTCAAACTTTCTTTAGCTTTCCAGCAAGATGAGGGGGTGATACTCGACAGAGAGTGCGAATAAGTTTAGAAACAACACAGACAGAGGAATCATAGAAACCTGCTTAAAAGAAATGGCACCAAAACACTGAGAATTCAGCCTGTTTTTAAATGTGACAGGAAAAGTGTGTGGAAATGTAATGTGTCAGTGCTTTTCTGCAGATGCACCTTGTTAAAAATATGATCGTATGAGGATTTGTATAAAAGCACTACAGACAAACAGAGGACAGGAGGAGAAAGAACATAGAGCCTCACACAAACACACACATACACGCACATATATACACACACACATTGACAAACATATACACACAGTCACATACACATACATATACTTGTACACACACACACACAAGGAGACAGATGTTTAGTTTAGTTAGTGTTTATCAGGCCTACCAGTCATAAAGGCTTTGGAAGCCTTACCGCTGTGATCCAACAGAAAGTCATCCTGGGCATAGCGATATTTCTCTGGACCACATGCAATAAACACATCATCCTCCCCGAAGAAGTCCTGTAGGCAGGTAATCTGAAAGAAGAAGAGTAAAACACATTCAGAAGCCTGTCATACTGATTCATTTTCATGTTTATGTTCTGAAGCAACACTGACATAAAATAGCAATGTATACATTAGCAAAAGGTCCTGGTTATATACAATGGCAGAAAAATGTTTTTGGACACCCCATGCATCTGTAAAATATTAAATTAAGAATCACTCTTAAGTCAATGTCAGACTCACTTCTATATGTGTTCTGTTGTGTTCAGGTTAAAACTGGATGTCTTAGTGAAATAAAAGAAACACACCCAGGGCATGTTGAAACTGTCAAGTTTACTTTCATTTTTTCATGCTAACAAGAAAAAATAAATCATTTTATCACTGTCTGTCTGGTACAGTCACACCTTTGTAAAGAAACAAAAGACTCTCATATTTTCAGATATTTTGTTATTCAGAAGTTTAATGACAATTGTGAGATGTGTGAAATGAGATTGTGTGAAATCTTAAAGTTGTCTGAAAACTTGTTTTTCTACTACTGTATATATGTATTCATCATAATGACATTTTCACACATGGATTAGCCTCCATAAAGTCCAGACTCCATCATCAATAACAGGGGCAGGGCTACATGAGCTACAAGGACTGTATTTTGTATAAATAAATAACTAAATACATACATACATACATTTGTTAAGTTTCTTTACTATCATGTTCTAATTGAAACATGATCAAATGAATGGAAAATACAGGTGGTGTGGGTCTATAAAAATATATTAAAAAAAAAACACCCAACAACAACTTTAAGCAAGCGTGATTATATACCGCAAGAACGCCAATTTTGTTTGTTTCGCCATACAGGCTACTGTAACTCGGGCTGGGAAAAAATAGCCTAAAATCTCGCGGGATTTGCGTCTCTCGTTACGTCATGCCGGCGACTCGTAGCATCACGTCGGTAAAGCAAGAAATGCGGGATTACAGGTCAGTTTTATCTTCTTTTCGCTCTTCTTCTACTTTAATTCCGCTGGTAAATAATAGTTCGTTTGTTAAAGCATAGGAACTTCGTACAGCGGCCACATTTGCTAAAGAACAAGCTTGTGAGACGATACAAATCACGGAACTGATGTGTAAATTGTTTGTTAGCTTAGCCCCTCCCTGTTGTTACAATGGTGCGGTTAGTTTACAAGAGAAAACACACAGAGAAATATATATATATATGACATTTAATCCAATGTGCTCTCAGCCGGGATGTACACCTTGCGCTATTCAAACTTGGATTTGAAAGTGTCACCATGATATTATTTGTTGAATCATCCAGTTGTTGTGTAAAGTTTAAGTTTAGTGTAATGAAACTTGTGTAAAGTGTGTGTACTCCAACAGATACAAACGTATGGCGAGCACTCCCTCCTTTGGGAACATTAAAGATTCTTAAAGCATCATTGTATGCTACTTGTAATTTCTGCATGCTGGAGTAAACATCCCAATATCATGTCCAAATACAATGGAGGCATATTGCCCTGTTTATTTATTCAATGGCTTTTAAATGTACCTTTAATGATGGTACTCATTGAAATATGCTATTTACTTATTTCAACACTTTGATCAATGACATGTAGGTATTGATGGTGGGTGTACTGGTAATGTTTGATTTATAAATAACAAAGTGCGTGCTATTTGGTCTGTATACATGTCATTGATATTTACATATTTTATTGTTTCATTGTATTTTGAAACCAGAAAAGCACTTGGGACAGCACAGACCTCCACCATGGCAGATCCCCACCACAATCACCACCTTCCAGGAGGTAGGGAAAAGGTAAATGAGTGATTGGGTTAACTTTCACTTTCACCCCACAGATTGAAACATATGTGCATACGCCTTCCTCTAACACACACCTATGTGACCCAAACACACATGCACCCACACCATAGGAAGAATCATGTGCATGTACAGATGTTCCGCCACTGATAAATAATTAAAAATTAATGCAACTATGTGTGGAAAAACATGTGGCAAAAGCATATATTCCAAATCTTTTATTCCTTCAGCTGTCACACTTTTAAAGTCTGACCGTTTTATAACATTTTTAATATTAGCAGAACCAACATATCTTAACCTGCACTGGTATTTATCAATTATTTATTGCTGATTATTTAATGTGTTTATTCATATTTGCCTTTTAATGACCTTACAATTGAAGACTGAGTTATGTGTATCACACTGCACTTTAAAGTTTACTGAATCAGAATCTGAAATAATGTCACAGTGAATATCTCTTGTAATCAAAACCAATGGTGGTGCAGTGAAATATTGCAGGTTGGACTTTATTTATTTATTTATTTATTTTTGGCCAGGCAGTGTATAACTCTTTCATAGGGCATGAATGATTCATTTAGAAGTACTGCGGTGAATAAAATGCCAGATCCAGTTCAAACTGACTGCACTCTATTGTACAGATACTCAGTCTTTTCAGCTGCACGCACATATGTGACTGAATTCTTATTGCATTTGCTTTGTTCCACAGAAAGATAATTCAGAGACAACTTGCAGAGGTCATGTTAAACTAAAGTCACTTTTATTTGTCTTTGGTTAATTTATTTATGTATTGGACACTAATAGTTCATAAAGTTAGAATTTGAACTCTCCAAGTGCTGCAAAGTTATCTTCATATTAATTCTTGCAAAAAAAAAAAAATGAGTGGATTTCTTTGATCTGTTTTAATCTCCTGCTTAATTTTTCGATTTATAACAAGTTGCATTGGCACATATAAGGTCAAGATTCCCAATGAAGATTTCTCTAATTGTTTATCAGCACCAGTGCTTGTAGTAAACACTGAAAATATGTCTAATCTTTGAGTTGGATTACCCAAAATGTTCAATTATTGGTTGCATTAATGAACAAAAGTGGCCAAATGTGACAGAAAGCCTGGAAGGAGTGCAGCTTGGAGTAGCTCATTTGGTTTTAAAGTGCCACCACTCAAAAAATGACCTTTCTAGTGCCATTACTCAGAAATAGAGTTGAAGATAGACCTATGGAGTTTAATTAATGAAGAATTCACACCCAAGCATAGCATTTACAGATTATGTAGACCACAGGGAAATGTCTTAAAATTCACAAATCCATCTAAAAAACAAAATATAACTCCTTTAAAATAACCATATGGTATGCAGCACTCTTTTTTTTTTTTTTTTAATTTGACTGTGACTTTATATGTTTGACTGAAGAAACTGAGACAGAAACAAAAACAACATGCAGGGGTCAAAACACCCTGACAGGCAAAATACTGCAGAGTCATGGGAGGAGAGCAGGTAGCGTTTGTGCCGCAGGGTGATTTGTCTTGCTTTTTCCATTCTGTCTCACACTGTGATCGTCATTTTCTCTGCAGCTCTTGACTTTCTTTTTTACACCCACCTCCCACCCCGGGAGACAGAAATGAGTTACTTTTATACCACAGTGTGAGGGACCCACACACACACTGATTATCCTTCTGCTGATGTAGGTGGACAAGTAGGAAGATGTACAAGGAAAGGATCTGTATATTTTCCTACCCACACAGATGCATACACACTCAGAAAACACCCACACTGCCAGGAATGTGTATGACGCTTGCATGCATGGACATATCTCAAATAATGGATAGAAAAGATGAAGAGAATGAGTGACGATGGTGGGCAGATGGGTCCTCTACAGGGGAGAAAGGGGGCCGATACTGTGGAAAGTGTATTTTTCTGCATGACTGTTTATGGAGTATGAAAATGTACTTTACAATCACCTCAGTAGAAAGGAGAGATTGAGTGTGGCAAATAAAGGAAACATAAGTGGAGGAGGAGTGAGAAGTCAGAAGTGGAGTATTTAACACGGTGGATATCGTCATACAATGAATGAGCTGAACCTGGTTACAAGACCATTAATAATAAATAAGACACTTCACATGACACTTGAGCGTGGCCTACATGGATTTCAAACGTCATGCATTAAAAATGAACAAGACTGGGTATCAGTAACATACTTATAAATAATCAAAACGGCTATTCATAATCCCAATGAGGCTTGTTTTGTGTGATCTTTGAAATAAACTGGCTCCTCTGGCGACAAATGAGCAGAATCAATGAAGCTATAATAAGAGCCGTGGCAGATCGTGAAAGGTTTGGCATAGCTGGAGTGAATGCCATTCTTCAGATGAGCTCTCACCCTGGAACTTGGCAGCTGATCGTCACGCCATACTGTAAGGGGCACAGGTGTTGGAATCGTCATGGCAACAGCCCGTGGGGATAGTCCAAAGTGTGTGTCAGAAATGGTCAACAAGGCATCACAGTGGGAGAGGGGTACAGTATGGATTTTAGCCAACACATTCTCTTTGTTTCTGTTTTGCCAGGGAACTGTGTGTGTTCAAGGCCCCCTGGGAAGGAATTTGAAGACGATGTGTGACACCTCCAGCTAGGAATGGGCGGTATGCAAGGTATCATACCTTTTATGAGGTTTTTTTTTTTTTTTTGTCCACTGTAGAGATTTTTGCCATACTGTTCTACCATCCATCCTGTAGATGGCAGTAATGCAAAGTTTCGAATGTCTGTCGGCTGCCTCTAAGAAGGAGCTAGCACCACAGTCTTCCTAAATGCTGTGTTAGCAGAAGCATTTCGTTTAAATAAGCTACAAACATAAAATCTATAGTCTATGTAGAGTACTATTGGTTATAATGGTATGTGGTGCCAACGTATTTCGATATAGGACTCAATTTAATTTACAGGGTGTCTGAAAAGTGAGCTAACAAGCTAACAGTCAAAGTCATGACAGCCATAGAGTTTATGACAACAAAACAATTGTGCTAAACGTTAACACTGCCTTAAACTTAAAACACTTCACCAGCCTTAATAACTGTATGTTGCTATGTCCAGTTGAGTTACTATTAGTCATGGTATCTGGCTGGTGTTAGAAACTAAAATGACCGTTCAGAGTTACAAACAATTTTGTTAGCAATTTCGCTAACGTAGCATGCTAAGTGCTGCAACAGCGATTGCTACCATTGAGATGTGTTGTGCTATGAATATGAAGAAAGACTGCACTTGGAGCTATATGACCACTAAGAAACTGTTCTGGTGTCATTCATAGTTTATTATAAATGTATAGTAGCCTATAAAATTACTATACCGTGATATATACCGTATACCACCAGTGGCTCAAATTATACCGGGATACAAATTTTTGGCCACACCGCTCATTCCTTCCTCCAGGACACAGGGAATGCTGAGGTGAGCACCGTCCGCTGGCAGGGAAAAAGCTAGCAGTGTTTGCATCAGCAGTCGGAGGACCTTGGTGACAGCATTAGTCACCAGCACAGCTCTGCATTTTTACTTCTGCACCTAATGAACCATAACAAGTACACTGCCTTACATTACTGTACCTCCAATAAAATACAATTGCACTTCTAGTTTATGCACATACACTCTGGCGCCCCAGGACATATTTGTCCGTGTGCCCTCTGAGGAAACAGACTGTGTATATCATCAGGCCCATGGCTGTATTTATCATGTACTTCCACCCCTACACACTGCTGTTTCTCTGCAAGGCTAGCACTGCTGAGGCCTATGATAAAGTGCTTTTCAGTGGGTCTGTGACACCCAGGGGGGGGGTGCAGAGGGAAATGGAGACAAATGGTGCCTTTATGAAGAACGGCAAGAATGAAAGGAGGTCAAGTGGTTGAGAAATTATGACATAAGTGATGTTAAATGATGCTGTTAAGTTGAAGTATAAAGTAAAAAATAAATGAATAAAAAGTTAAGCTGTGTGATATTGAAAGAATAATAAATGAAAAGTACAATTGTTTGGAGGAAATATCATTTGTAGGAAGTGGAATAAAAAAGTTGATCAGCAATGTCTTGATTGAGTTATGTGCACATTTTGACATTTATCTTAACTCGAACATAATGATGTAACTTATCCAAAAGGTAAAGTCAATGGTTGCATTAATGTAAACATGGATATGCATAGTTTCAACTAATATTGTCCAAAAACTGTTTTGAGTTAGTTTTTTTACAAGCAAGAATTGTATCATGGAAGTAACTTAATAAAATGTCAAATCCAATGGAAGCTGCTTATAAAGTAACCAACTGCTTATATGGATCAAAGGCTTAGACAGATTATTTCCTGTACAAATTAAATAGTGATAAAGTGACCTTCATATACATATATCAAATATGATTCAAAATTTTTTTTTTTATTGAGCTTCTGCAACATGGTATAAAACCATTCATACAATGATAATATAATGCTCTTATTTTTATAATGCAAAAAAGAGAGTGAAAATCACAAAGATAGTATAAGCTCAATATTTATATAGAAAAAAGTAAATGTGTATAGTTAAAAGGAAATATTCATAAACCTCGGCCTGACTGAAACTGTGCATTATACAAGATAAAGTTCACATGAGTTTAATCACAATCACTAAGAAAAACTATTGTGAATTTTGTAGTGTGACCAACAAAGGGTTAAGGTCTGACATGTAGAGCTACATATGCTGCAAGTGGATTCATGAAGATGCTGAGTTAGTCAGATTCTGACTCTGACTCTGCAGCTGTTGGTTATAAATCAATCCGTGCTCTGTGATCATCTGCGTCTCCTTGTGCTCTGGCTTTATTAGGGTCTTCTGCATGTGCATCTTTGAGCTTCAGTTGTTTAATAAATGTTTCAAACAATAACACTTCAGCGTGCGCCAGAAATGCAATGAAAGTCAAACCAAAATGCGTGAGTGTCAGACTAAATAGTCTGTGGTTGTCTTGGCTCTTGTCATCCAGCATCAGGACAAACAGCCGATGGCGCTACATCACCAGTACTGTCTTGCTCAGGCCTGTCTCAGCCAATCAGTGAAGTGTTCAGGGGCGTCTGTATTAGCTTGGTGACGTGACTCGAGGCTAAAGTGAAGTTTGCCCTAGAAGATGAGACACCCCCTCCTCTCATGTCTGACCTTCTCTTGCTCTCGCCATCAGTCTGTGTCCTCCGTTTTGCCTGCTGTACTTTCTGCCCTGCTTAGCTTGGCAACAGAGGAAGAACGGGCCAAGGGCAGAGATGAAAGTAACAGGAAACAGTTTATCAGGCCAATTAAAAAGCCTAACCCTCAGCTACTTCACTCATATCAGCCATATAATGGTGCAAAAGTACATTAAGAAGTCATATTATGAAACTTCACAACTTTAAGACCAGAAAAAACATTTTCCAACTAGGCTTACGGCGTCGAAAGTGACGGCCAAGGGAATATACCCAGCCCCCCCAGTCCTTAACCAGGCAGATATGATGTCATGACGTGAGGTATCCCTAGGTCATGACCTTTCGTTTGCACTTGATTTGAAGTCGGACAAATGGTTCTGGAGATGTGAACAAAAGGGCTTTTGAGGCCCCCCCCCCATGGAAAACATGGTATTTCTAAACTAAATATTTTTCAAGTTATAACATTTAATCTGTGTATCATTCATTTTTCAAAATAAAATCAAAAATAAGACAATGACAAAACAACTAATTTCTTCATTTTTTGTTTCCAAAAATCAAAATTAAAAAAGTGATAATGAAGTGGTTTTTCAGTTTATGTTTTGTTTTTAACCGCTGTTTCCTGTTTTAACTAATTTTGACCTGAACCAAATTGAGTAAACTGGAAATGAATCTTAACAACTAATAGAAACATGGCCTCCGGACTTAAAGATCATTATGGAATGATATGACGCCAATTTTCTCCATCATATCTTCAGGTCTTAGGGTGACCCTCGTAGTTTCCCCAAATATGATGTAGGTTTTCATCTTTGTCACTGCGGGTCACGGTCATTTCCAGTTTACTCAAGTTGCTTCAGAATTTAGCTTCAGGTCAAAATTGGATAAAACAGGAAACAGCTGTTATCAGTTTTTTCTATTATTGCTTTAAACAAAAAGGAAAACTGAAAAACTGCATCACTATCAGTTTTTTCATTTTGGTTTGGGAAACAAATAATGAAGAAACAAGTTGTCTTATTTTTGGTTTTATGTTGAAAAACAAATTAACGAACAAATTACACCGTATATCCTTCACTTGAAGAATATACGGTGGTAGTGGTCGGACCAAAACCATAATGTCCCTGAAACTCTGTTGGCCATATAAATACAAATAGACATGATTCATTCCTAATTTCATTATACACACAATGACACTAAAGGCTATTCTATTAAATTCTTCATTCGTTAACTGAAGCTGCTTTATCCTCACTAAGGTCACGGGTCGCCCTTGCCTATTTTGGGGAAGGCAGGTTACATCCTGTACATGTCACTGGTTTATTCTATTCTATTCTATTCTTCCCTAGTGGTCAATGTGCTTGTGTTGAGTATTCAGCAAGGTTCTAATCGTTAACAAAGACCAACAAAATGACAAAACTAGAATTGAACAAACATTTTCATTACCTGAAATTAAACCAAAAGAAAAACTGATAACTGAAACTGTTTTGTGGGCTTAAAACTAAGTAAAACATCTAAAAATGATGCATAAAAGTCTCTTAATTTTTGTCTTTGTCAGTGTTGAATTAATATGAAATCAATTTATTTAGCAATTTTAGCTGGCGGAACCATATGGCACTTGTGGCTTA
Source organism: Siphamia tubifer (assembly GCA_020466265.1). Classification (NCBI taxonomy): domain Eukaryota; kingdom Metazoa; phylum Chordata; class Actinopteri; order Kurtiformes; family Apogonidae; genus Siphamia; species Siphamia tubifer. The sequence goes on from CM035783.1 coordinate 4,685,772, forward strand.
GTCGGCATCTCGTCTTTACTACCTGGAAATATGGAGACTAACATTGGGGAACGGCAGCAGAGTCCTGTAGGGAAGGAAGATAAGAGAAAACTAAGCCTTTAGAAAAAAACTAAAACTAGCAAAACTAGTCTAAAAATATATGAAAACTGAATGATTTGGAGAAAAAAAAGTCAAAACTGAATAAAACTAAGCTATAATGAAAAAGAAAAAAAAAGAATTCTTATAACCTTGGTGTTCAGAGGGAAGCAAAAATCATTATGTCAAATAACATATTAATGTCCAGCACCTGAGGTGTCTTCTGCTTATAAATCAGAGCTCCACACCAGCACATAAAGGTTATTTAAGGCACTGGGAGAAAGTACAAATACTGAAGAAGATGCACATTAGAAAGTCAAAGCCCTCCATGTGATGGCTGACACCAAGATCACTGTAATCACTGGTACCAAGAGCCTCATTCACCTCCAAACCCCTCATCAATGCTCATCATCCTGAGCCAAAATAGCAGGAAGGTGTGATATCCTAAAGTGGAGAAAAAGACAAAACCTTAACATCTATGCCTCTTGTTTTGACTTACTGCAAACTTGCACAAACACTTAAACTTCAGGAAACACAAACAGAAAGCTTAACTTGGAACGGACTATTAGTAAACGTTTGGACCCGTACAGATTCAGTTTACTATCTGTCTGTCTGTCTCTGTCTGTCTGTCTGTCTATCTGTCTATCTGTCTCTGTCTGTAATTTTGAAATGAATCTGTTCAGTAGTTTCATCAGAGATTTTTGAACACGTTGCTAATGAAGATGACGACTTCACAATAGCTCGCTGCCTGTCAGTCCCTGAACTCAAAAGTACTTTAGAGAAAGACAAGCCCACAGTCGAATTGGCTCTGTCTGCATGTTTACAGACCAATTTAGGGAAGCTCCAAGGCAGTGCAGTGAACTCAGCCTCACCCCGTCCAGTGGCTTGTTGGATTATCGTACATTACACAGCCGTCTGCCTCTCTCGCCCAGTCCTCAGAGTCACACAGCGCACTCATGGCGAGACATTACAGTACATAACCTTAGGCTGCCTCAATATACATGGCCGCTGAGCACAAATTGAGACGTATAAGCCGTAAGACCAACAACTTCAAGTCTGAAAGAGTCTCTGCAGGTTACCGTACTCATCTAGAAAATCCGACAAGTAGAAAAGCAGATTTGCAGAAGGAGCCACAAGACGTACATGAAGAGTGTGTTTGCTGTTATTATTAAAATGAATTTAAACAAGTGGTGCCAGGCACAATTAATACAATCCCTCACAAACATTTTACCTGGTTTTCTCTGGTGCTGCATGATTTGAGCGATTGTGGACTATTGCGATTTTCAATTGCGATTACATGAGTCTACTTGCTTGAATATTATTTAGAATAGAATGCAAATACTTTATTGATCTCACAATTGTGAAATTGCTTTAACTACAAACGGGTGGCTGTGGCTCAGTTGATAGATTGGGTAGTCCAATAACTGAAGGGTTGGTGGTTCGAATTTTGCTCTGTCCTGTGCATGTGCTGTTGTGTCCTTGGGCTCAACCGTGCTCACACTGGTGTATATGGATGCGTATGAATGTTTGGTGGTGGTCAGAGGTGCAGAATGGTAGCCACACTTCTGTTTGTCTGCCCCAGAGAAACTGTAGCTATATATGTAGTGTACCACCACCAGAGGGAGCATGTGAGAGTGAATGAATAATGGACAAAGAAAAGCGCTTTATAAATGTAATCCATTAAGTACTTTATTGATTCCATAATTGGGGGAATTGCTTCATAACTTACAAATATGACACAAAAAATACAAAACCTGAAGTTTACACTCCTGTATTTTCTCCCCAAATAACTGTTAACTTTTCTTCTTGTAAAAAGTGGGAGAAATCGACAGCGTACAGAAACAAGGACAGCAACATTGAGGACGGAGAGAGGACACTTTAAGACATTGAAAGAGACACTGAAAGATAATCTTTTCCTGTGAGTTAATGTTTTGGGATTTTTTTAGGTTTGTTTTTGTTCATTTTAAAAAGTTTTTTTTTTTTTTTTTTTAAGTTCCCAAACTGGACTGTACAGTTTTTCATTTCACTTTTCAGTATCTCTCTGACTGAAACCTTATGATTTTGCCTTCTGCAAAAATATATTCATCACATCAATCTGCCAAATTTGTTCAAGTGATCCAAGTCAAAGTCAAACAGAGCTGTGTGGGCTGGTGTTGGAGGCAGCCTCACCACATCATTATGTCAGATCTGTCCTGGTGGGGGAGTGAAAGGGCCTGCTGCAAAGGGTGGACGGGAGCCAGGATTGGACAAACAAAGCAAAACAAGTGGTTGAGATCACACCCCGCACAATGGGCGTCCTTCCCCGTCTGTGGCCACAGCCCACGGCCCCGTGCCCTCTGACTCCCGGGCCCTCTGCCGTCTGCCGCCATTTAGTTTTCCTGTTTGTCAATCAAAGTATGATGCCAGCACACCAAAAAAAGCTCTTTTGCTTTCTAAATATACTGATGGATTTTTGTGTTTCCTGCCAAGAAAAGGAAAAAAAAAAAGCAGTGGGTAAAAGTGTATGTTTGTGTCTGTGTGTGAGCCATCTGCCAGCGGACAAAGAGGCATTGTGGATTATACTGGTCTGTGTCTACGGCCTAGACAACAACTACTGTACAGCACATAGTCAAACCTAAATGTTAGTTTTATTTTAATTTTAATTGCACACTGGGAAAAAAAATCTAAATTTTACCAATTGTTTTTTTCCTTATTTCTAGTCCAAATACTCTGAAAGCGCAGACCTCTGCCAAGGTAGACAACCCCCCCCACCACCACCACCACCACCAAAATCTAATCATTTCCAGATCTCCCCATTACCAACCTACCCTGAAAATGTGATCAAAATCCACCCATGAGTTTTTGAGTTTTTTGCGACTTATCATGTCACTTTGGGGCATAAGTAAATAAATGTTATTTTCACATCAAAAATCCAGATTTTATTAAATGTATTTTTCTCATTTCTGGTCAAATTATCGCATAACCTTTCAGTGAGATATAAGAACTTATTTTTAGACAATGGATAAAAAGAAAAATCTTACTTAAATAAATCTTACCAAGATGGTTTTTAACTTTGTCAATTGGCCCTTTTTTTTTTTTGTTCAAGACAAGTAAATAAATACATACAGCTTTACTTTTGACTTAATTACAATTGAAAAGTTGTACTTTTTTCCTTTTACTTCAGTAAAGGAGTTGAATCAGTACTTCTACTTTTACCGGAGTATTTTTTCACAGCTGTACTTCTACTTAAGTACAGAATGGGAGTACTTTTACCACCTGTACATGATAAATGGGGGAACAAAGAGGACAGTGAAGGCACCGTGGTCTAGTCCTGGTGGGACAGCGTATCTGCGTCATTGTCAGATGGTGTCGTATGTTAATGACGGCACAGAACAATAGGTGGACATGCAAATTTCATGGCTGTTGACCTAAATGGTGCTGCTTAATCCAGACTTGGCCCCGAAAACACTCCATCCCTGACATTCAGACGCAGCCCATGTGTGGCCTCGCCCTTAGCGACTCAGACGAGGAGACGGGTTTTCAAATGTGTCTATAACTGTCAGCATGTTTGACTGTCCGACCAGGAGGATATGCAAATGACAGGATGTCATCCTATCGATACGGCGACAGGGTGAGCGTTTTAGACACGGTAATGAATGGAAAGGGTAAGACCTGGGCTGGCTCTGAGTATCGGGAGGGGGAGGGGCTCTTTAGCATTTAGGCGCATGTCGTGTCAAATGATGTCAAAGTGCATCGCTGTCACGCACACCAGCACCCATCTCTTACCCACATGCCCCCCAACCCACGCATCCACACATTATGAGCTTGTCTTTCGGGAACACTGGGAAAGGATTGTTTGCTCTTTATTCAAATTTAAAAAAAAAAAAAAAAAGTATAGATTTTGTTGAAACATACTACTTTTTTTTTCTCCCAGACTTTGACTTAATGTATTTTCATACTTGTGTGATTACTTTTTTGGTTGCAATTGTACCTGTTGTGCACAGTAGAAGTGGTTACTTTAATAAAAAGTATAAATAAATGAATGCTTAATATGTAGTAAATTATGTTTTACTTACAGAAATGTTTTCAAAACATTACAAAACTGCATGAATATCATACAATTTTAACTTGAATCTTTCCAGTATTGACTCATATTTTATTTTGTTTTCTTCATGTTTTTTATTAATGATGTCTTTAGAATGTTGATAAAAACATAATTGGGAGAAAAATCTGACTTTTTTTTTTTGTTGTTGTTGCATTTGTCTAACCAGTCTCTGTGGGCATTAGTCATTTCTAACATGAGTCCAAATGTCCACAGTGCATTAAATCAATGTCATCTTAGTACAAAACTGCATCCAAGTCTGTGATATTCATAGTGAATAATCATAGAGAAAATGACAGTGTATGCTCCTAGATGAATAAATAACTATTTACTTGTTGCATATAAAACATAAGCAGCTGAAACTACACTCGTCATATTTTATTTGCTAACTGCAGGGGGTCACTCTGGTCTGCTTTGGTTTTTCAGCATGGTAGACTACTGCAGAGAGATCTGCATTTGACCTTTAAGGGTTTGTTTTGCCTTTTAAGGTTTTATTCTGAAATACTAACAAAGATGTGCATCAATATGGAGATGTTAACCTATCAGATACTTGCTCTGAAAATTAAATGGCATGGAGATTACACACAGACACACACACAGACAGACAGACAGACAGACGTCATCAAAAATAAGATTCATTGAAAGGACTTGGTGTCATATATGTCCCTGGTATTAGAATCATTATACCCCAACATACACTAAACTGCGCTAAAAAAAAAATACAATGTACTAAAAATACAATAAAATGCACTAAAAATGAACCAAAATACAATTAACTGCACTAAAAAAACAATAAAATGCACAAAAAAAACCCCAAAACAAAATGGTTTTTACAATCAAGTACTAGCTCCTGTGTGCAACAAGTGACCAAAACAGACAAAAGAAAAAATAGAATGAATAAAAGAACTGTTTTGTCAGTACAGTACTTTTGTTTTAGATTTATTTTGGTCAATGGTCAAAGATTATATACATGTAAACATTATCATAATGTAAATGTACTCTTTTCACTCTTATTATTTTACTGCTCTGGCTGTTTTCAGATCATATTGGGCTGAATGTGGAACTGAACTAAAATAAGTTTGACACCCCTGAACTGCATCATTATATTGCAAATATATAAACATTAAAAACCCTTTCAATCGGGGCAGACAGTCCACAGTCCTGTTTCCTCTGTTGTGTCACTGTCTGTGGACTAAAGCATAGCTTAATGATTTTTGAGGGGTGAGTTCCTCAGCCTTCACAGTCCACTGCACTAAATGGTCCAGGTTTGTTTGGAGCCTCTGGTTAATGGTCTGACTGTCATTCTGATAACATCACAGAACGAGCATGATGGTTACAGGCACATGTTTTATCAGTATTTTTAACCTATGTACACTGTGGGCAGATGTTTTTGGAAAGAGAATAACAATTATCTAAACTTTAGCGATTGCACGGAGGATCCCTGCGGCTGCATATGTTTGTGTATTATCTGAGGAGAACTCATTTAAAGCAGAGTAGATGTGAGGTTGACCTGCCGCCTCCTGCCTCTGAATATCTACTAGAATAAATCTATTATAAATATGGAAGATAGAATGCTTTCACACAGTTGTATTTGCCTTTATTAGAACAACTCTACTGCAAAAATCAAAATCTTACCAAGTCTATTTTTGTCATTTTTAGTCCAAATATTTCATCACACTTTAAATCAGACATAAACACCTGAAGAACACGTTTTCAGTGAGATATAAGAACTGACTTGTAGAACATACATATGATAAGAAACAAAACTTATGAAGAAAAATGTCACTTGTTCCATTGTCAGATTTGTAATCCCACCCAACTTTGGTTAGGTGAGATTATTGTAATGACTGTGTGTTCGTGTCCACAGAGACATATCATGATAGAACTTAATGAATACTTGAGATATCACCTTGAAATTACATGGGCATATACATATAGCTAATGCACATAAGATGCAATGATCCATTTGAGTAAAGGTCACAATTAACTAAAGATCAAAATCACATCATCGGTTATAACTAAAGAATGGATTTTCAGATTGGTACCTAACCATGTGGAATGAAGATTTTGCATATAAGCACTATATATGAATCCCACCCATTATTATTATTTTTTATTATTATTATTATTATTATTATTATGAGTAGACTTTCTTAAAATTTTCTATATGCAATGTGTTGAACTGACCAACTCCTATGATCCCACATTGCATCAGTACTGCACAACACTGTCAAACTTGTTTATTGGGTTATGTTCTGTATGATGTGGAATGAAGATTTCTACAATTCTCATAATTGCCGTTATGTACGACCAATAGTTTTTGAGGTTTCTGGAGGTCAAAGGTGATATGTTGCAAAATTAACTTGTGTAACACTGTGCTCTATAACTTAATCAATACTGGATATATTGTCATATTACATGCACTGATGTATGTATATATATATATATATATATATATATATATATAAAATTATCAATATTGCAAAAGGTCAAGGTCACATTTACTGTAGTAGAAAGGTCAAAATCATATTATTGGCTCGAATTCAAGAACAGGTTGTCATAGATCGGCACACAATTTAAGGAACTGTATAAAAACATTTTTCTAAATACACTAGAGAGGAATGAGAATGAAACACTGGTGGATAGTAATGTTTGTCAGGGCACTTGTGAATAATTAGTTAACCATGAATATATAAGGGGAAATTGAGATGGGACTGGATAAGTTAAAAATCTTAAATTAAGAATTCATTGAAAGAAGTTGTAGAAATCCACACCACTTCCCTTGAATTAATATAATTCAATATTTGCAGTGCTTGGAGGGTTAAAATTCTAACTTTATGAATTATTAGGGTCCAAACACACAAAAAAGAACCAAAAACTAATAAAAATTGGTTTAGCAAAACATGAATCCTGAAGATATTCTAAAAATTTTACCTTAGTTTTATTTTCTTGACTTAAAACTTTCCTTCTAATTAAATACATAATGCTCTAGGAATCTTGTTTTGAATATTGCAAGTTATGTTTCAGCCTCAATCTGCACTTATCTGTGTCAAAGTAAAAAAAATAAAAATAAATCAATCATATATTATTAGTCATGGAAAATACATGTTCAATAAATCGACCACTAATGTGTTAATGCTGTTGTGACTCTGTGTCCTTCCTCTCTTACTTTGTGTCAGGTCACTGAGGGCACAGACAAACCCTGGACTGGACCCATTCTGTCCCAGATTGCACTGGAATAACGGAAATGTCCTCGTTTTCCTGTTTATAGTTGATCCTAAATGAAATGAGATAAGACACGTTTGAGGTCTGTTGTTCTACTGCTGGTGTAAAGGAAGAGTTTAAGGAAAAAATAGAAAAGCTATATTTGTTAAGAGGAAAAAACCAGGGTTCCAACACCTTTTTCATTAACAAATTCAAGCACCTTTCAAGCACCAATTTCCCAGTTTTTCCAGGAATTTTAGAGGTTAGCCTTCTGTTGTTTGCCCATGTCAGGATGATGGTCGTAGGAAGTGCAGTGGCACCACTTTATGGTAGAGCTTTGACCTTTGCACAAAAAACACATTCAAATTTAATTTGGAAATGAATGTAGATATTCAAATATTTGAATTTTTAAGTAAGTAAAGTTTATTTATAGAGCGCTTTTCATAGACACCGTCACAAAGTGAACTGCCTTATTTACTACAACACCTGAACCCAACACATCCACACTTCAACAGTACTTCGTCAAAGCGGACTCAGAGCTTCTATGTTTTGCTAACTGGTGAGTACTAGCATCTGTTAGCATGTAGCCTCATGTGTTGCAGTTATTTTTTTATCAAATGTACCAAGGTAGTGGACTTATTAGGCTTCAACTGCTTCACATCAAGGCGTGTGATGCACGCGCACACAACTCAAAACACTTTGTTCTTCTATCGTCCCTGTTTATTGATTTATCTAGTTTAACACTTTAACCTTCAGGTAAATGTGCTGCTGTGAATTTGTCCTAAAAGCTGCTGTGAGGGAAAATCACAACAAAAGTGTAAACCACAGTAAAAACAAACAAATCCCAAACCCTTTATTTTTAGTTTCACTCACTGCTTTGTTTTGAATTATTAATATTTACAATAACTGATACATATAGAACACTGACCAATGATGCATCAGAAGTTAAAGGCTTTTAAAGAAAATGAATTCATCCGATTACTCGATTAGTTGATGAAAAAAATTGACAGAATACTCAAAGGTCCCCATAGTGTGACTGTGTAAACATATGAATGTCCACATAAAGATAGGAATATACACACACACACACACCCACCCACTGTTTCTTCCAGTACATTCCCACCAGGCTAAGTGTCACTATTTATTTTAAATACATTCATACATGTTACAACCACGGATAAAACCCTGTTAATTTAAATATGAATAATATGTTCTAGTCTAGTCTCGCTCTGGATATAGATTTAAATATCTGTAGAATAAAGTTTCCACATCCTTAACATGTTTTCTATAAAATAAATCATAATCAAGCCTCAAAATGACAAATCTTTCTTCCACTTTATCAATTCTATCATTTACATTAATTAATTAATTAGTTAATTTAATCACTATTAAAGGTGAATAAAATGTGTTTCAGAGTGTGACATTTTGTTAGCAGTTGCTGTATGTATTAATAAATGTTGTACAATAACATATAATTGATATAATTTAATATTTTTTGGCAACTTGCAACTTTTTAAAAATTTTATTTTAATACAAAATCATGGTGGGCCAGTGTTGGGCTTCATTAAAGGCTCAACCACCACCAGGCCTAGCAATATTTATGAGGGAAACCCTGTTTATATATGTATAATTTATTTTTTACACTAAGAGACTTTGAATCCCCTGTACTGCCAAGTGTTCTCCACATTAATGAATGCACAAATAACAATAACAAATAGGGAAATCTTATTTTCTGCCTGCCCAGTCAGCTTTGAGATGTAAAACAGGAGTTAGTGTGAAAAGCAGCAGCTGATTCTGCTGGCTCTGATAACTGAAATCTACAATTAACATTCAGTGTGACGAGCAGCTTCCAATTGAAGAGGTAGAGTGGACAGAGATGCATTGTGTTAGCATGCTCACTCACACTCACACATGCATGAAGAAACACACACACACACACACACCTGACAGCTGCATTTCAACCCTCCCTTCCAGCTTATACGTCTAATTATCCGGTGGTGGCCAGGACCCCAGTAGGGGGGCCACCCTGTCTGTGTGTGTATGTGCGCATATATGTGTGTGTGTGTGTGCGTTTGGGAGGGGCTGCAGCGCCTGCAGACTGGGTGGCTGGGACCTCTGATTTGATTTTGGATGAGCAGATGGTAGGCTGCTGCTGGAGGGCAATCACAGAGTGTGTGTGTGTGTGTGTGTGTGTGTGAGCTGCATGAGGAGTGTTACATCTTGTCAAAATTTGATTAAAACAATGTAAAGCCACCTGTACAACAAACAACTCTGTTTCAGAGAATTCAATACAATACATTGACCAGAGCAGAGTACATGACCATTACCGTTATAGCATCAAATATCACTGGCCTACAAGTAAAATGCTTCCAGAATCAAACTAATTAAATTTGAACACATATGTGTTACTGATAAAGAAAACTCAAGTCTTAAATGCTGGTTGGCTCAAGTTTCCAAGAGAAGTCTGAGGTCAAAATGTGAAATTAGTAGAATGAACCAAAGAATTGTGACAATGACTCAGTACTGATGGACCCAGATGCAAGACTCTGAACCACAAGCTTCAATTTAATGTTTATTGAAACACAGAAAAAAAGTAGGCTTGATCTGAAAATTGACACCTGTTTATCTCCATAGAACAGATCCATGAACGAAACTCAGAAATAGAATGAAGAAGAGAAAAGGTTTTAGTCCAAAGGAATATTGGTGTCAGATCTACTTCAAAACACTGTCTGCACATTATGATCCATTCACTTTACAGGTTCTGTATAGTGCAATATTTACTAATCCATTGTATATGTCTCAGTAGAGGTGGCAATTCAGTGGAATTGACAGTTCTCCTATTAGAGTTAGCAACTGCAATCTCCCTTAGGGAAGATGCCAATCACAACCTCTACTAGGAACATTGCTAATTCTACTAGTAGAGATTGTGATTAGCATCTTCCCTAAGAGAGATGGAAATACTAACTAAATACAATCTGTTCCATTACTATATTTCATAGGTGTCAAACTCCAGTCCTCGAGGGCCGGTGTCCTGCATGTTTTAGATATTTCCCTCTTCCATGTGATTCAGTTTAACCCTTTAACTTCTGAGAACTAACAAAATAACTGGTAACATGAGCAAAGTAAGACACAAATGGCAGAAAATCAAAGAAAAATTTTAAAATTAAAAGAACCAAAATGTAGAAAAATAAACAAAATGGAAAAAAAAACCCAACTAATATTACAATATTTACAAAATCACAAATGTGGAAAATTTTGGGAAAAAAATTACTAAAGAAGAAAACTAGTATTGACATTTGGTCACAGCAATTAAAAAAAAATTGTGAAATAAAATAACAAAAAAAAAAACCACCTCTTGCTTTTTGGCACCTTTTCCATGCACAAAATAAAGTAAAACTGTTGATTTTTTCTGAATATTTAAACAAAATCATCCATTCAGAATGCATCAGCGCTGACATTTAAAGAGTTAATAATCAGCTCCTCATCAGACTGATAATGATGTAATGGCCTCCAGGTGGAATGGAAGAGGAAAACATCTAAAACATGCAGGACACCGGCCCTCGAGGACCACAGTTTGACACCCCTGCTATATTTCATTCATATAACAAGTACAGCATAAACATTCTGTAAAGTCAGAACACAAAAACTCTTTACTGATATAAGGAAACTATAGCAGGATGAAGAAGTCTAATATCCTGTCAGTCTCCTCTCACTCTTGTCAACAAAGGACAAGCTGGATCCCAACACAGTCCGAACACCACAGATGTAACACTCGCCCCAAAGTGACGACTATTCACATGGCGCCCATAAAGTTGGACGCAGCGTTCCTCATGGGAATCTGAAGCATGACATGGCTGTAAAGAACAGCTGGCCTGCACAGCTGATCTACTTAGAGATGGAAATAAACACATCAAGTCATCTTGTCACTGATATGAGACTGAATTAATCAGACAAGTGATTTTAATGAGATTCTCAAGATAAATGTTAAACTGTGCCACTGTGGAAAAATAATTAATTAGCTCATACAGCGTTTGAAATACCCAGCTGTATTCTCAAAATTGTAGGAATATTTTCAAGATTGCAAAAGAAAAAAAACATTTTCCAGCTAACAATTCATATCCATATAAGGCCATATGGGGTCAAAGTTGAATAATATTTATATAATAGACCTTTCTCACAACTTCCATATTTCGTACCGGAAATGTATAATCGTAGTGTAACCCTACTTCGGCACCGGCAAATTTTTATGAACAGTAAAACAAAGTTAGAGAATGGTAACTGCCAGGCAACAGAGTAACATCTCTTTTGAGTGTTAGAGTGTGGAAACTGGACATGGCCGAACAAAGCCAAAGAATGGTAACTGCAGTTGTGTCTTTCTACCATGGTTTTGAAAGTTATGGTGAACACAAATAACTAATTTTTGACTTAAAATATAGTGAGGACCTTTAGCCTTTACACACCAGTACATCACCGTCAGCAGTAAACAACAGTAGCACTGTAAGGAAAGAGTTGAAATAGCGACTGCAGCCAGTGAACAGTAGTTACAGCAGTAAGTCACAGAAACCTTGTGTACAGTGATCAAACCTCTAGTTCAGGGGTCTGCAACTCCCTAGAAAGCCACCGTCCAGCATGTTTTAGATATTTCCCTCTTTGAGCACACCCAACGGTCACACCTTCTGTAGAACTTAATGATAGGCTTTTCCTATAAATAAAGTTTATAGGATAAACCTTTCCTCCTTACCTTTTCAGAGCTTCACTGAAAAATGAAACTCCAACCACCTTATTAGTGAGCTGTTACTTGAAATAAGCGATCATAAAAGCATTATTACCATGAAAATTACCAGCTTATTAGTGATCTGTAATATAATGTGTTACTGTGGGATTGGCTGGTGCTCAAGGCTACAATAGTTGTATTGTATCAGAAGTCATAAAGTTGTATCGGGACATCCTGATTTAATATAATATTGATTTTCAACAAATGTATATCTTATATGCTATGTGTCCCCCCCCCCCCTCCCTCTTGTATTACATAATGCTATGTGTGTTTACATTCTACAGAGGTAATTATGATAGTATGACTCGTCCCCCAGATGAAACACACCTATAAATCTTTCTGATTGGGGCACCATGTGTTCCCAACCCACCTCATCTCATCACAACAGGGGAGCCTTCAACAACAAATGGAAATGGAAAGGTTACCATAAATGTGTCACAGATGAATGGGTGAAAACGGCCTCATACGGCTTAATAAAATTGAATGTGATAGGGTGGATAATGTACTCACAGATGTGACAAAAGGGCACAAATCTGAAGTGTATTCATTAGTGTCTTGTTGAGATAACAGTAGCGTGTAATTATGTGTGGATGATTAAACAGGGTGTAATTACCTAGACTGCTGACACAGCTGAAGCCTATAAATCATTGTACTTTTTAGAGATAAAACCATCGCAGGTCCATCTGGTTTTCATGTGCACATCATCTGCACCGTTATCCTGTTTAACTGGAAACAATACACTTCAGTTCCTCCCAACTGTCGTGCTATTTATTTTTAGTTGATGAGTCGAAGGATATTGGCAAGAACAATATTGTTTCACAGTCTGTTTTTGCATGTGTTGCCAAAGCTAAGAGTACGATCCATATATGAATGAATGTATCGGTCTGTGTTTATTCTATATGGGATGTATATATTGACAACAGTCTATCGATAACATATGAACCACAACACGGAGGTTAAAATTCAATATATTGAGACACACTGAGTTTTTTTACACGAGTTTTAAATAAAACAGAGGAGCAACATAAATCTGTTTAAAAGAAAAAGTACAAAAATTATTTCTAAACAAGTATATGGAAGAGGAAGTCTTCAACTGTGGATGAGGTGGTGTATGTATGTGTGTGTGTGTGTATATGGTATATGCATGTATTTATATTATATATTATGCTATATGAGCTTAAAACTTGGTAATAATTGAAAAGGGGTAAGAATTTTAAAAAAGCTTTGTTTCTTCTTACTCCTCTTTCAAACTGTTATTTTGTTATGTTTGTTTTGTTTCTATCATTATTTCTTTATTTAGTATGTACATACAGTTATTTTATTTATCAATCACATGAATCCAACTACTTTCATCAGTTGTTCAGCAGTGTTAGCGGCTGCTACGTGCAGGTGCCCAGCTGTTAGCAGTGAGAACACCCATTGATCGCTATTGAGAGAAAGTAGCTCCAAGCAATTACAAGGTGTGAGTTTTTATTCCCTGACGGTTTTGTTAATCAAATAAATCACTCATTTGAACACATACTGTTTTGAGAAGAAGCACATTTTATTTTGTTGACCCCAGGAAACCTGCCAGGACTACTTTTAGTTTGACCAAAACTGGACCAGAACTGGTCTCACAGGACACTGTGAGACCAGACAGATTTATGTGAAAAATTCCAAACTATCCCTTTAATTTCATTGTTTTATTTTAAATGTAATGAGATATTTTGACTAGAAATGAGAAAAATACCTTTTTTTTTCTCCGGTCTGACAAATGTCTAATGACGTAAGTTACCTGATGGAACTGCACATTTTATATGTGATCTTTTGAAACCATAATGAAAATTCACTACGAGTGTCCTTTAATAAAGAACATGAAGAATATGTATGACAGTATATCCTCCACTCACCTGCTTGCCTTCCAACGTGTACAGTCTCCTCACTGCGCCCGAGTCCAACTTGATTGCGTCTGTGATATCGGTGAGAACCTGTTCGAAAGAGTGTGCCGTTTTCTTGTTCAGCAGTATCCTCACGGCTTTCCGAGGTTTTACACCACTGCGGATAACTGTGACCAGCTTGGGTTTAATAAACTCCTTTGACTCCCGCTGGTGGTCGCTCTTCATCGGGAGAAGTGATGAGAGGGAGCGCGAGGTACCAGATTTGCTGCCCACCGACCAGTTGGGGTTGATGTTCTTGGTGTAGTCGACACGTCTGAAGGCTTCGTTGGAGGCACAGACGTAGCTTTCACCTGGAGGGAAATAAAATCTGTTTCAGAATTAAATCAGAATTAAACCTGAATCAAATACTACTGTACACTAGCTACATTTACATGTTTTTTTAATTCCAAATTAAGAATTTGGAATAAAATAATTCAAAATTAAAGCTTTTTCCTTCTTGTTTAGATGGACATGTTAATTCCGAATAAAAGTTTCCATGGAAATGGGTGTATTCCGCTCTCTTTAATTGGGCTTTAAAAGCTGGAGGTACAGAGGGTTCTGATTGGACAAAACGGCCGCTTAACGTCCGGATGTCTACCGAAAGGAAACTATTGCATCCACTTCTTGTGTTGTGTTCCTTCCAACTATCCGCATGGAACAAGAACAGATATTACATGTGATGTTTGCATTGATTTTTGTGATAATCACGAAGCAGCGGTTCGACCGAATCAACCATAGGAAACAACAAACTAATGCCGGGACGTGAGCACAGAATATGTGCGTCAACACAAAATATGTGCATCATCAACATGAAACGTGCGTAAACGTGAGATATGTGCATCATCACGACACCACGAGCATGTGCAGAACGACAGGAAATAAATGAACCAAAGACTAATAAAAGTGACTTTAGCAAAATATGACCCCTTTAACCTCTTAAGACCCAGTCAAGTATAAGTTTTGACTTTTTTTTTTTTACGTTCAATAATTGCCTTTTTGGAAACTGTACAATGCAACCGTTTTTTCAGATGCATTTTTTAAAAGACATTTATGGAATGTCCTTTGCAGTGGACATTTTTCTGTTTAATAAAGTTGTGAAAGTCTTGTCCCCAAAAGAAGACTCAGGGTCTCAGGAGTTAACAGTTAACATTCCAAAGTGAAAGCAAAAGGCCCATGGAGAGGCCAGGCCAGTGCTACAGCACCGTCCTCCCTCCTTTTTTCAGCTGTTGAGCTGCTACACTGGCCTTCCTCCAAAGCACTTTGTTTTATCTGCCAGCATTCCATTTGAACAGTTAACACGCAAATGTTTCCCCTTAAGAACAAAGTCATGTGACAAATACATGGAGCTTTGCTGCTAAACAAAAACCACACAAAGAATGCTGGGTGATTGTTTCGAAGGCCAAGTGTTGGACGAGAAATTGCGGTATGTGAGTGTGTCGTTTTTCCACTGTGAGTAAGAAAAGGAATGTGACGGAGACTTTCTCTTTGTGCAACATTCATTACAAAAGAATTTAACTGCCAAACATACAGATTGAATATGAGGTCTTAGAAACGTCTGAGGGGAAAAAGTGTACAGTCAAAGCTACAGTGTTTTTGTAAAATGAGAAGACCTGATTTTAACAATAAATCCCTGTAGACACTGGATGTATCTTAATATAATGCTCAACAGCAGTCAGGATGACCATGTAGAACCAGTGTATAGATTAGATTAGATAGACCTTTATTGATCCTCTTGGTAAAATTGAGCACAAGGCAATATAGACAACATAAAATATAAACTGACCCTATCTTAGGCCCTTAATGCCGACTGTTCCAAATATGCAACATACCCAAAATTCTATTATATGTGCTAACGTAAAATTGATTATTTCCATTTAATTTAGCATTTACTGTTTTTGTTATATACTTCTATTTCAATTCAGGCAATAAGGGTTTAAACCTGTCCAACATAAAACTGAGTTAACTTTAACTTTAAGGACGGAGTAACTCAACATACAGGTGTCACAGATCAGAGTACCCCAAAAACATGTACCATGGACCGTTTTCACCATTACATGTTGAGCTGGTATGCCTGGGCGATGAACCGAAAATTTACCATAACTGAAATCTACTACAAGTGGTGCCTGGCACAACAAACCCTTCCCTCCTTGCACACATTTGACCTGTTATCATTACAAAAACACATTTTTGGTGACTGTGACCATGGACCACCTCGCACCTTTTCCTGAAACTGTCATGGAAATTGGTCCAGTAGTTTTTCTGTGAAGCTGCTTAAAAACAGACAAACAGACCAACAAACAAACAAAACAAAAGGGCGGCTGTGGGTCAGTTGGTAGAGCAGGTCGTCCAATGACTGAAGGGTCAGCGGTTTGTGTCCCAGCTCTGCCTGTCAACATGTTGAAGTGTCCTCGGGCAAGACCCTGACTTAGTCTCCCAGTACTAGTGTCACCAATCAGCTGACGTCGCTGAGCAACAGGCTTTTTGCCATGGCACTGCCACCACGCAAAACAATTATCACTGTTACATTAGACCCTATAGTATTATAAGTAGGATGGAAACAGACATGTATGGAGTTACTGACTGAAAACATGCACGTACCCTCCTAATTTATCATATATTTGTCGTTCTCCAGGTAAAATTATCAGTTTATTGTGACATTAATATGAAGTCGTATCATGCAGCCGTATGAACTGGTATGCAAAACAGTTTCCACATCCCAGCATTGTACAGAAATTACACTGTCATTCCTGATCATCCTTCCTATTGCACATTTCCAGAAATATTTACTAACACACGTCGGATGAAGCAGGACAGTCTAGACTGGGAGGTGTCTTTGATACTTCTGATAAGCCCTTATGATATTCACTGTAACATTCTGTGACTTTTGACCTATTTTTAAGAACTAGACAGTAAATGAATGCAGTAAAGTTGGTCTGTTATGTAAAACGTCTTTGAGTGTCCAAAAAAGCGCTATATAAGTTTGAGGTATTATTATTAGTACATATAAATTTATAGATCCACGTAGGATGTCCCAAAAAAGTCCATGTAATTTCAGATGTGGTGTCAGATGAGGATAAACATTGTATGAGCAGAACTAATCACAGCTGCTTCAGACATTAAATGTGCTAAATCTTACATACTAGATGAACCACAAAACAAATGACTTCAGTGCTGGTTAGTTCATGTTTTTAATATATATGATGGTGTGTTATTCCACATATATGCTGGTTTATGTACATGTATACAATGGATTTATAAATATTCCACGAGAAAGAATCTGTAAAATCGTGATTTTTGGGAATCGTCAAAGCCTTGTTTTTTGCAGCGTTTCTAACTGGCCCTGGTTTTGTTTAGTCAACTATTTTACACATGTATGCTGCCGTCTTTCCATCCTGCCAAACTGACCAATGAGAAACAGCAGGTGCACAATGACAGGTCATGTGTTCTCGAATCTAATCAGTGTAAAAGCTACTCATCAATTTCAGAAACGGCTTCAACAAGACCAGAGGGTTTGAACCCAAGTTAAGACATAGATGGCTCTTATTAAAATAACGGACGTTCCTCAAGCATTAAATGTAGCCTATGTTTACTGTAGCATGTTTTTTATTCATAAATGTAACTACATTTGAAATCAATTAATGACTTTAGTTTTCATTCTTGCAGTAGTTCATTGAGATTATTGTAATCACCTTTTGTGTGTGTGTGTGTGTGTGTGTGTGTGTGTCCGCAAAGACATATAATGCTATAACTCGGTGAATACTTGAGATATCACCATGAAGTTATGTGGGCATATATGTTGACATCACATACCACTACATAAACTATATATTTTATATTTGTAGATTAAATCTTTCTGCTAACAAAGCATTTAGGAAGACTGTAGTGCTAACTGCTTCTTAAAGGTAGCTGGCGGATGTTTGAAATTTTAAATTACTGCCATCTACAGAATGGACAGTATATACCTTATATGTAGTATAGTAATATGCATATCCATGTACATATTTATATTATCTCCAGGCTATATGTGACTGCTCAGCACGAAATCAAGCATAAGTTGCGCTGACCCGTTCAGAGCTACAGTCAAATTTAGGCTGGAAGGCGATTTTTTATTTGTGTTTACATTTTATCAAAAAACGGTACCTTAACACCTCTATTTTCAGTTCCTGTGGTCATTACATTGAAATTCAATCAATAAAGGTGTTTATTGAGTCAATTATTTAAGCGGCGACAAAAGTTCAGGTATTGCTGAGCAAAGACAAAGCCGACTTCCACCTCTTTTCGCCGAACAAAACGATCTCCATTCCGTGAGTAAACACCCAAGTGTTTGGTACGAGGTAAAAGCTTATATTGAATGTTCTGTCCAATGGTGTAAGCCAAATGATTATAATACGTCACACTTCTGTCCTATTATTATAATATATAAAACTTCTGTGACATGTCCATCAGAGTGTCCTTTAACATCTGTGAACAATTTTTGTCAATCGGATACGAATTATTATGCGTTGCTAAGGACTTCCTACCCCAAAACAGTCCAAAACTTTAACGGACAATATCTAAAAATATGCAAATTGCAAAATATGTCCAAATGTGGATATTAAAATGACCATAACTTTGGTTCTACTTGTGATAGAAACATAATTTTTTCACCATCTTAAACCTGAGTTTCCACTCTACCAAGATACACACATAACTCAGTTTGGATTTACACACACTTATGCCTGGTTTCGTGGTGGTGGGTCATATTTGTATTTATATTTTTCTCTATATTCTTATTTATATCTTACTTACCTCATAATTTACTTATTCTAGTTTTTCTTATCTTTGTATATTGTTATATTTGTATAGTTATATTTTGCATCTTTGCACAGCTAAGGGAGTGTCTCTTCCATTTCACTCCCTTCCATGACAAATAAAGAATTCTGATTCTGATCATAAGGTGTGATACCTTGCACACCGCCCATTCCTAGTTGCATTCATGTTTTTTTTTTCTCAAATGGTTGTGATTATCTCATATGTGTCAAGTCAAATGAATCCAACTGTGTGAAAGGCCATATGAGACACTGTCTCATGATACCTGGTTTTATTAAGATTGCAATTAACCAAAGGCTAATTATAAAGCTAGGACCCAGCTGAGGGACGGAAAACTAAAACTAATCTTAACTGGGGCTGTCATTCTTCCACCTTCACTGACAGAACACTCAAATGCCCTCAGATGGCGACTGGGGACCATGTGTTCCCTGAGGTGCAGAGATCTCAGGTGCAACATCCCTAAGTGATGTGAGTGGAGGCTGTGGAAACTGCCAGTGGCTGGTGGCCCCATGCGGATGACAGATGACGACCACCTAAACAGAGCTGAACAAAAACAGCCTGAGACTGTCCACTACATCCATCACATGGGCTCCCATTCAAAAACAGCTGCAGTACAGAGATGGAGGCAAGAATAAGATGATACCAAACTGTTCAACATGGAAATTACAAAGTGTCCTAAAGATACAACTGCATTGTTATATGTGTTACAGTCAGGGAAAAAATTATTAGACCACCTTTTATTTTCTTCAAATTCTTCTTAATGTTAATGCTTTGTCTAACTAAAGGTACATTTGTTGGGATGAATATAACAATAAAAATAATTCATAGTAGTTTAAGTTCAGAGTTGATGTGTATAATTTTTTTTTAAACTATTCTGGATCACTTTGAAATGTATTCTCCATTTACCACAATGTAAAATTTCAACATGATCCAGGATCACCATCAAAATGGAACCATTTTGTTTCTCGTGGCACTCCCAACGCATCCTGAAAATGGTAGCAAAATCCATCTGTAGGTTTTTGAGTTATCTTGCACCCCCCCCCCCCCAGATCACCACCAAAATCAAATAATTTCCAGGCAAACAAACCTTGGTGGACCTCTCTTCTTTTGATGGGGGGGGGGGTCTGCCTTGGTGGAGGTTTGTGCTCTGAGTGCTTTTCTATATATTATTATTATTATTATTAGATTATTAGGTGCGCAGGGCGTTGGTGCAGTGGTTAGCACTTGTACCTCACAGACAGAAGGTCCCTGGTTCTATTCCCACACCAGACCTTTCTGTGTGGAGTTTACATGTTCTCCTCGTATCTGCGTAGGTTTTCTCCAGTTTCCTCCCACCATCCGAACACATGCACTGATAGGTTAACTGGTTAATCTAAATCACCCATAGGTGTGAATGTGACAGTGATTGTTTGTCTATATATGTTCAGCCCTGAGATGAACTGGAGACTCATACAGGGTGACCTCTGACCCCGCCTTCACCCACTGTAGCTGGATTAGGCTCCCAGTGACCCCGTGACCCTAATGAGGATAAAGCGGGTTCAGACGATGAGATGAGACTATTAGGGCTAGTAATTATAGTACTGGTTTTCCACAGATTTTTTTTTTCAGGTATTGTTTTCTGCCCCCCCAGATGAGCTAACTGCCCACCCACACATGCCATTCTGGTTACACCTCTACGCTGACGCTACAGTTTCTGTGATGATCAGTGTCATTGATCCATCAAATGTATATTCATGAGGGCAGTTGCAGCCTGAGGCGATTCACCATGAGTGGAAACACTAAACAGCTGGAGCACAGGATGATTGACAGGTGCCAGAAAATGTAAAGCTATAATCAGCAACTGTTTACAGACCTGTACTGTTCAGGCTAAGAATGACAATATCCTTATTAATTATTTAATGAGAAAACAAAAATTGGTCATTATATAAAGTCTTTTCAAAGGTTTCTATGTAAGGTGTGTGTGTGTGTGTGTGTGTGTGTGAGAGAGAGTTTTAAGCAGGAGTGTAAACTAGGGCTCTCAAACTTTTTTTTTATATATATAATTTGATTGAACCAGTAAAATAATAGAACAACATGTAAGTAATAACTCCATACTTTTGTCTTAGATTTAGTGCAAAACACCCCCATTACATTTTTAACTTTTACAAACTATAAAAACAAAAAAGATGGGGAAAACTAGAAAAAAACAAAAAATTTCCTCAGAAAAATACAATTTCCACAATGTTTTGCTTCAACATATTTTTGCACAAAGAAGCAGAACATTTTTTAAATTAATTAAATTGTCTTTAGACATTTCATGTTGTTCATACTTGTTAAAGTTTTCTCACATTTTATTGTTACATTATCATTTGTAAATGTAAATATTTCCATATTTTCATGTGAAGTGAAATTTCTGTTATAACGTAGGATGTATAAAATAAGATTAATATATAAAAATAATATAAACTATCATGAGTAGCAGAATGTATCATATTAAATACTGTATTTGTAGTAGATATAAAATGAATACAAATACACTTATAGGTGATTATACAAATTGCATTGTGTGAGGTGATTTATAAAATGTCTATATAAATGATTGTAGATGTTTTTGTGTTAAGGATACATGGATATAAAACAGTTTAAGACATAGAATGCAGACGGTGCTGGATTATTAGTTTGTAAAAAGAAGGTTGGAGTTTATAAGTTTTACTTCTTCCCACTCCTTTTCGTGCTCGAAATAAACTGAAACTGAACAGATTTTTTTTAAAACAAAGACACAAATTAGAATATTTTATTATTGTTATAATGTAAAATGTTTTTCTACATCAAACTGAGAAGACAAACCTTTAAATACTATCAGGAATAGAGGTAGTCATGACAGCATGTAACAAAGGAAATACTGTATAATGTGGAGTTAAACAACCTGGTCCAAACACACTGGTATGCATACGTATTACATTAGTGCTGCAACAACAAATCAATTAAATCAATCCAAATTGATTCTTGAAAGAGTCGGTGATGAATTCAACAGTCGATTTGTTGGATATTGAACAGAGGAGCATGGCTGGGGCAGTTAAGTTAAGTTTCATTCTTGGTATGTCACCAGTTCCAGTAGTTGTAGCTTGTACATATGTCACCCCCCCCCCCTCCTTGTCTTTTTTTTATGTGATTAATTGGTATTAAAATAATCTACAGATGTCAATGATCTAAATGAATAACCTCCCTTCCTCCTGTGAATGTGCAGTGGTATATATTTTAGTTTTTCTTACTGTACTGTTTTTATAGTTTTTGCTGTTTTATATTGTTTTTACACACATTTGTACTGTTTGCATTTTTTGTTCCTTGCACTGCAGGTGGTGAAGCTTCACACCAATTTCATTGAGTGCTTTATTGTGCGATGACAATTAAGCCTATTCTATTCTATTCTATTCTATTCAAGGATTATTAAAAGTATCATTAGTGGCAGCCCCATATTGACTTTTATTTCTTTTATCTTTATGTTAACATTCAAAGCAAGTTTTCTGGCACATATTGCATCATATATTTTAAGAAGTGAGACTTAATACAAGATAGGAACAAGAGAAGAAAGAGAAGTAACATGCAGCAAAAGTTATCCAGAATGGAAAACTAAATGGGGCAACCCTGAACACAACCCCCCCTCCACCTGCATTTTCAACAGCTTAAAAAAAACTCATAAAATGTCAGTAACTTTGTCACATACTAGAGAATATTAGGCACCCAACACACACTCTCTCTCCACCTGCATCTTAAACAATAAAATGAAAAAATCCATAGAACATCAATAATTGTATATACATTCATTCATTATCTGAACCCGCTTTATCCGCACTCGGGTCATGGGGGTCACTGGGGGCCTAATCCAGCTACAATGGGCGAAGGCGGGGTACACCCTGTATGAGACGCCAGTTCATCGCAGGGCTGAACATATATAGACAAACAATCACTCTCACATTCACACCTATGGACAATTTAGATTAACCAATTATCAATGCATGTCTTTGGATGGTGGGAGGAAACCAGAGTGCCCGGCGAAAACCCACGCGGACACGGGGAGGACATGCAAACTCCACACAGAAAGGTCTGGTGTGGGATTCGAACCAGGGTCCTTCTTGCTGTGAGGCACGAGTGCTAACCACTGCACCACCTAATTGTAAATACTATATATATACATTTTTAATGTGTTATTTCTAGCAATTCACACATTATAGACATACATCAGAAAAGAAATATTTACACCTGAAAAGGAGTGGGAAGAAGACACACTTATTTAATCCCACCCCCCATTCTCATCAATAAAAAAAAGACTCAAGTTCTCAACATTCACTCCTGTCCCTTAACCATTAAACCAAATAAATAAAATAAAACAGGCCCAAACTAATTCAGAATCAACTCATTCAACATTGTCTAAACCGTGGTGCTAAAATGTGAATAGACTACAGAAACAAAACGACCAAAAAAACCCATTCACACATTCAACAGTTAAACTATTAAGTATAGAGGTAGAGATATAAGGCTTCTCATATAAAGACAACGCTCTGGAAACCCTTTTCAGTTGCTGCTACCTCTGTTGTTTTCCACAAGCACAGCAGTTCATGTGGACCGCTTGGCTCAGTAATCCCATCCTGCCATAAGGGCCACATGTGTGAATGGTGCTTGATTGGGTTTCCACACAAAAGAGCCCCTGCAGCCCCCAATCAATGGCAGCAGACTGCTGACGTGTGGTAATGCTTCCTCTGCCTCCCCATTAGGTGGGTGAGGAAATGAAGGGGGTGACGCTGGTGCTCAGCTGTGTCATGTCTGAGCGTTCCCAAACTCACAAAAAACACCAGGATGTTTTTAGTTTCAGTCTCATATTTTTAATTTAACCTTTTTATAGAATACGCAGAAATACTATGAAGTTCAAACCTTCAACCTTGGTGTGTTTTTGGATGACATGACAAGACTTTATTACATTTTTGAAACTGTTTTTAATTTCCTTGCCCCCAGAAACACAAAAGGGGTGTTGTTTTTGGCTCTTTTTTGTTGTTGGTTTGTTAGCAACTTTATGCAAAAACTACTGGACCATCTAAATGGCAGAGGTGGGAAGTAACTAAGGGCCTATATTCACACTGCACTCAGAAAATCCGGACTTTCAGACTTTCCAGGAAAGTTCGAACCTTATTGACAAGTGTGAAACCTCCCCCGAACCTTGGTCCGCACTAAAGACCGAGTCTTTGGTCCGAGCTGAGGAGGTAGTCTCGGTCCGGACCAAGGTTCGCTGGTGCACAGTGTGAAAGGTCTGTTTAGGAAAGTCCGGACTATCGAACCAATTACGTCTCAGTCACGTGCGCGGAATCTAGTCAACGTCCAAGCATGAGTCGCGGCAATACATGGGAAGACGAGGAAACCAGGTATTTAATTGAAATTTGGTCGGATGATACTATAAAGACTGAATTGGAGACAAGCCGCTGGTGGGAACACTGGTACGAGAGTTGACAACATTGGCAAAATAGGGCAAAAATTATGAAACTAGTAACTGGGTCCATTATCTGGGTCCATTTCCTGTAACAGTGTAGCGCGCTCATCTACTAACCAATCAGAGTCGAGTATAGAGAGACGCACGCTGTACATGCATTGACGACATGACGTTCTAAAGTCTGTTGGTCCACTTGATTCAATACAGTGTGAATGAAGACTGTAAATAAAGTCTGGATTATAAGTACAGTGTGAAAAGGCAAAAAAAAAGGTTCTGGTCCGGACTTTACCATGTGAATACGGCCTAAGTAAAAGTACATTGTTACTGTACTTAAGTAGATTTTTAGGTATCTGTACTTTACTTGACTACTTATTTTTCTGCCAACTTTTTACTTTTACTCCCTACATGTTTACATAAATATCTGTACTTTATACTCCTTACTTTGTCAGAATAAACTCATTAATATTTCAATTTAAACAGATGTGACAGTAATAAAAACTAACTCGCTTCAGAGGGGAATTCAGTGGAGAGAAAATGTGATTATATATTATAGTTACATGACTATTATCTCAAAATTTAGCCTTTTTATTTCACATTTTTAACATTTTATTTCACAACTTTGTCTTTTTCTCTTAAATTTAGGATTTTTATCTCATATTCATAGCTTTTTTTTTATTTCATGACTTTTTATCTCAATTGTCACTTTTCTTTCCCCATTTTTCCTAAATTTCCGGCCCATATCCACAAAACTGAGTAACTGTGACTCGATCAAACATATTATCTACACAGTGACTCACTTTTAAAGGCTTTATTTTAGACACTTTATTTTAGATCTTTTATTTTCTGATTTTATTTTCTTAAGTATTATTGCGTTCATGACAAAAAAAGCTGTTTTACTTTTTACTTTTGTACTTTATTACAATTGAGAAGTTGTACTTTTTTTTTTTTTTTTTTACTTTTACTTAAATGGAAGAGCTGAATCAGTACTTCTACTTTTACCAGAGTAAAAGTACTTTGACCACCTCTGCTGAATGGTTTCACAGTTGTGCTTTAGGAAGAAAATGCTGACACACTTATTCAGATGTCTATTCTTCTGTGTTATATGTAATGGAACAAAAAAAAAAAAAAAAAGGAGAAGAGGAAGTTTGCTCCAAGTTACTGTCAAAAATATCAGCACAACAAAGTAGAAGACAGTCCACTCTAAGCAGATTAAACCTGGTCCCATTGTTCAGTCATGGAAACTTAATTAGAAATATCACATTTCTTTTCTGAAAATAGATTTTCCCAAACCTTGCTCAGTTTGCTAAATTCCTCTTAACTTCTCTTTCATAACGGGTTCATATCATATGGGAGAAAAGATAATGTTATTCATCTGCCTTCCATATTTAACATTAACTGAGATGTTATTTTGTTGGACATCAGAAAAGGAGTAGGATGAAGCATAAGCTTATTTAATCCTACCCCTTCTTCACTTCCCCAATAACCTAAATTCATCTTGTAGCAATATAGTGCATAGTACAAAAATGATGATAAATAAAATAACAATAATAACAATACCAATAATCAATAACTGAAGTACTAAACATAGACATATATACAAAAAAAAAAAAAAAACAACTAAAAACAAATGAGCAGATAGGAAAGTAATGGATTACTATTGGGGTGTGAAGGGGATTTTGACCAATATAGTAAAACAATATCTTCCAGGAAAGTTTCTCCTACTCCAGTGGTTGAACGGTGGATGGGTCGACTCATTAAACAGAAGGAGGATATTCATGCAGCAGAACAGTCTGTACCTGAGCCAATGCACCAAAACAAATTTCCCTCAAAACTAGTGACTCCAGAATTCAGATCAGGCTCTGGCCTAAATCTTGCCCAGTTTCTCAGGGGACGGGTCGAGGGGAAATGAGTGTAGTACAGAGTGTAAACTTTTCAGATGGAAATAGTCTGCAACATGAGAATAATCACTGCAGCAAAAGGTTAGTGGATGGATGTGTGTTCGACCAGTGAGCTGATGTTTAATAAGAACTGGAGGAAGATGAAGATTAACTTCATCATCACTGACGGCTCAGTTAGTGTTCCTGTAGAGCAGAAGTGTCAAACTCATTTTAGTTCAGGGGCCACATTCAACCTAATATGGTATAAAGTGGACTAGTCCAATAATATAAATAATAGGATAAAAAAAAAAGTTTTCTCTAATGTTTTTGAGTAAAAAGTCATATTCCACAATGAACTGCTCTTGAACATAACACAAACAAAAATATTAACAACCTGAAAATTCTTAAGAATTAACCGTAAGTGCAATATTACACTTCATCATTTATACATGTACATCACAACTTAAAGATCATAGTGGATTTACAAATACATATATTTAGTAACATTCAGAATATTCGTAAAATTCCACATATATTTCAGATTATTACATTTTTTTTGTAAGATGGCTCGTACTTTTATTTATTTTTTCCTATTTTTGTACACTAAAACAAAGAAGAAAACTAGCATTTTTCATAACTTATTGTTTATTATGATGATGGTGTGATCCATTTTAGATTGAATTGATGTCAAATGATTTTAATTTCCTTAGTTATTAATATATTCTGTGTAATTTTTGCATTTCACAAATTCATCCCAGGGGCCAGATTGGACCCTATGGCGGGCCGGATTTGGCCCCCGAGCCTTATGTTTGACACCTGTGCTGTAGAGGGAACAAAAACACAAAACTTAACTGTGCTCTAATTATGTTTAAGGTTATTTTAAGGTTAGGTCTAGGGTTAAGTTGAGGTTTAATGATTGGGTTTAAAATTAAGGTTAGGTTTAACTTTAGCATTAGGTTCAGGGTAGAGCCCTGCACTCGCCCATCCCATTGCAATACAGTGTCATGTGACTCTTACAATGTCTCATATTGTCAAATGTCTCTATAGTGACCTCCGTAACATTAGGGGCTCAGACTAATCTCATGAAATCATATTGTATGTTACAGCAGTTCTTATGGTATTCAGGGTTCTACATGTTCATCCTTTCACATGTTATTGAATAATAATAATAATAATAATAATAATAATAATAATAATAATAATAATAATAATAATAATAATAATAATAATAATAATAATAATAATAATAATAATGGATTAGATTTCTATAGCGCTTTTCAAGGCACCCAAAGCACTTTACATTATTGATCCATTATTCATTCACTCTCATATGCTCCCTCTGGTGGTGGTAAACTACATATGTAGCCACAGTTGCCCTGGGGCAGACTGACAGAAGCGTGGCTGCCATTTCAAGCCTACGGCCCCTCTGACCACCACCGAACATTCATACTCATTCATACACCAGTGTGAGTGACACTGGAGGCAAGGAGGGTGAAGTGTCTTGCCCAAGGACACAACGGACTGACTAGGACAGAGCGGGAATCGAACCGCCAACCCTTAGGTCAATGGACGGCCCGCTCTCCCAACTGAGCCATGGCCGTCCAATTTAATGCCATGTGATCGTGTATTAATGTAAGCCAAGATCTCAGGTTTACATATACTGTATGTAACCGCTAACCCTAAGCCTTAAACTGCACAATATGAGTGACTTTAAATTAAGACAAACAATAAAAGGAGCAAAAAGCAGCAACAATTCTAAGCAATGGTGAGCACAATCTAGTTAGAACATCTGTGTTTTATGAAATAGAAGTATTTTATACCATTATGTATGTAATTAGACACAATAATATATCCTCATTTTGATAGTTTTTCTTCCCTTTAAGTGTCAGGCATGTTTAATTTTCTTCAGACATAAGTGGCTGATAAGGCTCCTTTTCATATTCAACGCTGCTTTAGTTAACTGTTAACATTATCAAAGGAGTTATTAAATGAAATGAGCTCTTATTAGCACCGTTAAACCTCTTGTATTCACATCCCCTATGGTGCAAACTGTGAGCAAATGATGGATATATGAGCTTTCATGTGGTTCCAGGCAGGCATGTACACCAGACCATTAAAGCCAACATAACCTAGTACATTCAGTACTAGATTAAAGAGGGGACAGAGGAGAAAGTCCAACTGAGATCAGCTCAAACTGACGACCATTAACCGAAAACAACTGCACCGAGGAGGGGTCTCTGATGCTTAGTGGGTCAAATGTGTCACAACAGTTATGTCAGTTTATTCAGAATGAGGCAAGCGTTCTACACAGTGCATCTAATAACCTCTAATGATCTGTGGGATAAATAAACGCTGTGCTTCTCCAATACACTACAAAAATCTAAATCTTACCAAGTGTATTTTTTTTTTTTCCATTTTCTAGTTAAAATATTTCATCAATCGCCAAAAGAGGAACTTTTCAGTGAGATATATTAACTTATTTTTAGGTAATAAATCTTGAAAATATTATTTCAAGAAATCTTACCAAGATCATTTTCACTTGTTCCATTGGCAGATTTTCTTTTTGCTTAATTTATGATTATTTATTCATTCATTTATTTATTTATTCGTTGATTAATTCAAACAAAAAAAATTAAGAAGTGAAAAGTATCTTGGTAAGATTTCTCGAAATAAGATTTTCAATATGCATTGTCTAAAAATAAGTTATTTTATCTCACTGAAAACTAACTGAATAATAATAATAATAATAATAATAAAGTAATTCTGTCTGATTTTAAATGTAATGACATATTTTGACTAGAAATTAGATAAATACTTTGTAAGATTATTTTTTTTATTATTATTTTTTCCTGTGCATGACCACGGTGAAACCAAAACCTCAAAAAATAGGACATTTCCATTAAGTATGAGATCTTTTGAGCAAATAAATTTTACGTAGTTAGGTGACCATCACAGAAATGCAAAATACAGTCATAAAAACATTGAAAATGAAAAAGAGATAGCTGATGTCAGTCTTGTACTGTAGTTTAAGTTATTTTTATGGACTTATTTTAAGCAACTTTTGTTTCATTCAAGCCTGAATATTGTCTTTATTCTCTTAGAGGGGATAAAAACACAATAAATAGTTTTAAAACAGGGGTCCGTGGGCCATCTGCGGCCCATGGGACGATAGTTTGTGGCTCCCATTTTAATATGAAAGAATAATGTTACTGCGGAAGTTTGATATGAATGACTTCACATGAATGCTAATCCATTATAGATAGACAACATGGAAATAATAATAATAACTTAAATTTTTCTTCTGTCACAATTTAATTGAAATAAAAACAGAAATATTCACCCACACATATACAACATTAAGAAAAGAATGAACATGGCGCATATATATATATATATATATATATATATATATATATATATATATATATATATATATATATATATATATATATATATATATATATATATGTGTGTGTGTAATTTGTAGATGTAAACATTTCCATTATGCCATTGTATTGTTTTTCACTCTTTAATATAGAGAAAAGTTTGAAGTTGACATTATTTTTCGAGGTTATTGTGTTATTATTTTACTGGTCTGGTTCACTTCAGACCATATTGGGCTTTGTGTGACATGTGGACGTAAAACCAGTCAAACCAATGACCTATTGAAGTTCAGTCATATTCTGCCTGAGGATATAGGCTGCATTTTTATGGACCATTTACCAAATCTGGATCAATTGAGTCCCCTTTTGCATGTGTGTGTGTGTGTGTGTGAACTGCTCTCATCTGTGATGGTGTAAAAAAAAAAAAAAAAATTGGGGTTCTGTAATATATTATTTTACTATATTTCATTTCGATTTCACTGCTTTAAAAAATGTTTTTTTTTAGAAAGTATCTGCTGCAGACATTAAATGTGATAAATCTTACATATTTTAAGAAGACAAATATGAAAACAAATGTCTTTAGTGCTGGTTAATTGATGTTTTTAATATATATATATGATGGTGTGTTATTCCACATATATGCTGGTTTATGTACATGTATACAACGGATTAGTAAATATTCCACTAGTAAAGTGGAATATTTAATATTATATCTATTCCACCTGTAAAGTGAATGGTTCATAATGTGCAGACAATGTTTGGAAATAGATCTGACATTAATATTCCTTTGGTTCCTTTATTAATTCTAACAATTTCACATTTTGACGCCAATACTTGTCTTGGAAACTTGAGCCAACCTTCATTTAAGACTTGACTTTTCTTTATCACTAACACATGTGGTAAAATTTCATTAGTTCTATTCCAGAAGTATGTTACTTGTAGACCAGTGTAATTAATTATGTAATGTAACAGGATATGTTAAGTGGATTTAACCTCAATTCTTTTAGAGTTATAGCTGTTAAAGGGATAGTTCGATATTTTTCACATGAATCTGTATGACATCACCCACAGTAATTTACCCCTGACAGTCTCCTGTGACTCGAGTTCTGGTCTGGTTTTGGTCAAAGCGAAAGTAGTCCCGGCAGGTTTCCAGGGGTCAACAAAATCAAACATGTCTTCTCAAAACAGGATGTGTTTGAATGACTGATTTATTTACATAACAAATCTGACACAGAACCAAAACTCACACCTCATAATTGCTTGGAGCTACTTTCTCTCAATAGCGATCATTGAGCGTTGTCACTCATCACTTGTTCGGCAGTGTTTGTGGCTGCTACATGCAGGCGCACAACTGTTAGCAGTGACAACACACATTGTTTGCTATTAATAATGATAATGGTTTGGATTTATATATCGCTTTTTTAGCCACTCAAAGTGCTTCACATTAGTGACCCATTATTCATTCACTCTCACATGCTCGCTCTAGTGGTGGTAAACTACATATGTAGCCACAGTTGCCATGGGGCAGCCATTTTGCACCTACGGCCCCTCTTGACCACCAAACATTCATACACCAGTGTGAGTGGCACTGGAGGGTGATGTGTATTGCCCAAGGACACAACAGACTGACTAGGACAGAGCGGGATTTGGACCACCAACCCTTTGGTTATTAGACAACCTGTTCTACCAACTGAGCCATGGCTAATATATATTAAGAGAAAGTAGCTACAAGCAATTATGAGGTGTGAGTTTTTGTTCTGTGACGGTTTTATTATGTAAAAAAAAATCACTCATTCAAACACACATTGTTTTATTTTGTTGACCCCAGGAAACCTGCTGGGACTACTTTTGCTTTGAACCAGAACTGGGCTCACAGAACACTGTCGGGGGTAAGTCACTGTGGGTGCACCAGAGTAAAGTCGGTGATGAGATACAGCTTCATGTGAAAAATAGTGAACTATCCCTTTAACTTTAGTTAAATTGACTCAAAATATGAGGTAAAATCTACTTAAATATAATAAGTGCAAAAGGTTACCTCACTTTTATTGAGTGTTTTTACAGTGTGTCTAAAGTAGTGAGCAGTATGCATGAAGGGGTTAAAACAGCTGAAACCCACTTGGCCCAGTTGAACACTATCTTACCTTCCACTAACTCATCCAGACTAGTGATCTTCCTGCCTCCTTCCACCGTGTACAACATCCGCACTCCTTGGGGAAGGTTGACATTATCTGACAGGGACCGAGTGAGTTCCATGAGCAGAGCATCCAGAGACCTGAAGCGGTCATGTGACACAGCATACACCAAACCTTTAAAATACTTGTCCCCATTTCTGTAAAAACGCACTTTCCTGGCTTTCTTCTCGGATGTGAGCGCCTGCAGAGTGCGCGTGCGGTAGAAGCTGCAGTGCGCACTGTGCGCAGGACTGGGGACCAGACCGTTGGCCCCCCTGGACCCGGACTGGGACCCTCCGGAACCTGAGTTCGCTCTTGGTGTCCTGTGAGGCTTCTCTCGCTCCTCGAAGTGTTCAAATTCAATACTTCTGCTATGCGACATGTTTCCTGTCTGTAAAATAAATAAATAAAAAAAGCAACTTTTTATCCAGTGCGCGCAGAAGAACCAGAGGTGGATCCACGTGCCCGGACACTGGGTTTATGTGGATCCGCTTGTTTAGATCTCTCCCCCCTCCAAAAAAAAGAGAAACTGGTGGAAATGCAGGGTAAGTTGGAGGTTCGGAAACACCAAATCCAGACGGACTTTATGGTGTGGCCACAGGCTGCAGGACGCACAGCGCGGATCCGGCTGGAAATGAGTGGGATGGAGCCCGGGTGGCTGTGGCAGACATCCCCGTGGACCTGCCGTCACTTGGCCTCCAAACAAACAGAAGATTTCACCAAAGTTCGGCACAAACCTCCAAGCCTCCTCCTCCTCCTGCTGCTGACATCCCTGCTCTGACTGGTCCAATGACTGGAGGATGAGAGGAGGGAGCCTGCCCCCACCCCAGGGTCCTAGTGCCACCCAAATAAAACACTACTGTAACATCATTTCCTGAAAATGGATGAATATTTGCACTTACTTTGATCGAAAATGTAAAAAACAAAACAAAAAAAAAAACAACAACAACAATAATATCCCCCTGACACCCAAGACACTGAAAGGTTTAGCTTTTTATTTTTTTTTAATATACATTAAACAATTGTCTTGACTGGAAACTAATGCAAATGTTTTTTTCAAATAAACTTTTTAAAAAATCTATATTTATTCAGAATTTATTTTTTTAATAGAATGTCATTTACAATGGACCGAATTTTTAAATAAAACTGAATTTTGTTGTCCCCTACAAAGAACAAACATCCATTACTGTGTGTCAGGAGGATATATTAACATCACCAATAATGAAATAAAATATCCTGACTGATATTGTTCTAACATTTTTACTTAAAATGTAATCCCTTATTACACTTTTTTTCCCCAAAACTGATAATTAAAATTGTTCCTAGATTTGACACCAAAACTCATGGAGAAGTTTGATTCAGTTTTTTATGGAACAGTTTACATGAAGACCTGCAAAAAAGAAAAAATGACATCATTATAAAATAGAAATAAAAAACAAAATAGACTCCACCACATCTAAACCTGTACATAAATTAAATAAAAGTAATTATGCAGTAACATGAGCCCTTTCATTGTCAGTATTCCTGCTGCATTTACATTTTTATTATACTTTAGTGCTGACTGTTAAAGGTTGAACTCATTTGATTTACTGTATGTACTGATGGGTGTTTCATCTATAGTAATGGATCGTATTTTATAATGTGTTTGTTGAGTCACTGTTCCTTAACTGTAAAAAGTAGGTTTTTCTGAGCCCATATTTGTGGTGAAATATTATTATTATTATTATTATTATTATTATTATTATTATTATTATTATTATTATTATTATTATTATTATTATTATTATTATTATTATTATTATTATTATTTTATTATTATAAAATGTATTAGTGATGGACAAGATGTAAAACAAATGAATAAAATGGCACAATACTATATCACTTTTGAGCCTGTATGACTGAAAACTCAACTGGCTTGGACTGGAATTGCATGTTTTAAGTGGATAGTGTGTGTTCTGTGTGAAAGCAACAACTGGTCAGCTGATGTGTGGGGTCTGGAGGTAAAAATGAGCGTAAACTCTTCTCATCCCTGACTGTTCTGTCCTTAAAAATAAGGAAAAAGAGTCTTGAAATCAGTGTACACATTGTGAAGTGCACTGTTGTAGCTGTAGTTTGTCAGAAAGCAGGACACAGGGAGCAGTAATGGGAGGACTGGGGATGAGTTAACCCACTTTTCACGACAGTAGCCTAATTCCTAAAGCTACATTTGAAACAAATGCACTAGGCCTATATTTGGGTTAATATCAAGGACTGAGCCTCTGCAAAAAAAGACAATGAAAATCAACTCATTATTGGGTTAAAATGTTTTATTTCAAGTGAAATTATTGTTTATTGATAGCTTTATTTCAGTTGCAGAAACACAATATACAGATATAAATTATGAACATATAAAAACAAACTATACATGGTGTATTGCACTGTGAATTATTATTATTATTGCACATAAAAATATTGTAAACGGTGTATGCATTGTTCATGTTAAGGTGTTTATGGCTCTGGCTGCTGTTGGACAGACGCTGTGTTTCAGTCTATTTGTCTTAGCTTTGATGACTCTGTACCGTCTTCCTGAAGGCAGCAGCTGGAACAGGAAGTGACCTGGGTGGTGAGAGTCCTTCAGGATGGTGTCGGCTCTCCTTAGACCAGGGGTCTCAAACTACAGACCTCGAGGGCCAGTGTCCTGCATGTTTTAGGTATTTCCCTCTTTCCCATGATTCAGTTTAACCCTTTAACTCCTGAGACTTTAGCAGTTCAACATAAAAAAATATTACACTAAGCAACAAAATTAACCAAAAAACAAAACAAAACAGCCAAAGTCATCAATAAAATGAATAAAAATGAAGAATAAACCAACAAAATTATTTGTAACATGAACAAAGTAAGACAAAAATGGAGCAAAATTAAAGGAAAAATAATTAAATACAAACAAAATATCTAATAATTCAACAAAATTAACCAATAATATGAATAAATATTTGCAAAATTATAAGTAACATGGAAAAATTAACCAAAAAAAAGAGAACTATTATTGAAATATGGTCCTAACAGTTTTTTATTTTGACTTTTTAAATTAGTTGCATTTTGACTCAGTAAAAACACAGTAAAAAAAAAAAGAAAAGAAAACAAATTATTTTTTTTAGGAATATTACATTTCAGGTTATTCACTTTTATTTATTTATTTATTTCCTGTTTTGTATACTAAAGCAAAGGAGAAAAGTTGTGTTTTTCATAATTTATCGCTTATTAAGATTACGGTGTGATCCATTTTAGATCGAATTGATGTCAAATAATTTTAACTTCCTTAATCATTAATATCTTCTGTGTAATTATTGCATTTCATAAATTCATCCCAGGGGCCAGATTGTACCCTATGGTGGGCCGGATTTAGCCCCCGGGCCTTATGTTTGACACCTGTGTTGTATAGAAATCACATCATAGAAACTGTGTTTTATCATCATAAAAGTCTATAAAAGACGTAGAGCTTATTAATATTAGCTTATTTCCCCTTAAATCTGTCATTCATTCATTCATGAATAAATAAATACTACCCACCAGAGGCACCTCAGGAATTCCTCAAATCAAAAGCCAGCTGTGTTTGCCGTATTGTTCGCAGTTTTTAGGGAGGAAGTGGTTTTTGCAGACGACCAACAAGGAGGAGAGGGAAATCCTGTACAGAGTGACAAAGCAGAAAATCCCTCAATGACAACAATTCCTTTCTCTAAAAGTAAAAAAAAAAAACAAAAAGATAATCAGGCTCTAGATAAGGCTTAAGCTCCACATAAACGTCTCTTCTGCTACTTGTGTTAAGCTGGTAATGTAAAGCAGTTTAGAAGGGATTTGGACAATAATGCTCCTCAGGCATTTGTAGGAAAATCATTTAGCAAAACAATCCACATTTAAGGAAACAATCCCCAAACAACAAACAATCCACCGTATGCCATCAGTTACAAAGCTTTAGCAGCTTCACACCAAAAACAACATGCACTGGAAAACATAGGAAAAACAAACAAACAAAAAAAAAAGAGCTTAAAGCACATTTTTGGAGTTGATAACTTTATCAGTGTAGAACACAGCTGTCTAACATAAGGCCCGGGGGCCAAATCCGGCCCGCTGCAGGGTCCAATCTGGGCCCTGGGGTGAATTAGTGAAATGCAAAAATTACACAAAATATATTAATAACTAAGGAAATGTAAATAATTTGACATCAATTTGATTTAAAATGGATCACACCATAATCATAATAAACAATAAATGATGAAAAATACTAATTTTATTCTTTTTAATCTCTCTTGCTCGCTCTCTCGCTCTCTTTCTCTCGCTCTCTCTCTCTCGCACTTTCACTCTCTCACTCTTGCTCTCACTCTCTCTCTTGCTCTCTCTCTCTCTCGCTCTCTCTCTCTCTGTAGGATATTTTATCACATTTTTGCTGTTTTTTTTTGTATTTTTAAAAGGTTTTTGAATATGTTTTGAATTTTTCATCATTGTAAATTTTTGTGGATTTTAAAATGTTTTGTATATGTTTTCTCTCTCTCCATTTTTTGTGATTCTTAGTGTGTTTTTGTGTATTTTGTGGTAAATTTATGTACAACTACTATAAACACATTAACTATTTTTTCTGGAAGTCCCCATAAAGCATGAGGGAAACAGATGCAAAGGGACTTGTACTTGGTCCTCATAAAACATGGAAAACTGTGTGTGTTTATATTCCTATCTTTATGAGGACATTGATATGTTTACATAGTCACACCATGGACACTATAAATACATGATTTTTTTCCCCCCGGAAGTCCCCATAAAGCATGAGGGAAACAGGTGCAAAGTGAAACATATATTTTCCAAAAGTTTGAAGATGGGTTTAGTTTTTTCAAAAAATTTCTTTATTTTTCTGTATTTAATTTTTTTTATTTACTTTATGTATTTTTCCATCTCGTATTTATTTTTTTATTTTTTTAAAAATGCTATTATTATTTTTTAATTATTTTTTTTTATTTATTCATCAATTTCTATTTTATTTTATTTAATTTTCAAATTTTATTTATTAAGATGTGTTTACACTCACTATCCAATGGCTACTTGATTACAAACTTGGTCCTCATAAGGTGTGTGTGTGTGTGTGTGTGCGTGTGTGTGTGCGTGTGTGTGTGTGTGTGTGTGTGTTTTCTCTTCTCATGGCAGACACCAGGTGCCTCAACACTCATATAATTATAGATCAATGTGTCTGTAAATCAAAGGAGATGGGTTTGAGGTTAAAGGTCAAGAGAGAGGAAGGAGCAGCAGTTGGATGGAGGTCAAAGGTCACAGGTGCAGCTTTATTCAAACATACAGGATGTTACAGACACAACATTTTCTACAGAATCAGATATGGCAAACATTTCTATACTGCAACAATCTAAGTATGTTCAAGTGTATTTTTTCATCATTTCTAGTCCAAATATTTAATCACATGTAAAAAAAAAACAGAATCACATGAAGAGGAAGTTTTCTGTTAGATATAAAAACTGATTTATAGACAATAAATCCTGAAAATATTATTTAAAGAAATCTTACTGAGATAATTTTCACTTGTTCCATTGGCAGATTTGTCTAAATTAAGTAAAAATAAATAATTAAATAAATAAATAAAATAATTAAGTAAAGAAAAAAATCTGGTCATGATTCTGATGATGTTTTATTTTAAGTGTGATGAAATATTTGGACTAAAAATGACAAAAAAATTAACTTTTTTTATATCACTGAAAAAACACCTTGAATGCAGAGACTTTTTTAAAACAATTTTTCAATTGTCACAACAGTTTAATGATATTAACCTCCTGAGTCCCAGCAATACATTTTTTGTCCTCTGTAGTGGACAAGAATTTCACACTTTTATTTAAAAATAATAAATAAAAAATGTCCACTGAAAAGGACATTATGTTAAAACATTTTTTTAAAATGTATCTGAATAAACTGTTGCATCATGCTATTTCCAATTAAGGCAATTATTTCATGTAAAATGGCAAACAATGTTTTCCTACTGGGTCCCAGGAGGTTAAAGAAAAGAAAAACAGGTGTTTAAAAGTGTGTTATTTTCTTACACCATGAGCAGATGATTAACAACAGGAACAATAAAATAAAAACAACAAATACAAGAAATAAATGAAATTAAGACAGTTTTACCTGAGGACAGTCATTAATGTGTGAATGATAAAGAGTTTTGATCCTGATGTTTAAACCTAAATGAGTTTGAAAAAGAACAAATATCAAATATACTGTGTCTCCCTCTGGTGGTCAACACTGGACACTGAACTTTAGGATTCATTTTTAACAGGGAAGGAACTGTTTTTCCAAAATACAAACTGTTCTGTGACTCAGACCCGGACTGGCACAAGGGACGACTGGGACTTTTCCCGGTGGTCTGCCTGATCTGCCCCCCCCCCCCCCCCCGTTAGCGTGCCTATAAACCATGGTCTAACTAGTTTAACTGGGCTAACTGGTTTGACTGGTTAACTGGTCTAACTGGTTTGATTGGTCTAACTGGTTTGATTGGTTAACTGGTCTAACTAGTTTAACTGGTTGAACTGGTCTAACTGGTTGAACTGGTTGAACTGGTTAACTGGTCTAACTGGTTCAACTGGTTGAACTGGTCTAACTGGTTTGACTGGTCCAACTGGTTTAACTGGTCTAACTGGTTTGACTGGTTTAACGGGTCTAACTGGTTTGACTGATCTAACTGGTTTGACTGGTCTAACTGGTTTGATTGGTCTAACTGGTTTAACTGGTCTAACTGGTTTGACTGGTTAACTGGTCTAACTGTTTTTACTGGTTTAACTGGTTTGATTGGTCTAAGTGGTTTAACTGGTCTAACTGGTTTGATTGGTCTAACTGGTTTGACTGGTCCAACTGGTTTAACTGGTCTACCTGGTTTGACTGGTCTGACTGGTTTAACGGATCTAACTGGTTTGGCTGGTCTAACTGATTTGACTGGTCCAACTGGTTTAACTGGTCTAAGTGGTTTAACTGGTCTAACTGGTTTGATTGGTCTAACTGGTTTGACTGGTCCAACTGGTTTAACTGGTCTAACTGGTTTGACTGGTTTAACGGGTCTAACTGGTTTGACTGATCTAACTGGTTTGACTGGTCTAACTGGTTTGATTGGTCTAACTGGTTTAACTGGTCTAACTGGTTTGACTGGTTAACTGGTCTAACTGTTTTTACTGGTTTAACTGGTTTGATTGGTCTAAGTGGTTTAACTGGTCTAACTGGTTTGATTGGTCTAACTGGTTTGACTGGTCCAACTGGTTTAACTGGTCTACCTGGTTTGACTGGTCTGACTGGTTTAACGGATCTAACTGGTTTGGCTGGTCTAACTGATTTGACTGGTCCAACTGGTTTAACTGGTCTAAGTGGTTTAACTGGTCTAACTGGTTTGATTGGTCTAACTGGTTTGACTGGTCCAACTGGTTTAACTGGTCTAACTGGTTTGACTGGTCTGACTGGTTTAACGGGTCTAACTGGTTTGGCTGGTCTAACTGGTTTGACTGGGCTAACTGGTTTGACTGGTTAACTGGTCTAACTGGTTTAACTGGTTAACTGGTCTAACTGGTTCAACTGGTTGAACTGGTCTAACTGGTTTGACTGGTCCAACTGGTTTAACTGGTCTAACTGGTTTGACTGGTTTAACGGGTCTAACTGGTTTGACTGATCTAACTGGTTTGACTGGTCTAACTGGTTTGATTGGTCTAACTGGTTTAACTGGTCTAACTGGTTTGACTGGTTAACTGGTCTAACTGTTTTTACTGGTTTAACTGGTTTGATTGGTCTAAGTGGTTTGATTGGTCTAAGTGGTTTAACTGGTCTAACTGGTTTGACTGGTCCAACTGGTTTGACTGGTCCAACTGGTTTAACTGGTCTAAGTGGTTTAACTGGTCTAACTGGTTTGATTGGTCTAACTGGTTTGACTGGTCCAACTGGTTTAACTGGTCTAAGTGGTTTAACTGGTCTAACTGGTTTGGCTGGTCTAACTGATTTGACTGGTCCAACTGGTTTAACTGGTCTAAGTGGTTTAACTGGTCTAACTGGTTTGATTGGTCTAACTGGTTTGACTGGTCCAACTGGTTTAACTGGTCTAACTGGTTTGACTGGTCTGACTGGTTTAACAGATCTAACTGGTTTGGCTGGTCTAACTGGTTTGACTGGTCCAACTGGTTTAACTGGTCTAAGTGGTTTAACTGGTCTAACTGGTTTGACTGTTTCTAAATGAGTGTATGCGAAGCATAAACTGAAACATGTGAAGATGAATAATCTGCTGCCAAAATGCACCAACACACGCCTGAGGAGAAATGGATTTATTATAAACACAAAAGAAAAGAAAAAAATAAGGAAAAAACGTGTAAAAAATAAATAAGGACAAAATGACCAAAAAAACCTTAAATATTTGCTACAAAATTTGTGAAAAATGAAACGAATGAGAAAAAATGGTTTAAAAAATGAACAAAATATGGAAAAAAAATAAGTAAAAAACAGACAGATACACAGACACACAAACAAATACAGACAGATACACAGACACACAAACAAATACAGACAGATGGACAGATACAGACAGTTGTAGTTCCAGTATTGTCCACTCAGTGGCAGCAGTTTCAGTAAAATGACCCTCTGGAAGATACTGACCTGGGGCAGCAGAGGGGCGGGTCCAGGGCCCTGTGTTCCCCTGGTTATTTCTGATGTGGGTGTGACTGTTATATTTACATGAATACAGTACTTCAGGACCGCAGGAGGGGCGCGATCCAAAACCCACCCACCAGATCCAGGTCCTCCGGGCCGGCAGCATCTCCCCTCAACCTCCCTTTGGACGTCGGGTCTAAGCTGGGCCGAGACCCAGTCATGGGGACCAGGGTACCGGCCCTTAATTCCTTTGGCGGGTGGTGCGAGGGGGAGAGAGTTAGAGAAAGGAATGAGGACCGACGCTGAAGGAGCCAGAGGAAAGGATCTGAACAAACGCCACGCTTCGATCGGACTCACCCAGGCTGTTGTCGCCGGTATGGGGCCGGAGCGCAACCCGACAAGGGATTGGACGCACCGCGGCACCCCGACACGCGCCGTGCCGTGCCGGTCCTCTTCATCGGCCCCTTTGGATGTCGCTCGCTCATCGGATCGGGAGAAAACCGGGGATGTGACCGTGGGTCCTGCCATCAACACCCAAGGGGATGATGATGGTGGATCAGCATCGTATCACAGAGTGAACACTTCACGTTACTATCACTGTTTTTTTTTTAAGTGTTCCCACACTTTTGGTTTCCATGGTGTCAACTTGCTTGTTTGTGTTTTGATCAAACATTCAGACTGGTGTGAAATGTTTGTACCACATAGATTAACTGAGCTGTGCATTTGCTATTAATACATTCCGTCTCCTGGCTAGAACCAGGCCCGGACTGGCACCCGGGACGACCAGGACTTTTTGCCCCGCCCCCTCATTAGCATGTCTGTAAACCATGGTAACGTGCTCGGAGCTCTGCGGTGTCAGAGTGGTCGGGATTGGTAGCGGGTTTTTTTTTTTTAACACATTGTGATTGGTTTGGCTTCATTCTCAACGGGCCCTCCCCTATAGCATTGACAGATTACTGACGGGACAGTAGATGCTAGATGACAATGGTAGGGGCGGTGCTCAGGACGTTCTCCTCAGGACGAGCCGTGAAGCCGCCATATTGGAGTGGTGATACGTTCCATTCAGTGTAATATATTTGACAGGACAAACACACCGTCCACACATTTTATTAACAACACTCTGCTAAAACTGAAACCATATTTCCACGTGTGTTATGTCATACGTGTAAGTATGATTAAGGACATATGTTTGGGCTTGTTTTATTGTCCGTGCCTTTAAAGAGTTCGCCAGGGATTTTTACGAGAGAATTAGCCGATTCATCCATGCTAATGCTAATGCTAACAGGGTGATGGTCTGAAGATGAAGGTGACAACAGTCCTTCACATTGACCAAAAAACAGACCCCCAGCCTCCTGATTCCATCATGTTGTCATTATACTTTCTTAGCAGTATACAGATCACAGGCAGAACCACCTTTTCAGTTTAACATTGATTATTCGTGTTTATTAGCTATACTAAGATGTCATCTAAAACGTTTGCTGACAAAATAATCCAAACCTGTTGTTAATAATATCATAACCTGAGAAAAAAGGAAATATATGTTGAGGATGAGAGGACAGTACTGTACTGTGCTGTTGTCATGTAATTGCTATAAGGAAATTACTCCCCCCCCCACACACACATAAGGTGTTTTTCTTTTCTTGTACTGGAGTTGGCCTGGATGCTGCAGGATATTCCCGGCCAGAAATCCTGATCCAGTCCAGCCCTGGCCAGAGCCGCTGGGTGAAAGGGAGTGCCTTCCAGGCCCAGCTGCCTTGGAGGTTTGGTTGGGGGGTCAAAACCCCATCAAGCCTTTTATTATGTAGGGATTTTTATTATGTAGGTACTTTTATTATTGGATTGTCACAAGAGCTGTGTGTGTGTGTAGATATGTCTAACTGGTTGAACTGGTCTAACTGGTTTAACGGCTCTAACTGGTTTGACTGGTTAACTGGTCTAACTGGTTGAACTGGTCTAACTGGTTGAATTGGTCTAACTGGTTAACTGGTTTAACAGGTTTAATTGGTTGAATTGGTCTAACTGG
The DNA here is from genome assembly GCA_020466265.1 of Siphamia tubifer. Lineage (NCBI taxonomy): Eukaryota > Metazoa > Chordata > Actinopteri > Kurtiformes > Apogonidae > Siphamia > Siphamia tubifer. Next base: position 4,728,186 of record CM035783.1, read on the forward strand.
TTTAACGGGCCTAACTGGTCTAACTGGTTTAACTGGTTTGACTGGTTAACTGGTTTAACTGGTTTAACGGACCTAACTGGTTTGACTGGTCTAACTGGTTTGACTGGTTAACTGGTCAAACTGGTTGAACTGGTTAAACTGGTCCGACTGGTTTAACTGGTCTAACTGGTTGAACTGGTCTAACTGGTTTAACTGGTTGAACTGGTCTAACTGGTTTAACAGGTTGAACTGGTCTAACTGGTTTGACTGGTCTAACTGGTCCAACTGGTCTAACTGGTTTGACTGGTCTGACTGGTTTAACTGGTCTAACTGGTTGAACTGGTCTAACTGGTTAAACTGGTTTGACTGGTCCAACTGGTTTAACTGGTCCAACTGGTTTAACTGGTCTAACTGGTTTAACTGGTCTAACTGGTTGAACTGGTCTAACTGGTTGAACTGGTTTGACTGGTCTAACTGGTCTAACTGGTTTGACTGGTCTGACTGGTTTGACTGGTCTGACTGGTTTAACTGGTCTAACTGGTTGAACTGGTCTAACTGGTTTAACTTGTTTGACTGGTCTAACTGGTTTGACTGGTTAACTGGTCTAACGGGTTGAACTGGTCTAACGAGTTGAACTGGTCTAACTGGTTTGACTGGTCTAACTGGTTTGACTGGGCTAACTGGTTGAACTGGTCCAACTGGTTTGACTGGTCTAACTGGTTTGACTGGGCTAACTGGTTGAACTGGTCCAACTGGTTTGACTGGTCTAACTGGTTTGACTGGTTAACTGGTCTAACTGTTTTAACAGGTTTAACTGGTTTAACTGGTTTGTCTGGTTTGTCTGGTCCAACTGGTTTAACTGGTCTAACTGGTTTGACTGATCTAACTGGTTTGAGTGGTCTAACTGGTTTGAGTGGTCTAACTGGTTTAACTGGTCTAACTGGTTTGACTGGTTAACTGGTCTAACTGTTTTAACTGGTCTAACTGGTTTGATTTGTCTAACTGGTTTAACTGGTCTAACTGGTTTGACTGGTTAACTGGTCTAACTGTTTTAACTGGTCTAACTGGTTTGATTTGTCTAACTGGTTAAACTGGTAAGGAAATTACTTCCCCCACATACACCAAAAAATTGTGTTTTTCTTTTCTTTTTCGCCTCTGTGGTGCTGGAGTTGGCCTGGATGTCTCAGGTATATATACAAGTCTCAGGTGGTCTCAGGTGGACTCGGGTGTAGATGGAGGTCTTAGGTGGTCTCAGGTGGACTCCATGTTGTCCAGTCCTCTGTGGTCACATGGTCAAACAGACCCAGGTCTGAACAGAGTCATCTGCACTTGAGGAAGTAAAGTCAGAGTTCAGCTCCAACACACACCTCCTCATTTGAGTCATGATGCCCCAGAAAACCATGAACTGGCTCCTTCCACCTCTTTACACTAGTGTTGTTGTTGTTTTTTTGTTTGTTTTTTTTCTAACTCTGATCCTCTATGGGAGCAGTTTTTCTCGGTAAACCCAGGAACTGTTGCCCATGACGACACAGATAAGATCACCAGGGAATGTACAGCCTTGAATCCTGGAAAAAACAACAGCTAATTAGTAAAAATTTACTAAAACCCAACACAGAAAATATATAAACCAAATGTTTCTTTCTCCTTAATATATAATCACACTGAAAATAACACATGATCACCGAAAGTAATATTCTAGTCAGATATAAAGAACTTAATTTTGGACAATAGGTCTGGAAAATCACTTGTTCCATTGACTGAACTTTTTTTGCTTGAATTAAGCAAAATGGTTTAATACAATACTTTTAATAAAGTACTGCATTTTACTTATGTATTCCCTCTTAAAGTTGTTTTATACTTTATTCCACCACAGATTTAAGACAATTATTACACTTTTGATGACAGATACATATTTATATATAGATATATATATATATTTTTTTTTAACACGCATTGCTTGTTTGTATGCCATGCAAGGGTCTTTGAGTGTCCAAAAAAGTGTGATATAAATTTGAGTTATTATTATTATTATTATTATTATTTTAATAACAGAAAAATATATCAGAAAATAAGACGATAAGAAGTGTAAAATTACACAAAGACTGAAGGTAAAACAAAAAAATTTTTTTTTACAAAAGTACAATAAAACTAGAACTACAAGTAAGATAAAATAAAATAAAATGGACCTAAAATATGAGGAAACACAATATCAAGTGTGTAGTAACAGTGTATTAACCTCTGTGTTTTAACATTTACAGTGTGTAAATCTATGAAAGTCTATAAAAATAGGACATGTATTTGAATAAATATTGAATAAATATTGTATTGTTGTTATAAGAATAAAGGATTATTGCAGGATTTATTGCACAAAATAAATTTTTTGTATGATTGTTATTGCACATTAATGGAAGAACTGAGTAAAAATGTTTATTATTCTTACACATTAGAGTGTGTACATATTAGGTTATATCATTATTAAAGACGTTGCTAAACGTTAGGATTAGTTTCATATACTGATGTAGGAAACAAAAACCCTGCAGTTTGTGTCCAGACTAAGTGAATGGTTACAGGTCACTTGAGGTTTTTCAGTATTTGGCAGCAGTGACTGTGTGTGTGTGTGTGTGTGTGTGTGTGTGTGTGTGACCCAGTTGTGTTAAAGGCCGTTACTGCCAGGTCAGCTACTGTCACCATGCAACTGAACACATGCTGCTGCACCCAACAGTGCTGAGTTTGGAACAATAATCCACCTCACTGTGGAGTGAAGACAACGTACCAGAAGAAGAAGACGATGATGATGATGATGATGATGATGATGATGATGATGATGATGATGATGATGATGATGATAACGTTGAGAAATTCTGAGATCAAAAGTCAAAATCATGAGATGAAAAGTCATAATCATGAGATAAAAAGTCAAAATTATGAGGTAAAAAGCTTAAATTATGAGATAAAAAGTCAAAATTACGAGATAAAAAAAACACAATTATGAGATAAAAAGTCAAAATCATGAGATAAAAAGTCAAAATTTTGAGACAAAAAGTCAAAATTAATAGATAAAAAGTCAAAATTATGAGATAAAGTCAAAATTCCCAGTCACTAAACACTACTAGAATGAATCCATATATAAGTCACAGTGTGGTTCACTACCTACAACCACTGGGGCTGAACAACAAGAGAACATTAAGGTCATTTCTCAGTTTGGTGTCTGTGCAGTTACTGACTTTTTACTTTGTAGGACAGTAACTGGAAACAGGTCCAGAGTCTGAAGGCAGCGAACAAACAGACTGAGGAACAGTTTTTACCCCTGGGCCGTCACACTGTTAAATAAGATGACGAAAAATGAATGATGTGTGGATATGAGAGGTCAAAAGTTTATTTTAGAAGGTTACATTTTAGTATTTTACATTTTAACAGGCTGTATTTTTATTGTTTTTATACAGTGTTCTTTTATATTTATTAATTTTTTTTACACTTTGGGTTAGTTAAACCATTGTGTACAATGACAATAAAGTCTATTTTATTCATTTCTTATTCTTATTCTTAGTTTTCTTCTTATTATTATTATTCCAACTAGTAATAATGATATATTTGATTGGGTTTCTATAGTTCTTTTCTAGGCAAGCAAGTAAAAAAAAAACTTGAATATTTGACAGTGTTTGGTGTCTATTGTAACAATGCACTGATTAATCTTTACAAAATCATTAGTGGATCAGAAATCAGTGGGAAAAGGATGGAGAGGAAAATATATCAATGCTGAACAGGATCAAAAAAAGGAAGGAGTACACATGTTTAACCACATGGTGGAGCTCTTACCCATGTTTTCACATCAGGGAACTATGAAATATTTCCCTTAAACTCATCATCCTGGTTTAAGTGAAGGTTCGAAACACGACATTAAAGTGGAGTCTGAGTGAAATGAGCAGCAAAACTGTGGCACCTTTCCTAACAGTAAACACAGGGCGCTAAATCCCAAACTGATGCCTTAAAATAACAAACATGGAGAAGAGAAAGAGTGAAAAAAAACAAAAAAAAACAGAGTAAACGCTGGATATGAAGAAGAAATGAGAGTGTGAAGTGACAAGAGAATAAAGTGTGGAGAAAAGTGACATGATGATTAAACTCCTTTAAAAAAAAAAAAAAGAAAGAAATTAAGTTTGGAATAAATCAGGAGAAAAATATTATTTCTGATTTATTTTGTAATTATTTTTATTAAGTAGGCGGTCATGGGTCAGTTGGTAGAGCGGGTGGTTTGTAGAGTTTAGCCAAATGACCATGTTCCCACTGACCAAAGTTACTTTTTTATCGAATGGAAAACTAATAAAAATAGCCAGTAACCACTGCTAATATAATAATTTATCTGTTTACTTAACCTTAATATAAGAAATAAGAAAAAAGAAATCAATTATAAAATAGCACTATTTCATTTTCTTCCCTATGTTTGTTCAACCCTGTAACAGGATATAAATCATACATATATATATATATATATATATATATATATATATATATATATATATATATATATATATATATATATATATATATATGTATGTATATATATATATATATATGTATGTATATATATATATATATATGTATGTATATATATATATATATATGTATGTATATATATGTATGTATATGTAATGGTTTAGTCCAAGTTCCTATGCACCCAGGAAGTGACATCACTGAAGTCTTTTCCCACTCAAACTGTAAATACTGGTCAATATTAACAAACTTTATCATTGTTGTTATATTATTGATACTATTATTATATTATATTATAATATATTATATTATTGAGTTGATGTATTATTTATTGCATTTGGTAAGGTCCACTAAATTGAATAAATAATATATAAAATCAATGAGTATTACCTGGAATGTAGAGTAAAAAAAATTGTTATTTTGTGAAAAAAAACGAAGAATGGAGTTATCTGCTTTTGCAAATGAACTCTTCAAATGTCACGTATAAATGGTAAGTTTAAACCCCTTCTGTTGATGTGTATGTACCTGACGCAAACAATTTTTCGACGATTAAGCAGCTGACGGACAGATTTTTCATCTAATCATATTCAAGGATTTTAGATGAGACCCCTCCTTTGAAAACGGATCGGTTACGGAAGGGTCCCAGGTGGTATTGTGAAATACCATCTGGCGACAGGTTATGTTATTCCATGATCCAAAACGAAATTAATTTTAGCCAAAAAAACAAAACAAACAAAAAAAGTTTCTGGGGTCGGCAGGTGATTTTAAAACGGGGCCAAAAAAGGTTTGGAACCAGTGCCTTTATGGCCTTGACCTAGAGGCGTAATGGAGGCGTAGATGATAAAAAGTTACATCTGTGATCAATAATGCACCCAGAATCCTCTAGTGGTTAAAAAAAAAAAAGGAAAAAAAGTCTCGACATTAATAACACTGTTAATCTATCAGAGCCAGATTACTGTTGCAGAGGTCATTGCATTGAAAAGTCAAAAGTAATGGAGGCTGACACATGTCAGAGCAAGGCATCGTTCTGGCCTGATCTCATCTAAGACGTCCTGTTGGTCCCAAGAGAAATCATGGAAGTCACTATTGTGAAAATGTGGATGGAACAGTCCGTCAGAGGCACACGGCTTTGTGCACCCGCCGCTGATCTGCTGCTGTCATCACACATTACGTTACACAGCGGTAGTGGGCTGCTGTTTAAAGTGGTAACGTTTGAAGTCAATAAACAAATAAATAAGTCGTATTCTTCCTTAGTAGTGAAAGACTTTACTTACCTCAGAAGTGTCATCAGCAGCAATGGTGGATCTGGAAATAATATAGAGGCCCTCATAGGTAAAACTAAGGCAGCGTTTGCTCAAATAAAACTAGTCTGAAAAGAGAGAAGTAACTAAGTACTACTACTTCCTTTACTGTACTTAAGTAGAGTTTTTAGGGATCTGTACTTGAGTATTTATTTTTCTGGCAACTTTTTACGTTTACTCCGTAGTTTTGCATAAATATGTGTACTTTATACTCTACATTTATATAAATATATGTACTTTATACTCTTTACATTTATATAAATATATGTACTTTATACTCTTTACATTTATATAAATATATGTACTTTATACTCTTTACATTTATATAAATATCTGTACTTTATACTCTACATTTATATAAATATATGTACTTTATACTCTTTACATTTATATAAATATCTGTACTTTATATTCTACATTTATATAAATATCTGTACTTTATACTCTTTACATTTATATAAATATCTGTACTTTATACTCCTTACGTTTTCAGAATAGACTCACTACACTGTAGATTTTGCAGTGTTAATTTGGAGACAATGGGACCAAATACACTCTAGAAGAAGTTAAATAAACTCTCTAAGTGTTGATTTAACACTGCAAAATTTACTGTGTACTTTTTCTAACTAGACAAATGTGAGAGTCGCAAATCAGAAATTGTGACTTTTTATAATAATTACATACACAATTACATATCTTTTGCTCATAATTTAGACTTTTTATCTTATAAAAAGTTTTTCCTGCTTAAATCAGTATTATTTCTTCCATAGGAAAAAAAGCAGTTTTATTACAATTGAGAAGTTGTAGTTTTTAACTTTTACTGAAGTAAAGGAGTTGAATCAATACTTCTACTTTTACCAGAGTATTTTTTCACACCAGTAGCTGTACTTTTACTTAAGTACAGAATGTGAGTACTTCGACCACCTCTGGTTAAAGGTGACATTCCGCTGAAACTTTATGTTACGTTCATGTGTGTTTTTGCTTCATTCCAAAGCTCTTAATAATGGATTTACATATGTTTAGTATCTTAACAAGAGTAGTTATCAGAGTTGTCGCTTACACGTCTTACTCCTCCATTGCTCAACGGCGCCCCCCCCCTCCAATCCAATACTTGTGACTCCAACGCTTGCTTCGTTCAGCCATTTTGGAAAATGTTCCAACACCAGTATGTATGTCACTGTGACTAGACCAGGAGCATGTGCAGAATAATAATAATAATAATAATAATAATAATAATAATAATAATAATAATAATAATAATAATAATAATAATAATAATAATAATAATAATAATAATAATAATAATAATAATAATAATAATAATGTTAAAGTGGAATTAACTCTTTAAATGGGACAGGAATGATCTTAAAATCGGAATTAACATCGGAATAAACCAGTGAGTTTATTCGGAATTAAGTTTAATTCAGAATTAACCTTTGCAACTGGAATTAAGTGTTTACACGGTCACCTTAAAGTGGAATTAACTTTTATTTGGAATAAAAACACCCATGTAATAAACAGGCCTATTATTATTGTTATAAATATACAAGGACACGTACAGATATGAGTTGTAGTGAATGAAGATTCCCTTTCGCTTCATTATAATGTACTGTTGCTCTTCCAGAAATGAACACTGATGTAACGTAGTTTGACATGTTAGATTTCGAACCGTTTTTGAAGGTTATTTTCCAAATGTATTTCACATCACATCACATCACAGATGCTTGTAGTGTTTTAACTCTCCAACAGGATCTTTCTCTGTTACTGCATGTGCCAATGAACGAGCTGCTGCATAAATTACACTGAGTCTCTGAACGTATGACACTTTTACACCAGGGGTCTCAAACATGTGGCTCTGGGCCAAATGTGGCCCGACAGAGGTTCCAATCTGGCCCGTACACAAATGCCACCATTAAAGCTATGGAACATATACAGACTAGAGCTGCACAATGTATTGGGAATATAATCTAACATTGGTGAGATTATTGTAATCACCCTGTATGTGTATAACTGTGTGTGTGTGTGTGTGTGTGTGTGTGTGTGTATAACTGTGTGTGTGTGTGTGTGTGTGTATATATATATATATATATATACATGTGTGTATAACTGTGTGTGTGTGTGTGTCCACAGAGACATATCATGCTAAAACTCAATGAATACTTGAGATATCACCATGAAATGACATGGTCATATACATATAGCTAATGAGCATCAGATGCAATGATCCAGGGCCGGTGCTAGACATAGTCAGACTAGGCGGTCGCCTAGAGCACCAGATGTCTTGGGGTGGATTCTAATTCCCACAGAATTAGAATATTAAACTACTGTATTTTCTGGACTATAAGGCGCACTTAAAACACTTAAATTTTCTCACAGTGCGACTTATATATGGATTAATTCTGGTTGTGATTAGTTCCTGGGAATTTTGACTTTTTATCTTAGATTTTTTTTCTTTTTATTGCATAATTTAGACTTTTTATCGAGTAATTTAGACTTTTTATCGAATAATTTTGACTTTTTATCGAATAATTTTGACTTTTAATCTCACAATTTGGACTTTTTTTGCATAATTTTGACTTTTTATGACATAATTTTGACTTTTTATTGCATAATGTTGAGTTTTTAATCTCAAATGTTGACATTTTAAAGCATAATTTTGACTTTATTTCATAATTTTGACTTTTTTATTGTATAATTTTGAGTTTTCTTATGTTCAATTTGCAAGGACTCAGTACAATTATTGTGTTTTGTCACATATTCCAAATAAACTAAACTAAAAAAAGAAGAAAAAAAAAAGTGACTGTATTCTTATTCAAACCTATTTAATAACCATTAGTGTAATCAGATACAGTTACTCATATTCTATCTTGTGCAAATGCTATTAAATATATATCTGTTGTACTCTTTCCAAGATCTACTTGCAAATCTAATGTTACATCTGCAGAGAGAGGAGTGTGTGTTTCCGCGTTGATGATTTTGTTGCAAGTATCTACTGTGCTGTTCTCACCCTCTATATAACAATTATCCAATGTGAACTATGATGCACAGTAACACTGGTCACCGCATGTCACCACAGATCTGGCATAAAATTCACAGAGATGTGTCAGAAATTAGCATCGTGAGCAGTTGGGCATTGACGGTTGTCTTTCACTGTGAATATCAACCATGGAGCTGGTGAATAAGTCCTTTCTCATCGGATCTTGTCACAGACTCCTACAGACCGCTGCGATGTCAGAGTCAGTCTGTAGGTTCATGTTAGTCCATATGAGCCGGTCTGCTGTTAAATGTGAATATTTAGTTATAAGGTATGAACAAATATCAAGAAGTGTTTCAAGAGAAGTTAGTGTAATTTTAAGAATAATCTGCCTGATATTAAATATTTAATGCATTTGTATTTGATCCACTGTGATCTGCAAGTTATAATGAACATAAGCATAATATTGTTAAAATTGTTTTATGTTATTTGAACAGATAGTTTGACATTTTTATTATTTAATTAGACTTTTTTCGCTCTAAAATATAGACACATTTATGTATTATTGTGTTATTACCAGTGTTATTCAGTGGTTCAGCATGATTCAGATCAAATGTAGCTGAACGTGGCCCCTGAAATAACATGAGTTTGACACCTCTGATTTACACAGTAGTATTAACAATAGGAGTCAGTCAGTGTGTGGATACAAGCAGGTGATAAAGGGAATGTCAGAATTCTGCAGGTACAGGCAAATATATATATATATATATATATATATATTAGTGCTGTCAATGGATTTAAAATATTTAATCATGATTAATCGCATAAATGCAATAGTTAACTTGTGATTAATCGCAGTTTAATCACACATTTTTGTGTCGTTGAAATTCATGGTAATACTCTTATGACTGTAGTGGTTTGGTTGGCGGTACGGTGGTGGAGCGGTTAGCGCTTGTGTCTCACAGCAAAAAGACCCGGGTTCGATTCCCAGACCATGTGGACCTTTCTGTCCCTGTGTCTGGATGGGTTTCCTGTGGGTGCTCCAGTTTCCCCCACCACCCAAAAACATGTTTGTTAAGGTAAAAATCTTCCAGGTTGATTCTGACCATGAGCCTGGCTCCACGTCTGGGGATGGGTCTCTGGTGCCGCCCACTGCCCTTTAGAAGGATGGGTATTTTATATGTGTGTATTATATATATATATATATATATAATTAATAATAATAACTAGAAAAGCACTCTGAGAGCGCAGACCTCCGCCAAGGTAGACCCCCCCACACACACCCTGATCACCCCCAAAATGAAATCCAACATATCCGGAAAATTTAATCAAAATCAGTCCATAAATTTTCAAGTTATCTTAAACACAGACAAACAGATAAACGCTGGCAAAAACATAACCTGCTTGGTGGAGGTAATAATAATAATAATATTAATAATAATAATAATAATAATAATAATAATAATAATAATAATAATAATAATGAAGGCTCAAAAGCAGCCCCTGAAAAAAGGCTAATACAGAAGATGTTGTAGTTTTCTTGAACATAAAGTGATACTGTGGTGTAAAATAATATGTATTTGTAAAATGACAAAATCCTTGGGAACACTTATCATGATTAATCACAATTAAATAAAATAATTAATAATATAATAAAATCATAAAATAATAGTTAATTGCAATTCACTCGATTAATTGTGACATCCCTAATATATATATATATATATATATATATATATATATATATATTTTTTTTTTTAAAGCCACCTCATACCCCCCAATTTACATAATAATATAAATATACCAATTATATTTTCAATATACCTTTATGTAACAAAAATATACAGCAATATACTGAAAAATTAATTGCATTATATTCCAAAACTATATTCCCACAAATGGAAAAGTAGTCTATATATTATCCAATATGGATTTTGACTAATTTTCCAGTTATTGGAGATATTTGTAAAACATTTAGGGTTGTCAAAATGAACCCATTAACACACAGATTAATTCAGCATCATGATTGATTTGATTAAATATTTTCAGATTGTTTTGTTGAAACTGTTGAATGTGTTGAATAAACATGTTCATTGATATCAGTCAATAAAAATCTACTAATAAACTGGATCTACTTCAGCCCTAAACGAACAAAATCCTGGATCATTTCTGGTAAAAAAAAAAACCTTGTGTCTGAAAGAAATGAAATAAAGCAGAATTCCACTGATGCTGAGGAAAGATGTGATGCACACCGTTAAACCCTGTCAGTCAGTCCACGACACAAACGTTCACTCCTGTTGTCAATAGATGGCACTGTTTCCCAGTCCTTGGTTCAACTTGACTTAGTTCCACCTCACATCTCTGTCTTTTTTTTTTTTTTTTTTTCTCTGGGAGCTCAGAGTAGTTCTGTCTGGAACCCACTTCACTAAAATGTCGATCAGTATTCCTGGAACCATTTCAACAGGAACCTTCAGGGACTCAAACATCACTGCACTTATTGTGTCAAAATATAAGTGAGGATGAGGATGAGGATGAGGATGAGGATGAGGAAGGTGAAGTGTTTAGGATGAAACAGTTTGTGCTTGTCACATTATATGAAAGTCAGGCAGGATTTGAGTCTGATTTCACTTACACAAAATATGTGCCTTTACATTTGTGGAGTAGAAATGACTGTATAAATCAGGGGTGTCAAACATGCGGCCCGGGGGCCAAAACCGGACAACCAAAGGATCCATTCCGGCCCCTAATACGGATTTGTGACACTGAAAATATTAACAATTAATTTTATGTCAATTCAATCTAAAGTGGATCAGACCAGTCAAATGTTATCATAACCTATAAATAATATAAAAAGCTAATTTTTCTCTTTGTTTTCGTATAAAAATAAATTACATTTCCGACCAAAAAATTTGAAAATGTTTTAAGAGAAATATGTGGAATTTGATCAATATTCTGTTTGTTATTAAATCACTTAATATGTGCATTTGTAGATGTGTGTGTGATCTGTAAGTTGTGTTGCACATGTATAAATGATAAAATAAGGTGTAATATTATGAAAGTTGCACTTGTTTTTCTTAAGAATTTTCAGATTGTTCATATTTATTCATTTTATGTTCGACTACAGTTCATAGATGACAACATTTTCATTATTGAATTAGATTTTTTTTCCTCAAAAACAGAAAAAAACTCAGGAGTTGACATCATTTCTACATTCTTATCCTATTATTTATATTATTTGATTGGTCCGGCCCAGTTCAGATCATATTGGGGTGAATGTGGCCCCTGAACAAAAATGAGTTTGACACCCCTGGTGTAAATATAGATTTTTCATTCTATCTGCAGTATACACTGTATATGTATCACTACTTTCTATGCAGAGTATGTTCTGCAGCTATGTCAACATATCATGTATGGCCAGATATAGTCACAATCCTGACTTAAATAGTTTTTGTTTTTTTTCTCCACTTGGGGAAAACACTGTCACTTTCAGCTTTGGCTCCAACTAAAGCAGTCAACACACACTGCTGCTGCTACAGCCTGCATTATCTATACAGTAGGAGTCTTCCCTTCCTTTCAATTACTGTCCAAATTATGATTTAAAAGGTTAGATCTGTGGCACAGGATGAAACAGCATTAATGGCTTTAGGGGCCTGTATTTATAAAATGTGAGAAAGTGGTATTTACTGTAATGCAGAATGTCAGAGTCGGCAGGTTTAATGACTGAACGTTTTTATAGATACATGGTCAAAAGAAAGAAATGTAGAAATGTAAATACCCTCATGAAACAAAATATATGGTTATATATTGGAAAATATGATGTTATATTCATAAATATATTCCTATCTATCTATCTATCTATCTATCTATCTATCTATCTATCTATCTATCTATCTATCTATCTATCTATCTATCTATCTATCTATCTATCTATCTATCTATCTATCTATCTATCTATCTATCTATCTATCTATCTATCTATCTATCTATCTATCTATCTATCTATCTATCTATCTATCTATCTATCTATCTATCTATCTATCTATCTATCTATCTATCTATCTATCTATCTATCTATCTATCTATCTATCTATCTATCTATCTATCTATCTATCTATCTATCTATCTATCTATCTATCTATCTATCTATCTATCTATCTATCTATCTATCTATCTATCTATCTATCTATCTATCTATCACAATATAATTTTCTGTATATTATATAAATATATATTTTATTATTTTTTTTATTACCTTTTTGTTCCATGAGTGTAAGCAGACAAGGTAAAACCATACTGTCTTAAACTGATTATTTGGAGCCATTTTTCACATTTCCGTGATTGCGATTTTTGTGTGAGAAAATCTTGATGTTTTAATTTACACTTTTTTTTTTGGTAGTGTATTAAGATCACATTCACACATTTCCTGCTTAATTTGTGCACCTGCCTTTCCATGAAGTTGATTTACCTTCAAATGATTGACTGCAAATATGTCTGGCTTCAAAATTAAAGTAAGACATGAGACTAATTAGAGTTCTGTGTGGTGGTGATATTTGATTAATTATAACACTGACCACAGCATGTGAACGTGTAGAAAGCGAGTGAGTGAAAGTTGATTGATGAGTCAGTGTGATAGCAGGGAAAACCGCCTGGACTCATGATATTCACACATAAACCTTGAAGCTCACCAGCTGCTTCTGTCCTTTTCTTTTTTTTTCGTTTCTTTTCTTTTTTTTTTTTTGCCTTATCAAGCTCACAAACACAATGTGTATTCAACGTTCTTTTGTTCCTCAGTGTTTTCTTGAAATACAAGAATAACAAGGTTTCAAATAGCGTAGCACCCACTTGGTTCACATGGGGCTACCTTCTACCTGCTACACCTGGAGCATGAGACAATCAGAGGGGTTGCTAGGTAACGGGTCTCTTCATGGTCTCTTCTGTGAGCTTCCAGCGAACCAAGCTTTACTCTGTGAATCATTACACTTGATACAGGAGTAAGTATGACAGTAAGTGGACTTTCACAGTCAGTCAATATGAGAGTAGGCTGTGTGGTTTTCGACTTTTGCAGAAGGTTTCTTTGCACTAATCTGAGGATGCATCCATCTCTCTCTCTCTCTCTCTCTCTCTCTCTCTCTCTCTCTCTCTCTCTCTCTCTCTCTCTCTCTGTCTAGCTTTTACAAGATGCCACTTTAATTAAGCACTTAAATTGTATAATATATAAGACTTCCATCCAAAAAATGTGCTAGGATATATGAGCTTAACCATCCTGTTATGTTATGGGTCAGATTTATCCATGTTAACTCTTTGTTGGTCAGCTCAACCGTTTGGTAGAGGTAACTTTGAGCCCTGATGTCTAATGTAAATTTAAGTCCTTTGACACCAAACTTCTTGGGCAGTTTCCCCCTTTTTGTAATAAGCATGTAATACACAAAAACACCACTGGGTGGCACTGTCAATTATATATTCAGGTCATAGTAGTATACCACCAAGGAAGAAGATGGTAACTGTGACAACACCTCTGCTATGATCTTTTCTTTTGGACACAAAATTGCAGGCAAGTTAGTTTTTTTTTTTTCATTTTATTAACTTTTACTGAGTCTATTTTACATAAATAATCCTCATCATGTTTCAGAAATACTTTGTAATATTTTTTTGAAAACATGCTGAACTAAACAGTAGAGATCATAGTAAAGGGTCATTAAATGCTAATGCTAATGTAAATCGCTAATGATAAAAACACAAAGCGTTAATGGTTCTAATTTGAACCAATGTCACAAATTATGTTGGTAAGATTGGTGAATTAATAATGTTTGAGTTTTAATACTTTAGTTAAATTTAAGGTCAGTAAAAAATAAAAAATTTAAATATGTTTTGCTAACTCGTGAGTACTAGCATCTGTTAGCATCTAGCCTCATGTGTTGTCATTATTTTTAGCAAATGTACCAAGGTAGTGTTATTATTATTATTATTATTATTATTTTACACATCCAGGCGTGTGCAGATGCACGCACACACAACTCAAAACACTTCAGTCTTCTGTCGTCCCTGTTTATTGTTTGATCAAGTTTAGCACTTACATTATTTCAGCTAAATGTGCTGTTGTGAATTTGTCCTAAAAGCTGCTGTGGAGGAAAATCACAACAAAACTGTAAACCATAGTAAAACTGTTCCTTCTTTCAAAGATCTCTGAAATGATGAGCCATTAGATAATTGTCATTATTTGTTTTTATTTATTTTATTTACTTAGTTTATCATGCACTATAAAAATAACAGATATTTCAGCAGTAAAAATAGAAAAAAGAAAAATGAATCAAATGTGAAAAGTAACTTAAAAAAGTAAATAAAACAATACAATAAAAACACAAATACAAAAAAAAATGCCCATTACTACTGAAATAAGACTATAAGGACAAATAATAATAAAAAGAAACAAAAAACTGAGGAAAATGAGGGGTTATTTATAAAAGCAGCTTTAGTATGACCTTTGACCTTTGAACGTAGTAAAGGAGGAACATGATTTCAATGATTTGCATTTGCAACATTTATTTATTATGTTATACATCCAAAGACTAATTTGTAGTCTGTTTATGTCATATATAGTCAGTATGTTTTAGCTTTTTAAACAATAATTCACCAGGGAAAGTGAATGAAACTTTTATGAGTGAATGTAGAGTATGTACTGACTCATACAATATTATAGGAAGATAAATAGGGAGAGTTAAGACTATAGTATAGAGCAGGGGTGTCAAACTCATTTTAGTTGAGGGGCCACAATCATCCTAATATGGTATAAAGTGGGCCGGACCAGTAAAATAATATAAATAATAAGATAAAAATTTATAAAATAGTGTTAACACCAAAAATGTCTGTTTTTTTAGTAAAAAAAGACAAATTCTCCAATAAAAATGGTCACATCTCTAAACTGTACGTGAACATAACACAAACAAATATGAACAACCTATAAATTCTTACGAAAAATAAGTGTAATATTGACAATATTATGGTTTAGTTGGCCATTTATAGGCGTGCATCACAACGTACAGATCACAGTCGACGTACAAATATACACAACATTTACAATATTTCAGTTTATTCACATTTTTTTTGGAAAAGGCTAGTCTTTTTTGTACTTTCTTTTTCACTAAAAAGGTTGGTTTCCATTATTTATATTTTACTAACCTCATCCACTTCAAATTGAATTGACATAAATGATAAATGATTTGAACTTCCTTCATTATTAATTATCTTCAGTGTAATCCTTGCATTTCACACATTCATCCCAGGGGCCAGACTGGACCCTTTGGCGGGCCGCATTTGGCCCCCGGGCCTTATGTTTGACACCTGTGGTATAGAGTAATAAGTGTCTTAGGGGATAAAAGATTTCAGATTTTCTGTGTAATCCCTAAATTCTTATAAATATTTTTACAAATGAGATTGATGTGATTTTTTTCCAGGTAAATTTTTTATCTATTAAAACACATAGAAAACCACTATGAGTCACTTAAGAAATAAGGTTGTTGTTCTAATAGCTAATAGATTCTCTCATGAAAGTAGTAGGTAGTATTTTACTTATGATTTTCCCGCAAAATAAAGGCATTTAAATTTATAGAAGATGAGTGCTTTGGGATTTTACTAATTTTAAATAATATATTGGTTATTTAAAATGATTAAATATGTGAGAAAAAAATAGCAACACTTCTCTACAGCGCCTACTAAAATGTAAAGTAACATTGTGACTTGTACTAAAAGGTCACTGTGAGTCTTTCAGATGCATTGTAAGAACAACATCCAGATAAAGCTGTTGTTGTATGCGTCATGTTTAGGTAAAAACGTGTCATTGTTGGGAGCCTGTTTTCTTTAGTTCCTCTCTCCTTGGGGTTTTGCTGCATGCATCACTAGTGGGAGGAATAGGAGGTGAAGGCCAGGACCTATGAAGCAACAAACTGACAATTGAGAAGAAGGGATAGTGTGTTCTACTGTTTCATGGACCATTATCAGGGTCTGCAGGTGGAGCTCCATATAAACAAAACTCCTCCAGTTTCACTTCTGCGTCCGGTTTCTGTAGTTTGTTTATCTATGAAAACGACTGAGAATGTAATGACCTATCTGACACAGAGCAGAAGGGATGAAAGCCTATTCACTCACAATCTTCCCAAAGGGTTGTATGGAGGCGTGGCTACCTTTGTATTTGATAGTAGTGTTCCAGATTTATTTTTTTTATTATTATTATTTTATACTTACTGTCACCACTGCTGCTTCCTCTCTTGGCGACTAGTCCAGGTGATTTATGGGTAACACTTTATAATACCTACACACAATTGACTATGTATTAACCATTTATAAATGTGTTGTTCATTATGTATTCACCATTTGTTACCTATTTGTTAATGTCTTGTAAAGGTTCATACGAGTGTAAATGTAAAATTTGATTATTTTTAACCAACAGGTGCAGTGTTTACAACTGTTTGTTTGTTTACCTGTAAAGCAGATATACAAACACTGCACCTGTTGATTAAAAATAATGCAATTTTACATTTATCTTTGGAAGACACTAGTATGAACCTTTACAAGACATTAACAAATAGGTAACAAATGGTTAATACATGATGAACAATCATTTATAAATGGTTAATACATGATGAACAACCATTTATAAATGGTTAATACATAGTCAATTGTGTGTCGTTATTATAAAGAGTTACCAGAATATTGATGTAACGTCAGCATTAACACCCTCCATCCACGTTTAAAGAATGTATTTAACAGTTTTGTGTCACTTTTAGCCCTTAGAAAAAGAGGATAGTCAATACAAAAGGTGCATGTGTGTAACATAGTATTTAATTGAGGTAAATCTCCCTGTGATGAGCAGATATTGGCACTTGTTTTTGAAGCAGCGCTCTCCTCTGGCTACTCAAATGAATGGTTTATTATGATGGAGACGATAAGACTGAAATCTGCCCAAATGCCTCTGTGACTCAACTCAGTAGTGTCATTTTCCTCTCCTCATCAATTCAAGCCATCTGTTGCTCATTTCATATCAGTCCATCCCTGCTTGGCCCTGGAACCTTGCATATTTTAAAGCTTCAGGGAAGTGTTAGAAATATTCATTTATCCATTTCAAATGTGGCTCGAAGCAATCACAGAGTTTAAACTGTAAACACAGTCACTACTTTAAGAAAGTAATGTCATTGAAACAACGCCAAGGAAAATCAACTCCTGCGTAAATGACCGTTGGAACGAGTGAAAACAGCATTTGTGAAGCCGTAAACCCAATAATTAAACATATTTTGTCACATAATTGTATGGAGTTATTATGCTGTGGCTGTCGTTTCACCTGTCGACATGGGCGTCGCACCTGTGGGGGGTGGGGGTGTTGCGTCACCCCACTTCTCCACCCAGATGATTTCAAACCCCCCATTTTTTCCTCAGTTTATATATTGTATCGTTACTGGATCCAGGAAACAAACGCAGAGTTGGTCTCACCTACTGTTTATTTCAGGATAAACAGTTACTGTCGTCACAATCACACCAAACAAACATCAATAACATTTCGGGGCTGTTACAATATCTATGGTTTAAACTGTTTACCCGCCCGGGCGGCACAACAGCATATGTAAATGAAGTGCACCTCAGTTCACCGGTAATGTAAACATCTCTTCTTCGTGTTAACAAACAGTCATCAACCAGGAAGTAGGGACGGCCATAGCTCAGTTGGGAGAGCAGGTCGTCCATTGACCGAAGGGTTGGCGGTTCAATTCCCGCTCTGTCCTAGTCAGTTGGGCAAGACACTTTACCCTCCTTGCCTCCAGTGTCACTCACACTGGTGTATGAAGGCGTATGAATGTTCGGTGGTGGTCAGAGGGGCAGTACGCTGACGCTTCTGTCAGTCTGCCCCAGGGCAACTGTGACTACATATGTAGTTTACCACCACCAGAGGGAGCATGTGAGAGTGAATGAATAATGGATCAATAATGTAAAGTGCTTTGGGTGCCTTGAAAAGTGCTACAGAAATCTAATCCATTATTATTATTATTATTATTATTAAGTAATGAGAAATGTTACCGTTGTTACACTAAGTTAACTAAACTATGTCTTGTTCTGTGACATTTACCCTCAGACAGTGGTTCTAGAACTTTTTTCACTGATGTTACCCCTGAGGAACATATTTTTAGTCGTCTCCCCTGACATGGACAAAACATTTTTATAAGAAAAAAGATGAACACTGTCTGTAAAATCAGTGTCAGATTTTTTTTTAATCCTTTTTATCTCATAATTTTTTACTTTTTATTTCATAATTTTTTAATTGAATTGAGGAAAAACACATTTTCTTATTATTTTAGGACATACATTACTTTTTTAATTTAATTTTGAACATTTTAATTTAATTTCATTTCATTTTGAACATTTTGCTCATGTGCCACAACCTCAAACACCCCCACATTTTAAATGGCTGTGACGCCCTTGCCTGTCGAGGCTTTAAAACGTGGATTTCACATCAATGGAACATCACATTTAGAAACAAATTTAACAACAAAATATCTCGTGTCCCCTTTTCCTCACAGAACTTCATGTTAAAGTTTTTATTTTGGGGTATTTGATAGAATTTGATAGAACGATCTCCGTTCCGTGGGTAAACACCCAAGTGTTTGGTACGAGGTAAAAGCTTATATTGAATGTTCTGTCCAATGGTGTAAGCCAAATGATTATAATACGTCACACTTCTGTCCTATTATTATAATATATAAAACTTCTGTGACATGTCCATCAGAGTGTCCTTTAACATCTGTCAACAATTTGTGTCAATCGGATACAAATTATTATGCGTTGCTAAGGACTTCCTACCCCAAAACAATCCAAAACTTTAACGGACAATATCTAAAAATATGCAAATTGCAAAATATGTCCAAATGTGGATATTAAAATGACCATAACTTTGGTTCTACTTGTGATAGAAACATAATTTTTTCACCATCTTAAACCTTAGTTTCCACTCTACCAAGATACACACATAACTCTGTTTGGATTTACACACACTTATGCCTGGTTTACTGGTGGTGGGTCACATATAATTCTTTTTTTTTTTTTTCTCTTTTTATTGATATACTATATGTTGAATGTTGCAGCGTTACACCAAGACATATTCCTAGTTGTATACTACATGTGTACTATACGAACAATAGCAATAAAACTCTTTCTGATTCTGATTCTGGTCAGAGAGAAATGCCATTTCAGGTCTGTGTGTGGGCACACATGTAGCAGAACCGACAATAAAACAAACTTTGAACTTTTGAATTTTGAAGAAAGAAACTCATATACAAACAGATTTTCTGACTCTGTAAACCCAATAATAAAACATATTTTGTCACATAATTGTATGGACTCATTAAACTGTGTTTCATTTCACCTGTCGAGGCTTTAAAACGTAGATTTCACAGCAATGAAACATCACATTGACAAACAAATTTAACAACAAAATATCCCGTGTCCCCCTTTTCCCCTCAGATAATCCACAGAACGTCCTGTTAACGTTCTTCATATGCGGTATTTCCTCGGCAGAATGTACTTCCAATAAAAATGTATTACTGTCGGTGTTGGTGGATTAACTTTAAGGTTGTTTCCCTGCACTGAAATGTTGATGCTAAAGTTTCCGAAAGCAATTTTCAAAGAAAGACGCGCACAGTTTGGGTGAACTGACCCTTTTGGTTCAGATCCCACGATGCAGCCGATTGTTTTCATGTCATGTCTAATAAATATTTCTAGCCAGTTGTGCAGCAGTTGGGTTTAAATGGGACACATAAGGTGAAGTGGAGGACCACTAGTGATTTATTTTGGACCATGACTGTTGTGGTGCTACAGTTTGGCACAGCTGCTCTCGTAAAATGTTTTGATACCCCCCCAATAAGAGTTCAGTGTTTTACTGTGATTAAATCCCCCAGGCCTGTTTGCAGTAAAATCTCTCTCTCTCTGTCTTTGTGTGTCTCTTGCTCGCCCCCTCCCACACCATCGCTAACCCTGTTTGCCTCGGCCTCGCTCGTCATTCTCATTCTCTCCTACTCTCTACCTCCAGTGACCTACACACACACACACACACACACACACTCACACACACACACACACACACACACACACACACACACACACACTTGTTTCCATGTCTCATGAGGACTAAATTTTTAATCAAGTAGACATTAAATTGTGAGTGTAAACACATCTTTTAAAAAAATAAAATAACATAAATAAATACATATTAGAAAATAAAAACAGATAAAAATGAATGAATGCATAAAAAATATAATTGAAAAAAAAAAATTTAAAGTCAAAATGACCAAAACAAATGTTTTTTAAATACATAAAGTAAATGTTTTTAAATTAAAAATAATAAAAAAAATAGAACATTTAATTACATAAAAATCATTAAAATGTATGAATAATTTTAAAAATAATTTTAAAATAATAAAAACATTAAATAAATAAATAATTACAAAAAATACATTATATTTATTTATGTATTTATTTATTTTTAAACTAAACACATCTTCAAACCTTTCAAAAATACATGTTTCACTTTGGACCTGTTTCCCTCATGCTTTATGGGGACTTCTGGAAAATAACTAATTAATATATTTATAGGGCCACATCATTTCTATTTTACTAGTGGGGACTTACATTTATATTTGACCCTTGTGGGGACCTGAATTTTGGTCACCATAGTGTCAGAGGTCCCCATTGTGTGACTGTAAACATATCAATGTCCCCATGAAGACAGGTATACACACACAGACACACACACACAGATAGGAGCCATTAAATTCAGGTCTGCATATTATGTTCAACAGTCTGGTTAAAACCCTCATAAACGCTCTTTAACAGAAGTCACACCAAATAATTGTAACAGTTTTTATGTCAAATGGCATCTGTACATTATTGGATTTATTCATCACTTTTGCCGAGAACGAAAATTCTACGCAACCCCTTCCATCCGTTTCCAATTTGTGTGTGTGTGTGTGTGTGTGTGTGTGAGACCAAGTTATTTCAACAGCTTATGTCCACATTCATGCTTCTAACAGAAGAAACATATTGATTTTTCTGACCTTTCCTTCAGGCCAACATTTCAATTTCCAAATAAGTCTATCTCTTCACCTCTCATTTATAAACACACAATTGTAGCAGCACACCTTCATTTTCCATCAGGGAGAATCCTCTGACCTTAGTGACCGTTCCCCTAACATTAACACTAGGCCATATTTGGCCTTGATTTAACACTTGTCCTGTTTGTTTGGGACAATAGCAAACTAAAAGTATTGACACAACTGGAGGTCAGAAACTTTCACTCTACAGAGTGTATGATTAAAATAAGGGTGTTTTCACACAACGTACTCTAGTCTGTTCTCTAGTCTTTACTCTAGTCTGTTCTCTAGTCTTTACTCTAGTCTGTTCTCTAGTCTGTACTCTAGTCTCTACTCTAGTCTTTACTCTAGTCTGTTCTCTAGTCTGTTCTCTAGTCTTTACTCTAGTCTGTTCTCTAGTCTGTTTTCTAGTCTGTTCTCTAGTCTTTACTCTAGTCTGTTCTCTAGTCTGTTTTCTAGTCTCTTCTCTAGTCTGTTCTCTAGTCTGTACTCTAGTCTGTTCTCTAGTCTGTTCTCTAGTCTTTACTCTAGTCTGTTCTCTAGTCTGTACTCTAGTCTGTTCTCTAGTCTCTACTCTAGTCTCTACTCTAGTCTCTACTCTAGTCTGTTCTCTAGTCTGTACTCTAGTCTGTTCTCTAGTCTGTTTTCTAGTCTGTTCTCTAGTCTGTCCTCTAATCTCTACTCTAGTCTGTACTCTAATTATTTATTTTTTTTCATCCCTGTAACTCCCATTTGTACTTTGGCCGCAGTAGTATGCTGTATGATCATAACATTTGTAGGGAAGGACTGAACGTATCTGGGTATAAAACAGACTTGAGTAAACTGTGTGAACGCTCTCCAATTTAGCAGTGATTTGGAAAAGGAAAAATTACAGTCTTATAGACAGATGCACAAATCTAACCTGATCCATCAGTCGTAACTGCCAAATTAACTCTGCTAATTTGCTGGTCATTTGAACTGTGAGTGCAAATGAAATGCTTTATAGGTGACATTGCTTACATCCTGTTCAATATCTCAGCTGCCACATTCCTGCGCAGTAAACGTCACCTCTATTACCCATTTTTTTCTCCTCTGGACTCAAACCATCTCAGCCTATTTTCAGTCCCTCTCTGCACCGCCATATGACTGAGTCCATTTAACCCACATTTGTCTTGTGACGATGACTGATTGTTAACCAAATGCCCTAATTGTTTAATTAGGTTGGGGCCAGGGAGCCGTGACAGCTGCGGCATGATTCATGTATGCTGCATTTTCAGCAGCAGTAATGGGTGGTTGGCAGGCAGGGGGGGTGGGGGGGGTGGGGAGGTGCATGAAGTGAAGCGGCCTTTGGCAGGAGAGCTGGCATCTGTCACCCATGTCAGCATAATAGGAGCGAGAAAGGCAGACTAGAAATGCTGCCAGGTAACCCATAGCCTTCATTTTTCACAGTGGTTGAGTTAAATAAACCTAAATCTCGAATTTTAGGCAAGCGTGTCTAGTCGTAAATGTCTCCAGAGTGTTCATACAAGCAGCTTAATAGGATCCAGAGTTTAGAGGTTGTGTTGCACATGTTGTTTTAAATGCAAAATTATTATTCAATGTAATCATTTAAAAAAAACCACCAATCTGTAAATAACACAACACTGATCTACAATTATTATGATGATGATGATGATGATGATGATGATTATTATTATTTTTTATTATTATTATTATTATTATTATTATTATTATTATTATTATTATTATTATTATTATTATTATTATTATTATTATTATCTGCTTCAGACATGAAATGAGCTAAATCTTCCATTCTTTAATAAGATGAATCAGTTTAGTGCTGGTTAGTTCATGTTTTTAATATATATGATGGTGTGTTATTCCACATATATGCTGGTTTATGTACATGTATACAATGGATTAGTAAATATTCCACTAGAAAGAACCTGTAAAGTGAATGGATCATAAGCTGTTAGCTTGCTAGTTAGCATTAGCAACCATTAGCTCATTAGATAACAGTTAATCAACTTCTATTTCCAAATCCGACACTGTTATATTACTTGAAAGCGATAAATATAAATGTTTTAATTGTTTCAGCAATTAATAGATATAAGAATAATTTAATATATTCATGTTTTAATCAATAAGTTATCATTAGCAACATTTGAATCAGCGATATATACTAGTTTATGTACATGTATCCAATGGATTAAGACAGTGTTTTGAAGTAGATCTGACACTGATATTCCTTTGGACTAAAAACTATTCTCTTGTTAATTCTAAGAATTTCACATTTTGACTCCAGACTTATCTTGGAAACTTGAGCTAACCAGGATTTAAGACTTGAGTTTTCTTTATCAGTTGCACACACATGGTAACATTTCATTAGTTTTATTCCAGAAGCATTTTACTTGTAGACCAGTGTAACTTATAAAAAGATGAGAACCTTACCAGACCATCTCAGTTGCCTACATTCATGACAACAGCCTGCAGAGTTTTTATTTAGAAAACTCAAGCATGACTTTCTCTGCTGTTTCGCCCAGTGCTTCCACACCAGCAGCATCACTACAATATACTGTACCTACTGTTAGCTTAGATTACTCATAACAACTGCCTCCCAAACACCTACTAGCACATCATGCATGTTTAATATTTGAGATGTCAATGATAACATTTTTTAATTTGATTAATTACAGGGTTGCTTTGGATTAATTTCAATTAATCATGATTATTTTTTTTATTTTTAATTTATAATAATTGCATTTCATTTGAGCAAACAGACTCAAGAAAGAAGGGAATATAAATCTGCACTTGATGTGTTTGTCGTAACCTAGGCAACGCATTAGCCTAGTGCTCACAGAATCCCAAACTACTCTATGGTATCTGATATTTTGAAAGGTTGGCGGTTCACATCCCTTCTCTGCCTTTCCACGTGTTGAAGTGTCCTTGGGCAAGACACTGAACTTAGGTCTGATGTGGGGATGGTCCAGTAGGTCTGGCAGAACCTTAGAAACCTACTGGTGCGTGTGAATGGGTGAATGTGAGGTTAATGTAAAGTGCTTTGAGCACCATGAAGGTAGAAAAGAACTATAGAAGTGCAGAACATTTAGCATTTACCAGACACTTGTGTGAAGTTGACGAAGCTGAGCAGAAACACACGAGTGTCAACGAAGTCCATGATGTGAATGCTCGAAATAAACAGAACCAACCAGTCATAGAAAGTAAATAAAGCTTCCAAACATGATCATGTCTGAACAGATGTAGTTGGTCAGAAATACTCCTGCACATCATCGGAGTTTGACTTTTTATTATTTTTAATGCAGCGACTCCTAGTAAAAAAAAATAAACTAGTTTACTTTTTCTTTTTCTTTTTTTTCCTTCTTCTAACAGATTGTGTTGTAACTGCGATGGGAATTTCAGCTCTTTAGTGTTTTTCCTTCCTTCTTTCTAACTAAGTTCAGTTCAATTCACATACGTCCCCAGAGCACAATAACCCAACTGTACAGTATATTAAACTTGTTGACCCAAATACTGATAGACAGTCAAGATGGCCGGCTTGTACATTTCAAATCAAAGAAGTTGTAAAGTATGACCGAGCTCGTGTGCCGCGACCCATTAGCACTGTGCTCTCCACTGCGGTGTTCCCCAGGGCAGCGGCACCGAGCTCAGCACAACCTATGCCATTAGTGTTTCCTCTGTGGAAGTTTCCAAGGGTCGTGTTTCATGTGGGCAGAGTTGAACCAAATTTTGTAAGACATGGTATCAATAGATTCTATTCTGTCTCTAATGGTCTCCTCCTCTGCCCACCGTCATGGGAAGTAAAACAGGCACATTGTCTTTGAGGGATGTCACATTTGGGAAAAGCTGTTAAATTAACACACACACAGTTCCTCCAGGAAATGCATCAGATTTACTGTAGTTTTATCAGATTATATTTTGGAAACTAAAGCTGTCACAACTGAACTAAGGTTTGAACCCAAATGCATGAGTCGAAGAAGTTGGGGTTAAAGAAATACAACAATATTTATTGATAAATAAAATACAGTATAATAAAGTTAAATTAACTTTTGTGGATAATAATTAAGTTCATTTTAATTCTGTTTTGAACAGGGCGTGCATATTTAAATTTCTTGCATTTCCTACAAAAAGTATGACAGCTTTAAAAAATATATAAAACAGTAATCTTGATTATAAACTGCACAAACCCCAACCTGTGACAGTTGCATTGTGCATTTTACAATCAAGATTACTGTTTAATTTTTTTTTTTTTTTTAAAAAGCTCAATGTTTCAACAATGTTTTAATGTTTCAAAAAAATGTTGCTGTGACGGTGAGGCACCCGGGTTTTTAAATACATTTTTAAAAACATTCTTATTTATTTATTTATTTATTTATTGCCATTTATGTTTAATAAGTTCACATAGAGAAGGTACTTCTGAAAAGATAGAATCTCGTGTTTTTTTTTTTTTCATTCACATGGTCTCACCTTCAGACATCAGATGAGTCAACACCTGTGGCTTGATCACTTCACGTTCTGACGTCATATCAAACCTTGGTGGAGGTCTGCTGCCTTGTTCATTATAACAACATGTAATTAACAATAATAAATGATAACTCCAGCACTAACTAATGATACTTCGTGGCGATAAAAGTGATAATTTCCAGAGGATAATTATGAAATTCCTCTTCTGTTTTGCTCCCTCATAAGTGAAGTGACTTATTACTTGGGAAAAAATAGTGGTTCTTTTATTATAATAACTGTGAATCAGAGCTGTGAAATGTAAAACTGCTAGTTTTTGTTTTTTTCTTGAGGCAGTCAGAGACAGCAGACCTCCGCCGAGGCTTGACATGACATCATATGACATCACAACATGACATGGTGTCGACTCATCTGATGTCTGAAGGAAAAAAACCCACCATATTCTATCTTGTCTGAATCCTGATATATTACTACTAATGTGGTTTAGCTGTTGACTTTTAGTGTAACCTTGACCTTTGACCTTCATTGCTCAAAATCTAATGGGTTCTTCCTTGACCCATTATCTATCATTCCCGAAAGTTTCATCAAAATCTGTTCAGAACAGACAGACTAGAAATCCACGTGGTTTGGTAACTTTGCGAATTACATGAAATCTGTGATCTTGTCAAATCACGAATACGTCATGATCAGTCATTATGTCAAATCACCAATACATGTTGAAAACTGCAAATCTCTGCTGTGACGATGTGAAAATTCAATATGGCGTCGGACCAGAAGTAGTGAGTCGAATCAGCTGAAAGGGTGGGGGGTGCCCTGTTGGCTCGGCTCTGCCTTGTCGTGATTATTGTTCTAGGCTTCAGGGTCCTTCACACTTGCATGTTTGATCGGGTCTCACCAGCGACTGCTGAGTCCCATTTCAGTGAATAATGGGAACCACCAGAATGTGCTTAGAATCTCTCCAGAATCTCTACCCTAAACTCATTCTCTTTTGCACTAGTGTCCTATTCTATTCTATTCTATTCTATTCTATTCTATTCTATTCTATTCTATTCTATTCTATTCTATTCTATTCTATTCTATTCCATTCTATTCCATTCCATTCTATTCCATTTCATTCCATCAAGTCATCCACAATTATGGTGCTCACTACTGTTTTGTTTAATTATTTTTTTATCAAATCACTTTTTCTTTTGTGCAGGTTTGGTTTTCTTCTCTTTTTTAGATGTATTTATTTATTTTTATTGATGGACAGTTAGTAATTGGGAATAAAACACCACCTTACCATCTTTAACTGCAATAGCACCGCCTGTTAATTTCTATCCCTGTCCATCCTGTCCAGTCTTTGTTTCTCCCACACATCACTGAGGTGTAGCACTGCCCTCTCTGGCTTATAATAGAGAGTTCTAATAAAGGATGTCTGCTCAGCTTTCAGGGAGGACCACTGATGGTCACACACATGCACTAAATATTAAAATATTTGGCTGCAAGACTAAAAAATGCATTGATCTCAAACAATGTTGACACCCTCTCTGTGGTGTTAAACAATGAGAACAAAATGCAGACCAAAAAAAAAAAAAAAAAAAAAGAGAATCGGCTGAAACTCGTTAAGTTTCATCCTTGTATGTGTCTCCTTCTACACGTCAAATATCAGAACGATCCATAAAGAATTTGCGACGCTACAGTGAGAACAGTTGAGATGTGTACGGACACACAGACAAACACACAAACCGTTAAAGCAACATAAGTTAACGAACAAACGGACCCAAATGTAATACCTCCTTGTCTGCCCTGTTCATTATAACACCATGTAATTAACAATAATAAATGATACCTCCAGCACTAACTAATGATACTTTGTGGAGGTAAAAGTGATAATATCCAGAGGATAATTATGAAATTCCTCTTGTGTTTTACTCCCTCATAAGTGATGTTTTATGCTGTCACTTATTACTTGGGAAAAAATTGTGGTTCTTTTATTATAATAACTGTGATTCAGGGCTGTGAAATGTAAAACCGCTTGTTTTTTCTTTTCTTAAATCTGTAGAGATGAGAAATTCCCTCACACATCAAGAGACAAAAGCCAATCAGGACATGAACGCACAGGAGAGGATCCATCAGCCTTTTAACGTCCCTCTTCATCTGTAATGAAAGGATAGAGACAATAAAGTTGAATATTTTCCTAGAAAGACTGGAAAGGCACCCATGTGATTTGTTGGACTAACAAAGCTGGAGCCTAAAATTATCTTCAGCTGAACTGTGCATAGATTTAGCACAGATGGAGGACTGTTAACTACTCACACAAAGGTAGGACGCATTGTTTTAAAGGGATTGTTCAGGATTTTTCACATGAATCTGTATGAGATCAGCGTAGCCCCGACAGTGTCCTGTGAGCCCAGTTCTGGTCCGGTTTTGGCCAAAGTGAAAGTAGTCCCGGCAGGTTTCCTGGGGTCAACAAAATAAGGTAAGGTAAGGTAAGGTAAGGTAAGGTAAGGTAAGGTAAGGTAAGGTAAGGTAAGGTAAGGTAAGGTAAGGTAAGGTAAGGTAAGGTAAGGTAAGATAAGATAAGATAAGATAAGATAAGATAAGATAAGATAAGATAAGATAAGATAAGATAAGATAAGATAAGATAAGATAAGATAAGATAAGATAAGATAAGATAAGATAAGATAAGATAAGATACTTTATTAAACCTCCCGTCTCACCCCACCTCCCCTTCTATTTAAAGCAGTGGTCTCAAATATGCGGCCTGGGGGCCAAATGCGGCCCGTCAATAATTCTAATGCGGCCCGTGGAATGAAGACCATAATAACCTATTAAATGACTCCATATTTTCTTTCCATTTTTTTTCTTTGCCCATAAATTATTACAACTTCAAATTTTTGTCATTGTCTGACTGCAAAAAAATGACCTTAAATTATGAAAATATTTTTATTTACAAACTATCCTGTAACAATAAAATGCCAGCCATTGCTCAGTTGGTAGAGCAGCTCGTCCATTGACCAAAAGGTTGGCGGTTCGATTCCCGCTCTGTCCTAGTCAGTCTGTTGTGTCCTTGGGCAAGACACTTCACTCTCCTTGCCTCACACTGGTGTATGAATGAGTATGAATGTTCGGTGGTGGTCAGAGGGGCCGTAGGCGCGAAATGGCAGCCATGTTTCTGTCAGTCTGCCCCAGGGCAACTGTGACTACATATGTAGTTTACCACCACCAGAGGAACCATGTGAGAGTGAATGAATAATGGATCAATAATGTGAAGCGCTTTGGATGCCTTGAAAAGCACTATAGAAATCTAATCCATTATTATTATTATTATTATTATTATTATTATTAACAATAAAATGTGAATAATGTGAACTGTCTAAAGCAGGGGTGTCAAACTGCGGTCCTCAAGGGCCGGTGTCCTGCATGTTTTAAATGTTCCCCTCTTTCATTACACCTGGAGCTCATTGCATCATTATCAGTCTTCTACAGAATTGATGAGGAGCTGATTATTAACTCTTTAAGTGCATTCTGAATGGATGATTTAGTTTAAATATTCAGAAAAATTCTACCATTTTCCTTTTAGTTTTGTGGATGAAAAAGGTGTCAAAAAGCATTTTTTTTTAAAAAGCAAAATTAAAACTGCTGGTACCAAATTGTAAAACTAGTTTTCTTTTTAAGTTTTTTTTTTCCACATTATTTTTTTCATTTTGTAAATATGTATTAGTTTTTTCTTCATTTTGTTGCTGATTTTGTTCATTTTTCTACATTTTGTTATTTTAAATGTCAATATTTTTCTTTGATTTTGTGCCATTTGTGTCTTACTTTGCTCATGTTACCAATTATTTTGTTAGCTTATTATTAATTTTTTTTGTGTCTTGTTGCTCATTTTATTTAATTTAATTTTTTACTGATTGCTAAAATTTCAGGAGTTAAAGGGTTAAACTAAAATCACATGGAAAAGGGAAATCTCTAAAACATGCAGGACACCGGCCCTCGAGGACTGGAGTTTGACACCTGTGGTCTAAAGAAAATGACCCAAAATTTGAACCATTTTCGGCTTCTGTTACTAAGAGTTTAGTGTCTTTGTAGAACTGATCTATAATAAAAACACAGGGGCAAATGATAAATTGAGGCAAAATATTGTTAAAACTGCCCTTATTTCCCCTCATGAAATGTAACTTTTTTTTTTTTTTACATTTGGATAATATACAAAAGTATTTTCATAATTTAATGTGTTTTTTTTGCACTAAAACAATGACAAAAATTTGGAGTTGTTATGATTTATAGGTTATGTTTTCATTTTACTGGTCGGCCCATTGGAGATCAAATTAGACTGAATGATGCCCCTGAAGAAAATGAGTTTGAGACCCCTGATTTAAAGTATTACCCAGCCTGATTGCTCGAGGGACAAATGAGTTTAAAAATCTGGTGGTAGAGCATCTCAGTGAGCACATCCTGTTGGTGACAGTGTTCCTCTGCTGCTCAGGGGGTTGTTTGTGTTGTTCAGTCTGGACAGTGTTCGCTGTCCTGTCACCTCCTCCATAGAGTCCAGCCTCAGTCCCACTACTGATCCCACCTTCTTAATGCACTTATTCAGCCGCTGGATGTTGTGTTTAGTGCAGCTAACCCCCCCAGCAGACCACACTGGACACCACAGAGTTATAAAACATCTGCAGTAATTTATTGCAGATGTTAAAAATAAAATATGTTATAGAAAAAGATGTCCCACCCCACCTTTAACACTGGAAATTTAACACAGATAACTTTACATTGTACTCGATCTAACCCCTCAGGTGTGTACAGACTAATATCCATAATTGTTTTCTTCAATATAAATGTGAATATTACTATTTGACACAAAAGCCATAGCAGTGAGCTGTGATTTATGGGTGTATGTAAGTGTATATTACCTCTGTAACTGACTGAAGGTACTTTAGCTTCTTCTGCAGAGGGTGGACACATTAGATTTTACTGTTCGTACATGGGCATGAGGTTTCTACAAAACTCCGAGAGGAAATGTAGTCATTCTGTGCCACTTTGGAGTTAATCCCTTGACAGGTAAACAAATTAATATGTAAATTATCATTAAGTTGTTGTACTGCAGATGCACTTGATAAGCCATATGTGTGAGATGCAATGTTTACACCTTCTCTGTTCTGGAGATTTTATTCAGCTAGACAATTAAGACCGTAAATGAGAGGTGTCTGAGTGTGAACAATAATTGTGATTCTTTGCAGTGAATTTTTTAGTAAGAAACTAATTTGGAAAGTGTTGAGATATAGGCCGGTAATAATAATACTAATAAAAAAAACCAAAAAAACACACACAAAAAAAAAAAAAACAAGTGATTGCGACACTCGAGTTTGCAAAACAACTGTTCAAGGAATGACACAAATATTTGCTGGGGAAGAACAAATGAGCATTTTCTATTTTTGTACGTCTTAACTGTTAAAGCATTCAGTTATCAGTCACTTATCATAGTGTACGTGTGATCGTTGGTGCCTGCAGGTGTACGTCCATACAGCTGGTGCATAGAGAGAGAGAGATTTTAGAGAGAGAGAGCGAGAGCGGGAGAGAGAGAGAGAGGGAGAGAGAGAGGGAGAGAGATTTTAGAGAGAGAGACAGCGGGAGAGAGACAGAGTGAGAGAGGGAGAGACGGAGAGAGAGAGGGAGAGACGGAGAGAGAGAGAGAGGGAGAGAGAGAGAGAGAGAGAGAGACAGAGACAGACATAGAGAGAGACAAATAGAGAGAGAGGGAGACAAAGAGAGAGACAGAGAGAGAGAGAGAGAGGGGGACAAAGAGAGAGACAGAGAGCGAGGGAGACAGAGAGAGAGAGGGAGAGACGGAGAGAGAGAGGGAGAGACAGAGAGAGAGACGGAGAGAGACAGAGAGAGAGAGGGAGAGACGGAGAGAGAGAGAGGGAGAGAGAGAGAGAGAGAGAGAGAGACAGCGGGAGAGAGAGGGACAGAGACAGACATAGAGAGAGACAAAGAGAGAGAGAGAGAGAGGGAGACAAAGAGAGAGACAGAGAGCGAGGGAGAGAGGGAGAGAGACAAAGAGAGAGCGAGAGACAGGGAGAGGGAGAGAGACACAGAGAGAGAGAGACAGAGAGGGAGAGAGAGAGGGAGACAAAGAGAGAGACACAGAGATGGACACAGAGAAGAGAGAGGGAGGCAAAGAGAGAGACAGAGGGAGAGACAGGGTGAGAGAGAGACAGAGAGAGAGAGAGAGAGGGAGAGAGATAGCGACAAAGAGAGACAGACAGACAGAGTGGTATGTTGCAGTAATTATAAATCTCCCTCCCCCCACTCTGATGAATTACTTCCCCCATTTTATTCACATAACAAGTGTTGCCAGGAGCAACAAACTCCGCCCCTCACACATATTGTTGGTTATTTTGGCATCAGTCCAGCTGGTGTCGTCATGTCTGTACATGTGCTGATTATAAGTAAATGAGAAAAAAGATTTTTAAAATTCCTAAAAAAAATTGAACTTTAACCTATTATTCTATTCCTTGACATGTGGTCGAATCTATTCTGGATCACTGATGATCTGTCAGAGGTGATTTCTCTCAGAATTGCCATGTTTACATGATGTTTTTTTTATTCCAATTATTTATTTAGAATAAAATAATTCAGAATTAAACCTATTTTTGTGTGTTTTTACATGGACTTGTTAATTCTCAACTAGAAAAACGGTCATAAAGGTTTCCATGGCAACTGGTATATACAGTACATACTAATGCCGACAGCACGGAATATGTGCATCATCATCATCATCATCATCATCATCGTCACATATGTGCTTCATGGTAACAAGACCAGGAGCGTGTGCAGAACAGTAGGA
Organism: Siphamia tubifer; assembly: GCA_020466265.1. Taxonomy (NCBI): domain Eukaryota; kingdom Metazoa; phylum Chordata; class Actinopteri; order Kurtiformes; family Apogonidae; genus Siphamia; species Siphamia tubifer. The sequence goes on from CM035783.1 coordinate 4,761,342, forward strand.
ATAATATTAAAGTGGAATTAACTGTTTACATGGCAGAGGAATTATGTAATTTAATCTAACGCCTCCACCTTCAACGACGTTGTGCTTGATTTAGTTCCTCGTTGTCCAGGAATCATACTTATATCATTACTAATATTTATGTCTTGGCTGTAATTAGACATATTAAACATTAGGACAATTTGAAATTACAGAAATATTTTGGAAATAGAAATGTTGTTGTTTGTTTAGACTTTTGAGGCAATTTCATATTTGAATCTTAGTGGATAAATTATCTGGTCACAGCAACTTTCTAGAACAAGTAGAAAACACTTATGTTGTTTAACCCAAGGGGGTTTTTTCTGGTAAATTCTGCCTAAAATACTTGCCCAAATTAAAGTCAAATACAAGTAACAAACAAACAAACTATGCTTTAGAATTGTAATTACATAATGCACAATGTTATTACATTTTCTAGAGGATAAAAAAGTTGCATGTTGTAATAATCTTCTCAAAATGTAATAACTTATTACATATGTGTTGGGGCAGTTTATTACAAAATGAAATTAAAAACTTTACTACATTTTGGACCGTTTATTAGAAAATCTACCATTATTACAAAATGCGACTCAACATGCCACAAATTAATATTTGATTTGATTTTGATTTGAATGATTTATTTCGAACAAGTGCAACAATAATCAATATTGCTGTATTGATTATTGTTGCACTTGCACTAATAATAATAACAATGACATGTCCGAAAAGGAGTAGGATGAAGCATAATCTTATTTAATTCTACCCCTTCTTCACTTCCCCAATAACCTAAATTCATCTTGTAGCAATATAGTGCATAGTACAAAAATGATGATAAATAAAATAATAACAATAACAATAATAACAATACTAATAATCAATAACTGAAGTACTAAACATAGACATATATACAAAAAACAAAACAAAACAAAAAAAACAACTAAAAACAAATGAGCAGATAGGAAAGTAGGTAACAAATAGAGTTTTTTTGATGTTTATTGTTTTCTTTTTTCCTCCCTTCTTCTTCTTCTTCTTCTTTTCCCTTTTTTCTTCTTCCCTTTTTTTCTTTCCTTTTTCTAAGTTGTCTGCATTTTGCTCTTATTTTTTTCTTTTCTTTTCTTTTTCTATTCATTCACTTATTTTATTCATGTATTTATTTATTTATTTTTTATATCTTTTAACCCCACAGAGGGGGAGTCAACAGTGCTCGAGATCAGTGTATCTCGAGCACTTTATTGTGCACGTTCTACTTATTACATGGCCACGATTTTTATTTTTATTTGTATTTGTATTTGAAGAGTTCATTTGCAAAAACAGATAACTCCATTTTTCTTTTTTTTCACAAAATGTCATTTTTTTACTCTACATTCCACAAATAATACCGATTTATTTGATATATTATTTATTTCATTTGGTAAGATCCACTAAATTGAATAAATAATATAGCAAATCAATGAGTATTACCTAGAATGTAGAGTAAAAAATTACATTTTGTGAAAAAAAAGAAAAATGGAGTTATCTGTTTTTGCAAATGAACTCTTCAATTGTATTTTTTTTTTTTTTGCTATGTCACCAGAGGGGCTCCATAGTGTCCCTTGGATTATGGTTTTGACTTGTCAATTATGACCTTCACAAAGTAAAGTCAAGGCCTAGCCTGAACTTGAACACAGGTAGAGGGTATAAGTACCTTGTAAAACAATATATTACACAGCGGCTCCGACTTTGAGGTGAACAACTGAATTTGTGCTTAAATGACACTGTGCTTATAATAGACCCGTATTCCCTTCTGAGCCAGCACAAGCAAACACAGGAGACGGGGCTGGACTTGGCTCTGAAAAACACAGCTCCACAAATGCAAACTTCTCCTCCAACAGAAGGGTACGTGAAAGAGGGAGATAGTAAAGGCTCCTCTGGTATCCAAAGTATGACTTGAGTTCACGGGAAGCTCATTAACACTGCAAATCCCCTTGATCTTTCCCAATTAACTGTCCTGGCCAGGACGATGTGAGACATGCAATTAACAAAGGCCAGTGGCTGACTCACCCCTCATCCCCCTGTTTCATTACCGCAAACCTTGGATCTGAGTCAAATTCAACAGCTGACATATGTGCTTTAACAATCTGAGGGCTGGGAGTTTGATGCATAGCAAATCTTCTTTTTCTGTCCAGTAATTACGGAGATGGCCTCCTGTTATTGGTTAGAGTCGTTTCAAGGTCTCGTTCAGACTGTGAGCGCTAACATGTGAGTCAGTCATGAAAGGAGGAGGACGGATCAAATTAGACGTCTGTGACAGACTTTATATTTATTATATAGTCTTTGGTTGGCCTGCAGGTGATTAAACTGGAAAACTATTTTAGCTGTGATGTTATTATTATGTGTTAAAAGTGTGTCTGTTTAAATATAGTTTAAGCCCTAAAGACTCAAACATCCACCATTGAGCAAAATCTAAAAGGATTATTAATACTTGTTGATCCATTCATTCTATCGATATTTGGAAATAATTAGTGTTTTCATGGTCTTCAGAGATGACCCATTTGAACATTCAGAGGATCTGTAGTTACCATGGAAACATCATCATCTTCTACAAAAATTGATTTACCAGTTAAAAACCCCTGGAGTTTGATGAATGACAGTTTTATTTTTGTTTTATAGTCAGTTAACCCCTTAACACCTACAGTTGCAAATATGCAACATACCCAAAAGTCTATCTATTGTATGTTCTGTAGTCAAATTAAGTATTACCTTCAACAAGGAGGTGTTAACGTTGAATCTCTCTGTCTGTTTGTCTGTCTGTCTGTCTGTCTGTCTGTCTGTCTCTCTGTCTGTCGGCAGGATTATGCAAAAAGTTCTGAACGGATTTTGATGAAACTTTCAGGAATGATAGATAATGGGATAATGGGATTTTGAGCAATGAAGGTCAAAGGTCAAGGTCACACTAAAGGTCAAAAGCTAAAACACATCAGTGGTAATATCTCAGGATTCATACAAGATAGAATCTTTTTTTCCTTCACATGGTCTCACCTTCAGACATGAGTCAACACCTGTGGTTCCATCATATCATGTGTGGATGAAAAATCAAGCCTGGGCGAAGGTCTGCTGTCTCTGACTGAGTTTAATATATACTTATATTTGTCAACCTTTGTACCTGTTTACTGTTAGCAGTTTTATATTAGTTTTAATGTGTGTATTTTTACTGTGTTTATTTGATGCATTTACTTTATATGGTAAAGCTTTTTAATCTCATAATTTGTATAATGACAAAAAAGGCATTCCGTTCCATTCCATTCCATTCTTGATTCTCAACTGGTGGGTCGCGACCCAAAAGTAGATCATGAACTCATTTTCAGTGGGTCCTAGTACATTTGCATTGGGCAAAAATTCCAACAAGAAACATTATTTGCACTTTATTAAGTGAATTCATTTTGCATGAAGTGTGTTAAAAATGTTGTGATTGTTACATTAGCTTCATGATTAATGCTTGGATGAGGTGTCACTGTCCACTGTCTGCTTTATGCTTCTATCACATGTTACATCTGGACTCAATTCACGTTTTTGGTTTTAGCTAAAACTCCAAAATATAATTGTTAATGGGAATATTTACACATTTAGCATTAGCACCTGTTGGTCAATTTATTTCATCATTAAACTTGTTTTATGTTTAGTTTAGTTTAGTTTAGTTTGGTTTGGTTTGGTTTGGTTTGGTTTTAGTTTAGTTTGGTTTAGTTTTGGTTTAGTTTAGTTTAGTTTACCGTAAATTCCGGACTATAAGCCGCTACTTTTTTCCCGAACTTTCAACCTTGCGGCTTTTTCAGTGATGCGGCCAATTTATGTAATTTTCCTAACGGCCGCCAGAGGCGCTCGAGTAGAAAAGGTAAGATTTAGACCGGTGGAATATATGCGTCGAGGAAGACTGAATGAAAAAGGAGGGGCGGAACAAACGCGGGGTGACGGGTTTCAGTGGGAACGGTAAAGGTGACGGACAGGTGTACAGGGGGTAAAAAGTTGCTTAAAGAAAAACCCGCGGCGGTGTGTGAGAGAAGACAGAGGCTCGACCAGACCCTGTGGATTATTTTTGCACGTTGGCACGGAGGAGTTTGACCTGAACTCTCTGCGAAAGGTTAAAGTTATCGCTGACTCTGCGATAGATGAGGCGAGGCGGCACCAGCCACCTGTTTGTGGATGCTGCGGACATTTTTCCCTCCCTTACCTTTGGAAATATACACTTTTTTTTCCTTGGATTACTTTCAACGGGACCCGGACTCTGCAGGTCTGCATCAAACCTTAAGTATCATTTTCCGTTCATTTTGCCGGCTGTGATTTTTGGACTGTGGACTTTAACCCTTGTGTGGTCCTTCGGGTCAAAGAGAGCCGGTGGTTCACAAATGTACCTTTTTATACGTACTGTAGGATGCCATTGCTTACTACTGAAAACAGTAATATATCCTTGGGGGGTGGGGTGATGAGTCTATGGAACTGAACTTTGGAATCTGGGTTTTTAAGACCCGATTGTAGGACACAGCCAGTGTGCCTTTTACGAAGGACCGCACAAGGGTTAATGAAGGACATTTAGTTTCATTCGCGGGACTTGAAGTCGGGTTTGGGTTAATTTTGTGTTTGTGTTACATGTTTTAATGTGGGCACATGCGGCTTATATACATGTGCGGCTTGTGTATGTACAAAATCGGTTTTCCTCTTAGAATGAGGTGGGTGCGGCTAATAATCAGGTGCGCTCTATAGTCCGGAAATTACGGTAGTTTAGTTTTGTTTGGTTTGGTTTGGTTTTAGTTTAGTTTAGTTTAGTTTAGTTTAGTAAAACAAAACAATCCCACTCAATCCCCACTTAGTAAAACAAACAAGGCAAAAAAAAGAACATATAAACAAAAAAACAAACATGACTTCATTTGCACATTGGAAAAGGAGTGGGAGGAATTAAAATGAATTTAATCCCACCCCTTCACCACAAAACAGTCTATGGTTTAACTTCCTGTCAACATAATATGTGAAAAACAAAGTCCTGAGGATCAGTTCAATTATCATCTATGAACATACACACCAAGAAAGTCAAAAAATAAAATTCAAAAATTACATTTAACAGTAACGGTACACAAAAGTCATGGCTCGGTACACACCTTGGTTTTCAAGTCACGGTTCGGTTAATTTTCGGTTAAAACAAAATGCTAAACTATTTCCTTTTTCATCACGGTGTTTATTAAACAAAAAAAAATGTCAATATAAAAATGGAAACAGTAAATAATTCAAAGTGCTGCTTAGTACCATTAAGTTAAATGATATATTTTTAAATTATTAACCAAATTTTGAAATAAAAAAACTAATGAATTCCTTTTAAACAGTAAAAAAAAATTTGCCCACATTGCCCAATGGCCAGTCCGTCCCTGCACATATCTCATACATATGGTAATTTTTAAATAATTTTTAAAGGGTTTAATTGGTCGTATTTGGGGCCTTGGAACAACTTAGAGAATACTTCTCTAATTACGAATTAGTTTCTAGTTACAAATTAATTTCGTAAGTAGAGATATCACTGTATATAAAGACGTAGATGATGAATTAAATGGAGATAATTAATCAATTGATGGTTTTTGGATATGTTGCACATTTGCGACAGTAGGTTTAATAGCTACTGGTCAGGTGTTAAAGGGTTAAACACGTCACATGACATGATCACCTGCTACAATATGAAAATTTGATCTTTAACCCTTTAGGTCCTGAGCCTATTTTGGCGGTTTAATACTTTTGATTTCATATTTACACGAGATTAAAAAAGTGTTTAACATGTCTTTTTTCCAAGAATTTCTAATTAACATATTGAGGCAAAAACACCCAAAAATCACCACACAGCAGCATCAGCTGATTCGACCACTTTCCAGTTTGAAATCTGCACTTTCTCGTAAAGTTGTGTTAAAGGAACGTAACACAACAATTCTGTCACATAAAGTGCTGTTGTCAACTTTACTCGAAAGTGCGAATTTCAAACTCTCTCCCAGTTTTGATTTTGCACTGATAAGACCACGGAAAACTGGAGATATGATAGTTAGTAGAATATATCTTTATTGGAGCATAAATACACACTTACACATATGGGATGGGACTGCATGTGTTTTATTTGTGTCCATATATTCACCATATTACAAATGGAAAAGTGGTTGAATCAGCTGATATTAGTCTGTGTGATGATGTTTGTGTATTTTTTGCCCCAATTTGTTAATGCAGAAGGTTATAGTGAAATAGTTTATATAGGTGATGTTGTGCTGGAAAAAAGATACCAAGCATGGTCATGTTATTGTCAACCAACATTGGTTGGGAGAGATTATTGTAATCGCTGTGTGTGTGTGTGTGTGTGTGTGTGTGTGTGTGTGTGTGTGTGTGTCCACATCCACAGAGACATATCATGCTATAACTCAATGAATACTTGAGATATCACCATGAAATTATGTGGGCACATACATACATATATATATATATACACATATATATATATATATATATATATATATATATATATATATATATATATATATATATATATATATATATATGTATATATATATATATATATATATATATATATGTATATATATATATATATGTATATATATATATATATATATATATATATATATGTATATATATATATATATATATATATATATATATATATATATATATATATATACATATATACATATAAATGGGGCAGCCATGGCTCAGAGCGGGTCGTTAAATGAAGGGTTGGTGGTTCGATTCCCCCTCTGTCCTAATCCGTCCATTGTTTCCTTGGGCAAAGACACTTCACCCTTCTTGTCTCCAGGGTCACTCACACTGGTGTATGAATGTTTGGTGGTGGTCAGAGGGGCCATAGGCGTGAAATGGAAGCCACACTTCTGTCAGCCTGCCCCAGGGCAACTGTGGATACATATGCAGTTTACCACCACCAGAGCGAGCATGTGAGAGTGAATGAATAATGGATCGCTAATGTAAAGTGCTTTAGGTGCCTTGAAAAGTGCTATATAAATCTAATCCATTATTATGATTATAATTATTATGATTAATATTATGATTATTATGATTATATAGCTTATGCACATCAGATGCAATAATCCATTTGAATAAAGGTCAAAGGTCAAGGTCACAATTAACTAAAAGAGCACAATCACATGATTGGTTATAACTCAAGAACAGAGGGTCACAGAACTTTGAGATTAGTGTCAAATGATGCAGAATGAAGATTTCTGCAATTCTCATTGGTGTTATCACTCACGACCAACAGTTTTTGAGATCTCTGGAGGTCAAAGTTGACATGTGGCAAAATGTACTTCTGTAACACTGTTCGTGTGTGTCAAGCATAGGCATATCACGCTATAACTTATATTATCATAATATTACACGCACTGATGCATATATACATATAATGAAATTATCAATATTGCAAGAGGTCAAAGGTCACATTATTGGCTCTAATTCAAGATTGGTGGGTTGTCATAGAAACTTGACATTGGTACAAAATAGGGGCGAGATTAGGCATTCTCTGAATACTTGTTTATTATGTTGTGTACATATGAATTTGTATTATTAAATTATTATTATTATTATTAAATGGCCATAATAGGCTCAGGACCTAAAGAGTTAAAGATAAAATTTGCATATCGTAGCAAGTGGTCATGTCAGTGAGCATGCAGCCTGTGTGGCTTCAAACACCACATTTTCCACCCACCAGCTTGAATGTACAGACGAGTACACATGTACACACTAGCCAACACACACAGAAACACAATAACACAGCAGCACAAACTCTTTCCAGTGTAGTTGTGAAGACATCCCACTAAATGATGTGAATTCACTGCCAGCTCACCCTGTTTGACATCTTACCTGAAAAAACACCTCAGCCGTAGCATAAATGTGATAGGATTTGTGCTTCCATATTCAAGAAATTAAGAAGAAATTTAATTAAAACTAACTGTAGATCTGATGTTTGTTTTATATTTTATTCCAGAACGACAAAAATTCTCGTATCTGCTTCCACGCACAAAATGTTAGATATATCTCTATCTGTGTTTGGTCCTTCCAGGCAGTTTGTGAGCTGCTGTATGTGTGGGCTGTTGGAAATGGTTCCTACTGATGGAGAGTGAATTTAAACTCCTTTGCAGACACACTTTTGATGGCTGAGCTCCGATATCTGCCACTTCTTACATACTCATATTTCTTTGTTATTAAAAATACATTATAGCTTTTGATATTGCGTCATATTTGCACTTTGTCGATTATATTAAAGGCATGCAGGCATTTGCTTTGCAATACGTTTCATTGGAAAGGTAATACTGCTGTCATTGTGATAAAAAAAAATAAGAACAAAATGCAGACAAATTAGAAAAAGGAAAGAAAAAGGGAAAAGAAGAAGAAGGAAGGGAAGAAGAAAAGAAAACAAACCAAAAAAAACCCCTCTATTTGTTACCTACTTTCCTATCAGCTCATTTGTATTTTTTGTGTGTTCTGTTTAGCTTTTTGTATATATGTATATGTTTAGTACTTCAATTATTTATTATTGTTATTGTTCTTATTTTTATTATTAGCATTTTTGTACTATGCACTATATTGCTATAAGATGAATTCAGGTTATTGGGGAAGTGAAGAAGGGGTAGAATTAAATAAGCTTATGCTTCATCCTACTCCTTTTCGGACATGTCATTGTGTATTATTATTATTATTATTATTATTATTATTATTATTATTATTATTATTATTATTATTATTATTATTATTATTATTATTATTATTATTATTATTATTATTATTAATATTGTTGTATTGATTATTGTTGCACTTTGCACATGTTGCACATCATTCAAATCAAATCAAATATCATTTATGCATAATATCACCTCTGTCACTGCTCTTAATATTAAATATTAAGTGTAGAATAAACATAAAAAGCCAGTGTATCTGTTAGATAAGTACATCTTTAGAAAAATCTCTATCAAAACCTAAGAATATCTCCTTCAATTTAGACATTTAAAAGCATGTATCAAACCAGTACAATAACAAAACATTATCTGAACAACTGAATCTATAGTTATAATACAGAAGAATGTATGAAATAACATATTATTGTGAGATATTGTCACATTTTGGGTGGCACTCTGGTGCAGTGGTTAGCACTCATGCCTCACAGACAGAAGGTCCCTGGTTCTATTCCCACACCAGACCTTTCTGTGTGGAGTTTGCATGTTTTCTCCAGGTACTCCAGTTTCCTCCCACCATCCAAACACATGCACTGATAGGTTAACTGGTTTAAATGATTTTAGTCGACGAAAATGATTTTAGTCGACTAAAATGATTTTAGATTTCGTCAACTAAAATGTTATGAATTTTGGACAAATGAAACTAGACTAACACTAAAATGATTTAGATGACTAAATTGTGACTAAAACTAAAATTACATTTTCATCAGGAGGTTAAAACTACATTTTCTGACAAAATTAACACTGGACGATTCTTTATGGACAGAATCCTGACGCAGTTTAGCTTCACTTCATTAAGCTTTCGCCGCTTACCACGTCGGGCGCAAGGCCAGTATGATATGATTCTTCTCTTTGAGCTCTAATTTGACCCCCTGAACACGCATGAAAACTCACCAAAGTTTGCACACCCGTCACAGGTGTGAAAAATTACAAGTATTTATAGGTCTGGTAAAAGTCAGTAAAGAAATGTGTCTACAGCACCCCATAGAAAAGGTGAAATAGTTTGTATTAGGCCAGATCGGTAGACACGTTCATCATGGCCACACCCGTAAACCATACAGGGTGTTCCTCGCCTTCACCCACTTTAGCTGGATTTGACTTGATGTATCTCTTAATAATACCATAGCTGTTAATTCAAGTGAAATGAATTGGTGAAATCTTATGCATATTACACATTAAATCATTACAATAAACACTTTGAGTTTTATGTAATTTTTAACAAAAAAAAATGGTTGTTACATTTTAGCCGACTAAAATGATTTTAGTCGACTAAAATTTTTTTAGATTTCGTCGACTAAAATGTTATGAATTTACCCCAGTGAGGATAAAGCGGGTTCAGATGACAAGATTATCACATTTCAAATTATCATTGTAATTCATTATCCTTTTGAGGAATCAATCGTATTTTTTGGACAATAAGTCGTAGTTTTTTTTTCATAGTTTGGCCAGGGGTGCGACTTATATGTGAGATTATTAACACATTATTATATAATTTCACATGTTATTTTCACATGAACAACCACAACAGGGTGCTGTTGAGCATGAGCATGTTCTTTATGCTATAATTATCTGCTCATCTCATCTGAACCCACTTTATCCTCACTAGGGTCTACACCAAGTAGAAACTCACTGCATCTGAATTAGATGCTGAGGGACACCTGGTGCGTCAGAAACCGACACTTGGTGAATACGTCGGAGTGTGTCGGATTTTGACGCGCTGGGAGTGAGAGTGTAGTTACGTTTCCGTTACCCTTGGAAATTCGCAAAATGTAAATATTTCTATAAAAAACTGGTAATGGAAACACCTGAATTCCGAAAAAACACTCAAATATCGCAATACCCTTCATGATGTGGTTTTCAGACGTTTCAATATTGTAATATATCGCAAATGCACAACGCAAACACTTTTTCCGCAATTATATGTCACAGGATGTGACGTACATAGTCACATGATCACTTCTTTCGGAGTGAAAATGGCAGTCGCAGTTGCTGTAACCATGATCTAAAATATATAAATAAAAGTGTGTTAACAAAGTAAAGGAAATGTAATACATTTAATTATTAGTCTGTAAAAAGATGGTGGGTGTCTATAAGTTGCATTTATTCCTACATCTTCTCCTTTTTTATCTGGTTATTTTAAGTGCTAAATAAAACTAAACAAATGGGTTGACATCATCACAAAATACTGAAACATATTGTAAATTTATGCAAAAGTTAGTTTGGTTTATTACCAAAGAATACACCTGATAAAAAATGTTTTTCTTTGAGTGTTATGTAGTCGTACTTTGTGCTACTTTAAAGTTGTCGATGCTCAAACTTTTGTGATGCAATATAAATAAAGATTCACCTGCTGATTGCACAGACGCTCTCAACTTGTGTTTGCTCACAGGTTATAGATTGCTGGGAGTTAATTAGTGACATATTTGGTTTTTAATTACTTTTGTGAGGTGTAATTGTTCACACTGGTTGCAGAAAAAGCCAGAATATATGCAGCTGTAAGCAACGCCTCAGGAATTAACAGAACAAGTGCAGAGTATGAAACTGAAACGATCTAAGACCAGTCGACTTCTCCCTTCAACTCAATGCATGATTTATTTAAACAAATTGCTGTTTGGAATCACTTATATCTTATTTATATCCCCTCTGTGCTCAGGACATGGTGGTGGATGGTCATTGGATGCAGTGAGTGGAAGAAATATTAAAAGCACCAAAAAATAAAAGCATATAATAGTGTGCTACGCCAGTGTGTCATTTTAAACTGAAATTCAATAAGCGGTGTGTGTTATGAGCTTAGCCTCTTGTCTTGGTTTTGTTTTATTTTCTGTTTGTCATTCTGTGTTTTTTGTCATCGTTAGAGTCTTGTATCTTTTATTGTGTTATGTGGCTTCATGTTCACGATTTCCACCTTTGCTTCCTGTTACTGGTGTTGTCTCCGCCCCCATAATCAGTTCACCTATTTGTGTCACCTGTTATTTCCTTTATAAATACCTGTTGTTTCTCACAGAAGGGTGTGGGTTCGTTATATTACCTTGGTAAATAACTTATGAGTGTTTCATCTCGTCTTGTTTTTTTGGCTTTGACCCTTTTTGTCTCTTGGTTTTTCAGATACTATTTCAAATGTGAAAATGGTATAGTTTTGTTTTTCATGTACATGACCAAAATTTTGTGTTCATTGTTTATTTTTATTCTTGTTTCATTGGTGGAGACAGAGTGGGACTATTTTGTTTAATGGATGTTCAGACTGAACTGAGGCAAACTGAGCTGCACTGAAGAGAATAATTTGTGTGAGGTGACATTGAATTAAAATTTTTATGGTTGCCTGTGCTGTTGGGGGGGGGGGGGGGTAAGTGGGTCTATAAGCTTTGCTTCTCCCCTCTTCTTTTCAAGTGCAAAAAATAGACAAGAGATAATTATCTATTGACCATGTTGATTAATGTTTTGATGATTTTGTGTGCTCGAGAAAAAAAAACAAAAAACTGAACTCTGGTTTTGTCTCTGGTTTTTGCACACCCCTGTTTCATGACCTTTTGTCTCTGCCTCACACCTGTACTGCATTGGACATCTGACTGCGGATTGACCCTTTTCTGCTCAACAGTATGTGTTTCGTGTTTTCCCTTGGACTGATTTTGACCACTTTTGTCTGACCTCTGTATTTGTAAATGTTCTGCTTTACGTGAGCCTCACATTCACCCATTCACACAGAGTTATCTTTCATACACCTGTAGGTTTCTATGGTTCTGTCAGTCCAACTGGGAGACTAAGTCAGGGTTCAGTGTCTTTGCCCAAGGACACTTCGACATGTGGACAGCCAGAGCCAGGATGCTAACCGCCAACCTTTTGGTCATTGGGCGACACTCTCTGCCAACTGAGCCACAATCGTAGGCACAGAGGGGAGGATCCCCAACACAGCAGACCACATACCGGAGTGAGGAGAACAGGCTGATTATTTTTTCATGAATAAACTTTTGTCAAACTGTCGTCTCTGATGTGAGTCGTGCGTTTGGATCCACTCAATAATCAGAACTGTTACAGTGTGGGTCATCTTTGAAAACAGGCCTGACAAATGACACTTTAATGACACCTTCTGCTGAACACCACTTTTCCACACTCCTTTTGGAATCTGATGAGTCACCCCGAGTTACCAACACATGCTGCGTTTGCTGCAGGTGTGTCCCCTCCACTGGATGGATTTACCATCATTCATAGAAAACAACAGAGAAACGAGACACTCAGAAAAAGCCTGTCCACTACACATCACGTGGACGTGGGCATCAGCCACATGGGGTTAAGCCCGTCACCCATTGCAGGGAATCTGAAGTAGCATTAGCATTAGCATCTACAAGAGAAGACGGTGCCACAGTAGCTGCTGCACAAACTTGAAAAAAATGGCGGAACAAACTGGTTCATGTGCTCTCTGTGGAAATAAAGCCTGTTTTTTTTTTTCACTACATGTTTTTAAAACAAGCAACGGGACGAAACCTAGCTGGATGTTACTCTGGGATGGTAAACACACACAGAGCAAGTGGGGAGGGAGGATAATCTCACCCAACCAGTGTTGGCCAGTAGACCTGGTAGACTTGGTTACATTTTTAGTAGATCCATAATAAACTACATGAATATTTCTTGTGCCAAAAAGCATGTTTCAATCACTCCAAAATAAGAGTTGTAGGAATTGTTGGAAACTCAAGACAGTCATGACATTATGTTTTTTACAAGTGTATGTAAACTTTTGACCACTACTGTATATTAATGTTATGTGCTCAAACAGACTCTACAATGACAAAAACACCATTTATGCATGAACCTTCAACAAAACGAAGAACAATTTAACCCCAATTTTGTGTAATTGTACAACGGTATATAATGAACAGGTTACATCAGTCACTGTTTGGGTCATTATGGGTTAATTAATAAATCCGAGACCAGATAATTTTTTCAACTACTGTTTCCTGTGTGCTTTAATTTTCTGAACAGCATAAGGAAAGAAGTTAACTGTATGAAACTGCCAGAGAAAAAAAACCCCAGAAACCTCCATTAAGCTACAGTATTTGCTGAAGAAGACTTTGATATGATCAAAAGTTATAAGTGGCAAAAAAGACCCTGAGGAAACCGTAATCTTCAATCTGTCACTAAACCTCCCAAATGAGCATTTAATGACAGAATAAAGTAAACTTTTTATAATTATGGAAGTTGGATAAATTAAGTGAATCATAACAGGTACTCATTTTCTCCTTAAGTTTTACTCGACTGTGAGCTGCACAGCCTGAAAAGTCTTATTAACCTAGGTGCCATTCATTAACACCACATAATTCATATGCATTTCTATACTGGACCGCCTGCATTTGCAATCCTGCAACAATTACACAGTTATCAAGGATTAAGGGATCCTATATGTAGAAGCGGTTACAGAGATAAGCAATTATTTCCAGGATTGAACAAATTTCAAATGAGAGTCGCTCACACAGACGTCTTTCCTAATGAGTGTATAATTCTATTCATCAGACAAGTACAAAATATTTGCATTAGCATCATTTGAGATAAATAGAACTGGCCTTGATGAAGCCTTTGGGTGCTAATAGATAAACAGATAAGAGTCTGTTGTAAGCCACTGCATATACAGGTGCTTAAATACAAAATACAATCTCATTAATTATTATTATTATTCTTCTGACTGCTTTAGTATTATCTCACATTAGTATCGCATCGAACAGTGATTATAAATGCGGCGTTCACATACTGTTGCGACCTTAAATGACTGAATTCAAGAGTCATTGTATCTACAGTAACATCTGCTGCAGCAAAGATCTAAACTGTACAAATATGGAATGTGATTTTCTGCTAAATGCAACCTTGACCTTTGACCTTTTGCAATATTGATAATTTCTTTTTATGTATATATGCATCAGTGCGTGTAATATTATGATAATATATCCAGTATTGATTAAGTTATAGTGTGATATGTCTATGTTTGACACACACAAACAGTATTACACAAGTTAATTTTGACACATGTCACCTTTGACCTCCAGAGGTCTCAAAAACTATTGGTTGTAGGTGATAACACTAAATATGAGAATTATAGAAATCTTCATTTCGCATCGGTTGGTACCAATTTGGAAGTTCTGTGACCCT
>CM035783.1:4778741-4908741 GCA_020466265.1 Siphamia tubifer
TATATATATATATATATATATATATATATATATATATATATATAAAGGAGTTAAGTGTTATTCTAACCAAACCACACTAAAATAAAAAAAAGAACATCTGGGGAAGTTCTAGATTGTGTCATCCCAACCACCACCTTTTTTAGGAAATAACTAAAAGAATCTTGATGTGTTGACAATGTACATATTCTAATATTGGCAGCATTTTTCTTTTTCTTTCTTTTCTTTTGGTGAATTTATTTGGCTAATGTGTCCCCTGCCTGAAAAATAAGTTGTTCAAAAATACATTTTGGTCTTAAAGTGAGTGCTGTAGAGTGTCTTTCTTGGCTGAGCGCTCTGTCTTTGCTTCTCTTTTTCCTGGTCCCAGATAGCAGACTGCTGGTAGATAAATATCAGCTTCTTTGGCAGCGGTCTCCGTGCACATTTCCCCAGTGAGCCTGTGAGCCCCTTGATGAAAGCAATCCGTCACTGCAGCGGGATGACCTGTCTGCAATGACCACCACACACCTCCACCCTGACCACTAGACTGTGAAGGGGATGTCTCCATAAGCACCCTCACACTCCACCAAATCATGATTTAATGCCTTTAATTTCCACTGTCTCGAGGGCTTATCAAAAGGTTAGTTCAGGAGCACCAAGACAACTTTGTAAAAGCCTTGCCGGGACAGTGCTGCACTCAACTTATAGGATAACAAACCACATTTTCAACGGCTTGTAAGCTTTTCTTATGATACATTTCTGCTACAAGTTCCTGGGTGATTTTCTGAATTTGGTTCACTTTGTATCCCACAGGTTTACCTCAAAGATGTTCATATAAAGTAAACCACAAAATACATGGAAATGAAAATGTCCATGTGTCTTTGCATTATAACACACAATCATATTTTAAACCTCTATGGGACAAATCAAAAATGGGTGGTCTTATGCCACATCAAATATTTCTTATTAATTGCTCTCATATGTGAATTTCAGAGCACTTGTCAAATGGAATCTGAATTTATCTTGACTCGCTCTATTCGCTCCCATTCAATTTTTTTGCTAGCTACGCACCCATTGACCAGAAGTAGAAGGGCGTGACTCCATGCTCCATACCCTAGCTCAGTGGTTCTCAAATGGGGGGACGTGGAGGTACTGCAGGGGGTACGTTATTTTAAAAAATC
This sequence comes from Siphamia tubifer, assembly GCA_020466265.1. Taxonomy (NCBI): domain Eukaryota; kingdom Metazoa; phylum Chordata; class Actinopteri; order Kurtiformes; family Apogonidae; genus Siphamia; species Siphamia tubifer. Next base: position 4,779,899 of record CM035783.1, read on the forward strand.
AGTCGCTTCATCCTAATAAGTCGTGAGAAAAGTTATTTTGTTAAAAAAAGTTCCATAAAATATAAATGTGTGAATTTTATATTCAGTATTGTCCCCACCCCCCACCAATTTTGACCCAACACACTCGTCAATGACCTGTTGTCGCCCTGATAACACTGTAACTATGGAGAAGTGGCTGATGCGCAGCAGCAATGCTACTGAAAGTACAGATAAACAAGTGAAAAAGAAGGAAAAACCAGAGCTGATGAAGTACAAAAAGTACAGAAAGTACAGAAAGTACAGAAAGTACAAAAAGTACAGAAAGTACATGGAACAGTATGTTTTAGTGGGATTTACATCCACAGGCCCTGACCCTCCCCAGACATTGTGTTTTCAATATTGTTCAATATGAATGTATTTGTCAGGTGTTTGGATTTAATTACATCAGACACTGATTTTACAGCACTGTACCTCTTTTTTCTTCCGAAAATGTTTTGCCCATATTTAGGGGGTACTTCACTAAAAATATGTTTCTAAGGGGATATATCACTGAAAAAAGTTTGAGAACCACTGCCCTAGCTAATGTAACCTGACTCACGTTATCTGGCTGTGTTTCACTATGTTCACACAACCATGAGGTTCAGGTTTACTTAACCAGGGGGTAGGGTGGGGCTACCCCATGACTGGGCAGCGTTGTCATTGGTGTGACGTAAAGCAGAAACAACGGCAGTGTAGTTTTTTCAGATACACAACAATGGCAGCGTGTGTTTGGTATCCAAATAGACGGTACTATTTCCAGTGTTTTGTTGACTCTACCACATGTTCATTCCTTAAAAGATGAACAGAGGACGGCTTTGGAAGCATTTGTTAATAGAAACGTTGTTTTTACTCTTCTTCCAACCGGGTTTGGCAAGAGTTTGATCTATCAGATGGTTCCACTGGTGGATAAAGAAATAGTACCAGTGCAGAAGCCCATGGTTATTGTGGTACCCTCTTGTTGTGTTGGTAGAGGACCAAGTCAAAGAGGCTGGTAAACTAGGCCTGACAGTCATAGAACTGGGAGGAAGTAATAACAACCACATCTGCAACGGATGTTGTCAGCTCGTGTTCGTAGCCCTGAATCATGGCTGAAGAATAAATGGAAAACCATGCTTTCCTCCAATGTTTAACAGAAGAACTTGGTGGGCATCGTAGTAGATGAGGTTCAAATCACGTATAAATGGTAAGTTTAAACCCCTTCTGTTGACGTGTATATACCTGATAAAAACTATTTTCACTGATTAAGCGGCTCGACTTCAACGTGAGTGGCTGAAGCGACGCGTCAGTCAAGATGACGGACAGATTTTTCATCTAATTAAATGCAAGGACTTTAGATAAGGCCCATCATTTGAAAACAGATCGGTTGCAGAAGGGTCCCACATGGTATTATGACAGTCAGGTTATAGCTAATGTGGATCCATGATGATTTTTAGCTAACATCTTCAACCCCGTAACATTCTACCCCATAACAGAAAAAGGGGGATGGGGATGAGTCTTTGTTACAGGGTTGAGGTTGGACTGTTCTTATGCCAGCCTCCAATGTGCATCCATTTTAGAGAATCACCCTCCTATTTAGCGTTGAACACCGTGGCTACCCTGCGCTTTGGCAAGCAGAGCATGTTCTTTCGGTTGTATCCCTGGGGACAAGACAAGAGAGAATGATGTGAAACTGAGTGAGATTAATGCGTGGTAAATGGAACATGTGCTGGGATGACACTGTAGATGATGAATGATGCCTCTACGGGAGATGGAGAGTGACAGGCCGAAAACAGAGTGGGAATATTCCCATGAATATTCCACCCAAATATTTAGTGAATACTCAGCATCAAATGCTGTAGTGGATGCAGACTAAATCAGCACTGAAGGCAAATGATGCAATTTGCTGTAATATCTTATCAGTAAAGTCACGTAAATAATGAATGTAAATAATTGGAAAGACCTTGTTGGTGAGCTGCGTACAAAAAAAATAAAAAATCCAACTCTGGTTGTAGCCATTGTGCACAATCAGGTCCAATTTATGACTGTCATCATCATCACTTTAAGTAATGTCATTGGAGGGCATATGGAACAGTAAATCCTGTTCCCAAGTTCCTCGTTACAGTAAATGTTCCTCCTACACAGGCAATCAAATCAGTAATTCGTGTGCTCGTGTAGGTCACAATGGGGATGAAGTCAGTGTAAAGAAGAAGAAGAAGGTATACAACATAGAAATCGTCAAGTGATATACTACATGTTGATATTTTTGTATCTCACACTGGGCTACAAGTAAAATACTTCCAGAAAAAAAATTATCAAAACATCAAACAAAAGCCACTGGACTGGTTTGTTCAGACTCAACATGTTGCAAATAAATTCTGTTTATCTGAAATAAGCTAATTTCATTTGTCTACATGGTGATGTACAGGTGATAACCCTGGTTTACAAGTAAAATCCTTCCAGAATAAAACTAATGAAATTATTACCATGTGTGTGTTACTGATAAAGAAAAATTCAAGTCTTAATGCTGGTTGGCTCAAGTTTCCAAGATAAGTCTGGGGTCCAAATGTGAAATTCTTAGAATTAACAAGAGAATAAGTTTTAGTCCAAATGAATATTGGTGCCAGATCTACAACTAAACACGGTCTGCACATTATGATCCATTCATTTTACAGATTCTTTCTAGTGGAATATTTACTAATCCATTCTATACATGTACATAAACCAGCATATATCTCTCATTCAAATGTTGCTAATGATAGCTTATTAATTAAAATGTGAATGTATTAAATTAACTTTACCTACATTATTAATTGCTGAAACATATTTAAAACATTTATTCCTTTCAAGTAACATAGCAATACTAAGTTGATTAACTGTTATCTAATGAGCTAACAATTGCTAATGCTAACTAGCAAGCTAACAGCTTATGATCCATGGCTCAGAATGAATGTGTGAATGAACACTCCCCCTTCCCCTCTGGCTCTGTGTGTGTTTACCATCCCGGAGGAACATCCAGCTAGGTTTGGTGCCGTCAAAAAACAATGCTTTATTTCCACAGAGCACATGAACCAGTTTGATCCACCTTTTTTTTTTTTCAAGTTTGTGCAGCAACTACTGCGGCGCCTTCTCCTCTTGTAGATGCTAATGCTACTTCAGTTTCGCTGCAATGGGGGACGGGCTTTACCCCACGTGGGTGACGCCAATGTCCTGGTGACGTGTAGTGGACAGACTTTTTTTGAGTGGCTCGTTTCTCTGTGTTGTTTTCTATGAATGGGAAATCCATCTAGTAGAGGGGACACACAAACACAGCATGTGCTGGTAAGTTGGAGTGACCCATCAGATTCCAAAAGGAGCATGGAAGAGTGGTTTTCAACCGAATGACATCTTTAATATGCGTGTTTCTTGCCGTTATGTGATGTAAAGATGCACACAACGTTAACATCTGATGTGACCCAGTGATGTGACCTTCATATTTTTGCGCACTTCTGATAAAAATATATTGTTGTATTTAGCCACAATCGTCCTCGTGTAAATGGCCCCTTGTTCCGGAAGCATTTGACTTGTCGACCAGTGTTATTCCAGTCAGCATCCTCCTCCCATACCATCATCTCTCTACCACTGTTTTCAAAATCTCTCTTCCTAAATAGAATAACAACATCCACAGAGCTCACAATGTACTGCACCAACTGCACATCACACAGCTGACACGTCTTTTACTGTTTCATGCTGTCTTTCTTTTAAACAGATTAAGCCATTTTGACGCCAGGGCTTGACTCCCAACGTACAAATGTTCCACCAAAACAACCTCTCCCTGGACACTCCTTTGCAAAGGCAACTGCGTCTGTATCCTTGGCTTAGTGCCACACAAGACAATTGTGATCACTTTAAGGAAACACAAACAAGCCCCAAGGTTTTCCCCTGTTCCGGAAAAAAATAAACGATAAAAACAAAACATGTTACACCACCATGTTTGTACTCCCCAGATACGAACGATCACGGAAGAATGTGATGATACATGGAATAAACAACATTCTGAATATTATAGCATTTTTGGGGGGAAATAATGTTCTAAAATCCTACATATTCAGTCCTTTAAATGAGGAATCTTTCAAGGAGTTTTTCTTTTTCTCTTTTAATCTCACCCAACATTGGTTGTGAGAAATTATTGTAGCGTGTCTGTCTGTGTGTGTGTGTGTGTGTGTGTGTGTGTCCGCAGAGACATATCATGCTATAACTCAATGAATATTTCAGATATCGCCACTAAATTACATGGGCATTTACATATACCTAATGCACATCCGATACAATGATCCATTTGAGTAAAGGTCAAAGGTCAAGGTCACAATTAACTAAAAGGTCAAAATCACATTATGGGTTATAACTCAAGAACGGAGGGTCACAGAACTTTCAGATTTGTACCAAGTGATGTGGAATGAAGATTTATACAATTCTCATAATTGGTGTTATCACCTACGACCAATAGTTTTTGAGATCTCTGGAGGTCAAAGGTGACATGTGGCAAAATTAACTGTTGTGTGTGTCAAGTATAGACATATCACGCTAAAACTTAATCAATACTGGATATATTATAACATTACACGCGCTGGCGTATATATACACCTAACGAAATTATCAATATTGCAAAAGGTCAAAGGTCAAGGTCGCATTTAGCGGAAAGGTCAAAATCACATTATTGGCTCTAATTCAAGAACAGGTTGTCATAGAAACTTGAGATTGGCACAAAATAGGGGTGAGATTAGACATTCTCCGAATACTTGTTTATTATTGGAATTATGCATTTAACGGAGTCATTCAATGGTTATTTCAGTAATATTGCTCTATGTTCTCCATTGTTATTGAATGCATTGTGCGTTGGTTGTGTTTAAAAAAAATGTCAGGGTTTGATTTGTTTCCAGCTGTTTTTGGAAGGTAGAAAAATGACTTGAGGTCAAACAACAGAGTTTACCGGTACTTCCTCATACATATGACCCGGTAATGAAGTGTCTCTGATTGGCTCAAAGAATGAATGTGTGAAGGAACATTCCCCTCTGCGTCTGTGTGTGTTTACCATCCCAGAGTAACATCCAGCTACGTTTTGTGCCATCGTTGGTTTTGAAAACATGCTGGGAAAAAATGCTTTATTTCCACAGAGAGCACATGAACTAGTTTGCTCCGCCATTTTTTAAAAGTTTGTGCAGCAGCTACTACGTTGCCGTTTTCTCTTGTAGATGCTAATGCTAATGCTACTTCAGATTCGCTGCAATGGGGGACGGGCTTAACCCCACGTGGGTGACGCCAATGTCCCCATGACATGTAGTGGACAGACTTTTTCTCAGTGTCTCGTTTCTCTGTGTGTTTTCTATGAATGGGAAAAGTTTGAAGTTAATACAACTAAACATTTCTGTCATGAACGGAGAAGAGGAGAGAGAACTCAGATGCTCAGTGCTGAAGGGAAAATAATGTAATAACAGACAGAACTAAATTCAGACAGAAACAGAAAATAAATAGGTACAAAACCTGGGGGTAGATCAGCCAGAATCCGTGGTGGTCAAGAAATGTCCAGGTCATGGAGGTGACAAACTGAATTGTCCCGCACCATTAACTGTAAGCTGCATTGCTTAAATACTGCAGATTGGCAATGACTTGCAGCTGCACGGTGCAGGGCCAGGTGAATCTGGTGTGGATCTGGGGGTAAGGTTGTGACAGTTTCTAGTTTCAACGAATTGTAAAAACTCGCACATTGCTAATGCAATTGGTTTCTACAGCCATTCACTAAAGTCAACTAGTTCGGGTTTACAGTGTACCAATAACTGGACTTGGATGTGCCTGTAAACGTGTAACTAACATCTGTGTAGTATGTGCCTGCAGCAAGTAGGGCAAAGGCCCAACAATGAGCCCATTAGATTTTGGAGCAGAGCCATAAAAAGAGGAAGAGTTTTTTCTACCCTGTTTTTTCTACTATTGTACTATAAGATATTTGATTGAATTATGAATCATGGGGCCTTGGGGGAGGGACTTGTTCTACTGAATGCCCTTCTAGTTTCAGTCTGAAATCTTGTTTCCTGTTCTTGTCTGACACAAAGGATGTTTAACTGCACTTCTTTTATGGAGGAAATTTGGTCCAAAATTATGCTACAGACCTTCTCATGCTGTAATGGGTGGATGCTGAGAGAGACTAGTTTTGAAAAGAGATTCCTTTTTTTTTTGTCATTTTAAGTGAAGATATTCTTCTGCCGTCATCCATCTAACTGCCAGCAGCACCCCCCCCCCCCCCCCCCCTTCCTCTTGCTTAAAGGTGACTTTGACTCACACACTCATGGCACAAATCACAAGTGCTCCCTGATGAGTGGACTTTACCCTAGCGGCGCTGTAGTTTCCTCTTCCCTGTATCCCCATTGCCCGCCAGCATCATAATGTGATAATTGAGACAAACTGAAAATGCTCTGTTCAAACACATGTGCAGCTTTTGGATAACTAGGCTACATTTCAACTTTTGACGCCAGCACATTTTTCCTTCGTGTACTGTAGGAAATACATGTTGGCTGAACACAATAACGCATTCAATATCAGCATCAACACTCATATTTTGCTCCTCAGTGGCTTTCACTCACCAAGCAATCAAAAGAAAAGTTAAACTTTCATTCTCTCCTGGCTGCCGCAGTGAGAAGAGAATGAAAGGCTAAATGTTTTTCAAAAGGACTGGGATTCTTTGTTCTTCGTGGCACACATTTTGAACCACCGTTGGATCAAACAGACCCGGCAGACTGTTCTGGGGCTTTAAGAACTACTAAATAATAAAAGTAGAAATGCCCAGTTTTTAATCCTCAGATAACATGATATTTGTGCAGCATGTTGTTCATTCAATATGTACAGTAACTTTTGGATGGAAGAAGTGTGTGTTTAGTAAAGACTAGTGAGTCATTATAGCATGTTATGGTTAAAAGAAATCTAATTCTGTTCAGGAAACAGATCACAGCGATAAGCATTGATGATTAGGAAATCTGAAACTATGTTTGTTTTTTCTTGTGGCGGAGTCATCGTCATCTATGATAATAAATCAACCCCCATTGTGGAGGTGTCAAATTAAAGGTGGGGGAAGATGTTTTCCTGGAAATGTTTTTTTTTTTTTTTTTACTATATTGCTTAATTTTAAAATTCCTTTCACACCCCAATTACAACCAATTGTCCCTCCTGTTATGTTCATTTGTCAGGTGTTCCCGGGGTCAATTTGACCCGGTACATATTTAAATATCAAAAAAATCGGACCTCGGAACCACTCAGAACCACCCCTTGAACCCGTTCTTCTCCTGTCAGTGGTGATCTAGTAGTTCCAGAATACTGTCACTGCGCTGTCACACTGAGAGACTCAAAAGGTCTTTTGTCCCTCGTGCCGTTAGGTTTTTTAATGCAGCCGAGTCAGAGGGAGGCAGAAGTAGAGTACCTCTGGTGCCCCCCACCCCCTTTGGACACAGCACTTTTTAATTTAGTGGTTATTTATCCAGTGATGTCTTGTAATGGCACATTTTAGCTTAGGTGATTTTATGACTGTGTTTTATCTGTGTTTTTATGGATGTGAGCAACAGACTGCTGCTTTCTATCTATCTATCTATCTATCTATCTATCTATCTATCTATCTATCTATCTATCTATCTATCTATCTATCTATCTATCTATCTATCTATCTATCTATCTATCTATCTATCTGTCTATCTGTCTATCTGTCTGTCTGTCTGTCTGTCCGTCCGTCCGTCCGTCCGTCCGTCCGTCCGTCCGTCCGTCCAAATGTCATCTTTCAGCTCTAATCACTTTATTAAGCCTTTATGCTAAATGCTAAAGTGTCTATCATGTCTGGCGTTTGTTGAACACAAACCCCATCATAATTGCTGAAGAATTGAGCAATTTATGGCAAATTTAATTGTAAAAGCAGATCATTCCTCTATGAAAGTAATGAACTGTAGGAGCGAGTGGCCCCGATCCAAGATGGCCGCCCTGCAGGCTTGAGGGTGTAGCCACAGTCAATGAGGTATATATATATATATATATATATATATATATATATATATATATATATATATATATATATATATATATATATATATATATGATACAAGCCCCCTGAATGCTGGTGATCACTATATTACGATCTTGTAACGTACAATCTTCGTGAAAATTTCACGAAAAGAGGACGCAAAATTCAATGTCCATTGGTTTTGGTGATGTATAACTGTTTAGTTTGTGAACCAAAGATCACATAGAAGCTCTCTAGTTCCTATTTCCGGTTTCCTGCACAGCATGATGGGATTTTTCTATTGTTGAAACGGTAAACGATTATATATTGAATATTTAAGGCTCAAGATTTATTTGGAATTTATTCATTTCATATTTATTTCACATGTTGTTTTTTTAATGTTCAATATTTAAATAAATCATGTTCAAGTTGCATCCTCTAATTGGTATGATATTTAAGCATGACAATTAAGGACAATACAATAGCATATCAGCCCAAAAAATGTGGCTGCTCACTCTTACCTATAAATATCGGTATTGGCTTTAGAAAAACCCATATCAGTCGACCTCTAGTGCAGACAGTGTTTAAAGTAGATCTGACACCAATATTCCTTTGGACTAAAACCTATTCTCTTGTATATTCTAAGAATTTCACATTTCAAACTGAGACTTATGTTTGAAACTTGAACCAATTAACCATCATTTAAGACTTGAGTTTTCTTTATCACTAACACACACGTGGGAACATTTCATTAGTTTTATTCCGGAAGCACTGATTTGTCGACCAGTGTTTAACAGAAATGAAAGAATACCATATTTATTCCAGGCCTGTTTGTTTGCAGGAGAAGCTAAAGCTGTTGTTTAATAGATGGTACGTAGACTTATGTTGTAGTTTTGCTAATGAAGACAGACTTTTCTGCTTCAGTCTGACGGTTACAGCTTTTCTAAGTCTAGTATTGTTCTGTGTTGGGGGCAGAAATATGTTTACTCATTACAGATAACCCAATTCAATCGTGTTTGATATTCACACTGTCAGAACACACATATGCTCCTAATTTATCCTCTACATTACAGTTTTATTTCATTTGCTGAAAAACAAACGGACTCATAAGAGCCTGCTTTTGTTACTTTGTACTGCAGAGTTTTCCTTTTACTTTGTCTTAATTCTGGTCTTAAAAATAAACAAAATTCCTCCGAGATGCTGGAAGCGCATCTGTAGCTCTTCACAAATGCCGAGATAATGAGGTTGCTAAAGAATGGAGGAATAAAAAAGAAAGAAAAGTTGGTTTGAAAGAGGAGATCCCTCTCAGGCAGTTGCTGCTTTAAATATATACACACACATATATATATATATATATATATATATATATATATATATATATATATATATATATATATATATATATATATATGTATACCAGAGCAGCCTTTGCTTGTACGAGGGAGTGTGTGCACGCTGATGGCCATGGATGGAAACAGAAGGTGTTGTCTGGCACTTCAGGCCATTCACACAGACTTCTGGCTTTGAGTGCAGAGTTATATTAACTACTTTGCCAGTTTGTAATTAATATGAATCTGCTGTTAAGCTAGTGTCCTGTTTTTTTTTTTGTTTTTTTTTTTGTGGGTGTGTTTTTGTTTTAGATTAAAGTCATTTTTGATATGCTGGAAGAAAGAAAACAAAAGGACCTCTTCAAGGACATGGATTTCATTATTACTTTCCTCCATTTTAATGTCTCTTCAATGTTTTACCATCATTTTTATTTTGATTTTATGTACACAGATATTTGATCTGGGGTTAGACAGTCTAATGATTTATTTATTTATTATTTTGTTCTAAATGTATTTTTTTATTGTTTTTCCCCCATGAGTTCACTTATTTATTGTTTTATTGTGTTTTATGTAAGTATTTTTATCTTTTATATTTTATTGTGTTTTTATCTTAATATTTTTTAAGCTTTTATTATATTTTATTGATGGATGAATGGACTTGGAAACTAACTGAAGTCGTTAATGCCCTAGATATTCAGTTCTGTTGTTTTGTTTATTTTTTATTATAAAACACAGTTTAAAACATTTATTACATATAATTAATGGTAATTAATGGGTATACAGTCGAATCTCAACTTAAGAAATAAATTCATTCCAGAACGGTTTTTGTACCATGAATTTTTCAGAAATAGTCACATTTCACATGTACAAGGCCTAATTCATTCCAAGGCCCCCAATAGTACCCCTCAAATATAAGAATGTACAGATTTCCTATGAAATATGTGTTAAAAGAAAATGTAGATTTAGATTTTAGCCCATCCAGAATAACACCAGATGTTGTTAGTGTAGATACAAACACCGCCCCCCTGGGTTTTACCTGTGAGAGCATGGATTCTGTCAGAGCTGAATATTGTTAGCCCGTCCAGGCTAATGTCAGTGTCCGGTACAGAAGAGCCACGTCTGGGTGAGAATGAGGATGCATCAGTCTGGTGGACCATGTTTGGTGTTTAAATCCACCTTCAGGTGGTCCAGTTTGTTTTCCAGTGAGCGTACGTTGGCGAGCAGGACGGGTTAGCTCTTACCTTAGCTGTAAATCCACCGGGACACCCGCGCTTTTGCTTCCACTTGCGCTGCTTCCGATGTGTCTGGAGGCGGAGCCTCTGTGGGAGGAGACTCCACTCTAGGACGCTGGAACTGACCAGCGTCAGACCCAGGTTCTGTACAACGGTCCGCGTCTCAAGGCTTGAGGAGTCCAAGTTTTTGACACTTTTCCTTAAGCTGATGATCGTCTGTCGGTCATATATTCTTCTTGCACCGTTTGGCTGAACTTTTGATCCTAAAAGTACTGGTCTATGTGGAGAAATGACCTTTAAAGTGTCTGTGTTACCATGGAGACACAGCAGCTGCAGCCATATGGCACTGCTTTGTGATGAATGAGGGTCAAAGGGTAACGAAAAGCATCATGGGTAGCTCCCTCATAGCCAATGGGATGCTTCGTACAGTACTGTATGTGACGTATTTATGTACATTACGTACTTACGTATAATAATGTACTGTATTTATGTCTCAGAGTTTCAGTTTCCTTTTATAAATAGAATTTTCTTTTGTTTTCAGAGACAAAAATTGAGGCAAAGGTTTTTCGTAACTTGGATTTTTCATTAGCTGGGTCTTTCATAAGTAGAGCTATGACTCTATATTGTAAGTTGGATTCTTCCTGAAAAAAAGTAAAAAAATAATTGATAAAGAAGACATTTTCTGACACTGTTATTGCACAAACAACATATATAAATCTTGGTTGTCTGTTACAATGATGGTCTGTAAAGGGTTAATTCTCAAACACAGGGCAATAAGACATTTATTTCTCTGTCACATTTTTCTTTTAGAGTCATGTTCAAAGCTCGCTGGCATACCCTGGGGAGCACAGTTTTAGGTCTGACAGCTCTTTTTAACTAATTATTGGGTGCAGAATCCATTCCTGTTCTCAGTTTTCTTCTGTCATGTCAACTTTTTTAACTATAGGATCCTGTTTTCTAAAAACATATGAAAAATACTCTACTTAACAGGTATGCACTGGATTTATAATCATTTTCAACATTGAAATATGAAAGAAACAGACATGACTGCACTGTTTATTTAACACTATTCTACTACAATTCTAGGTTAGATTCAGTTTATTTGAAAGGGGACAATACAATTTCATAAAACACATGATTTCACATGGTTAAAAAAGCCAGAAGACTAGTTTTCATCTGTAGTCTCGTACAGTAATTACAATTACTACTGTAATTGTACTGACCTGTTGGGAGCTGCTCACCATGGTGTTTCCATGGTAACTGCACAAACAAGTTTTCTAATCAGCTGGAAAGTCTTATTACAGCGAATCAGAGGATTTTGCTTATCTGGAAGGTAAACTGTGAATAAAAAAACTGACTGTAACTTTGGTCTCAGCATGATCATTTTTGTTTGAATAAAAATCTAACAGAAATGTGTCATGTCCTGAAGAATATGCAAGGTTTTTTTTATTTAATTAGAACACATTGTCAGTATACATATCTAAACACAGGTATAAAATTGTCCAATTTTCCAGTCAAAAAAAAAAACAAACTACACAAACTCATGACACCAAAACAGAAAATTTAAAGAAAAAAATGGAGAATGTAAATGGAGCTTTTCCACATTAGCCTCACATTCACCCATTCACACACACTCATACACCAGTAGCTTTCTAAGGTTCTGTCAGGGTTCAGTGTCTTTGCCCAAGGACACTTCGACATGTGGACAGCGAACCACCAACCCTTCAGTCATTGGACGGCTTGCTCTACCACCTGAGCCACAGCCGCCCCAAAGTATTGCCCCCCCATCCCTGTTATGACCGGCCCTGGGGTTCACCGAAGCTCAAACATGAAGTTAGACTTCTGTCTCTTTCATGTCTCATTACAAATTCACAAAAATTGGTTTGTTTCTTTAACAGTTAATCAGCAAAACTATTGGTTCAATTCAAACCAAATTGTGTTTATAGATTAACATTGAACCAGAATTAATTTCATATTAGGCCTGTTTACATGACAGTTTTTATTCCTGTTTAATTCTGGATAAATCTTGTCCAATCAGAACCCTCTGTACCCCCAGAGCAGAATAAACCAGTTTACCATGTAAAGGGTTATAGGGAATTAACATGTCCATATAAACACCAAGGAAATAGCTTTAATTCTAATTAATAATGAGGAATGAAATAAAACACCATGTAAATGTACAGACTGATAACAAATTGTGATGTTTATAAAAGAGTGTGAATATGACAGTGAGGTTAGACTCATTAGATTGACCAATAATGCAATATTTGAGTTTCCACGAAAATCAAATAATGCTCATGTATTGATATTGATATTTATATTCATCCAACTAGTGTCCTCGTCCACATTTTCCAGAACTTATATTGATTTTTTTTCTCTGAAACGACATGGAAATGGTGAAAATGCAAATGTTTCTGGTCTGGGTGAAGCCTTATATGTTTCCAGATCCTGACAGCTCCTCTGCTTATCATTCTACCTGTCGAAATCATCACTCCAGATGACATGGAAGGTGCACTTCCCACATGCAGCTCAGATGCTACATATAGAGAGAATATAACATATTGCTTCAATTACAGTACATACCAAGTAAGTCCATGCAAAAATAGAAGGAAAAAAAATGTAAAAACACATTAAAACACATCACTTATGTTACACTGGTATTTTTTTCTTTCACCCATGAGAGTGTTTGGGCTTATTTTCTACCAGTTTATTATACAAAGTACTGTCAGGGTGTTGATAATGAATTAACAGTGGTGTGTGTGGTCATAGGTCATAGGCTTCAGTTCAGACGGAAAACTGATAGAAATCACATTTAATATGTAATAAGAACAAGCACAAAATAAAAGTGGAATTTCACAAAATATCCAAGTTATACCACTTTTCCACGGTCCTTTTGGAATCTGATAAGTCACCCCGAGTTACCAACACATGGTGTGTCCCCTCCACTGGATGCATTTAAAACAACAGACAAATGAGACAGTCTGTCCACTACACGCCATGAGGACATTGGCGTCACCCACGTGGGGTTAAACCCATCCCCCATTGCAGTGAATCTGACGTAGCATTAGCATTAGCATCTACAAGAGAAGACGGCGCCACAGTAGCTGCTGCACAAACCTGAAAAAAATGGCGGATCAAACTGGTTCATGTGTTCTCTGTGGAAATAAAGCCTGTTTTTTTTTCCCTGCATGTTTTCAAAACAAGTGACGGCACAAAACCTAAACCAACCTAAACCAAAACCTAGCTGGATGTTACTCTGGGATGGTAAACACACACAAATCCAGAATCAAGGTGTGATGTTTTGTCTTATTTTCTGTTTGTCTTCATGTATTTTTTTGTCATTGTTAGTGTTTGGGCTTTTATTTTGGGATCTGTTTCATGTTCACACTTTCGCTCTCTGCTTCCTGTCACTGGTGTTTTCCCACTTCTTGTTAATTTCTCCTTGATGTGTCTTACCTGTCTTCACCTGTATATATGTCTCTGCTTTGTCTCTGTCTAGTGCCAATTTGTCAACCTTGGTACCAACCTATGAGCAGTATTCTAATCTTTGGTATTTCGGTGTTCGACTTGGTTCTGTCTTTGCCCCTGTCTGTCTGTCTGTCTGTCTGTCTGTCTTGCCTGGATTTGTGTGTTTGTCTCTTGCCTGTCCCCGACCATGACCCTGCTTTTCCCCTGCTGGTGCTTCATCGTCTCTCAGACCTTGGACCTGACCTTTCTTCTGGACCCTGGTATGATTTTTGCATTTTCCTGGACACTAGTGTTCTGTCTGGTTTTGACCCCTGTCTGTCTGTCTGTCTGTCTGTCTGTCTGTCCTCAGTTAAGGAGGTTCTCTGTCTCCCTAATCAGTCACTGAGCCTTACTGAGGAATCTTCTGTTCCATATAATTTTATTGTAATCAATCAAATCTATAAACGCAGCCTATTTTCTCTGAGTCCTGCATTTGGATCCATCCCTTGTACTTGTTACAGAAGAGGAGAGTGTTCCTTCACACATTCTGAGCCAATCAGAGACATCTTGTCACTGCGTCATGGACGTACCGGTAAACTCTGTTGTTCGACCTCAAGTCGTTTTTCTACACTCCAAAAATATTTGGAAACTAAACAATCGCAAAAGTTTTTTGTAAATAGAACCAACACACAATAGTAGTCAATAACAATGGAGAACACAGTAACACAGTAATATTAATAAATAATCGTGGAATGAGTCGTTTAAATGACAGCCTCAGTTTGCAGTGATAGGGTCAGCATGATATTCATTCTCTGACAGCGTTCACACTTCTATAATCAGTCGCCGAAAGCAGAAAAAGAATTCATGTTCACAACCTGAAAAGTTTCAAAGTCTTGTAACAACTTTAACCCTTCCCCATTGGCAAAAGTGAGCCTGTGAAGAAAATGATCATCAAAGCCAGGCAAATTTACACCTTAGCCAAGTATCATGAGTCCTGCAATTTCACACAGACCCAGTTTTCCTACACAGCAACACCAGGAAAACAGCCAAGTTTGCCACTTTCCAGATGGAGGCTCGGCTTTTGAATAATGACTAGCTCGAAAAGTTGCATTTGAATGTCTGCGCTACAGTGTTTAGAAAAAGTGCTGATCTCTACACCGGTGCTCCAGTCACTCTACATGGATGCACACTGTACTGTACTGTACTGTACTGTACTGTACTGTACTGTACTGTACTGTATATACAGTAGAGTGTCTCACACATCAGTCTTTCCTATATTTACACACACACACACAGGATGTTGAACATGAACACGTGCACATACATATTTACATAAGATTCAGTTGGTTATTTTCACATCAGTGTTTTGTTACAATTACCAGAACTGCTTCTATTATAAATCACCCTCAATTATCTGAACATTTTTGACATCTCCAAACGTCATTGTGTCAAGTCTACAGCGATGTCTGAACACGTACTGTAGGTAGATGAGGGCAAAAATGCAGGATGGAATTTATTTTTTCCCCAAGCTTGTTTACACAGCTCTAAGATGAGGCTTCTTTCCCTTCATTTCTATCAAGGCATTCCTCCTCTTCCAGTCGCTGCTCTTACACACACACACACACATGCATGCATACTCGTTTCCATGTCTTATGAGGACCATATTTTTAATCAAGCAGCCATTGGGTAATGAGTATAAACACATCTTAAAATAAATAAATACAAATTCGAAAATTAATTTAAATTAGAAAAAACTAAACAAAAATGAATAAATAAATAAAAAATAATAATAAATAAAATAAATGAATAAAGTAAACAATAATATTTAAAAAATGTAATACATAAAACATTTTAAAATAAATACATATTTTTTAAAAATACCTATTTTAATGTAAACACATCTTAAAATAAATACATACAAATTAGAAAATTTAATTAAATTTTTAAAAAACTAAACAAAAATGAACAAACAAATACAAATAATTATAATTTTAAAAATAAATAAATAAATAAAATAAACAATAATATATTTTTTTTAAATGAACACATAAACATTTTAAAATAAATGCATATATATTTTGACACACCTTCAAAACCTTTGAAAAATACATGTTTCTTGTTCCACCTGTTTTCCTCATGCTTTATGGGGACTTCTGGAAAAAAAAAACAAATTCATGCATTTATCAGTCTGCATCATTTCTATTTTACTAGTGGCACCTTTGTTTATATTTAACCCTCGTCGGGACCTGAATTTTGGTCCCCATAGTGTCAGTGGTCCCCATGGTGTGACTGTGTAAACATATCAACATCCCCATAAAGATATGAATACAAACATACACACACACTCACAGAAGCACACCACACATCTCTTTCTGTAGCGGCTTCTTCCTCAAATAGAAAATGTGCACTAAAACATGACAGCACTGGCGGCTAGTCTCCGAGAGCAGCCCCACTCTCTCTGGCCTAGATTCTTTCAAATCCGCTCTGGAAGTGCCTTCGTCCTCAGCTGCACTGCCAGCTCGACAGAGAATGAGTGAGCAAGCCATCTGGCTGCACAGCACATCAAATCCCAATCTGTGTTAATTTGAGTGTTATGGGCCATTGTTTATTTTTGAAAAAAAAAAAAAAGACATGCAAGACAAAAAAAAAAAGAAAAAAAAAGGAAGTCGCAGGATTAATAAAAAACCCCTTTTTTTGTTGTGAATTCAGTGGAAAGTTTGAAGCAAAGTTTTTGCAGACGTTGTACGGTGCCAGGCGCACTGGAGGTCACTGTTAAAATTCAAACTCTGTCATGTGGCTAAATGAAGCTTTAATAATGGCTACGAGACAATAATGATCATAATAATGATGGGAGTCTGTTGTAGATGCATAAATGGATAGTCTGCTGGCATTAATAAAAATGGAATATGTCAGCTATAGCACGACAATAATTATTGCAGCACATTTGTTTCCACCACCTGGCAAAAACATTTGGACATTTGTTTGGCCACCGGCTTTTGGAGACGTTTGGATCAGAACGACTCGTCTTCTTCACGTTCGTACCTGTCAATAGCCTAGCTACGCAATATTCATACACATTCATACACATACACATTCATACACATACACATTCATACACATTCATACCATTCATACACATTCATACACATTGATACCATTCATACACATTCATACACATTCATACACATTCATACACATTCATACACATTCATACCATTCATACACATTCATACCATTCATACACATTCATACACATACACATTCATACACATTCATACACATTCATACATTCATACACATTCATACACAGGACGTTAGGACGACTAGGACAGAGCAGGATTCAAACCGCCAACCCTTTGGTTAATGGACGACCCACTCTACCAAGTCTACTCTTCCACAGTTGTAGAGAATCAAAGTGGGTCGAGCAGTGAACATGGTGGGTTTCATCGCCATGGCCCCAGTTTGTTGGGGTCCGGTTCCTCTGACCCGGGTCTTCCTGCTCTGGGTTTGTCAGATGAGCTTTGGCAGCGAAACCACAGCCATGATACTCACCACTCAGATCAAATAAATAACTAGAAAAGCACTGTGACAGCGCACACCTCCACCAAGGCAGACCCCCCCCCCTTTGAATGAAGAGTTTGTCTGTCTGTCTGTCTGTCTGTCTGTCTGTCTCTCTGTCTGATTGTCTCTCTGTCTGTCTCTCTGTCTGATTGTCAGCAAAATTACTCGAAAAGTTATGGATGAATTTTGATACAAATTTTCAGGATGTGTTGGGAGTGTCACAAGGAACAAATTAATAAATGTTGGTGGTGATCTGCAAGAGATCCTCGATTCTGGATCACTTTGAAATTTTACATTGCGGTTAATGGAGAATACATTTCAAAGTGATCCAGAATCTAGGATCTCTTCCAGATCACCACCAACATTTATTAATTTGTTCCTTGTGATCCATTATCTATCAATCCTGAAAGTTTCATCAAAATGTTTGTGTAATCCTGCTGACAGACAGACAAACAAATAAACAAACAGACAGACAGACAAACAAATAAACAGACAGACAAACAAATAAACAAACAGACAGATAAACAAACAGACAGACAAACAAATAAACAGACAGACAGACAAACAAATAAACAGACAGACAGACAGACAAATAAACAAACAGACAGACAAAAAAATAAACAGACAGACAGACAAACAAATAAACTAACAGACAGACAAACAAACAAATAAACAGACAGACAGACAAACAAATAAACAAACAGACAGACAGACAGACAGACAGACAAACAAATAAACTAACAGACAGACAGACAAACAAATAAACAAACAGACAGACAGACAGACAAACAAATAAACAAACAGACAGACAGACAAACAAACAAACAGACAGACAAACAAATAAACTAACAGACAGACAAACAAATAAACAAACAGACAGACAGACAGACAGGCAGATCCGTATGTAATACCTCCTTGGCAGAGGTAATTAAAGAAAGGGACAGCCAAGTCACACTCTATTTTACACTATATTACTTAAGTATCAGATCAGGACTCTGATTGGCTGATCACTTAAAATACACGTGGACTCAAGCCTGAAAATTATGAGATAAAAAAATCAAAATTATTAGGAAAAGTGACGGGAGGTAGAACAACAGAGTTTACCGGTACTTCCTCATACATGTCCATGATGCTGTGACGAGGCGTCTATGATTGGCTCGCTGTGTGTGTGTGTGTTTACCTTTATAATGGAGGGGGTCTGATTGATTGATTGATTGATTGATTGATTGATTGACTGATTGATTGATTGATAAAAATAGCATTTTGTGTAGGTGAAAAGACATGTCCTAATCACTTCCATGCTAACACATTTTGGCTCAAAACAGCAAAATTTAAATTTCTTCTTGTACATTTGAATGTCGTGATTTTAATGTCAGATATTTGTATATACTCCCAATTTGACTCCAGAATAATCCCATTAATATTTAAATGGCATTAGCATAAACATTATTTGCATACTCTACATTCTGAATGCACTTGTACATGGTGTCATATGGGGGAGGGGGGGGGTTACAGCGAACTGTTAAAATGTTAAAATGATATGAGCGTTTGTCACAAACCCTAATACTGTAGTTTAAAAACACACAGAATTTAATACTTGACCAGACGACTGTATATTTATCTAAAAAAAATACTTAATTCACCAATATGAACAAAGTATGAGCCAAGAAGTTAAAGCCTTTTTCTTTGTCTCTCTACCCCCTCCCCTTCTCTCTTATTCACACACACACACACACACACACACACACACACACACACACACACACACACACACACACACACACATACACACACACACACACACACGCCACCCACCCAGACACATGGTGTGTTATGCAATGGGTGATGCCTAATTACCACTGACATCTCAGAGACTGTTCACTGTGAAATTAATCATGACACAGGCATCAGCTTTTGATATTTTTCACCAAGTGCTCTGAGTTCATACCAGCCGATGTAATTAATAAACCAAATGCACGCAAATACTGATTAAACAGTGACATTGATGTCTTACTAATAACGAGACTTCTTTTAAAAAAAAAAAAACCCAATGACAGGTGTCGAATACAGAGGAAAGAGGAAGAAAAAAAAAAGAGCAATATGAGAAATGGAAAAGAGGAACTAATTACCTTCTAACTATTAGTATATAGATGTTGACTTTGTTCTGTTGTTTTGACCTATAGCAGCTTTGGCCAGAGATGGAAAAGGGTGAAAGAGTTCATGTGTGACAGGCCGCACGGTTGCATATATATATAAATATAAATATATATATATATATAAACGCTAAACAACTGCGTCCACAGTAGCTTTGCAGGAGGGTATAAGTGCTATTTATAAATCATAGTGTTGTACTGGAAAGCGCTTACAGTATATCCAGTCATGCATAACATAAACAGTTGCTTTTCAGTTGGCAGAAACCCTCCTTGTTACTTTAATATTACAAATAGATGAGTTGAGACTGCAGAAACACAGCCCACCCGTATCTGGCATAATTAATGTGACATGAAGCTCATCAGTGCACAAACCTCTACAAGAGCTGCTTGCTCATTTCTAGAGGTTTTTACTGCCTCAGTTGCAAATGATCACAAGCCAAGCAGTTAGAGACATGATGCAGGCTAATTGATTTGACATCTTGCGCTTTGTTAAAGTCAGCTTCAGCTATTGTTCACCTCACATAAAGCCGTGTTTTCTACTCAACCTAGCACAACCTGTGATTCACTTTGATCCTCACAGGCTTCAAAGAATAACGTTATATATAGATTTGCTCATTTGGAAAACACAAAGAAAACTTGTTTCCAATACGATGCGTGTTATTTGTGTTTCTTTTTGTCTAAGAAGTGTGAACAGTGTGCGGGATTTCTGTGCTTTTTTTCCCCTGGCGTGGAATGGTCTTGTGATTTCCATGCAATATGCACCAGATAATATCATTTAAGACCATCTGTTGGCTCTGTATGCATGTCCTTTAAGTTTACTGAGCTTCATCTATTCTTCAAAGTCACTCACTCACATCTTTATTATTATTATTATTATTATTATTATTATTATTATTATTATTATTATTATTATTATTATTATTATTATTATTATTATTATTATTATTATTATTATTATTATTATTATTATTATTATTATCCCACATTAATTGACTTTACCTGTGGTGCATGCTTTTGTGGAATGTTTAAACAAGCAGGATAAAGTGGTCATAATGTGTGATTAGTGAAAAAGGTCACAGAGCTAAGGGGGTGTTTGTCAAGTATTTTCAATCTAAGGAAATAAATCACAAACCCTCCACATTAGACTATTTTATTTATATTTTGTAAATGTAGGTTCTTTCTTACAGTCAGGTGCAGTGTTTGTTCACCTGCTTGAAAAACTAGAATATCATGTAAAAGTTGTTTTATTCAGATAAAAGGTGAAACTAATACATTTTCTAGACTCATGACATGCACAGTGTCTAAAGAATTTCTTTGTTGTAATTTTGCTGATTATGTTGATTATGCTGATTTTATTCTTATTAAAATAAAAACAATTAGAAGCTTGAATTATATTGATTCACATACTGTTTCTTTATGTAATATGTACATTTCACATTTAAAGCTGAGTTAATGCGTGTACTTTTTCAGGATATTTAAATGTAATAAAATTGTTCATATATATATATATATATATATATATATATATATATATATATATATATATATATATATATATTCCTGTCTTTTGCATTTTATCAGTTTAAATCACATATCTTCCTATATATAATTTACCAAACAGATAAAACTGAAGAAATGATGATGTTTTCTGTCCACTCTGTCATTAATTCAACAGAACCCCAGTGTCTCTGTCCACTGTCATGGATCCAACTGATGAATCAATGTTGTAGAAGACGACAGTGTTTCCATGGTAACTACAGAGCCTCTGAACACTCAAATGGGTCATATCTGATAATCATGAAACGGTGATAAACTGTATTTGACACCAATTATTTTACATGTTTGATAAAATTAGGAAATCGACAGGTATTGAACAGTTTATATTAATAGATGGTTTTGGTTAAAGGTGGATGTTTGTGTTTTTATGGATTAAACGGTTTATATCAATAGATGGTTTATGTTGCCAGCGTCTTTATGGGTTAAGTGTAAAATAGGATCATATAACTGTAAATTCAGTGCATTTCTATAAGGTATTAATACACAGCTATATGTGCAAATACATATGTACACAGATCCACACATGGCTGCAGGGAGTCACTGGAGACCCACTGTTACACGCTACATTTATTTCCATATGCAAAGCCCAGATGCTTAAAACTAGATCAAAGTTTCAGATGGGATTCATGCTGCTTTATTGTTTGTGTTTGCAAAAAAAAAAAAGTAAGAGAAGAAAAAAGGAAAAAAGAAGCGTATATTTTGTGTGGTAGGGAAAGTGCATGCTTGCAGGGATGTGAGTACTGTATGTGACAGACACAGAAGCAGAAGGTAACCTTTCTAAATGACACACAAACAGCTAGACAGTGCATCAGAGTAAAGGTGGTTTTTCTAATCCTCTCCCCTCCTGTTGTCTGGCTGTATCACTACACAACATCCCAGGCAGAGTGACACATTGAGCGTGGCTGTTTCTCTGGCTACTGTTATGACGTTATGTTTGTCTCAGGCTTCACTTTGCTTCAGTACTTCAGCAGTATTGCAGCATGTTTAAGGACAGGATGTGTGTCTGTAAGTGGTGTGAGAATGAGTTCCCAACTCACGGAAACATTTCTAGGAGGTTTTTTTATAGTGTGCATTACATACTCAGATTCAGATTACTTCATTTATCACCCAGGAGAAATTCAATTAGCAGACATTGGTCGCAGCATGACATAAAAACACACATTCCAAAATTACACTGGGATCTGTTAATATTCAGCGCAGCTAAAATGTCCAGTAATAAATAAACAAGTGTTCAGAGAATGCCTAAACTCACCCCTATTTTGTGTCAATCTCAAGTTTCTATGACAACCTGTTCCTGAATTAGAGCCAATAATGTGATTTTCACCTTTCTGCTAAATGCGACCTTGACCTTTGACCTATTTCAATATTGATAATTTCGTTACATGTATATATGCTTCAGTGTGTGTAATATTATGATAAAATATCTAGTATTGATTAAGTTATAGCATGATATGTCTATGTGTCACAGTGTTACACAAGTTAAATTTGCGACATGTCACCTTTGACCTCCAGAGATCTTAGTGGTTGACGGTTCTAACACCAATTATGATAATTGTAGAAATCTTCATTCCACATGGTTTGGTACCAATCTGAAAGTTCTGTGACCCTCCGTTCTTGAGTTATACCCGATAATGTGATTTTGACTTTGTGTAATTGTGATGTTGACCTTTGACCTTTACTCAAATGGATCATTGCATCTGATGTGCATTAGTTATATGTATATGCCCATGTAATTTCATGGTGATATCTCAAGTATTCATTGAGTTATAGCATGATATGTCTCTGCACACACACACACACACACACATGTTGGGCCAGATTAATAATTACCTCCACTATTAAATTCGGGTCTGTCTGTCTGTCTGTCTGCAGCAGGATTAAGCAAAAAGTTCTGAACAGATTTTGATGAAACTTTCAGGAATGATAGATAATGGGTCAAGGAAGAACACATTATATTTTAAGCAATTAAGGTCAAAGGTCAAGGACACACTAAAGGTCAACAGCTAAAACACATCAGTGGTCTGGAAGGTCTACAGTGAGTTTACCTGCTGTGTTCGGTACCAGGAACTAATGGTACTGAGGTAAGGAATGATATGGATGAGGACAGGGGTCTGGATCAGCACTAATGTTCTAAAATAAATGTTCTTTTCACATTTAAAAAAAACCCACATCAGTGGTAATATCTCAGTGTTTTTTTTTCATTCACATGGTCTGACCTTCAGACATCAGATGGGTCAACACCTGTGGCTCCATCACATCATGTTTTCACGTCACATGACGCCTTGGCGGAGGTCTGCTGTGTTTGACTGCCTTACTATTAATATCTTCATTAGTCAGCGTTATGACACCTGATACATACATAAAATATGTAAAATATAAACCTGTGCATGTAGCGGTCATACTCCTGCGTTGTTGTTTTTTTTTAATTATTATTATTATTATGACCACAGACAAATTCTTTGGTTTCCAATCAGCCGTTTATTCACCTGGTGTAAAAATATAAGCAGTCAGTCTTCATTGCAGCAGCACACACACACACACACACACACACACACACACGGGTCTGAAATCTGAAATGAAATGGAGGGAAAACCAGTTAGCTAACATCAAAAGAAACAAAAGAAAACTAAGTCAAGTTTTCATCAAAAAACCCAAACATGATTAATTATTATGAAACCGAAGTGATACCAAATTATGACTTAAAATACACATTTAACAATAAAAACTGAAGTGTAATTTTGTCATTTTTAGGCAAACAGCGGAGCTAGTTGGGATCATGGGAGGCAAATTTAACTTTAGTAAACGGTCGTTGCCATCTGAAAGGGTCGATGACATTCAACGACACCCCTGACGTCATGACGTACGTTACGTCCCATTACTGTTTATGAAAAAATGGCGGATACGAACGAAGGTGTTGTGCTGGCATCGGTAGTAATTCTGCAAAACATACCCGCTTGTTGGCCTCTTCTTTGTTTTTATTTTAATAGTTACGTTATTTATCTGCTCGCAGCTCGATATCCAGTCATCCAGGTTTCCCTTTGTTATGTCCTCAGAGACAACTTTCCCTTTCCATTTCTGTGCTGTACCGCTTACTGATATGACGCGATAAAAAAAATCTTCAGGTAATAAAGAAATGATAACCTTCTCATCGATACTCGACTTATATGCACTCTCGTTAGCAGCAACATCTTTAATAGCAGACTCTACACGTCTTTTTATGTCTTTATCGGCCATTGTGTGCTCTGTATAGTCTGTGTGTCATTGGTAACCATGGTTACCCCGCGCTATGGTTTATGGTCTGTGGGGCGTAACGTACGTCATGACGTCAGGGGTGTCGTTGAAAAGGGAAATCTGCGACGGCGAGGTGCTACTGTTGCTATCCTCTGGGTTGCATGACCCCAATGAGCAGGGCTGCTGCGTTCACTGACCCTCGGAAACAATAAAACTTTATGTATGTATGTGTTCTCTTAGGATGGCAAGAGAAATCACACTACTTTTACTACGTTACTTGCACATGAAATGCTCACATTAGATGCATATGAATGAACACGTATAGAAAATAAATATTTTAAAACATACATGACAGATTCAGAACCATAAGTGGATGATTTACAACCAAACTTTTGAGTTTAACATGTCTGTAAGTGTCATCCTGCTGTTTGTAATAATGACTTTTATTTGCCTTCAGCTGTTGGTTGTGATAGTTTTTATAGATATTTTAGTAGCTGTTATGTTGTACCTGTGAAACATTTCCAACATCTAACTGTTTTTTTCCCATCTCAGCTGTCTATAGTGAAGGTTTAAAGGATATGGCGTTCATTACAACTTCATAAACATTATCACCCAGACTGATGACTGTTCTGCCACAGTACTGATCCACTTAAGGAGAACAATATTTAACTACACTTAATCACATTCTGCATTTATTTTCCATCATTTTTCTTTGAGAGAAAATTATGCCAAATATATTAACCCTTTAAACTTCCAACGTTCCACATATAGGTCGGAGGTAGTCGCACAAAAATGTTAAGCAAACCACCCAAACCTGTCGCAAATGTAAACAATAAACAAAAATAGCATACATAATACATATTCGAAAAGGAGTGAGAAGAATTATAGCGTATGGACTCCCACCCCTTCTCCTTATAAATTAATTATAATAATAATCTTCCAAGTCCATACATATGTAAACACACATTCATACATATGCATACATGTATACATACATATACACACATACTGTATTTATACTGTACATACATATACACACATACTGTATTTATACTGTACATACATATACACACATACTGTATTTATACTGTACACACATATACACACATACTGTATTTATACTGTACACACATATACACACATACTGGATTTATACTGTACATACATATACACACATACTGTATTTATACTGTACATACATATACACTCATACAGTATATATCAGAGGTGTAAAGTAACTAAGTAAAAGTACTTCATTACTGTACTTAAGTATATTTTTTAGGTATCTGTACTTACTTGAGTATTTGTTTTTCTGCCACTTTTTACTTTTACTCCATATATTTTTGTACAAATATCTGTACTTTATACTCTTTACATTCTCAGAATAGACTCATTACTTTTACAAACTAAATAGATGTGACAGTATGAAAAGTAAGTTGCTGTGACTTTATATACAATAGTATACCGGTACCAATTGATCCATGGGCCGTTACCGGTTTATGGATCAAATAAAAAGACAAAAACACAGTATCACAGGGAGCTACTGATATTAGACAAGCCAGAGGAGGTAATGAAGAGGACATGGACAGTAGAAAATACATCCAGGCTCTCAGTCAGATGGAACCTTTAGTAAAAAAAGTGTTTCTTTCATGAGGGTCTGTAGATTAATTCTGGGGCAGGAGTTAAACACAACAATGCGTGTCGGCGTGCCCTTTCTTCTTTCTTCCTTTATTCTTCGTCTGTTGATAGTTTTAATCAAATATTTGGAAGCGGTGCTGCAGAAATTATGTAAAGTTGATCAAACTGAAGTGGCCTCGAGCTGTTGAATGTGACAAGAGTTGGTTTAGTTTTCAGATTAAAGGTATTATCTGTTATTACACTGTAAAAAAAAAAAACTACATCTGACCAAGTGAATGGTTGTCATTTCTAAATATCTCATCACACTAAACATAAAGAGGAATTTTAAGTGAGATATAAAGAACTTATTTTTAGATAATAGATCTGGAAAAATCTTAATTCAAAGAATAGATCAACAACTGTTCTATTTAATAGCATTAAAATTTTTAATCAGATTAATGTTGATGATGGATTAATTTCTGTTCCTGTGTTAATTGTGACAGTCTGAGCATATTGCCAATAAAATGTGAGAATAAGCGTCTTTTCATTCATAAGACATGATACATTCTGAAATTTTTGTGCAGTCACAAAAAAACAAATTATTCATTGAAGCAGGTCATTTGCATTTAAATGATTTCCATGGCAGGACCAACATGTGTTAAAGCAACATATGTATGGATTAATTCTGGTTGTGCTTAGTGACTTGGAATTTTGACTTTTTATCTCATGATTTTGACTTTTTATCTAAAAAATGTTGACGTTTATCTCATAATTTTGACTATTTATTTAATAATTTTGACTTTTTATTTCATAGTTTTTACTTTTTATTTCATAATTTTGACTTTTTATCTCATAATTTGGGCTTTTCATTTCATAATTTGGACTTTCTATTTCATAATTTTGATGTTTATCTCATAATTTGGACTTTTTATTTCATAATTTGGACTTTTTATTTCATAATTTTGATGTTTATCTCATAAGTTTGACTTTTTCTTTCAGAATTTTGACTTTTTATCTCATAATTTTGACTTTTTATCTTATAATTTTGACTTTTTATGTTATAATGTTAGCAACTGTTCTATTTAATAGCATTACAATATTTAATCAGATTAATCATGACGATGGATTAATTTCTGTTCCTGTGTTAATTGTGACAGTCTGAGCATATTGCCAATAAAATGTGAGAATAAGTGTCTTTTCATTCATAAGACATGATACATTCTGAAACAGAAAAAACAGGGAAAATTTTTGTGTAGTCACAAAAAAATAAGAATAAAAAAATAAATCATTCTTTGAAGCAGGTCATTTGCATTTAAATGATTTCTTTGGCAGGACCAACATGTGTTAAAGCAACATTTGCAAAGGTTTATTTTTTATCTACCTTTACTTATACACATTTGAATCAATGCACTTCTGTGGCTACTTTTGATTTATGCAGCCTTTCATTCCATACATACACAAGCTGACACCAACTGAATAAGGCAGATTTATACATATTTAATCCTTCAAATGAATCCAAAATCAAATGAAAACCAAATTCGGTGCAGTCCTGTTACCACAGTACATGAATGTTCAAATTGCAAAAAAAAAAAAAATCTGCTTTTAAATTTGCGCTACCTTGGCATGTACATAGATTCTGCTGCAGGACAATGGAGAATGTTTGAATGCAGGCACCGGGAATATCAATTCATAATGTACTTGACACAGTTTTGTTGAATAACACATTATTTAGTTATAATTCCCTGCATGTTAATAATGTGATCTGAAGTCAGGCTGTAGCCTATACGCAATGTTCCCATTGAATATGTGTTCCTCACTACACAGAGGGTAAACATGTTATTTAATCATCAGCATGTTTCCAGTTGTCATTGCTTAAATAGGATGAACAAACCCCAGGTGGTGAACACATAGTACGAGAGACTTTCTGCTGGAAGGCTGGTTGAATGCATATCATTCAGCATTTAGACAATCCGTGCCGTTCGTGCAACGAGGCAACTTAAGGTGAACAGCAATGTGTGTCAAAAGGAGAATGAAGACGTCTGAGTGTGAACAACAGCATCTATCTATCTATCTACTCGTCATCTGAACCCACTTTATCCTCACTAGGGTCACAGGGGTCACTGGGGGCATAATCCAGCTACAGTGGGTGAAGGCGGGGTCAGAGGTCACCCTGTATGAGTCTCCAGTTCATCTCAGGGCTGAACATATATGGATAATATGGACAATTTAGATTAACCAGTTAACCTATTAACCAGTTAACCTATCAGTGCATGTGTTTAGATGGTCGGAGGAAACTGGAGGAAACCTACGCAGACACAAGGAGAACATGTGAACTCCACATAGAAAGGTCTGGTGTGGGATTTGAACCAGGGACCTTCTGTCTGTGTGGTACGAGTGCTAACCACTGCACCACCATGCTGCCCATCTATCTATCTATCTATCTATCTATCTATCTATCTATCTATCTATCTATCTATCTATCTATCTATCTATCTATCTATCTATCTATCTATCTATCTATCTATCTATCTATCTATCTATCTATCTATCTATCGATCTATCTATCTATCTATCTATCTATCTATCTATCTATCTATCTATCGATAGATGATTACATATATATGTTTGGGATATTTTATATTTTTTCGTGTTTTTTTTTCTGTATGTTGATTGTTTGATGTTTTTATTATTTTATGGTTTTGTGGATATTTTTTTAATCATTATTTTCGCAGGTTTCATATATATTTTTCTCTACATTTTTTAGTTTTTCTTCATGTATTTTGTGAGACGTTTGAATCGAGACAGAACAGTCGACCAACATAAAATGTTTTAATGGAGTTTTCTTTTCACTGAAGCTTAAAATAACACATTAACATGAAGCAAACAGCACATTAGTCTGGGATTCTGCCAGTACTAGGCTAATGTGTCACCCAGCTTGGACAAACATGTTAGCTGCAGATATATATTCCCTTGTTTCTTGAGTCTGTTTGTTCATGCAAAACAAAATGCAACTAATACAGACTAAAAATGAATATTTAATCATGATTAATAAAAATGAATCCAAAGCAACACTGTGACCAATATGATTAAATTCTTCAACCTTTTAACAGCCTTAATAAATACATACAAATAATTGATGTAAAATACAGTTCGTCATATTTTCATGCTTGTCAGATGTGACCCATTTGGGCAGTCAGAAGCTATATAGTTACCATGGAAACACCATTATCGTCTACAATACAGGTGTCAAACATAAGGTCCGGGGGCCAAATTTGGCCCACTAAAGGCTTCAATCTGGATGTGTGAAATGTAAATAATTACACTGAAGATATTAACAATCAAGAAAGTTAAAATTATTTTAGGTTACCGTATTTTCTGCACTATGCACACTGGACTATAAGGTGCATTTAAATGAAGTCAAAATCATGAGATAAAAAGTCTAAATTATTAGATAAAAAGTGAAAATTATGAGATAAAACATCTAAATTATTAGATAAAAAGTGAAAATTATGAGATAAAACATCTAAATTATTAGATAAAAAGCGAAAATTATGAGATAAAAAGTCTAAATTATTAGATAAAAAGCGAAAATTATGAGATAAAAAGTCTAAATTATAAGGTAAAAACTCAAAATTATATCATCATATTAGGTTGTATGTGACCCCTGAAATAAAATGAGCCTGACACCCCTGTTCTACAACATTCATTCAACAGAAAAACCATGGTGTTAAATCAATGACAGTGGATGGACAGAGTTTTTTATTTTTATTTTTTTTTTATTTTTACAAGCTACACATAAAAATAAAAAACATAAACAATCAAACAAACAGATAAAAATTTTAAATGACTGTCCTTCCATATATTATGTAATACTATCAAAATACAGCTTATTATTATAGCCCTATTAGAATAATTATGGATGGACACATTTGTTTTATGCTCAGTTAATGATTTATTTGCTGAAAAAAGTCACTTTTTTCCACAGCTTTTTTCATTTTTGATATAATAACCTTTGAATTTACAATGAGTTTTAATGAATATTACAATAAACATATAAAATTAAATATAAGGACATGCATAATTTACAGTAAAAAATGCAAAATAAGGAGAGTAATAATAAACTAAATAGTGCTAAATGACTTGGGAAAGGTTACAAATTTATTTAGGAACAGCCTGAAAATGAGCGCTTTGATCTTTATGGGTTAAGTGTAAGTTGCTATGACAACATGTTTTGACATTTTAACATCTCAGATGTGGTTGGTGTAGGCAGATTATATATATATAAAAAAAAGCCTTAGGTTGAAGAAAGTTAATACATAATATGAATAAGTAATTATTTGGTGGAATGAAGTTGTTTAATTTATTCGTCATGTCTTCAGTTTAATGTGCTACGGAATTGATTAATTGCATCAAAATGAGCTGTCAAACAAACGTAATACCGAGGAGTTACACAGTCAAATAACAAGCAACATGTATAATTCAAGTCTTACAGTGTTGGTGTGAAAACTGACACTTTAGCATTTAGCATAAAGGCTTAATAAAAATGATTACAGCTGGATGGATGGACAGATAGATAGATAGATAGATAGATAGATAGATAGATAGATAGATAGATAGATAGATAGATAGATAGATAGATAGATAGATAGATAGATAGATAGATAGATAGATAGATAGATAGATAGATAGATAGATAGATAGATAGATAGATAGATAGATAGATCAACAGTAAACAGTATGTATTTGAGTGAGTGATTTATTTGCATAACAAAACCGTCACAGAATAAAAACTCACACCTCATAATTGCTTGGAGCTACTTTCTATCAGTAGCTATCAATGCGTGTTGTCACTGCTAACAGTTGTGCGCCTTAGCAAACTACTTTCATCAGTTGTTCAGCAGTGTTTGCAGTTGCTACATGCAGGTGCACAGCTGTTACAAGGTGTGAGTTTTTGTACCGTGACGATTTTATTATGTAAATAAATCACTCATTCCAACACATACTGTTTTGAGAAGAAACACGTTTTATTTTGAAAATCCCTTTAATGTGTTCATTTTGACATCCCTAGTATTTATAGAATTCTCAGATCAATAAGTATTATACTACGGCCAAACCAAATGTGACATCACACGCCGCCTAAACACCTGAGTCTGGACGCTGGATAAACACAGATAAACAAAATCTGTCCCGACTTTTCAGTCTGTCCTCAACTATGGCTCAGATCAGTTGAGTTACTGCTCTGGAGGTTCCATACATCTGAGAACCAAATGACGTCGCTTTTGGGTTCACCTGATCCTGCAGAAGCACCTGCAGCAACTAGACTTCAACTAGACAACTAGACCTCCTCCAGGAACTGTGTCTGGATGAAGTCCACTTTCACCAGTTTTTCAGGCTCAGACTTTCCGCCGACTTCCGGGTCGGTCTGAGCGTCATCTTAACACTGGTTGGCTTTCATAACACGGCATCCCACAAATTTGCCTGAAAAGTTCAATATTTACAACTCCAGTGTTTACGCAGATTTGCGGCAAGATGTGCTGCTCCAACGCGCCACAGAAACTCCACCGAAGCGTCGCAGGAACGCTTCTAACGTTGGCGAATCTGTGTCCAAACGCGTCTCTCCATTGACTTTGTATAATAATAATAATAATAATAATAATAATAATAATAATAATAATAATAATAATCTTTATTTGTATAGCACCTTTCATACAAACACTGTAGACCAAAGTGCTTCACATTGATTAAAAATTAAAGTACAATTTTAAGACAGGATGAAATAAAAAATACATTATAATTTGATTGCATAAAATTCTAAAATTACAAAAGTACAAGATAAACTGATTAGAAAATTTCAATAAATAAAATTACTAGAGTACAGATAAAATTACAAGATAAACTGATTATACATGCATTATAAAAGATTTAGGAAACACAGGATAAGATGTTATATATCCAGAGTCAATAAATACAAGAGTAAACTGATTGTACATACATTATACAACTTCAATAGAGTAAATCAGAAATACATAAAAATTTGATTACGCAATATAAAGAGTATAAAGCAAGGGCGTCACAGCCATTTAAAATGTGGGGGTGTTCTATGGTTGTGGCACATGAGGAATATTTTCTGAGTCTATCATCGGAAAATTTATGAACAATTATCCATTAATAATAAAAAATTGTATATCAAAAAAGTAATATATGATCGAAAATAATAACAAATGTATTTTTCCTCAATTAAACATTTATTCAATTAATAAGTAAAAATTATGGGATAAAAAATAAAAATTATGAGATAAAAAATAAAAATTATGAGATAAAAAGGATTTAAAAAAATCACACACTGATTTTACAGACACTGTTCCTCTTTTTCTTACAAAAATGTTTTGTCCATGTCAGGGGAGACGACTAAAAATATGTTCCTCAGGGGGAACATCAGTGAAAAAAGTTCTAGAACCACTGTCTTAGTGTAAATGTCACAGAACAAGACATAGTTTATTAACTTAGTTTAACAACAGTAACATTTCTCATTACTTACTGGTTAATGACTGTTTGTTACATTACTGGTGAACTGAGGTGCGCTTCATTTACATATGCTGTTGTGCCGCCCGGGCGGGTAAACACTTTAAACCATAGATATTGTAACAGCCCCGAAATGTTATTGATGTTTGTTTGGTGTGATTGTGACGAAATAAAAAGTAGGTGAGACCAACTCTGTCTGTTTCCTGGATCCAGTAACGATACAATATATAAACTCTGGAAAAAGTGGAGGGTATGAAATCATCTGGATAGAGAAGTGGGGGTGTCGCAACACCCCCATCCACCACGGGTGTGATGCCCATGGTATAAAGAATGTAAAGTAATGTATGTAATCTCAACACGGAAATGTGTGTGTTTGTCTTTTTATGGGTTAAATTCAATAACCCACTGGTCTGATCTTCATAAGTGAGTGTCATCATCCAACTGTGAGATTATTCACTTTAAGCTGCAGATTGAACGTTACAAACCTCTCACACACACGTCCATCCCATCATGGCAGGTGCACACTATAAAAGCCTTCACCTTAACAAATGGACTGACTAAATCAATAAACCTATTGATTATAGACAGACTTAAAAGGCATCATCTCTTGTACGTGCACATTGTTTGCACTGGTGATGTGCATGTATTGATCTGACAGCTGATCAGAATAGCAAACAACCCAGGATGTGTGTTTTTGAAGTTATTAAACAGATCAGAGGATCATTCCTACACTTTGTACAGGATAAAGTCCCTGTGGTAAAATAAATAATAAATCAACTCTGCAGCTCCTGCTTGTTGTCACCAACGTGATATTGTGAATTTCATACAGATGAAACACCTTTAATTGGCGTCTAATTTGTCTGCGTTATAATATGTTCATGTGTATATTCATGTCACGTCAAATACCACACAATTAGTGGTTAGGGTTAGAGTTACAGTTAGCAAATAGGGTTAGAGTTAGCAGTTACAGTTAGCAATTAAGGCCAGTTAGTGTTAGCAATTAGGGTTAGCAGTTAGAGTTAGCAGTTAGGGTTAGTTAGTGTTAGCAGTTAGAGTTAGCAATTGGGACCAGTTAGTGCTAGCAGTTAGAGTTAGCAGTTAGAGTTAGCAATTGGGACCAGTTAGTGTTAGCAATGATGGTTAGCAGTTAGAGTTAGCAATTAGATCCATGTAGTGTTAGCAATTAGGGTTAGCAGTTAGAGTTAGCAGTTAGGGTTAGACACATCATTCTATAACTCAATGAATACTTGAGATATCACCATGAAATTACATGGTCATATACATATAGCTAATGCACATCAGATGCAATGATCCATTTGAGTAAAGGTCAAAGGTCAAGGTCACAATTAACTAAATGGTCAAAATCACATTATCGGTTTTAACTCAAGAACAGAGGGTCACAGAACTTTCACCTGTGTTATCACTTATGACCAATAGTTTTTGAGATCTCTAGAGGTCAAAGGTGACATGTTGCAAATTTAACTTGTGTAACACTGTGTGTGTCAAACATAGACATATCATGCTATAACTTAATAAATACTGGATATATTATCATAATATTACGCGCACTGATGTATGTATACATATAACATAATTATCAACATTGCAAAAGGTCAAAGGTCAAGGTCACATTTAGCAGAAAGGTCAAAATCACATTATTGGCTCTAATTCAAAAACATGTTGTCATAGAAACTTGCGATGGGCACAAAATAGGGGCGAGATTAGACATTCTCTGAATACTTGTTTATTGCTTGTTTTTAGAGAGGCCTTTTTTTTTACTGTGTGAATCTAAAAACCTGCTAGATTTGGGATGTTGGCTTTGCTCTCGTGTCAAGCCTCGGATTTGTAAATCTGCCATCCATTGCAGACACTCACAGCATATTGAGGAAAATATACAATTCTTTTTTTTTTTCGTCCAACAGCAGAGTAGGAAGTAAAAAATAAAGCTGCAAATGTGAATGCAGATGGTGGCGACGGACTACTAACCTGATTAAGACTAGCACTGTAATCACCACACACACACACACACACATATATAGGGTCGGGGTCTTCTGCTGACTTGACTAGTGTTTTGTTTCAGAGTTATCATGCTCCAGTTCACCTGTCCCCAGGAGGCGCAACATGCACCTCTGTGTTACGCCTTTGGCCCTTTCAGCTACTAGAGATGTCTGCTATGTGTCTAAACTGGAGTGGAAACCTGCTCCCAATCACAGCAATCACTCATCCACAAGGATTTCCCTCTTTTCCCTGCTCTGAAGATGGTTATTTCTGTTCTAGCGGCCCGTGGACTCACAGTGTGTTCAAGCTGGAGTTATTATCATTATCATTGATTTGACTGAAATGACGGTCTTTAAAAAGCTTCGGCAAAATTCAATGGAGCTACCTTCAATTTCAACCAATAAGAGAAGCAATTATAACTGATTTCACATAAGCCGTGTTCCGCCGTCACTCTGGAATTTCTTACGACTGTCATTGTGGAAAAATCTGTGATGCACAGTTAAATTAGATTTTCTCATGATGTGTTTGACTGGCACCCATTCTGTGCACTAGACAACGGAAAGCTACATGAGATGGAAGAGGAAACTGTTGGTTATATCTCAATTCTGTTGCTTTTTCTGAAGCAGGTCCCTGTTAATGGTTGATTAAAAGGCAGATCATGGAGGTGGGCAGTGTTGCTGCGGCTCCAAAGGCTTTAACTAATTGAATAGTTGCAGTTTTACTGGAGTAAAGGGCAGTGTGCAAAGCATCCTGGGCCTACGTGAGAGTTATTATTCCTGTTTAATTCAAAATAAAATAACCATGTAAACAATGTGAGAGTGATTATTCCTGTTTAATTCAAAATAAAATAACCATGTAAACAATGTGAGAGTGATTATTCCTGTTTAATTCAGAGTAAAATAATCATGTAAACAACGTGAGAGTTACTATTCCTGTTTAATTCAGAATAAAATAACCATGTCCGTTACCATGGTCCGGTTTTGGTCAAAGCGAAACTAGTCCCGGCAGGTTTGTAAAATAAAACGTGTTTCTTCTCAAAACAGTATGTGTTGGAATGAATGATTTATTTGCATAAAAAAACCATCACGGAACAAAAACTCACACCTTGTAACAGCTGTGCACCAGCATGTAGGAGCTGCAAACACTGCTGAACAACTGATGAAAGTAGTTTGCTAAAACGCACAACTGTTAGCAGTGACAACACGCATTGATCGCTACTGAGAGAAAGTAGCTCCAAGCAATTATGAGGTGAGTTTTTATTCTGTTGATCAATCAATCTATCCATCCATCCATCCATCCATCCATCCATCCATCCATCCATCCATCCATCCATCCATCCATCCATCCATCCATCCATCCATCTATCTATCTATCTATCTATCTATCTATCTATCTATCTATCTATCTATCTATCTATCTATCTATCTATCTATCTATCTATCTATCTATCTATCTATCTATCTATCTATCTATCTATCTATCTATCTATCTATCTATCTATCTATCTATCTATCTATCTATCTATCTATCTGTCTGTCTGTCTGTCTGTCTGTCTGTCTGTCTGTCTGTCTGTCTGTCTGTCTGTCTGTCTGTCTACCTACCTATGCACCTATCTCCTCTCCTCTCCTCTCCTCTCCTCTCCTCTCCTCTCCTCTCCTCTCCTCTCCTCTCCTCTCCTCTCCTCTCCTCTCCTCTCCTCTCCTCTCCTCTCCTCTCCTCTCCTCTCCTCTCATCTTATCTAGACCTGTTTTGGAGAACATGTACAGAACCATCCTAACTATAGAGTAGTCCTTTGACAGACTAAAGCCTACAGCACCCATACACACTTTAGGCAGTCATGTGAAACACTAAAGTAATGACTCCACTGAGTGACAACCCCAGAGATTAAACTGATTATTGGGATGTTTCTGGAGTAAAAACCAAAGTCTACATTCACATCAATGCCAGTGGCAGGAGAATGTAAATAAGTGTTTAATCTGAATGACAGCCTCCAACAAAGACAAACACTAACCTTGTACTTTCTCATGAGTGGAGCGTTTGGTTTTTGTCTCATCAAAATGACAGTATGTCTGTTCATACACGTCTGTTTGTTCATTACCTCGCCTTAAAAAAAAGAAAAGAGAAGGATTTTTAAAAGATGAACTTTAAGTCTTAAGATTACATGCAATTTTAAATTTTTACTTCAGCTTTTATTATATTGTTTTTATTGTCGGTGTGAATATGTGATGTTGGTTCAAGTTGAGGACGTGCTGTAAAAGATAATGTGTTTGAAAAGGAGGAAACATAACCAAAAACAATCAGTCTATGTCTTTTCAGTCTGGATGTAAATTAACTATTTAACAAGTCAGGCGTCAAATGGTGTCAAACTGTGACGTGATGGAGCCACAGGTGTTTTGATCCATCTGATGTCTGAAGGTTAAGGTTAGGGGTCAAAGGTTAGGGTTATAGGTGTTGACCCATCTGATGTCTGAAGGTCAGACCATGTGACTGAAAAAAACACCCAGATTCTATCTTGTCTGAATCCTGAGATATTACCACTGATGTGTTTTAGCTGTTGACCTTTAGTGTGACCTTGACCTTTGACCTTCATTGCTCAAAATATAATGGGTTCTTCATTGACCCATTATCTATCATTCCTGAAAGTTTCATCAAAATCTGTTCAGAACTTTTTGCGTAATCCTGCTGACAGACGGACGGACAGACAGACCTGATTTAACACGTCTTTTATGGAGGAAATAAT
Organism: Siphamia tubifer; assembly: GCA_020466265.1. Taxonomy (NCBI): domain Eukaryota; kingdom Metazoa; phylum Chordata; class Actinopteri; order Kurtiformes; family Apogonidae; genus Siphamia; species Siphamia tubifer. Next base: position 4,817,290 of record CM035783.1, read on the forward strand.
TAAATGGTAAATGGACTGCATTTATATAGTGCTTTTCCACCTTCATGGTGCTCAAAGTGCTTTACACTTCTCATTCACCCATTCACACACACACTCATACACCAGTAGGTTTCTAAGGTCTAAGGTCAGTCCTACTGGGGGCCTAAGTCAGGGTTCAGTGTCTTGCCCAAGGACACTTTGACATGTGGACAGACAGAGCTGGGACGCGAACCACCAACCTCTCGGTCATTGGGCGACCCACTCTACCAACTGAACCACAGCCGCAATTAATGATGTTATAGTTTGTATTTTTCGTATTTAGGGATTATTGGATCAATGGATTGGATGGATCTGTAGAATGTGTGTCCTCCGCTAAGGTAGACCCCCCCCCCCCACCTACCCACCCCGATCACCCCCTAAATTAAATCAGTTCTTCCTGTTCACATTTCCAACATATCCTGAAAATGTCATCAAAATCCTTCCATAAATTTTCGAGTTATCTTGAACACAGACAGACAGACAGACAGACAGACAGACAAACATAACCTCCTTGGCGGAGGTAAAAACTAGTAAATCACTCTGAGAGCACAAACCTCCACCAAGGCAGACCTCCCCCCTTCCAATGAAAAGAGGTCCACCAAGGAGGGATTACATTCAAGTCTGTCTGTCTGTCTGTCTGTGTGTCTGTGTGTCTGTGTGTCCGTCTGTCTGTCTGTCTGTCTGTCTGTGTGTCCATCTGTCTGTCTGTCTGTCTGTCTGTGTATCTGTCTGTGTATCTGTCTGTCTGTCTGTCTGTGTGTCCATCTGTCTGTCTGTCTGTCTGTCTGTGTATCTGTCTGTCTGTCTGTCTGTCTGTCTGTAAGCAGGATTATGCAAAAAGTTTTGAACGTATTTTGATAACATTTCCAGGATGTGTTGGGAGTCTCACAAGGAACAAATGATAACATCTTTGTGGTGATCTGAAAGAGATCCTGGATTCTGGATCATTTTGAAATTTTACATTGTGGTAAATGGAGAATACATTTGAAATTGATCCAGTGATCTCATAATTTTGAATTTTTAGTTTAGAATTTAGTTTTTCTTTCATAATTGTGGCTTTTTATATCATAATTTTGACATTTTATTTCATAATTTGGAATTTTTATTTAATAATTTGGACTTTTTACTTCATAATTTGGACTTTTTATCTCATTATTTTGACTATATGAAAACCCTTCATGAAAACCATTCATTGACAGTCCACCTTATAGTGCGGAAAATACGTTAATTCCATCATGTGTTTCAGTTTAATACAGTGATTGACTGTAAACTATTGGGGCAGGGTCCTAAATGGACATTGGTAAGAACACAGTAATGGTCTTTACTGCCTTTTTTACTTTGTTTTACTAGTACTTTTTGCAGTTACTGTACAAACACTCTCCAAAATGACAGACATTTGAGATGAGATATTTTATTACATGACAAAGAATGAGTTAAATGAATTAAACACAATAACTAATTTTCACCAAAAAATGCAGTTACTGTCTTTTTACTTTGTAGGAAAGAATAGTTGCCCTTAAAAAAATTAGTTAGAAGTATTTAAAAAGAAGAAAATGTTACAACAATTTAATACATTTCTTCATCATCATGATCATCATCATCATCATGATCATCATGATCATCATCATCATCATCATCATGATCATCATCATCATCATCATCATCATCATCATCATCATCATCACAACCTTTATTGCAGACTAAGGTCCAGATACAAAATGACAGACATATCCACCTACATAATAAAAAAAATAAAGAAGATATGCATAAACATTTGAGTTATTAGTACTATTTCTGAAACTTTGAGTATTCACAACTGAATATATTTAATTATTCTGAACATTCGGGTTGACAGTGCATCTGTATTTGTGCATTCTGGGAAAAAAAAAAACCTCTACACACAATCATAGAAAAAACTGCATTGTAAATACATTCTGGAGACAAAGACATGAGTGGTGTCATCACATGCAGGTGAAATAACTTGACCATTCAATAGTCTTTGTGAACAGCAGTAGAAATATTGCTCCACCTAGTGGAAGCAGATGTGATGGTGTTCGAGGGCGACATCCTGACTCACATTAAAATATGAGTCTTCTTTCACTCAGTATTTTCTCAGTAAATTATTCATTCACAGTCAAACACATGCTCTTCTTTATACTGTTGAGTGGATGGAGACGCTTTTACAAAAGTGAAATAAAACTACATGGATGTTATTTATGACATTATGACTACAGTTATCATGTCTTATTTACTCCGTCTCTAATCTGTCCATATCCTCCTGAGACCCAGCAATGCATTTTTTAAAAAAAATCCTCTTCAAAGCTTTATTTCAAAATAAATAAATGCAAATGTCCACTGAAAAGGACATTGTATTAAAAATAATTCTGAAAATGTATCTGAAAAAAAAACAACAACTGTTGCATTATGCTGTTTCTAATTAAGGCAATTATTTTAATGTAAAATAGTGAAAATGTTTATTTACTGCATAAGATATTGTTTAGTTGCTCTTTATATTTAGTTGTTTCTTTGTCCACAATTTCTTGTTATCTACCACTAAATAAAAAAATAGATCAATAATAAAATAAAACAAGAGTGGGAGAAAAGAAAAGGACAAACAATGGGAATAAACTTACAAAAGAGTAAAAAAACACACTAAAATTCACACAAAAATTGAACACATTGAAAATCTATTCAAAAATTCTTCTAAAATACAGAAAAATACAGCAAAAATTTCCAAAATATATGCAAAACTATGAATATATTTATGCAATTAACATGTTTTTTCAACAAAACAACTTGAAACAAAACAATTGTTGCATTTAATTGTGTTAAAAATTTAAATCAGATTAATGATGATGGATTAATCTACTTTAATGCATTAAAAATAATATTTAATCATCATTAACTGAAATTAATCCAAAGCATTCTTGTGATTCATCTGATTAAATATGTTAATCATTTGAGAGACGTCATATTTTTGTTTTTATGTTTTATGTTTTACATATTTTATCACAGTTTTTTGTATCTTACTTTTTGAACATCACTGTGCTAGTTTTTTTGTGCATGAATTTCCATTGATCTTAGCATGTTTTCGGTATTTTTTGTGTTTCTTTGTCTTTTTGTTATGGATTTTGTGGGAAATTTGAATACAAAAACAAACAAACAAACCAAACAATATAGATTAAAAATATAGACTTAATGATGATTAAATAAACTGATTGGAATGAATCCAAAGCAATGCTGTTATTAATCTGATTAAAAATCTTAATCATATTTTATTATATTTTTGGTGTATTTTAGACTTTTTTAAAATTATGTTTTGGATTTTTCCTCACTTTTTATAATAATTTTTTCTCTTTGTTTTTGGTGATTTTTTTGTGTTTTTCTGTAGGTTTTCTGTATATTTTCCTCCATATTTTTTTATGTTCTTAGTCTATTTTTGTGTATTTTGCAGGAAATTTGAATTCAAAAGAATCCCCAGATACAATATAGATAAAAAAATAAAATAAAAAAAATATATATATATTTAATGATGATTAAATGAACTGATTGAAATGAATCCAAAGCAATCCCAACAAATGACAGCAACAAATAACATTTTTTATGCACTTTATCACATTTTTGGTGCATTTGATTAAATTTTTTTATATACATTTTCTGTTATTTTTGGTGGATTTTATTACACTTTTTGATGTATTCTATCACATTTTTTATGTATTTTATTACATTTTTAGTGTATTTGATACATTTTTTGGTGCATTTGATCACATTTTTTCTATATTTTATGAAATTTTTGGTGTATTTTAATAGACTTTTTGAATAAATTTTGGATTTCCCCTCACTTTTTGTCCTATTTTTCCTCTCTCTCTCTCTCCCTCTCTTTCTTTTGGTGAATTCGGTGGATTTTACCATCTTTTCTGTATTTTTTTCTCCACCTTCTTTAAAATCATCTTAGTCTATTTTTGTCCATTTCACTGGAAATCTCAATTTAAAAAAAAAAAAATCTCCAGAGACAGTATTGATTAAAAATGAATATCTAATCATGATTAAATGAACTGATTGAAACGAATCCAAAACCGTGTGATTAATCGAATTAATCATTTGACATCCCTCAAATAAAAAAAATAAAAAAAACTTCCCTGTCTTGCAGGTGAGGCTTCTTATCCAATCAGAACGCACAGATCCGGTGCCCTATTTCCAGACGCTCCGTCGTCTACCTGCGCGCGCCGCCCCTCCCCTCCCCCTCCCTCCTCCTCCTCCTCCTCCTCCTCTTCCTCCTCCTCCTCCTCCTCCTCTGAGTTTGTGTTGCACTCGTTGCAGTAGGAGGGTCCATGTGCACAGAATGACGTTGCTCTGACTGCAAGTCCGACACTCCGTTTGTTTTTATGAATCTTTTTTATTTTTTATTTTATTATTCTAGTGCCGCTCATCGGTAATGGTGTAAGACAAAAATAATTTGCGGTCATAATGTGAGATGATCCGCGGCTGTGGTCCGACCCGTGGCTGTAGTTCGTCCTGTCAGTGCAGCCGCTGTGCTCTGGAGGAGGATTACTACTAGTGAGACAGAATACGCAGTAGACTGGAGCTGTCAAACTGCAAACTATGTCTGAGCAACACTAGACTGACACACATTTGTTCATATTTATTATTATTCACTTTGCTTTGCGTGTCTTTTTTTGTCCTCTGGATTATCGCTGCCCAGCAACACCGCCACCTGACAACTCTGAATGTCGTAATTAAGGTAAGGAAGGACACACACACACACACATTGACACACACACACACATCCACATCTAGTGCTCACTCACTCACTCAGTCAAATGTTTGGACGCACAGTTTAATTTCGCGCTGAGCTTTTTTTGCGGTTTTTTTTTTTGCACTCATTTCCAAACGAGCAAACTCTTCTGCGCTTGTTTTTTGATCAGCTGGCACACTTCCATCCCTGCTTCGTTTGCAGTGAGAGACAAATGATAAAGAAAATGAAAAGAAATAAGTTTGCCTTGTGCCTAAACTCACCCAGAAGTTAATGAATGCATCTGTACGCAAAACTAAATGCAACGAGAACACCCAGAAATACTCCACAAATTGCACATTTCTGCAACACACCTGCCCACAGAGGCTGAGAAATATCCACAGATGCTATCTTTTTTCTTTCCTCTAAAATATGAAATATAACCCAAGTGATGGTGTTTTTTTTACATTGCGTTATATTCACAACCTCACTTAACGTGCGCAAAGATGGGGGGAAAAAAGTAATATTATAGGATTATTGCACCCGCAAAATGGAGCGATATGCAAAGAGTTACTGTAGTTGTCCAACAGAGAGGCAGGACAATCACAGCGATGGAGACAGACATCCTGAGACAGATTTCCCACACTGACATCCTCTGATGCTTTGTGTTTTAATGATCCGGATACACACAAAAATAAAAAATAAAATGAAATTTAAAAAAAACGCGTGGCATAGAAACGTTGCAGTGATTTAAAAAAAAAACCCCAACTTAATATGTTGTATTCCAGAGCGAAGCCTTTCGTATTTATTATGCAGAATAAAAACCCACAGACATCACCTTATAAATATAGAAATACAAATGCATGTCAGTCTGGGTTTATTCTATTAAGTGTCAGATTGTGGTTCGTGATTTATTTGTTTTTTGCACATGACAGAGCAGCTCCAGCCGTTAAATCAACATTTGAACTTATGTCGCAGCCATGTTAAGGCTGCAAGAGCAGGAACTATTGAGCGGCAGCTGTTCATCCAATGCATGCAAGGACAGATGGAGCTGGTGGAGCTGTTGACCAATGGCTGTGCAGGAGGGGCGGGACTTGAAACAAAAAGCCCAGACCACGTCACGTACATTCATTAACCCTTTCAAACCAAACCTCCTCAACTTCTCTGACTCTACTGTGCATCCACTATTAGTGCAGATGTGGTTTGGATAGTTTCACTTTTAACCCTTTAACTCCTGACACTTTAACAGTTCCAGTCAAAAAAAATAAAATAAAATAAAATAAATAACAAAATGGGCAATAACAGCCAAAAATGTATAATAATAAACCAACAAAATAATGAGTAACATGGATAAAAGAAGACACAAATGGCACAAAAGTGAAGGAAAATAATAAAATACAATATTAAATGTAGTAATATATAACAAAAACTTACAAATATTTACAAAATAATAACTTAACTTACTTAAAATTAAGTATAAATAAATAAATAATATCGTAATTTGGTTCCAGTAGTTTTATTTTTGCTTTTTCTTTTCTCTAAATTAGTTGCTTTTTAACATCACAGTAAAAAAAACTATATTTTTTTCAGACTATTGAAACTAAACCATTTTTTTCACAACACGTTATTGTTGACACATTAGGGGTTAAAGGGTTAACGCCTGACACTTTAACAGTTCCAGTCAAAAACTGAATAAAACAAGTAACAAAATGGACAATAATGGTTAAAAATGTATAATAATAAACCAACAAAATAATAAGTACCATGAACAGAATAAGACACAAGTGGCACAAAAGTGAAGAAAAATAATAAAATACAATATTTAATGCAGAAATATAAAACAAAATAAGGAACAAAATTAACAAAAACTAAGAAATATTTACAAAATAATCACTCAACTTAGTTACAATAAACTAAAATGAAGTATAAATAAATAAATAAACACATAAATTATATTGTAGTTTGGTTCCAGTAGTTTTAGTTTTAACTTTTTCTTTTTTTAAATCAGTTGCTTTTTGACACCTGTTTATTTCCATGTGTCAGATCCCTGAACAAAACTCAGTAAAATTACAGTAAAAAACAGTATTTTTTTTCCCTGAATATCAAAACTAAACCATCCTTTCACAACGGGGGTTAAAGGGTTAATTCCTGAAACTTAGCAGTTCCACAGTAAAAAGAATTAAAATAGCACAAAAATGAACAAAAATGGCCAAAGTTATCAATAAAATGAACAAAAATTAATAATAAACTGACAAAATAATCAGTAACATGAAGAAAGTAAGACACACATGTAAAAAAAAAAGTTTTAAAAATAAAATAAATACATTTAATAATTTTTTAAAAATCATTAAAAATAAATAAATAAATAAATATGTCCTTCTTCCATCACACTTGGAAGCCATTACATCATGATCAGGCTTCTGAAGAGCTGATCAATAACTGAACTAGATCTGGTAGAAGAGGGACGTATCTAAAATATGCAGGACATTGGACCAACAGGACCGGGTTTGGAAACTTATCACCATATCAGAGGTGGTTCATCCTTCATTAGATTAAACAGTTCTGTTTATTTAACAGATGAGGAGTGGGCTGATCAAAATAAACGGTTCTGTGACTGATTGGAATAAATAAATAAACAAATACTTTTACTGTATGGAGCTGGAATTAGTAACTAAGTACAAGTACTTCCTGTTGTACATTTTTTAGGTATCTGTACTTTACTTGAGTATTTATTTTCTTGGCAGCTTATTACTGTTACTCCCTACATTTTTATATAAATATCTGTACTTTATACTCTTTATATTTATATAAATATATGTACTTTATACTCTTTACATTTATATAAATATATGTACTTTATACTCTTTACATTTATATAAATATATGTACTTTATACTCTTTACATTTATATAAATATATGTACTTTATACTCTTTACATTTATATAAATATATGTACTTTATACTCTTTATATTTATATAAATATATGTACTTTATACTTTATACTCTTTACATTTATATAAATATCTGTACTTTATACTCTTTACATTTATATAAATATATGTACTTTATACTCTTTACATTTATATAAATATATGTACTTTATACTCTTTACATTTATATAAATATATGTACTTTATACTCTTTACATTCTCACAATAGCCTCATTACTTTTTCAAACGAAACAAATGTGACAGTATGAAAAATAAGTCGTAAATCAGAAAATCAGAAATTGTGACTCAGTTTATCATAATTTAGAATTTTTATCTCATTATTAATTTTGAAATCTAAATCTCACAATTTAGATTTTTTTAATCTCATAGTTATGCTTTAATTTAATCTCCTCTTTATGACTGTTAATTAAATGTCCTGTCCATACCCACTAAACTGAGTACAATGACCCAATAAAACACATCGTCTACACAATAACTCACTTTGAAAGGCTTTACTTTTGGATTTTTTTTTTTTATTTTTATTTTTTTACATTTTTCTGGTTTTTCCCGCTTAAATAAATGTGATTTCATCCCTAGCAAAAAACTTTTTACTTTATTAAAATACAGAACTTGTACTTTTTAATTTTTAATCAGTACTTCTACTTTTACCATAGCATTTTTTCACATAAGTAGCTGTACTTCTACTTAAGGACAGAATGTGAGTACTTTTACCACCTCTGCTCTGCACAATATACATATTACTAAAAAATATTGCACTGTTATTGGATGTTTTTTTGCACAGTTTCTTGGCAGTAGTTTCTTTAAATCCATTATATAAATGTAGATAAACCAGCGTATATGTGGAATAACACACCATCAAACATGAACTAATTGACACTTTTGTCATTTATTTTCTGATTCATCTGTTTAAATTATGTTATACACAGGTGTCAAACATGCGGCCCGGGGGCCATATCTGGGCCATCAAGGGCTCCAGTTTGGCCCATTGGATGAATTTATGAAATGTAAAAATGACACTAATATGTGGATCATTTTAGTTGAGGTTCCACATTCAGACCAATTCACTCTCATAAAATAATCTATAAATACTCACAAGTTACACTGTTTTGTTGTAAATGTATTTATTTAATTTAGTTACACGAAAACAAAGCATGATTTCACCAAAAGTCTGAAAAACTGGAACAAATATGAAGAACCGTAAATGAAATGTCTTAAGAGAAGTAAGAACAATTTTAATAATAATATTCTACCTATTACTAAAGGTTTTGTGTATTTGTATGATATAATATACACATTTAAATGACAACCAAAAGTCTAATAATGTTAAAATTACACATTTATTTGAATGAATGATTTATTTCAAACATGTGCAGAATGCAACAATAATCAATACAACAATAATAATAATAATAATAATAATAATAATAATAATAATAATAATAATAATAATAATGCACAATGACATGACAGTTTGTTCATGCTATTCACACTGTTTGAAAGGATGGTTTATAGATAAAAACATTGTCATAATGTAAATGGACTTTTTTTTCTTTCTAAAACATGGACAACAGTTTAGGGTTGATTATTATTTACATATTTTCATATTTTTATTTTACTGGTTTGGTCCACTTCTAATCAAATTTAGCTGAATGAGGCCCCTAAACTAAAATGAGTTTGAAAAATTAACATTATTTGACACCCCTGATGTAAGATTTAACACATTTATGGTCTTAAGCAGATACTTTCTAAAAAATAAAAAATAAAAAAACATTGGACAGAAGTGTCATACACAGCTTTAGCATCTATCTGACACAAACCAAAGGCTGCCTTTAAACTCCAGATTTAAGGTTGATTCGCATATTTTGAATGCATAATTTAGTCTCAAATGAGACCCGTAATCTGTGCCAAAAATAACACTCAAAACACCTGCAATGCTTTTGGCAACAATATTAAATGCATATTAAATTTAATTCTGTTTCAGTTCATTTCCAGGTGTTCAACTTTTCACGGAGTCTTTTTATAACTGTATATTTAATTGAATGAATAATCACTCCTTTAATTTCATCAAGTGGTCTGAGTTCATTCAGAGTTTGACAGGTAAAAAAAAAAAAAAAAAATAAGTAGGATGCGTCTGTCTTCTTTTAGTGAGGGGGTGGGAATATCCCGTCTTTTTTAAGTGCAGTATAGCAGGTGATGTGTCACAGCACACCATTACAGAGATGCCCCGATCTACAGACGATATCTTCCAGACGTAGGAGAATATCCTTGATTGGCTTCGACTTCATCCAAATTCATGTGATCGTATGAGTTTGAATATGATGATGATTTTTCAAACACTAGAAAGATCCTCCGTGCTAAAAAACTATGAGTCATGTTACAGTTACGCTCTCTGTTAAATGAATCACAGTATGATTCCTACACGTTTGTGCGTCTTTATTTTTTCTTGTCTATTATGATTACGCTGCGATCGTTCCTAATTCATTTGTTTTTCCTTCTTGCATCATTCATTAGATGAATCAATGAGCCAGCGATGGAGACCAAAAGATACCAAAGTTTATTTGACGGAAGTGATACAGAGAACAAATGGTCTCAGGTTCCTAGTACCATGGAGTACAGCTGCAGTACAGAGGACTCCAGTCTGACTGGCAGTGACATCCTCATGGACATTGTCAATGTCAGCTGCCCTGCTGGAAGCCCAGCTCCTGATGGCAAAAGCACTAATGTAAAGAAGCAGGAGCAGCCAATGCATCGGCTCGGCCAGAACCAGCCATTTGTTCTCCCACACTTCAACAACTCTCTTCATGGTCATAAGCAGGAAATGGACTCTAAGGAGCTTTCCAAGACTGTGGCTGAGTCCATGGGCCTTTATATGAATGCTGCCAGGGAGGCCGATTTTGCTTTTAACCAGCATGGGAGTAGTACCAGCCCTGGGAAAATGTATCCAGTGTGTGGACGTACTCTAGAAGAGAACCAGTGTGGTTCCACAAAAAGCTCTAAGTTAAAGCCATTTGGTTTCCAGCAGCCCAGCACTACCCCCAGAGAATGCACCGCTGGCACTCCAGTTAGTTCGGCGTCCATGCTGGCCTCGTCCCTGTCCTGCAGTCCGCAGACCTCCAGCTCCATCTCCAGTCCAGGTGGCAGCAACAACATGGTATCATCTACCACAAGCCCTCCTACATGTTTTGGACCACCCTGTTCATCGGTCAGTAGTCCCGTCAGCCAGACGTCGTGTGCTCAAGCTGGGGCCAACATCAAACGCAGGAATTCAGCCACATGTAGCCCTGTAGAGTCCAGCACTGTGGGCTCTCCACCACTAACCAGCCCACTCAACGTGATGAGGTCCCCCATGTCCAGCCCTCAGAGTATGGGCAGTGTGAGATCACCTCCGTCCTGCAGCACGACGTGTAACATTAGGTCATCTGTCTCCAGCCCCACAGGTGGCAGTTGCACCAGCACTGGCAACAACGGCAACACAACAAGGCACCCCATCTCCAGTCCGGCCACAGGGGGCACCATGGCTGTCAGCAGCCCCCAGAACCCATCCTCTGGTGGCTTTCCTGTGTCGAGTCCGGTCGGTGGACTGGGTTTGGTGCAGAACGACACCAATAGTCCAGAAGCGGCAGGTCTAACTAGAGACCTTGACTTCAAGAACTTTGAGTTTCCGAAAGTAGAGATGGTTGACGGTGAGGTATTCAACGTCGGCTTAGACCAGATGGGCATGGTTAAGTATATTAAGAACGAGCCGGGGACTGACTTCAGGAGCATGTGTCTAGGAAACTCTAAATGTAACTCGAGTAGCACACCCTTTATCACACAGATTAAGAGTGAGCCAAACAAAAATGAGGGATGTATGAATCAACAGCCCTATGGTGAACAGTCTCCATCTCTTGGTCTCTTTCCTGCTTCTGAGACCACCTATCTGTCCTTAAGGAATAACATTGATGAATACAGTCTTTCTGGAATCTTGGGACCCCCTGTCTCCTCTATGAATGGGAACTATGAGTCCGATGTGTTCTCCAACAATGTCCTGTCCAAAGGGGTTAAGCAGGAGTCCAATGATGGCAGCTATTACCAAGAGAATAACAGCATGCCCACATCGGCCATTGTTGGAGTTAATTCCGGTGGACACTCATTCCATTACCAGATTGGAGCGCAAGGAACAATGTCTTTCACGCGGCACGATGTGAGGGACCAATCCAACCCTTTGTTGAATCTAATTTCTCCTGTAACGGCGTTAATGGAGTCGTGGAAAACTCGACCAGGCATGTCACAGGGGTCACTGTCGGCCAGAGGTGAAGGTTACCCGGGTCAGAACTGCATCACGGACAGCATGACAAGGTAAGGACGCCGAGTTTAGAACATCAGGCTGAAGAACATGAGTGTTCTGACTGGTGATGCATATCCCAGTTTACTGTTTTGGAAAGTAGCGCTTTTCATTTTTCAATATAATGGGGTTTTTAGTCAGAATACCTGCATAATGGTGTGTTTCTCTAGAGAATTGGATAGATGGAGGACCCGTTTGCTTCAGTCAGACTCACATTGCCCGAGGGATTTAGGGCGTTTGCTTTGAGAAGTGCAAAATAATAACAGGAGCAGGGCTTGGGAAAGGCAGCGGGATGCTGGCTGGGAGAACAGGAATTAAAAGGACGGGGTCCAGGTCATTGTTATAGTAGCATGTGATCACAACATTATCTTTGCTAGCGCTGCCCTGTGGTCTACATGAACAGAGGCAAAGTTTAAGGTCTTTGTAATGGTTCTATGTGTGTGTGTGTGTGTATGTGTGTGCCACAACACATTTATTTGGTGTGTTATGAGGGGGGGGTCGAGCCAAGTCTTGTATATAAGGTGTTGTTTAATGCAAATATCTGTTTTTAGAGGCTGCAGGCATTTGGCAGCATCATAGGTTATGAATGATTGATCACAAGCTTTTGTTGCCAAACTGATGAAATAAACAGTTGCTTTTGTCGGGAAGGAGGGGGTTGAAACAAAACAAACGGGTCAAAGGGAAAAAAATCTATACGAGCAGCCAATCTGGCAAAGTGCAACTTTGACACAGTTGTTGTGTTTACAGTGTATTGTGTTGTCCTAGATCTATGTGAACAAGGAAAAAAAAAAAAAAAGAAGGAAATGATCAGCCGTGTTGATAATAGTCAGGACCCATGTCATAACGTAGACCATGAATTACAGGTATGTTTATTTCTGTCACTGCTATTAAATGTGCTACTGTTTGCTTCCTGTTAATTGTACATAATCATACCATCCTGAGGAATTCATGTGTGATAAGATGATTGTATTTAAATAGTGATGACTGTTTCTTGGTGTTGGAGGTTATAAAATACAGCCTTATCGTGCTTTTTTTTTTTTTTTTTTTAATGCACAGGCTCACGACTTTTATGAGCTGCTGCAAAACGCACTAAACAAAGTCATAAATGACTTCCTGCTTACTTAAATAGCATAGATAAGAGTCAGACACTGGCTGGAAGAGATTTAAGTTGTTGCTGGGATGTTATTGTGCATTGCTCCACAATATTTGGGCCTGACTTCTCCAACAACGACAAATCCAGACTGAACTTAACCACTGATGCTACGCAGAATCTCAAAATGGACATTTATTAGATCAAAAGTTTTGCTTATTCAGTTTGTCGAAATCCGACTTTGCAAATGTCAGTGATTGATCTTCCATGTTGAGCTTAATTCTGCTCAGTTCAGCTGTTGTCATTCAGGCTGAACAGAAAAGTATGGATTAGGGTGAACTGTGTTTTCTCTATAATGGAAGGAAATGGGGAAGAAATCAGTTTATTATGATGCGTCATCATTGTGTTATTGTCCACCACTGTGTGAGGTGATTACAATTCACTGTTGCTCGCGCACATATTGCAAAACATTGCTGATGATGAAATTTTGAAAATGACTTCACCCATATTATCTTTGGCCCCATGAAATTATTGACATAATAAAGAGTAAAAAAGCTCATGGCGAAAATAATTTTAAAGGGATTTCTTAATAGCTTTATGACTTTCATAGTTCAGACAACAGTGCTGTTTTAGGCCAATAATGATCCTTTGGTATGTTTGACTTTATTATGAACTGCAATTAGAAAATACCCACCTAAATAGATCTAGATTGTTTAACATCAGACTAAGTGTAATTAAACAATATATTTGGAACTGATTATCTGATGAAAAATTGTAGTTGGGCGTAGGGGTGGGTCATATGTGCAAAAAAAAAGATTAATTTAATTTTTTTAATTCGCCGATAACACTGCTCTATAACATTTTTTTTAGAAAGTATCTGCTTCATACATTAAACGTGCTAAATCTTACATATTTTAATATGATTAATTAATGACAAAAGTGCTGGTTAGTTCATGTTTTTAATATATATATGACCCTCCAGCATTAAACCAGTGGTTCAGTCACAGCAGTATTTCCAGCTTTAGCCTCAAATATGTTATATGGGTCAAAATGATCAAATTTGAATTTTCTGCATAAAATCCCAGTAAAATGTCTCCTGAACACTTCTAACTGTGAGTGTTTGTGAAAGTCCTACCGTAAGTGCTTCAAATCATGCCTTTTAGGAAGAACAACAACTGACTCTGACAGTAATTAAGTTTAAAACAAAGAAAAATCGGCTCAAAACACAACTTTCCTTTGCGCTGGTGTTAGGTATTTCTCCGTCATGTTTGGTACCGTTGCAAAGATGGGGATTCCCTCTAAACAACCCTTAAATAGAAATCTATGTAATTATATATTTGAACCAATGGGAGGCCTCAGAACAAAGTCTTCTACAGTAAACTAAATCCCTTGTTGCTATGGCGATGTTGAAAAACGGCCTCTGATTGGTTGAATTAGTGTCACGCAAACATTTTTAATAAACTTTCAGATAAAAATATAATCTGAATTTATGAAATTTGACCCAAGTGACTGGTTTTGTGCTGGAGGGTCACATATATGATGGTGTGTTATTCCACATACCTGTAAATTAAATGGATCCTAATATGCAGACAGTGTTTGGAAATAGATCTGACACCAATATTCCTTTGGACTAAAACATATTCTCTCCTTCATTCTAATTATTTCACATTTTTACCCCAGACTTATCTTGGAAACTTTAGCCAACCAGTATTTATGACTTGAGTTTTCTTTACCAGTAACACACACGTGGTAAAATTTCATCAGTTTTATTCCAGCATTGTTTTACTTGTAGACCAGTGTAATGATAATCTTGAGATAACCTTTAAAATTAGATTTTTTTTTGAGGGGGGGGGGGTTATGTATGTGGGGTAGAGGCAGTAGTTCTATATGTGAGTGGTTGATCCAAAACTAATGAAAGTGAAAGTAAAATACTTTCAATGTCCAATTCTGCATATCAGATTTTGCACCAAATTTTCACATTGAATTTGTCACATATTTCATTTATTTAGTGCAAGTGATTAATAATGATAATACATTTTATTTGTATAGCGCTCTTCATGGCACTAAAAGACGCTTTACATGAAGTAGTCCAACTACAATAAAAAAAACAAAACAATAGAAAAGCACTTTATTGTCAATGTGAAAACAATATAATTACATTTAGCAGCATCTCATCAGCACCATATCATAAAAACAATCTGAAACACAATAAAAGGAAAGTCAATATATAATAAAAACCCAACATATATCAGCAGGTAAAAGACATGTCCATACAAACTATGGTTAAAAAATAAATAAATAAATGTCCAGTTCAATACTTAAAAAAAAGTGTTAATGTATTAAAGTGCCAATGTGCATTAAAATATATTTAAAGAAGTTTTTTATACTTTTTAAATGGTAAATGGTAAATGGACTGCATTTATATAGCGCTTTTCCACCTTCATGGTGCTCAAAGCGCTTTACATTAGCCTCTCATTCACCCATTCACACACACACTCATACACCAGTAGGTTTCTAAGGTCTACGGTAAGTCCTACTGGGGGCCTAAGTTAGGGTTCAGTGTCTTGCCCAAGGACACTTCGACATGTGGACAGCCAGAGCCGGGACGCGAACCGCCAACCTCTCGGTCATTGGGCGACCCACTCTGTCAACTGAACCACAGCCGCCCATTTTTACTGCCTGTGGGTAACAGCTGTGCAGCAGTCTATTAGTCCAATAATAGAAAACAGAGCAACATATTAAAAACAGACAGAATAAAAATAATCAAACAAAAACAGCCTTAAATAAATGAGTTTTCAAAAGGGATTTAAAAGTGTTGAGGTCAGAACAGTGATGGATGGTTGAGGTTTGGGGCGGCTACAGAAAAGACTCAGCAACAGAAATAGTTTACATACGACAGTATATGATAATATAAATAATCCCAACAGAATACATGCAAGACCAACGACTTACATTAATTTGTGCATGCTCAAACGGGAGTGGGAAGAAGGAAAAAAAAAGATCACTTGCCTATTTTAAAGTGACACTGAACTGTTTAATATGAAGCTGCTGTCAGAGCTAAGACTAGGAAGATATAAAATGTTCTATTAGTTGTGTTTATAATGTAGAAACTCAAGCAAAATGTGCTCATTATTTTATATATATATATATATATATATATATATATATATATAAAATAGAAAACCTGTCTCTTAAAAATAATCTCATTTTACAGCTAATGGTTTGTTAAT
This sequence comes from Siphamia tubifer, assembly GCA_020466265.1. Taxonomy (NCBI): domain Eukaryota; kingdom Metazoa; phylum Chordata; class Actinopteri; order Kurtiformes; family Apogonidae; genus Siphamia; species Siphamia tubifer. The sequence goes on from CM035783.1 coordinate 4,833,637, forward strand.
GATAAATTGTGTATAAACAATACATTACCAAAGCATCTACAAATAGGTAACTAATAGTAAATACATAGTGAATGTATGTATTATAAAGTGTTACCAATATTTCTGTAGTATTTACCAACTGAAATATATAATACTAGTATAAAGTAGGCTACATGTACATGCTAAAGTATTAGCTGAAAAAGCACAAACTGCTCCTAACAACATGTTTTTCATCTGATTATTAGTTCCAAATATGGTGATTAATTATATTTACTCTGATATTAAACAATTTAGATCTTTTTAGATGATGATTTGCAAGTTTTATGCAGTTTATAATAAAGTTGATGTATGTGTTTTTGCTATAGATAACGTTATCATATGTATTTTTTTCTTCTAAAGACACCTCCGCTCTTTGACATATTTATTCAACCTTAGTAATACGTACAGTAGATACAAGTCAAGAGGACAGATACATTGTGTGTGTGTGTGTGTGTGTGTGTGTGTGAGTGTGGACTATAACAAGGCTTGCAGCTCGGAGGAGATTGATATAGCGCGTTACCTTGGAGGCGACCCATATGGCAGGAGCCAAAGCGATGTTGACGGGATCACTGCCACCTTCGTCCTAATGAGATCCAGCTTAGTCCTAATGTCAGACAGGATGACAGTAAGAGGTGGGCCACATGGCAGCGAGCCAAGCTTGGCAGGGTAACCGTCACACAAACACACCTATATACAGACCTACATACAATTAGTGCATATGTACACACAGGTATACATGCATCCATCTTCAGTCGAATTGAGGAATATGACATTTTCTTTTTGCTATCTACTTTTCAGTGTACTATTACACCAGTAGTATTGTATTGATTGACAGCTATACTTAGATATAAACACAGGTTTATTGTATCCTGCCTGAAATCACAAAGCGCACTGCAGGAAATCTGCGGTACTGTTGAGCTCTGGACTGTCTACACGGTGCCGGGGCCCAATATTTCATAGGCAAAAAAAAAAAAAAAATGTTACGTAACCATTAAAAAGCACAACTAAAACTCTTTGATCCGCTGAAGCCTTGGATGACAGAGTGTAAAATCCCTTGGCTCTTTTTTTTTTTTTTTTTTTTCTCACTTTGGTTTCCTCTGTAAATGGTTTTAATTAAAAATGGCTGCTCATCTAAGCAGCCTGGATTACTTTGTGCAAAAAAAAATGTTTTACCTCCAATTCACAAGAGAGGAGGAGGAGGGAAATAAAAGAGTCACCCTAACCAAATTTATAGGATTTCTGGCTCGCGTAATTTACACTTAATGCCTGAGACACATCAGGTGGCTGTAAAGTTACATTTTTTTACTTTATTTTCCTCAAGAAAAAGCTGCATTCAGTCTGAAAATTACCATAACATGACCTACATTAGTGTGCTGGATTACATTTGCTTGCTGCCTAAATCTCCAAATCTCTTTCACCCTATTTAGGCCATTTTTCTGCTGCATTTTTCAGTAACCAAGTGTAATTTCTCTTAAACCTTGCAGCCTTTTCGACCTAATAATTTCATAATCTGACAGCGGTAATAACTTGGAAATAGCAGCAGACAATGCACGCTTATGAAATTTGCAGCCTCTTCTTGCTTAGCCATGGGGGGGGGGGGGGGGGGGGGGGGGATGGCTTACATTCTTACATTTTGGGTGCTTTTTTTTTGCACTTGCAGCCTGCTAGTGCCTGTGCATCGGCAGAGTGGCCATCATGAGGAAGCTCCAGATTTAAGTGGGGGTGGGGGGGGGGGTGAGAATGCTCTTCACTGGACTCTGGCCAACTCACAATGTTCTGCAGAGGGATGAAAAGACATACTCCTGAGAGCACACTAATAAGGCTTTAATTGTATGTTCCTCCACTAAATTAATGGATTGAAATGATTTGATTAATTCAGACACTGCTGGATACTAATATCCAATTAAGCCCCAACACCAGGCATGCACAGGGTCTCCCAGTGCATTATGGGTCTCTTTCTATAATGCAGACAGCTGCTTGTCTGGGTTGTGAAAAGGGTGTTACAGGTGAAGGTGTTAGGGAATGGCTTAGGAGACAAAGATTAGGCTGCATACAAGTGGGCCAATTATATGCATTCCAGTGTGTGTCAGATATTTCATACAGGAGGAACCACTGATATGGGATTTTTGGGGCCGATACCAATATTGGAGGCTTAGAAAAAGATCATATCTGATATCTTGGCCCATGTATGAAATTAGAACATTAATGGACACAGGCTGTAATAGTCTTATATTATGTAATGGTAGATGTGGGTTAACAGTTATATCAGCCTTTCTTTATCTCACCGAGATAATTGACACACATTTCAAATCCTGTATAATATCCTGATATCAGTCTAATATGTGACCTGTATAATATCCTGATATCAGTCTAATATGTGACCTGTATAATATTCTGATATCAGATTAATGTGTGACCTGTATAATATTCTGATATCGGACCACTATATAGTAATAATAATAAAAATAATGGATTGGATTTCTATAGCGTTTTTTTGGCCACTTCACATCAGTGACCCATTATTCATTCGCTCTCACATACTCCCTCTGGTGGTGGTAAACTTCATACATAGCCACAGTTGCATTGAGGTCGACTAACAGAAGCGTGGCAGCCATTTTGCATGTTGCCCCTCTGACCACCACCAAACATTCACACATCTTCATACATCAGTGTGAGTGACACTGGAGGGAAGGAGGGTGAAGTGCCTTGCTCAAGGACACAATGGACTGAGCCATGGCCATGGTTACAGTATGTGACCTGTATAATATCCTGATATCAGATTAATATGTGACTTGTATAATATTTTGTTATCGGACGATCACATTATTCTGCCGTTCCTTAGCAGAGTAATAACGGTCTGATACAAATGATAAGACGTATAATCAATATTTTTTTTGTATCATATCCATTGTGTAAACAACAGAAGTTTTAATTTATTTTGAAAAGATTTTGTATTATTTTCCAACAACATACGGACAGCTTTGTAAGAATTACATTATTATGAATTTTTATTGAACATAAAAAGGGATAATATTTATGTTTTTGATTGCAGCACTTTTCACAATTTTCAGAAAGCAAGATATCTATTAAACAACTTAATTGTACAAAATATCCCAGAATTATAATTAAAGCAAAGACACAGGATCATGGTTTCTGTGGGATCATTAGTGTCACTGAGAGAATGAATGAATGTCCCGTCGCTATAGAGAATTCTAACATGGACAAGCTTTAGTGAAATTCTATCAATAAAAAATAACCCTGTGTCCTTACAGCTGGATGTTAAGGCCACAGTTATGGAAAAAAAACATCTTATTCTATCACTAACAATAACATGATATCCTTTTTTCTTCCAGTTTTGAGCCAAATTTTTGGGGGGTTCTGTATGAAAGTGAAATTAATCACATGGTTATTTATGGTTTTGAAGTATTTGTAAGTATGAAGCTAAAAACAACACAACAGATGCCACAGACAAAAACATTGTAAAAATAAATACAGTATGTCACAACAAAAATATATAACAAGATGAAATCAATGCCAAATATTAAACAGGAAATGAAGATTTTCCATATTTTAATTAATTGGTATGAAACCCAGTACACAGGCACATTCCAATTATTTTATTCTCCAAAATGAGAATAAATAAATAAAATTAAGTAACATAGAATGGAAAAACAAACAAGAGCTTCTAACATTTGTGTATATATATAAGCTTTATAGTAGGGTTGGGAGAAAAATAATCGATTCACATATGTATCAGGATTTTTTGTTTTGATTTTTAAATGAATTTTTGTTCAAAATCATTTAAATTTATCAAACAGATATTTAAATCTATATCCATTACATTATTAACATTCAAGTTAACATCATGGTTAGTTGAAACATGTATACATTTATTTAAAATAAACAAATAAATAGTGATGGGGGAAGTTAGCAAGACCTGGTGATCCACTGGATCTATAGTGTACTGTGGAAAACCATCCATTTGTAATTAGCCAAGTTAGCTAACATAAACCACTGCTTTATGGGTTCATATGTAGTGTTTTCCAATGCTAGCAAACAAGTCATCCCCATGGCAGGTTGTCATGGCAACGTGATTTGAACACAGCTGCAAAAAAGTGTTTCAAAAGAATATGTGAAACACCTAATAATTTATTCATTTAATTCTTATCTTATATTCCGGAGGGAGAGACTGAGGCGTAGGGTTGGAGTTCGTGCTGGATTTGTTAAGCCACGCCCAATTTTGATTGATCCAATCACATCTGAAGGATCTGATTTAAATCGGTCCCGTAACAAAACACCGCCACCGGATTCCATTTCCCTCGGAAATACGCCACATAACAGGAGGGTTAAGACGCTGTAACTTCCGTTTCACCAGGGGTTTAAGTGTAGGCTCGACAGTCATTGAACATGATCCATTTCATGCACTCTTAAGCAGGATATATGAGAGTTAATATAGTGATGGTTCAGCAAGAGACTCCAAGACAAACATCATAAATTTGACTTTCTTGGTGTTGTAGGCGATGCACTGCAGACTTTAGACTGTCAGCATATGCACCAAGTCATGTGTGCATCCAAGTCCAAATATGCAGGATAGAGAGGATACTTTTAAAGGAGTCGTTCTATGGGTGTTTCATTAATATTACTGTGTTCTCCATTGTTATTGAATGCACTGTGCATTAGTTCTGCAGGGTGCTTTGTTTCCAGCTGTTTTGGAGGGTAAAAAGACTTGATGTGGAACAACAGAGTTTTTAGGTCCTTCCACATACATATCCAGCTGTGGTTCAGTTGGTAGAGCGGGTCGTCCAATGACTGAATAGTTGACGGTTCATGTCCCGGCTCTGGCTGTCCACATGTCCATGGGTCCTTGGGCAAAGACGCTGAACCCTGACTTAGTGTCCCAGTAGGACTGACACAACCTTAGAAACCTACTGGTGATTGAGTGTGTGTGAATGGGTGAATGTGAGGCTAATGTAAAGAGCTTTGAACCATGAAGGTGGAAAAGTGTTGTTTAAGAGCAGAACATTTACCATTTACATATCCACAATGTGGTAATGAGGCATCTCTGATTGGCTCAGAGAATGAACAGAGTGAAGAATGAAGGAACACCCCCCCCCCCCCCCTCCCCTCAGGCTTTGTGTGTGTTTACCATCCCAGAGTAACATCCAGCTAGGTTTGGTGCTGTCGCTTGTTTTGAAAACGTGCAGGGAAAAAAAAAAGTCTTTATTTTCACAGAGCACATGAACCAGATTGATCCGCCATTTTTTCAAATTTGTGCAGCAGTTACTGTGGCACCATCTTCTCTTGTAGATGCTAATGCTAATGCTACTTCAGATAACTCGGAGTGTCCCATCAGATTCCAAAAGGAGTGTGGGAATGTGGTTTTCAGTGGAATGACACCTTTAACGAATGAAAACTGAATGAAAACTGAAAATTTGTGTTTGGTTTGTATGTTCTCCAGGTTCTACAGTAAATTTGCCTGTGTAAAAAAATGCAGTGTCAAAGTATTGAAATTTTTTCAATGGACGCAGTAAAATTTAACAAGATAACTTCCAGGGTTGACGAAAATAATTGGAGTTACTAATAATGTTAATAATAATGGATTCCATTCATATAGTGCTTTTCAAGGCACCTAAAGTGCTTTACATTAGTGATCCATTATTCATTCACTCTCACATGCTCACTCCGGTGGTGGTAAACTACGTATATGCCCTGGGGCAAACTGACAGAAGCGTGGCTGCCATTTCACACCTACAGTCCCTCTGACCACCACTGAACATTTAACCACCAGTGTGAGTGACACTGGAGGCACGGAGGGTGAAGTGCCTTGCCCAAGGACACTGACTAGGACAGAGTGGGAATCGAACTGCCTACCTTTGGGTTAATGGATGACCAACTGAGCCATGGCCACCCATGGCTGTTAAAGTAAACTGATTGTGTCAGAGTTAATTCAACACCGATAAGAGCAAGATACCTTTCAGTGTTAAAGTAATGACTCTGTGAAGTCCCGCCCACCAACCTCTGACCTCTAATTCACTGAAAAGTTGGTCATTAACAAACTGCAACAAGTTTTCCTGAATAAATAAAGTCTTACTTTAATATTTTAATTTAAGCAGAATCTGTGCAAGAATAAAGTTCAAATAGTTCAAAAGTCAACACTCTTTGGAGTAATTTATTCATGAATATGTCGTGTTAATTAGTTTTAACAATAGAAAAGATATTTCTTAACACGTAAATCTTCAGTGTTGAATGTGAATAACACTATGGGTGTTACTTCTCACATAGTGTAAAATTTGTTTGACACTAATTAATGTCAAATATTACCTCTTACTAGTGTAAAGTTGACTCTGTAAATGTGACTCTCGGTTCAGTGTAAATTTTACACTGTAGATGCGGACAATACGTTCACTGAGGTAGTGTTAAGACTAACTCTAAGTGTTATATTAACACTGGTGATTTTACTATGTATATATGAGCAAATGGAAAACAGTTACTTAAACATTACAAAAGTACAAAATTTAATGACATTTAATTGAAAACGTGTAAGATAATAACAAAACTATTGGATTTTATGTAGGACACACTTCACACGCATGTTAATTCTACACCAAACATTTCTTTTGAGCACATTGAAACAGGCAAAGAAATGAATCAGAGTCCGTGTACAGTGTTATTTCACAGTTCACGTTCACATTTTCACTGTTAAATAGCAAAATAGTTTGTCCTTCAAGCGCAAATTTGTCATGTTTTCACATTCAACTCATGAATAAAGACAGCCACCGTAGGAGCCTTTGAGATTTTTTAGCTCATAAATTGGTTTAATAATAGAAAAGACTATGATACTATCTGTCTCATGGGGGGAGCGCGACATTTTTTAAGTATGACAGGGTTTTTAAATGCCCAAGGACAGCCTTGAAGCACCTGAGCCACCCTGCTGCCTCCAGCTATTCGTCTGTCTTCAAAATAGATGAATGGCTGAACTAATTCATCACAATAATTTTGTCTACACCTTTGTGTTTTTGGCATAAAGAACATGTTGATATAATGAAGATTAACATGCCTTTGGAAAACTGTCATGCAACGCGTTAATGGGAAAAATCTGCATAGAGAATCTGAAGAGAGTGTTGTCGATCGGTGTAGGTTTATTAAAGGTTGTGAGAGGGTCAATGGAGGGACATTGATTTATTAAGTAAAACTGGTGAAAAACTACTCTGTTGTGTCCATTATTCTTAGGTTATGGACATGCTTGTGCTTGTGTGGAGTGATATTTGAAGTGTTTTATAGTCTAGTTAGTGTTAAGTAGCCTAATGATGTTTCTAATTTAGCGCAGTTTCAGACATATGTGGTAACACGCATTATGTACTTAACATGTTTTCTGCACTATAGGGTGCACTGGACTATAAGGTGCACTGTCAGTGAATGGTTTTTCTGAAGGTTTTTCATCCATTAAGTGAAGTCAAAATCAGGAGATAAAATGTCTTCATTATTAAATAAAAAGTCAAAATTATGAGATAAATCATCTAAATTATGAGATAAAATGTCTAAATTATGAGACAAAAAGTCAAAATCATGAGATAAAAAGTCAAAATTCCCAGTCACTAAGCACTACCAGTGGTTTTTGCAGAACTACTTCATATCCAGTATCAATAACCGCCTCATGTCCAATAATCTACCTACAACTACTGGGTCTGAACAACAATAAAACTTTAAGGTCATTTTTCTCAGTTACTGCTTTTTACTGTGTAGGACAGTTCAGCCTTTACACCATTATTTCTGACATTTTACTGACAAAAACAGTGTCTTTAGATCATATGTTTTCCTTTCTGTCTGTGTTACTCACATGATACACACAGCAGCGCTATTTTTAATGACTAGCATTTTTTTTTTTTTCTGTGATTGGATATTTCAAAGAGCTGTTCACATGCACTATAGACCAACGATGCGAGATGTTTATTGGAGTGTTTTTCAGTTTTTGTGCAAAGGTTTAAAATAAGTCCTGCATGAAAAATGGGTAAAAAAAAATACTGAGCAGCGTGTTTAACTGTTGAGTCTAGAGGGACGGTATTTGCGGTCGATCTTGGACTGATTAGAGACGGTCTTAGTATTGTCATGCTATTAATGCTCTTTTGAAAGACTCATATTCTGGTGCAGTTTATTAGATTTTCCCTCCACTTTCCTGGCATCAATATTAAATGACTCGCTTGCATCCTTTCTCGCTGGCAGCCTTGTTGAACAACTTTGTTAACAGGGGGGGCCTTGCCAATCCCGTCATGACAGTTATGCAAATTAATCAGACTAATTCATTTCCACGAGCTCTTGAGATGATATTGATTGAAATCGACGGTGTGCGTTCAAAGTGATTAGGACGTTAGATTGACCAATGATGAGCTGATTAAGTGGAAACAAACAGTTCCTCTATCTATCTATCTATCTATCTATCTATCTATCTATCTATCTATCTATCTATCTATCTATCTATCTATCTATCTATCTATCTATCTATCTATCTATCTATCTATCTATCTATCTATCTATCTATCTATCTATCTATCTATCTATCTATCTATCTATCTATCTATCTATCTATCTATCTATCTATCTATCTATCTATCTATCTATCTATCTATCTATCTATCTATCTATCTATCTATCTATCTATCTATCTATCTATCTATCTATCTATCTATCTATCTATCTATCTATCTATCTATCTATCTATCTATCTATCTATCTATCTATCTATCTATCTATCTATCTATCTATCTATCTATCTATCTATCTATCTATCTATCTATCTATCTATCTATCTATCTATCTATCTATCTATCTATCTATCTATCTATCTATCTATCTATCTATCTATCTATCTATCTATCTATCTATCTATCTATCTATCTATCTATCTATCTATCTATCTATCTATCTATCTATCTATCTATCTATCTATCTATCTATCTATCTATCTATCTATCTATCTATCTATCTATCTATCTATCTATCTATCTATCTATCTATCTATCTATCTATCTATCTATCTATCTATCTATCTATCTATCTATCTATCTATCTATCTATCTATCTATCTATCTATCTATCTATCTATCTATCTATCTATCTATCTATCTATCTATCTATCTATCTATCTATCTATCTATCTATCTATCTATCTATCTATCTATCTATCTATCTATCTATCTATCTATCTATCTATCTATCTATCTATCTATCTATCTATCTATCTATCTATCTATCTATCTATCTATCTATCTATCTATCTATCTATCTATCTATCTATCTATCTATCTATCTATCTATCTATCTATCTATCTATCTATCTATCTATCTATCTATCTATCTATCTATCTATCTATCTATCTATCTATCTATCTATCTATCTATCTATCTATCTATCTATCTATCTATCTATCTATCTATCTATCTATCTATCTATCTATCTATCTATCTATCTATCTATCTATCTATCTATCTATCTATCTATCTATCTATCTATCTATCTATCTATCTATCTATCTATCTATCTATCTATCTATCTATCTATCTATCTATCTATCTATCTATCTATCTATCTATCTATCTATCTATCTATCTATCTATCTATCTATCTATCTATCTATCTATCTATCTATCTATCTATCTATCTATCTATCTATCTATCTATCTATCTATCTATCTATCTATCTATCTATCTATCTATCTATCTATCTATCTATCTATCTATCTATCTATCTATCTATCTCACCTGCACAATTGAAAAGGAGCAGAATGAATAAAACTTATATATATTAAAAAATGTAATGTGTTTCCATGACACCCCCCCCCCCACACACACACACACCTCCACCTCCAAACACCCCCACAATGACAGAAAGGGTAAAATAGGTAACCAAACGTTTACTGAACAAACAAGAATATTACAAATCACACAAAAACATGTTGATCTTCTCTGAGAAATTCATCTCATCTTCTGCATGAAATAAGTCAGGCTTTTAATTTGAAAATCTCAATAACCACAGCTTCATTTAACTCTCTCGGCAGAACCGGGTGAAACAGCTGATTTCATCTACAATGTTGAATGGATTTAAAGGGATAGTTCAGTATTTTTCACATTGATCTGTATGTCATTACTGTCTTTACTCTGGTCCGGTTTTGGTCAAAGCAAAAGTAGTCCCGGCAGGTTCCCTGGGGTCAACAAAATAAAACATGTTTCTTCTCAAAATGTATTCGAAAGAGTGATTTATTTGCATAACAAAACCGTCACAGAACAAAAACTCACACCTCTTAATTGCTTAGAGCTACTTACACACTTTACAATGCGTGTTGTCACTGCTAACAGCTGTGCACCTGCACTTAGCAGCCGCTAACACTGTCAAACAACTGATGAAAGTAGTTTGCTAAGGTTCACAGCTGTTAGCAGTGAGGAACAACAATGTAAAAAGAATAAAATAAATATATAAGTAATAATAATGGTAATAAAATAAAAGTAAATGCATAAAACAGCAGAATGAAATAATGTTAAAAGTAAAAATGTAATTAAAAGCTAAGTTAAAAACATATGTTTTCAGTTTAAATATGAACACTGGCAGATCATCACCTCAGATCATCAGGCAGATTATGTTTCTTCTTTTTTATTTTCACTTTAATATAAAAAGCTCTTGTGCATCCTACCACGCATTGAAGGACGACGCTACTGGAGCTTTGGGCAACCGCAGAGCCAACTCTTTTTTTTTTCTTTTCTTTTCAGGAGTTGGTGGAAACTATAACGGAGAGAGAATTTTGGACTTGAATTTGCTTGAATTCGCTTGAATAACGAGACTCTAAAGAATCACTTATGTTGTTGTGTGTTAAATAAGGTCTTATAAGCTTTACATGTTTAACCACTGTAACTTTATAAGGTGATAATATGTCAGTAATTGTTATGCAGCAGATTTAGTTCTGCCTTGTTAAAAACCACAACACACTCTTTTTTTTCCTCCTTTTTCTAGAGCATGTACTAACCAGCTTTTAGAGAACATAATGAGGTTACTTAACTCTCTGTTAGGTTTCAGGTTGTAATGGAAGAATTTTAAAGTGCATGTATTAACCCTCTATGGCAGGGGTGTCAAAGTCATTTTAGTTCATAGGCCACATTCAACTAAATTTGATCAGAAGTGGGCGGGGCCAGTAAAGTAAAAACAAAAAGTGTGTAGGTATGTGTGTGTGTATGTATATATATATATATATATATATATATATATATATATATATATATATATATATATATATATATATATATATGTATATATTGTGTGTATATGTTGTATGTATGTACAGTATATGTATGAATGCGTGTTTACATATGTATGGACTATTATTGTAATTACTTTATAAGGAGAAGGGGTGTGTTTTATGTGTCATATTTTTAAGAGTGTGTTTGTTTTAGTATATTTCTTTCTTCTGTATTTTTTATTTCTTTAGTTTTAAATGTTTTGTTTTGACATTCATATTCGAAATAACTCCATTATTATAAATCCAATAATTTTTTAAAAAAGCTGTTTCTTAAGCGTCATTTATAAATGACATCGTTCCGTAAAGGGTTAAACTTATCTGAACGGCAAAGTTTTGTAGCATGTGTCGGAAAAAAAAACAACTAACCACATCAGTTTTGAACGCAGCCCAAATGTAACCCTGATCCTTAAATGGGTCGCTGGATGTGAAAAGCTTTCAACAAGTAAAGGCATGAGGGCACAGTGAAAGATTTCCCCCCAACTTTATGAATGGATTTGTGCTTTTTTTTGTGTGTGTTTTTTTTTTTTGTTTTGTTTTTTCATCATGTACTAGCGAAGCGTAGGAGTAAATGCCTACAGTGCATGTAAGACCCACCATCATACTGTGTGACGATCGGATGCTTTGTGTTGCACAGAAGAGAAACCATGTTAAAAGTCCTCTCTCTGCCTCTCCCACGCACAGGCATATAAAACACACACACACACACACACATATAAAACACACACAACCAAACGGCTCCACGGCCAACAACAACAGTCCACATTCTAGGCCGGACTTGACACCCCAATAAAAGTGTGGTTACTGCTGGCTGGGGCTTCTGGGATTTCACTGCTCGTCTTGTCCTCATATGAACTTTCTTACTGAAACTCAGTCACGATGGTGATGGAGAGGCCAGATTTCCGTTGGGTCCGGACATCTAGTGTCTATTACCTACTGCTGACATTCCCTTCTGTTGTTGAGGCCATTAACAAACTCTATAATAAAGGTGCTGGAAACTAAATACTAGAGCTGCTAAAGCTAAAGCTAAAGCTAGTGCACGCTTCTGTACACTCACTTTTATAGCACACGCCGCTGTGTGAAATACTGTCGCTGAATGGCAACCTTTTGTGGACCAAGCACTTTGTTTACTTCGCATACATGTCCACTCAAAGGTCTCGAACAAGTCTTCTCAGAAATTCCTTGAATCATGAGCTGGGAATAAAAAGCAACATCAGACTAGTGATGTGGTTTCAGTAAATAATGTAACTACAGGTAATTATAATTATTATTATTATTATTATTATTATTATTATTATTATTATTATTATTATTATTATTATTATTATTATTATTATTATTATTATGAGTGTTTAGGGGTGGTAGTTTGACAAAACCTTACCAGCATGAGGCTTTACTATTGTTACCAGTGACTCGAGGTCCAGTTTTTTCATTGTAAATGTAAATTAATAAAGAGGTGGGGGTGGGGGCTAATCTGACTTAGGTCTGCTCTGTCCAAGTGCTTTTCCAGTTGGTCTTTGGTTCATTTGTGTATTTGGAGCCGAATAGTGCATACAATTTTAATTGTAACCCTTCAGGTGCTGCAAAGCTAACTTTGTATTCATTTTGGCATTACCAAGTTTTTTATAACAAAACAAAAACCAAATAAAAAATAATATATATTAATATTAATATTAATATTAAGCTAGCACCACATCTTCAGTTGAGGAGTTCACAAACGCCAGTTACTCAGCTGTAGTTGTTATTCTGTCTCTGTCATGGTTCAGTAGGCTAGTGCTAGTAGCACAGTGCTAGACTAGTGATATTAGAACAGTGCTAGGCTAGTGCTATTAGAACAGTGCTAGGCTAGTGATATTAGCACAGTGCTAGGCTAGTGCTATTAGCACAGTGGTAGGCTAGTGCTATTACAACAGTGCTAGGCTACTTAGCTCTTCACAGAGTCTTTAGTAAACACTGTGTCACCAAGTACTTCATTAAATTACTAATATTCCAGCCTCTACTTGTAAATGTTTAACACCTGTCGCATATAGAAGAATCTAGAACATCTTGTGAACTGGAACTACATGTTCTACCTTTTCACCTTTGACATCTCGTTGTCTACACTGTCGCATGTGTGCGCTTCCATTGAACAGTGGACAGATTAGCTGCATATATGTGTAATACTAAAATATGGTACCAAAATTCACCTTATATTTCGGTCTGGTTATTACTGTTAATGTCTGGTTATTACTGTTAATGTCTGGTTATTACTGTTAATGTCTGGTTATTACTGTTAATGTCTGGTTATTACTGTTAATGTCTGGTTATTACTGTTAATGTCTGGTTATTACTGTTACTGTTTGCCCCAGTTCTATACCTATACCAACCTTCTGTACCCAACCCTATATACATGTATATATCGCAGGGTAAAAAAGCCCACCTCAATATCAGTTTTTTCTAATATCGTGCAGCGCTAATTTACAGTTTATGTCGACCACAGGGAAAAGTTTAAAATGCATAGTATCCCTCCTTTAAATCAGGAATGACAACCATTCAATGGTCATAATAGCCTCTAACCATCGTCATAAATAAAGATGAATTGTTTGTTTGACTAAATTCCAGCAAATGTCTTTCTTCTTCATTTCTGGGACTTAATTCATTCCAAGCTATAAAAGGCAATGAGATCTATATTTCATTTTAGGTGCAGAGGAAGCGTAGGGAAGTGGTTTCAGCTCAGCCTGTTGGTGTATTATTGTCTCCCTCTTGTATCCTGATATACTTGACTGAGCAAGCAAGACATCCCCTTATCATTCATGTTTAATTAGAGTTTACCCAAGCATTCACGGCAAAGTGCTTACATTTAAACCCAGGGTTTGTCCTGTCAGTTTGTCAATGGAAGTGGTGCCGTAAAGAAGAAGAAGAAGAAGAAGAAGAAAAAAAAAAAAAACATGTTAATTGTTGAGCTTGAAAGGTTCCCAAAGTAGGTCATGCATAGTTGGCTCAAATAAAGTGAAGTCTGTGTTTGTGTGAGTGTGCTGGGGTTACTTCAGGCCCTTTTACATAACACTGTCATTCTCTCCCCAAACACACACACACACACACACACACACACACACAACCAGCACCAACAAACATTTACGTCAGCAGAACCCATGATTCAGTGGTGCTGCCGACTGCGCCGACTTAAAGCATTAATAACTCTGCTGATATCTTAACTCCCAACACAAGATTCTCTGTAAAAATAAATAGTAGAGAATAATTTGGGGAGTATAAATAACAAAATAATCAAATAAAAAAAAAAAAACACTAAAGGGAATCAACCTGCTTTTTAAATGTCCCTTCAGGGAATTTGGGAGCTTTTAATGTAGAGACCTTCATGGATCTTAATAAATTACCAAAGACTTGTTTCTGTTCTTGTGTCGCGTTCCAGTTACCTCAGAAGTTGGATCTGGGAATGACGCCACACCTAAGTTGACGGCATTGGATTACAGCAGGTCGGGCATCCAGTAGTGATAGTTTAGCCAAGTTAGCCACAGTTAGCGATGCCAGATGATGTGTGTGTGTTTGCAGATTAAGACACTGTAGCAACACGGGATAAGAATGTGTATGACTGATGTAAGAGGACACAAATGAGATGAAAGTTGGACTTAATGTTGCATTACTATGGCTTTAAAGCAGGGGTGTCAAAGAGCGGTCCTCGAGGGCCGGTGTTCTGCATGTTTTAGATGTTTCCCTCTTCCATTGCATCATTATCAGTCTGATGAGGAGCTGATTATTAACTCTTTAAGTGTCAGTGCTGATTCTGAATGGATGATTTAGTTTAAATATTCAGAAAAATTCAACTATTTTCCTTTTAGTTTTGTGCATGGACAAGGTGCCAAAAATTTTTTTTCAAAATTTTCCACATTATTTGTGATTTTGTCAATATTTATTAGTTTTTGTTGCTCATTTTGTTTATTTTTCTACATTTTGTTTTTTTATGTTATTGTTGTTCTTTGATTTTCTAACCATTTGTGTCTTACTTTGTTCATGTTACCAATTATTTTGTTAGTTCTCAGGAGTTAAAGGGTTAAACTGAATCACATGGAAGAGGGAAATATCTAAAACATGCAGGACACCGGCCCTCGAGGACTGGAGTTTGACACCTGTGCTTTAAACCAATGGTCACCAAACTGTGGCCTGCCTCCACATTTGGTCCCGCCTCCACATTTGGTCCCGCCCCCCTGAACAATACCAGAGAGCATTTAGATTTTTTTTTTCATATATGTGTATTTGTATTGGGCTGCACGCTGGTGCAGTGGTTAGCACTCGTGCCTCACAGCAAGAAGGACCCTGGTTTGAATCCCACACCAGACCTTTCTGTGTGGAGTTTGCATGTCCTCCCCGTGTCCATGTGAGTTTTCGCCGGGCACTCACCATCCAAACACATGCACTGATAGGTTAATTGGTTAATCTAAAATTGTCCATAGGTGTGAATGTGAGAGTGGTTGTTTGTCTATATATGTTCAGCCCTGCGATGAACTGGCGTCTCATACAGGGTGTACCCCGCCTTCGCCCATTGTAGCTGGATTAGGCCCCCAGTGACCCCCGTGACCCAAGTGTGGATAAAGCGGGTTTGGATAATGAATGAATGAATGTATTTGTATTTGATAATAAAGTTGTACTTTTGCAATAAAATGTTCCTTAGTTTTGAACTATTTTCATTATTAACTATTAGTTAGTGACTAGTTTAACACAAGAACTTTGATATATGAACTTTAATATGAGTCATTTAAGTCAGATTCTGCTCTGACAACGAAGCTGAACTTTGACCTGTTAAGACCAAGAAGTTTATGTTCAATGGACTTTTTTTCTGTGAAGAACCCACAGAGGGTTATTTGATTGTGTCTTTCTGGAACACAATACATTTTTACATTTAGTCACTCCTGCAAATGTCACTTTTTCTGTTACAAACTGACCCCAGACCCTCATCAGAGAAGGAAAAGTTATGTGACCCTGACAGGAAAAAGGTTTGGGGACCCCTGCTTTAAATACTAGAAAACAAGACTGGGTTCTAATTAGGGTTGAGTATCGAAAGGGTTTCATTCAATACTTACTTTTTCCTTTCTTTCTTTTCCTGTAAAACACTTGGAATTTGTCTGAATATATGAACTAAACCAAACCCAAACATTGAATCTACTTAAAATTTCTACTTCAGTGGTCACACATAAAAAATATAGTTAAGTGTTAGTTAAAATAGTTAAAATAACCCTAACCCTATGTAATTTAATTTGATTCATTCAACTAGATTTTTTTGTTTGTGACCATAAAAAGTCAAAATGATGAGATAAAAAATCCAAATGATGACATAAAAAGTCCAAATGATGACATAAAAAGTCCAAATGATGACATAAAAAGGCAAAATCATGAGATAAAAAGTCAAAATATTGAGCAAAAAAGTCAAAATTGAAGAAGATTTTTTATGTTGATTCAAAGTTTTCTTTTTTTCAGTGTCCAAACTTCCACAAAGAGCAGGTGTGGCGGCAGGTTTTTGTTCCAACCAAGCATCAGCACACCAGACTGGACTCCATTAATCAACTGATCTCCGTCTTCAGAGAGTTGATTGGTCAAACTGTGAACTTTTGTTTGGTTGGAAAAACCCTGCAGCTACACCAGCCCTTAGTGGAAGTTTGGACGTGTCTGAACGAAACCATCCATTAAGAAAGTGTCAGCGCTGACGCATCAGGGGTTAAAGGGTTAATGTAGACTTTTCATCTGCATTTTTAACCATTCAATCAATCTTAATAATTTTTTTTAATCTATATTTTATTTCATCTTATTTTATTTTCTATATTTATTTATTTTTAATGCATTGTTTGTTGTTACAAGAGCGTCAGTCATTTAAAATGTGGGGGTGTTCTATTATCGGAAAATTAACGAACAATTATCCATTAATGATTAAAAAAGTAATATATGGCAGAAAATAATAAAAATGTGTTTTTCCTCAATTAAACATTTATTCAATTCATAAGTAAAAATTATGAGATAAAAAGTCAAAATTATGTCATAAAAAGGATTTAAAAAATCACACACTGATTTTACAGACACTGTTCCTCTTTTTTCTTACAAAAAAGTTTTTTCCATGTCAGTGGAGACGACTAAAAATATGTTCCTCAGGGGGAACATCAGTGAAAAAAGTTCTAGAACCACTGTCTGAGGGTAAATGTCACAGAACAAGACATAGTTTAGTTAACTTAGTTTAACAACATTTCTCATTACTTACTAGTTGATGACGAAGAAGAACTGTTTACATTACCGCTGAACTGAGGTGCGCTTCATTTACATATGCTGTTGTGCCGCCCGGGCGGGTAAACACTTTAAACCATAGATATTGTAACAGCCCCGAAATGTTATTGATGTTTGTTTGGTGTGATTGTGACGACAGTAACTGTTTATCCTGAAATAAACAGTAGGTGAGACCAACTCTGTCTGTTTCCTGGATCCAGTAACGATACAATATATAAACTCAGGAAAAAGTGGAGGGTATGAAATCATCTGGTTGGAGAAGTGGGGGTGTCGCAACACCCCCATCCCCCACAGGTGTGACGCCCATGATCTGTGTGTAAAGTGTCTTTGAGTTTCCAAAAAAGCGCTATATAAGTTTGAGATATTATTATTATTATTATTATTATTGTTATTATTATTGTTACTATTATTATAATATTATTATTAGTATTATTATTATTGTTATTATTATTATTATTATTATTATTATTATTATTGTTAGTGTTATTATTATTATTGTTGTTGTTGTTATTGTTATTGTTGTTATTATTATTATTTTATTATTATCATATAACAGAGATGGTTCCTGCTGCTGATGACATAACAGGGGTTGAAGCGTTGTCTCATTTCATAAGGGAATACAGCTGTGTTCATAAGTTTACATCCACTGAATGAATACACATGGGAAGTTCTTGAATGTTCCGACAGGACAATGACCCAAAATGTAAGAACAAGTCGACCTGTCATTGGCTACAGCTGAATAACAGTGAAGGTGAAGGAGTATCCGTCTCCATTTTCTGACCTCGGTATCATTGATCCACTTTGATGAAGAGTCAAACATGCAGTTTATGTAAGAAAACATCAAATCTGAAATGAACTACAGGTGTTTTATCCTGAAGAATAGAAAGATTTACCATCTGAGAAAATAAAATACAGTAGTACTTCTACTTATGAAGTGTTTTCCTACCGTGAATTTGTATGTTTGAATGTAAAAGATCTAATTGGTATTACCCCTCTAACTCTATAAAAGAAAAATAAATTAAAATAAATTAAATCTAAAAAAAAAAAATGAAATAAAAAAATAAGAACAAATAAAATAAAATAAATAAAAAAATAAATACAAGTAATTAAAAAAAATAGAAATAAATAGTAAAATAGTAAATATGTAGTAAACAGGTGGTGTCAGGTGTTCATGTGATGATGCAGCATTAATGCAGTTAAACTACGTCTATGGTGTCAGTATGTAAACATGGAGGATATTTAGTGTGAAGAACAGAAGTGAATATAAAGGTGTTTACAGTCGTGTCAACAGTTAAGCTCTGCTCTGTTCAGACAATGAAGCTTCTATGACATGAACTATACAGCTAATACATGTGTTACGTACATGATGTTCTGGACTGAAAACAGAACAAACATCCACCACCACGTGTCTCTGCTCTTCAGTAACGTTCACTTTAACACGTTAACGCTTTGAAAATGTAGAATAAATCTTTAAAAAAATGTCAGTGACCTAGAAAACACAGCTTGACTTTAACTTGAAAGTAACAATGATTTGTGTCCTTTAGTTAAAACCATAAAAAAACAACCCATGGAATCTGTGCTATTCAACATGTGCTACACGCACACACACACACACACACACACACACACACACACACACACACACACACACGCACACGCACACACACTCGTTTCCATGTCTTCTGAGGACCAAGTTTGTAATCAAGTAAACTACTGGGTAGTGAGTGTAATAGATATAAAAATAGATATAACCCAAAAATTAGTGAATAAATAAAAAATGTAGATTTATATAAATATCTGCACTTTATACTCTTTATATTTATATAAATATATGTACTTTATACTCTTTATATTTATATAAATATATGTACTTTATACTCTTTACATTTATATAAATATATGTACTTTATACTCTTTATATTTATATAAATATATGTACTTTATACTCTTTATATTTATATAAATATATGTACTTTATACTCTTTATATTTATATAAATATATGTACTTTATACTCTTTATATTTATATAAATATCTGTACTTTATACTCTTTACATTTATATAAATATCTGTACTTTTAAGGGTTTTATTTTTGGATACTTTTGCAACTTTTCAGAGTTTTCTTGGTTAAATAAGTATTATTTTAAAATGTAGTTTTACTTTTGTACTTAAGTTAAAAGTTGAATCAGTACTTCTAGTATTTTTTTCTACATAAGTAGCTGTACTTCTTCTTAAGTACAAGATGTGAGTACTTTTACCACCTCTGTGAGTGTTTGAGTAATAATAGCATTAATGTTGATGTCATTGTGTGATGCAATCCTATTGGTTGCCAAGGTTATAAAAACAGAAAGTGAAGTTGGACTGGAGGTCTGTCAGTTTGTGTTTGGACTGTTACATAAATTATTGTAGGAATTCAACCTTTGTTTGTGTCAATTTAAGTTTTGAGTAAAGACAAGAAACATAAAAGTGTGGATTTCAGACCTTTTTTGTTTAATGATACGTGTCACATACAGAAGAAAAACACTGTTCGTTATTGTAAAATGATGCAGGTTTAGGAACATTTAGTCATTTATCATCGACGCTTTTCCAGTTTTTAAAAACTTGCAGGTAGTTTTTATATTGGTTTCACTTTTCCGTTGAATACAATAACAGGAAGTGAAGGAAATCCTAAAAGAAAACCTGAAAAAAAAACAAGTGGTGCCAGGCACAACAAAGTCTGAGCAGAGGTGGAAGTAATGAAGTACAAGTACTGCATTTACTGTACTTAAGTACATGTTTTAGGTATCTGTACTTTACTTCAGTATTTATTTTTATTGCAATGTTTTACTTTATACTCTTTACATTTATATTAATATGTGTACTTTATACTCTTTACATTTATATAAATATATGTACTTTATACTCTTTACATTTATATAAATATGTGTACTTTATACTCTTTACATTTATATTAATATGTGTACTTTATACTCTTTACATTCTCAGAATAGACTCATTACTTTTTCAAACTAGACAAATGTGACCGTATGTAAAATAAGTCGTAAATCAGAAATAAACTGACTATATCATAATTTTCACATTTTATCTCATAATTAATTAGAATTGAGTAAAACTGAGTCTTCCTCATTTGCTTTATCTCTGATCATTGGAAAAAAAAGGTTTTGTTGAGTTTGACCTTTGACCTAAATTCATCAAAATGTCATGGGATCTATTCTGGACCAGCTCGAACTTATCCTGAAAAAAATCATGGAAATTGATTTCAATAGTTTTTGCTCAAACGTGGTGAAAAAGTGTTTGTTTTGTTGTTTGATTTAGAAAAACTAAGGAATGGATGAGGCACAGATTAGGAAACATATGATGTTTATAATAGTTTA
Source organism: Siphamia tubifer (assembly GCA_020466265.1). NCBI lineage: Eukaryota > Metazoa > Chordata > Actinopteri > Kurtiformes > Apogonidae > Siphamia > Siphamia tubifer. The sequence continues at coordinate 4,854,573 of CM035783.1, forward strand.
GTGTGGAACGCTCCTTGTGTTAGTGATGGCATTGGCCCACTCTTGTCCACCTCTGTGGGACAGGCTCTGACCCCCCCCCCCCCCTCCCCCCCCCCCCCCATTGACTCGGCCACAGCTGCCTGTTTCGTTCCGTCTGAAAAGGTGACGTTCAGAGGCTTTTTTTGGGTTTTGACTATTAAGCAGGAGCTTTTTTCCTTTATTCACAATCTTGCTCAGCAGCTGGACCTCAGAGAGAGAGAAAAAAAAAAAAAGAAGCTGATGCAACGTTTACAGTAATGTTGAACTTTCAGCAAATCACTAAAAGGACTTTGTGCACATTCACACTGGAAATAATTTGTTGTTTTCCTGAGTCAAAACTGGAGCCAAAATAGACGCACGTTAGGTTAGTTTTAATATGATCTTTTAAAATATCGACTAATATTGTTGGATGACATTATTGTAATCACTTTGTCTGTGTGTGTGTGTGTGTGTGTGTGTGTGTGTGTCTGTGTGTCTGTGTGTCTGTGTGTCTGTGTGTGTGTGTGTGTGTGTGTGTTGGCTGTCTGTACTAGACTGACTGTACTAGAGTGTCTGTACTAGAGCGTCTGTACTAGAGCGTCTGTACTAGACTGACTGTACTAGAGTGTCTGTACTAGAGCGTGTGTACTAGAGTGTCTGTACTAGAGTGTCTGTACTAGAGTGTCTGTACTAGAGTGTCTGTACTAGAGCGTGTGTACTAGAGTGTCTGTACTAGAGTGTCTGTACTAGAGTGTCTGTACTAGAGCGTCTGTACTAGAGCGTCTGTACTAGAGCGTCTGTACTAGAGCGTCTGTACTAGAGTGTCTGTACTAGACTGACTATACTAGAGCGTGTGTACTAGAGCGTGTGTACTAGAGTGACTGTACTAGAGCGTGTGTACTAGAGTGACTGATTTTGACATCTTTAATGAAAATAAATAAGGCGGTGGGTCATCATTCATCTCCAACTCTAACAGACGTGTGTTCTTCTTCCATATTTAACTTTAATATTCAGGTCTTTTTGAACATATTCTACCAGCGTCATATAGTGTTTACTTTAAATTTTACATCCAGTGCTTATTATCTACTAGATGGTTCTCATTTAGCGACGCAACGTCAGTGAAAACAATCATCTTCTCCAGCCTCTTTTTCTTATTAGTGGGTGATTTAATTCAGCACCTGAGAATAATTCTGCAAATACACTTCACACCAGTTAGATTGACTCAATTAACCCTTTTTAAAGCACTTTCATTCTATAAAATTCAAATTTGTTTTATTATCAGGTAGAAAATCATGATGAATTAAGTTACCATATTTGATTTTTTACCCATAAGTCACTGAAATAGATACGAACTTATTATATTATATATATTATATAAAATTATTTGAATTCAGATATTAAAGTTTTAGGATGAATTGTTGTATTAGTTAAATGTTTTTCCATATATCATCTGTTTAGTTTGTTTTAGTGATAAGTTCTTTTATAGGGTTTTAGTTTAAATAGTTATTCAGTATGTTAAGATTAAGCTAAAACATCTGTCTGCATATGGAGTTTATAGTTTATATATATATATATATATATATATATATATATATATATAAAATAGTGCTGTGAAAATTAACATTTATTAAATTAATTCATCATCATAATTAATCTAATTATGAATTTTAATACAATTAAATGGAACAGGTGTTGAAACTGTTAAAGGTGTTGAATAAAACTGTTAATTGCATATATATTCACATTTTCACATACATTTTGGATATTTTATCACATATTTTAGGTTTTTTTTCTGTATTTTAGTCGAGTTTTATGTATTGAATATTTCTGGTTAATTTAAGCAAAAAGTATCTTGACAAGATGTTTTTGAATAAACTTTCAAAAATCCATTCTGTAAAAATAAGTTCTTACATCTCAGTTACAAAGTACTCTTCAGGTGATTATGTTTTAGACTAGAAATGAGATAAATAAATTTTATTTAACTGTAGAGATGAAACTTTTGTTCATGGATGTGTGTTTATAGTCCATAGTTCCATGTGTTGCAGATCTCTGTGCGTTGTACTGAAGCAGGGGTGTTAAAGTCATTTTAGTTCAGGGGCTAAATACACCGTAATATGATATAACGTGGGCCACACCAGTAAAATTATATAAATAATAGGATAAAATGTATAAATTAAAGTCAACGCCAAAGTCTTCTGTGTTTTTGTGGGAAAAAAAGTTGAATTCCACAATAAAACTGTTTAAATCTACAAACTGTACTTGAACATAACATGAACAAATATGAATAACCTGTAAATTGTTGAGGAAAATAAGTGTAATATTGACAATATTATGCTTTAGTTGATCATTTCTACATGTGCATGTGCAGAGGATCGACAAATATCCACAACATTTAGTAACAGGCTGAATATTGATAAAAATTCCACAGACATTTCAGGTTATATGACTATTGATCATAGGTGATAACACCAGTTATGAGAATTATAGAAATCTTCATTCCACTCTGAAAGTAGTGTGACCCTCTGTTCTTGAGTTATAACCAATAATGTGATCATGTCCTTTTTGTTAATTGTGACCTTTGACCTTTGCTCAAATGGATCATTGCATCTGATGTGCATTAGCTATATGTATATGTTCACGTAATTTAATAGTGATATCTGAAAGTGTTCATTGAGTTATAGCATGATATGTCTCTGTAGATACACACACACACACACACACACACACACACACACACAATAGCACAGCTAGGCTAGTGTACTAAAGGTCATGGTTCTTCTGCTGACATTAACTGATGTGACCTACATTCTTTTTTCTCATTCCACTGTCATTACTCGCTCGCTTGCTCACTCACTCACTCACTTGCTCACTCACTCACTCACAGACAAACTCACATTCGCTCTCTCTCTCACTCCCACACACACACTCACTCACTCGCTCACTTACTCACTCACTCACTTGCTCACTCACTCACTTACTCACACACACACACACACACACACTCACTCACTCTCACTTACTCATTCACTCGCTCGCTCACTCACTCACACACTCTCTCTCTCTCTCTCTCTCTCTCTCTCTCACTCATCCACTCACTCACTCACTCACTCTCTCTCTCTCTGTCTCTCTCTCTCTCTCTCGTGGTGTTTCCAGTCCCAGCAGGAGGACGTCTCTTCTGAAACTATTCCCAGTTGCTTTAGATTTGTCCGGTTTGACAAGTTGATTGAAATAATTGCAAAAGAATGACTGTACAATGGTAAGAAATATTTACAAGACCACAAAGGACAATAAGGAAAATAAAATGAAAGTTAGGATCACATTAGTGAGATGACAGATGTGGGTGAACCTGGGGTTAAAATACAATGAGTTAATTCTTCAGTCTGATGCGTTCTGACAGAACATTCATCATTATTAGCTTTTCTATAATATGCAACACATGACTGCTCCTCTGTTTGAAACGTTAACAAGTTAAATCAAACATTTGCACACGGTCAAGAGTTTGGAAGATTTCTGAAAAACAGATTCATTTAAAAGCAGTTGTTAAAAAATAATCTGACTGAATTTAATATTAAAAATGAAAAAGTTTATTTTATCACTCACCTGATGACATCAAAGTGTAACTGAACTCCCACCTATTATTATTATTATTATTAGTAGTAGTAGTAGTAGTAGTAGTAGTAGTAGTGGTGTATATATAGTAGTATTATTATTTGTACATAAAAAAGGAGTATATTACAGCTGTGTGGTGCCAACACAAATGGTCAAAGAGACACAGAACATACGTTTCAGTGTCATCATTTTTGTAGCTGAAATGCTGTACTTAAATAAAATTAATAAATAAAAAATAAATGAATAGAAAATTCAAGTAATAAATAAATACCTACATAAGAGACAAATGAGTAAAATAAAAGAATAAAAAATAAACAAAATAAGAAACAAAAATGAATAAATAAAGAGACGAATGAAAAAATTAATAAAAATAAATAAATACAAATGAATAAATGAAAAGACAAATACAATTAAATAAATAAATAATAATTTTTTAAAAAATCATAAAATTAAATAAATACATTAAAAAATAAACAAAAATATATACAAATATATAAAAAAATAATTGCAGGAACAGTCATGTGACTATTACACACACTTACATTGTGATGTCAGCTGTAATTTGTCCCTAAACATAAGATGTTATTGAAATGTCATTGAACCAAAGTGAATAGTTGGACCAGATGTAAATTATTAGTGCACTAAAGCACGACTACACATTTATTTGTCGTACATAAAATTGAACATGTGTCTATATTGTGTCCCATGGTCCTGTCAGATCAGTTACAGTTTTATTACTGTTTCATCCTCTTGGTTGTAGCTGTGTTTATTACCCCTTACATCCCCCCCCCCCCACATCTGTAGGCTTGTATTAGAGCAGCTCTATTGACAGCGTATTATTTCTTCTTTTGTGAACAAAGCCGTATGCTCATTTCATGCAATATGAATTAAGGGCCAAACACTCACAAGTGTTTCAAGGGGTGATTTCCCTTTAGTGATTACTCTGGAGAGGTGCCAGGAACTGAACAGGAGAAAATGAATATACAGGAGAGAGGCTGAAAACCTGCTGCAAAATGGAGCGTTCACTGTCTGTGGATGTATGAATGCATGTAGACTCACATGTTTTATTCTACAGTGTTCAGTAGAGCTGCACAATAGGTTGATTTCACATGACGTCATGTTGCTATATTCTGCCCTACAAAGTAAAAAGGCAGTAACTGTATTTTTTTTTTCGGTGAAATATTTGTTTTTGTGGGGTTTTTTTGTTTTTGTTTTTTTTGCAACATTCAAGTCATTCTTTGTCATGAAATAAAATATCTCATCTCAAATGTCTGTTGTTTTGGAGAAAAGTGGTGAGTATTTGTACATTAACTGCAAAAAGTACTAGTAAAACAAAGTAAAAAGACTAAGAATCGACTGATGCTAGTTTTTTAACGGCTGATGCTAATACTGATTTTTTTTTTTTTTTTTACATCACCTTTGGCCGATTGGCTGATATGGACTACAGATTTCCTTAAAGGTGTCATTCCATGGTTATATCATTAATATTACTGTGTTCTCCATTGTTATTGAATACATTGCGTGTTGGTTCTATTTAAAAAAAACCCCACCAGATTGTTTTGTTTCCAGCTGTTTTTTCACGGTAGAAAAATGACTTGAGGTCGAACAACAGACTTTTACGGTACTTCCTCATACATGTCCATGACGTGGCGTCTCTGATTGGCTCAGAATGAAGGAACACTCCCGCCTCCCCTCTCACTCTCTGTGTGTGTGTTTACCAGAGTATCATCCAGCTAGGTTGTTTTGAAAACGTGCAGGAAAAAAACGAGGCTTTATTTCCACAGGGAGCACATGGACCAGTCTGACCCATGCAGCAGCTACTGTGGCGCCGTCTTCACTTGTAGATGCTAATGCTAATGCTACTTCAGATTCACTGCAATGGGGGATGGGCTTAACCCCAAGTGGGTAACGCTAAAGTCTGACTGACGTCAGATGGACTGGCTTTTTCTGGGTCCCTGGTTCCTCTCGTTGTTTTCTGTGAATGCGGTATGCAGCCAGTGGAGGTGATGAACCACTGTCAAAGGAGCATGTGTTGGTACAAAAGGAGCGTGGAATGACAGTGGAATGACACCTTTAAGCCAATATTCAGGGCTGATGTGGGTAAAAATAAGTAAATAAATAAATAGTTCTAATTGAGAAAAGGAAGCGATTTTTTTTTTTAAATCTGCGTTTGCAGTCGAGAGGAGCAGAGTCTGCTAATGCTAATGCTAATGCCCGTGTCTGCAGCCACCACTTTGTTCCGAAGCTAACTTTTTTGTGGATGTGCTATATATCATTAGGTTGTGGTTTAAACTGTAGTAATATGGTTTCACTAGAGACGTCAAGATGTGTTGCATGTTCGTTTACATTAGCTGCTACTGTTAGCAGCTAGCAGTGCGGCTAATGTAAACAAACATGCAACACATCTTGACGTTGTATCTTTACAAATAAAATACTCACCTTGTCGAAGACCAAACCCTAATTATGGCTGAACCTTTTGGTACTGAGGTTGTGGACCCACCTGCTGACAAAAAAGTTCGATACCTCCAAACTTTTCTAGTCTTTCATCTGCTGCTCGTGTAGCAGGACGTCTGCACGACCAGGTAGTTCGTAATATCAACAGTCTAGATTCTTGGTAAATCTTTGGGTTCTGTCGAAAATTCAGAAAGTTTCATCAGATAGGGGTCAAGTCTAATACATTTTTATATCTTATATTTTATTTGTATATATAGCCTACTTAACGCACTTAATTGAACCAAACGTAAGCGGGGGTGGGAGTTAATAAGCTAGTCTTCTTCCCACTCCTTTTCGAGGTACATTTAATAATGTAAATATGAAATAATATAACATGTAATTGTAAACTGTTGTTGTAAAAGCTTTAAATGTAACTGTAGAGATCCATTTTCTTTTACCCAATTGGAGTATGGAAATTGTACAACACATTCTACTTTTTAAATTTTTGTTTTGTTGTTTGTTTTTTATTTTTATTTTTGCTTTTTTTATTATTTTTTTTTTAATTATTATTTCATGTGTCTCAAAATAAACAATATTAAATTAAATAATAATAATAAAAAACTAACTAACTATGTATTTAAATATGGAAAATCCCAAACATATTCTAAAACTCTACTAAAATAGTGCTTTCTTTATTCACCCCCCAACTTCTATCCATCTCTTATACAGCGGACATTACACAAAATTGTTAAAACTTCTAACGTGTTTCCATTGGGCACCATTTCAATGCACCCCGTCCCCGTTACTGTCACCCAACCCAAACCCTTGTAATTCTCATCAGGTGTTTACTATTACTATTGAGTGTTAGTCATATTATGGAAGTGTTCATAAATACATCATAACCCATGACATTTATTATACTTCTAACAAAACTTTATGGACTGTTCTAGAAGCTTCATGACTCATGGGAACCAAAGTCCCTGTGTGCCGCCTGATCCAGTATCGGAAAAAAAATATACGACCACCTGTCAGTGCGGAAAAGATAAATCATGTTTTGAATCGTGTCACCATTAACTCATAGGATGTTTTTTAAGATGTACTTTTATGAGCCAGGAAGGTTTGAGTTTGTGACAAAGACAGTAAAGAAAGATGTATTTTATGCTTAAACAGATTGTATCTGTGGCCACATGTGATGAACCGCTGCTGCCTCGGGAGGTCGTACTTCAGTCTTTGAGAATAAAGTGAAAAATATTAAAAGGTGAAAATCACTACGAATCTTCTACATCTTCAACACGTTACAGACCAACGCACTGTAAAATCTATTCATAAGTTGACTGAGGTGGTGCAGTGGTTAGCACTCGTGCCTCACAGCAAGAAGGACCCTGGTTCGAATCCCGTAACAGACCTTTCTGTGTGGAGTTTGCATGTCCTCCCTGTGTCCGCGTGGGTTTTCGCCGGGCACTCCGGTTTCCTCCCACCATCCAAACAAACCTGATAGGTTAATTGGTTAATCTAAAAATTGTCCATAGGTGTGAATGTGAGAGTGATTGTTTGTCTATATATGTTCAGCCCTGAGATGAGCTGGCGTCTCATACAGGGTGTACCCCGCCTTTGTAGCTGGATTAGGCCCCCAGTGACCCCTGCGACCCTAGTGAGGATAAAGCGGGTTCAGATAATGAATGAATGAATGTTGACTGAGAAAAATGTACGAAGAAAAACTAAACTTTCTAAGGTTAAAACTTTTAAATGTGTAAAACTTAAAAATGGTACACACTTAAAAGTTGTACGCTCCTTACTCTAATGATGCAAATGTCCAATAAGTCCAGAAGTCATTTGTGTGAGTTCACCAATTGTGGGGTTTTCCACCTGCACGTTAGTAGTCGTTTTACGGCGGTTAAACCAGCCTCGAAAATGAATCAGGCAAAAACAAAAACTATACAGATATGGGACAAGGTCATTCTAACATTGAAATCCTTGTTATGTAGCCATGGTTGATAGAGATGATGATAATGACGAATTATTTATTTATTTATTTATTTTTTGCCAAGGAATGGGGGGTGGGGGGGTCAGGTCCTGAAGCCAAAGGGGGGTGGGGGTGGGGACTGATGTTTTGTTTGTTCCATTAGGTGATGTGCTTTACTGTGCCTTTTGTTTACATATGGTAAATAATGGAAAATGTACATCAAACTTTTTGTTATGTATCTCACCCCTGTATACTTTTTTTGAAATTTCTAATTTAATTTAATTTTTTTCTTCTCTCCTCTTAAAAACTGGAAAAATCTGAATAAAAAAATGTATCACAAAAAAAAAAAATAAAAAATAAATATATATATATATATATATATATATATATATATATATATATATATATATATATATATATATGAAGAGTTCATTTACAAAAACAGATAACTCCATTTTTCGTTTTTTTTTTTTCAGAAAATTGCAATTTTTACTCCACATTCCAGGTAATACTCATTGATTTGATATATTATTTATTCAATTTAGTGGATCTTACCAAATGAAATAAATAATATATCAAATAAATCAGTATTATCTGTGGAATGTAGAGTAAAAAAATTTGATTTCATTTGAATTTATATATATATATATAGGATGAGCGATATAACAAATAGACAGTGCCTGGGACAACAAGGTCCGCGTCAGGTGTTGAGGAACCTGGACACCCTGATGTTAAAATGGCTACTGGAACAAGACATTCATGGAGCAGGGCAGAGAACATGGTACTGATGGAGTGTTACTATGGGAGTAACCCCAGTGAGAGGGGGTACATGCAGAGGATGTGGGAGAAATGGTTGCTTTTATTCCCCACATCCTCACTGATTAAGAAACAGCTCTTAGCTCAGTGTTCGAATATCTGAAAAAGAGCACGAGAAGGATCAAAGAACATCAAAAAAAATTAAGGTTTATTACAATAAGATAAAGTATCTTCCCAAAATCTCTTGGCACTGATGCAAGACACGTTGGACAACAACAGCCTTTATACTGGAAAAGTTTAGCTTTGGAAAAACTGTAATACCGATAAACCCTGACTGCCACACCATACATTTAATATAAAAGTAGAAAGGTGCTCAGAAAGTGCAGACTCTGACAAAAAGTGTGATAAAATATCCAAAACACATAGAAAAATCCAAATATATATATATATATATATATATATATATATATATATATATATATATATATATATTTCAGATATTTATTCAACAGTTTCCAACAAAGCAAACAAAAAAACTGTTCCATTAAATTGCATTAAAATTTCTAATGACATTAATCATGACGATGGATTAATCCACATTAATGTGTTAATTTTGACAGTACTTCATTTGACATAATCAAACTTATCGATCTGCTGTTGTACAGTTGTTAGTAGTGCAGTCCATAAAGTCATCAAACATCTTTGGGTTCGTACAGAAAGTTTTCCAGTGTGATTTTTTTTTTTTTTTTTTTTTTATCGTGGAAAGTACAAAACATTGTTATGTAAATGAGTTAACTGCAGGAATGTGCGTCATAATGAGAATGTATATACAGTAGAGCAGCTTGTACAGTGGCTGAGCCTTCTGGGTAACTCTGCTGAGGCCACTGCCTCTCCCATCGCGTCAACACATGTGACGTGCCCTCATTTTCAACACCATTAATCTCCCAGGGAGGGGGGCGAAGGGGGGTGGAAACAGTAGGAATGAAACGTGATGCAGTAAACTGAGTATTTGACTCAGCATTTTACTTACCGTTCTTCAAAGGCCTGTGCAAATGGTGTGTGTCATTGGTTGCTTAACTGGACGTGCAGGTGAAGAAACGTGGACGCAAAACTTCTGCTGTCGTCGTTCAACCACAGCGTCCAACAAAGACGACTTCCGATATCTCAAAGATCCATGGGTAAAATAAGACCAAGGTGTCACACAGACGTATCATTACAGGATAATGAGACAAGAGTTAGAACCTAAAGGTCTTCAAACTTGCTGCTCTAATGACATCTGATCACATGACATCTGCAGTAAAATGAACTGGCACAAAGACGACGCTTATATTGTCTCATGATACACAGGAATTAGACAGATCCACCCTCCGTTTGAACACTTTATTTTAGGACTGGCAAAATTAACGTGGATTAATCCCTAATCATGATAAACTCTTTGATTTTTATCACATTTTTTGTTGTTTTTTTTCTGTATTTTAGAAGAGTTTTTCAAAATGTTTTGGTTTTTTTATGTCCAGTTTTTGTGTGTGAATTTTACGGAACCAAGAGCATATTTTGTGTTTTTTATTTCTTCTGCATTTTTTGTGTGTTTTAGTGTATGTTGTGGGAAATTTGAGTAAAAAAAACCCCTCCAGAGACAGACCAGTTGACCGACAAAGTGTTTTCTAAAGAGTTTTCTTTTCACTGAATCACTTCCATCTTAAAATACCATATTAACGTGAAGCAGATGTTAGTTGTGGATTCTGCTAGCACTATGCTAATGCTAGCACTAGGCTAATGCTAGCACTAGGCTAATGTGTTGTCTAGTTTGGACAAACACATTAGGTACAGATATATTCCCTTCTTACTTACGCCTTTTTCCTCATGTAAAATGAACATGTAATAATCATTGTTGATTTATTGTTTTTGTGTGGGTGAATTTTAGTGTATTTTTTTTTACCTTTTTTATATTTTTTTCTACATATTTTTGTGTTTCCATGTGTATTTTTGTGCATTAATGCAGATTAATCATCATGATTAGTCTGATTAAACATTTTAACACACTTAAATTGAACAGTTGTTTACAGTTGTTTTGTTGAAACTGTTGAAGGTGTTGAATAAACATGTTAATATCTAAATAAATATGCTTCTTTCTGTATTTTTGAAGAGTTCGGGAACATGTTTTGGATTTTTTTTGCATTTTTTGTGTTGGTTTATTTTTTGTGCATTTTTGTGGATTTTACCCCAATTTGCATGTTTGTTTTCTCCCCATTTTAGTGTTTCTTAGTGTATTTTGTTTGACATTTGAGTAAAAAAATAACAACAGAACAGTTGACTGACAAAATATTTTCATCATGATTAATTGAAATTAATCTAAAGCAACCATGTGATTAATCTGATTAAAAATTTTAATCATCAATCATCTTAAATTTGACTTCAGGATCCTGTTTAACACACACACACACACACACACACATACTCATTTACATGTCTCATGAGGTTCAAGTAGCCAATGCATAGTACTTTTTTCTCTTTTTTAAAATATAAAATAATAATAAAAATGTGAAAATTAAATTGATTAAGAAAAAATAAACATGAATAGTAAAACAAATAAAACATGTAATAAATAAATAATGACAAATTTTATATATATATATATATATATATATATATATATATATATATATATATATATATATATAAATATATATATGCTATTTTTTTTGCCTTTTTTTAAGTAAACACATCTTTAAACCTTTGAAAATCACATGTTTCACTGCAACTGTTTCCTTCATGCTTTATGACGACTTCTAGAAAAAAATAACTATTATATCCATAGGGCCACATCATTTATATTTTACCTTCAGGGACCTTCATTTATATTTAACATTTATAGGGACCTGAATTTTGGTCCCCATGGTGTGACTGTGTAAACATATCAACGTCCCCATAAAAGTAGGAATACAAGCACACACACACACACACACACACAGACAAAACTTTGTGACTTGATCAAAACTCTGAAAAGAATTAATTAATTGGGGTTTGTAACTGGATATCTCTGATTAAGCTGCATCTCCACAACTTTGATGAGAGCTCGTTGGCCAAGTATTTAATTTGTGTGTTTGTGCAGAGCTTATTCTCCTCCTGTTGTGGAGTTTACTTTTGATAGTGCTACATACAAGCTGACATGAATTCACTCATGGATTTAGTTCCGCATTTGTCAAATCCGTGCTCACCAGTGGTCAGACAGAGTTTAGTGAATACCCCGTGCACATAACAGTCTGACAGTTTCAGGCCTGTGTTTTCTTACTCATTGTAGTATTTAACTAACATCTGTGGGCTGCATGATTTAGTTATTCCCCCTGAGCAGGCTCCCTTTGGTTTCAGTCCCCTTGTGGCTCCCTTTGGGGTGTAAACACACACAAACATACACACATACAGGCAAACTTGTAAACAACCACAGCTGCTGTTTAGATGTGTTATATTTCTGACTTTGCTATTTTTGTCTTTTTATACCATGATGTGAGATGCCTAAACGCAATTAGTGACTTAATTTATTCTCCAATGCTTCAACTAAGGTTATACTCAGTTTTAAGGGATGAATTTCATTGCTTTTCATAAACAGGTAAATAACAAACAAGGTGAATTGTCATTATATGTAGGAGTGTGTGTTCGCAAAAATCTGATAGGATACAAAGCATTAGCCTAGCATTAGCCTAGCATTAGCCTAGCATTAGCCTAGCATTAGCCTAGCATTAGCCTAGCATTAGCCTAGCATTAGCCTAGCTGCGCTATCCCTATTCATTACATGTATGGGACTAGTGGTGCTTCATAGTCAGAGGAGGCGGGGCTAAATGGTTGTCTTTTAAATCCCTCTGTGTGCAATAGAACGGTACTACAACCAATCAGCGTAATCTTTAAGATGACGTCGTTAGAGCGCCGGAAAGTTCACATAGGAGTCCGGAGAAAGTTAGGAATGACTAAACAAAATGGTGGATTATGGAGTTTAATGACTGTTAAGAATTTAAAGACTGATGACGTTTTCTCACATTCTTCACTCATCTTTAATAAAAGGAAATCACCATCCGTTGTTGTTCTTCTTTTATGGTTGTTTCTCTCTAAATCGTCGCAGCGTCACTTTGTTACACCCGCCCTCTGACTCTATACTTCACTGTGATTGGTCGACCAGTTTCAGGAAAATCTAGCCAAAATTTTAATTCAGTGTAACTAGATAACTATGGTAGCACATTAGATTTGCTGCCGCTACGGGCGTATATAGCGTAGCTAGGCTAACAAATCATAGTACTAGAATTACAATATAATACATTTCTATCAAGGTTTGCAGTTGACATCTGACATTATAACATTATATGTACGTAGAAAAACACGGATCGGCATCATAGGTCTCCTTTAAAACAGGTTAATTTGACCTGTGACCTAACAGGAGGGTTAATGATAATTAATAAATGTTGGGTGAGATTATTGTGTGTGTGTGTGTCCACAGAGACATATCATGCTAAAACTTAATCAATACTGAATATATTATCATAATATTAAACGCACTGACGCATATACACATATAATGAAATTACCAATATTGCAAAAGGTCAAAGGTCAAGTTTGCATTTATCAGAAAAGTCCAAATCACATTATTGGCTCTAATTTAAGAACGGGTTATCATAGCATAAAATAGGGGTGAGAATAGACATTCTCTGAATACTAGTTTAATTAGTGATCGATCAATATGGATTTTAGGAAGTTTCTGTTTTTATTAGTGCTGTCAAAATGAAGGCAGTAATTAATGCGGTTTTAATTATTTAACAAAGGTTTGTTCCATTAAATTGTGAAGCAGTGTTATGTATATGATGTCAGACTAATACTGTAACTGACTTTTGGACTAACTGCAGGACCTTAAAGAACCAAGAACAGTGGATGCGTGACAACAGATTTCTTTTTTTAGATGGCTTCGATCTATTTTGAGAGATGGGTAATGATACAGGACAGACACTGAAGGACATTCAAACCTGTCAACTCCTCTCTCTTCACACCTCATTGGTCAGATGGAAGATGGCACTGATGAAAGGTCGTGCTGCCTCTCATTTAAAGCCAACCTATTCAGCTGCTTTATGGCCAAAGCACAGACGAGTTGCTACTCACTGTCTATCGATGGATGAGCTCATTGATCTGCTCTGTCCTCACAAAGTTGAGCTCACTCTGCCTCCAGCATCTATTAACCCCACAGTGTATTAAAATCAGATTAGACTTGTACACAGCAGAGCGTGTGCCAGGTAGGTGAAGGTTTCCTCACGAGTGTCAACACACTTTTATAAACAAGGACGTGGACCCAAGAAAAGGTTCAGCGTCTTGGCCTCACAGGGTTTTTTTTTTTTACCTCAACAACAAAAATATTAATGCAAACAGTGACTGAGGCTTTTATTTACCTTGGCAGCACACTGATACAGGCTGATTTTCTTTTTTTTTTTTTTTTTTTTGAAGCAGGTTTGTTTTACAGCCAACTTTAGATTCTAATTTCATCCGTTTTCCACAGAATAAAACAATACTGCACTGAAAAGGGTAAAACATTTTAGTTGAATAGTTTTTTAATTGAATAATTGATTTCAGTTACAAAACTACAGCTCCATAATTGGAAGCGTATTAACTTATATAGTGCTTTGATAAAAATGCTATATAAATGCAATCTATTTACCATTTTACTATAATTTTAGCTTGTGCATTCAGTTAATATATATAGAATATTATATATATATATATATATATATATATATATATATATATATATATATATACAATTTTTCTTTTTATTCTTTATTTTTTAGGACATTAATAAACATACATATATATAAATATGCCAGATTATAGCACAATGACTCATTTCCATCTGGTGTCCAAATAGGCAGATTAAACATTTACAAATTGAGAAAATAAAAGGACACATATACCATGAGTAAAACCATTAGTAAAAATGTAAGAATGTACAAATACAAAAGCAATAATAATCACAATGTTAGTAAACAGAGAAAAAAAACTAAATGAACAACAAAAAAGAAAAAGCACCTACAAAAGGACTATGTGTTTGTGGGGTTTGTATGTGTGAGTAATTTAGAAATACATACATGTTTGATGAGCTCTGAGGCACATTTTAACCCAATACTTAAAATTAGTTCAAGAAGAAGCAAGAAAAGAATAAATAAATCAATAAATATAAATATATATACATAAATTAACTATATATATATAAATCACCCAGCATATCAGTAATACAAGGTATAAAAGACAAGGAGAAAGAAAAAACACTAAAACAAGATTTTCCTCTAAATTATTCATCGTAGTCGATTCAAACATCAATCATTTTACCTTGTACTCTTTAATTAACTTGTCTTTCAGTGTTTTCTGAAGCTCAACAGTGATCACATTAAATAAATTCTTCTTCAATAGGTCACACATACCCATCCCCACCCCCCACCCACCCACCCACACACATTTTACCTGATTTGCCATATCCCTTATCATTGTGAAAACACATTTTGTGTGACTGTGACCTTTGACCTATATTTACCTAAATTGAATGGATTCCATTCAGGACCACCTCACATGTTTCCTGAAAAGTTCATGCAAATTTCTCCAGTAGTTTTTGCATAAAAGTCGTCCCTAACCTGAACCCTTTCACTGAGGTGTGAGGTGGTCCAGAGTAGAATAGAACCCATTCAATGATGGTGAATGGAGGTAAAAAGTCATGATCAAGGTCATGAAATATGTGTTTTTGTAATGATAATAAATGGAGCAGAAAAGCTCCATTTAAAAAAAAAAAAAAAAAAGGATTATAATGGAAAAAAACACAGTGGTGGTAGAGAATTAGTTCCTATTATTGACAGAAAAACTGGCATGGTCTTCAAAATGGCATCATGAACTTTGACCTTAACAAGCCAAAATCAAGGTCACATGATTTTAATTGTTTATAACTCCAAAAAGAGTAGTGATAAGTAGTCAGTTAATGTTTGCTTTATTTACCTGGCGGACATTTTCACACTTGAGGGGTACGGCAGTTAAACAGAAGGACACAGTTCCATATGTTGTCAATCACGACCTTCAGTCAACGTTTGGTTTGCAACATGCTAGCAGTTTGGACCACTAATCTGTCCGTCATGCTAGAGTTAACGATCGATATTGTTGAAAAATGGGTGTGTAAGGACTGTAATATTCCTCGGGCTGTTTTGCTGAAAGGCTCCAGTAACTGTGATGAATGCTACATAAAGTTTAAGTAGGCTAATGACACCGCTAGCATATCTTCAGTACTGACAGCTATCGGCACGCTAACCACAAAATGGAAAGAATAATCTTGAAATAACATATAGAATTTAGTGTTATGTAATTACACATTCATATCTTCTTATTTTATCGTGACATTAGGTTGATTATATGACTATTTATCATTGATGCTAGTCTGATAAGCTAAGCTTAATGTGTTAGCTAATGCATTTCAGTGGACATAATTATCCTTATCTTACTGTTAAATATGGACCAGGATCTGAAGTGCCTTATCTTTACGATTTTTTT
Organism: Siphamia tubifer; assembly: GCA_020466265.1. NCBI lineage: Eukaryota > Metazoa > Chordata > Actinopteri > Kurtiformes > Apogonidae > Siphamia > Siphamia tubifer. Next base: position 4,870,888 of record CM035783.1, read on the forward strand.
CTTCTTTGAGGATGGACATTTTGGGACGCAGCAGTGAGGTGCTATTGCCGTCAGGAAAGTGTTGTGTGTAGCAACTAAATGTTTTTTTTGTTTTTTTTTTAACAACACAGTCATGGATAGGGCTCGCTGACCGCAACAACTGACCCTGAAGTTTTATGCTCATTTTTATCCATTAAATTTTTATGTATTTGTTGATTGATTGATTGATTCATCTATTGTATGTATATGATGTGGTGTGAGCTACGTGACAACTGAATTTCCTTGAGGGGATGAATATAGTATTTATCTATCTATGTATTTTTGTAATTGTAATGTTATTTGTAATTGAGACAAACTGGGGCAAAATATTGTTAAAATTGCTCAAATTTTTCTTAAGACATTTCAAGTTGATCATGTTATTCAGATTTTTAAGCAACTGTTGTACATATAAACATTGTCATAATGTAATTGTGCATTTTATTATTTGACTGATCTGGCCCATTTCAGATCATATTGGGCTGAATGTGACCCCTGAACAGAAACGAAATTTGACACCCCCGGGTTAACGGACGACCCACTCGACCAACTGAGCCGACGTTATTCTGAGTTTCCGAACTTGTCTACTTCTTCTTTTCAGATTATAGTTGCTCTTTTCTGAGGTTTAGAGACAAAAACATGTTGGTACAGTTTAGGTTAAAATAGACACTTGTTCAACAGCACAATGAGTCTTTCTGTAAGACAGACCTGAGGGCAAACTGCTCCCTTGTGCAGACTCATTCAGACCTGCTCCCAGTTCCCACGTGGAAGCGATTGAATGAAAGTGTTAACACAAACTCAACATCACTCCGATAACTCGCAAACATTTCACATTCTAATCCCTTATGTGCGTCTCAAAAAAGGCTTTGAGTGTCAAATATTTACCTTGACTTGAAAGATTTGCCGACTGTGAATCTGATGCACTTTGGTTCAGTTGGGCTGAAACATTAATGCAAATACACCTGCACACATGTTCAGAGTGAGTAATCCACTGCTCAAAATGCCATGATTATATGCATAACCACATATTACATGACACTTATTAGGGGTTTAGTTCTGCTTTTTTTCCACAGCCTGTATTTAGGTAATAGCCGTGGTTTTCAATTATCCATTTTTAGGGCTTTTAGGGAGTTTTTTTTTTTTTTTCATTTTATTTTATTTTCAAGCAATGTTTTGTTTGAAATCTTTATTTGGAACATGTAGAAGATAAAATCAACACAAATCAAGCAATAAAACATAGATAATAATACAGAAAGTATTGATAAGTAAACAAAGAAAAAAAATATACACACACAGACTCATACTTATACAAATACATTAAAATAAATTAAATTAAACATGCTCAAAAAGGAGTAGGAATAAGTAAAACCATATACACCTACCCCCAAACTTTATTCTCCATGATCTTTATATAACAAGTATTATTTAATATTAATATAATAATAATTAATAACAATAAGAATATATCAAATCCTCACTCTCATATACACCAATTTAACAATACCCATTCATAAATTACCATACTAGCATTAGCATTAGCATTAGCATTAGCACTCCCATACTAGTAAAGACCAAAAGAAACAAACAAATATAAATACATAATATTCTATATTTTCTTATGGTAATATATTAATATATGCATGTAACCATATTTAAACTAGATATTATCAGCCCCCCCCCATTTAGGCCAGTGTTGTCAGACTCATTTCAGTTCAGGGGCCACATCCAGCTAAATTTTCCTGACGTGGACTGAACCAGTGAAATAATAGCATAAATAATACATAAATAATGTCAACTCCAAAAATGTTCCTATATTTTAGAGTGAAATAAGGTAAAATTAAATAATGAAAATGTTTACATTGACAAACTATTCTTTCAAATAATGTGAATAACATGAAACAAATGAAAAAAATAAGCCTAATTTGAACAATAATATGCTTCCATTTATCATTTCCACATGTTCATTATGAGTTGCAGCTCACAGTGGGTCTACAAACACAAAAAATATTTAATATCAGCCAGATTATTGTTAAAATTCTACTAACTTCTTTTGAAACACTTAAGGTTCTTCATATTTGTTCAAGATTATTAAAATATTTTGTGAAGTTATCATTTGTTTTAAGTGTAAATATATGAAAATATTTACATTTACAAAGAGGGAGAAAAATTATATTATATATTTTACTGGTTCTGATCCACTTCAGATTGAATTGGTCTGAACATAGAACCTGAACTAAAGTGATTATTAATTAATAATCTTAATATCCATTTTTCCATTTCACAAATTCATCCCAAGGGCCGGACTGGACCCTTTGGCGGGTCGGATTTGGCCCCCGGGCCTTATGTTTGACACCTGTGCTGTAGACTATTTGCTTTACAGTTTCATATTATAGTCCAGTGATATCCAACGTAAACATATGAGGCAGCAGAAGGCTTTTCTTTGCTGCATTAGTTCAGATCTAGTGCTGACTAATTCACAAACCCTTACATCGTTAAACTTAGAAACATGAACATATTGTTGCAGTCTGGAACCACTGACACTTTTATTTTTCTCTATATATATATATATATATTTCTGTTTTTCTGTGTTTCAGCCATTGCACACAGACTTAAATGAAACACTTCGTCCCCCCCCCATAAAAAATATTGAATTTGCATAAAATTATTATATATTATTCAGCAAATTGTTTTAATTTTTCTTACACCAGCGTCTTTTTCCTCTTTACACAGACACAGAACACACAACAAAGCTTTGAAACTTAACATTGACTTAATGAGCCCCAAAAAAATATAAAAATAATTAAATATATTCTTGAAAATATATTAATTTATTTGTATTTTTTGCTGTTGTTTCAATATTACTGAGATGTTAACATCAGGAAACACAGAGGTGACAAAATAAAAGTCATCTAAACTACTTATTTTGCAAAAACTTTGTGGGTTTTTTTTTTTATTTCCTTTTCTTCATTTGTATTTTCTACATATGTTCACTGTTATTGGTGTTTTCTATCTTTATTTGAGGGAGAAAAAAGGAAAAGAAAGAAGGTACTTTATCCCATTTATGGAATACCGTATGGACTGGATGGATTGATATGATGTTGGAACAATTTTGCCTCAAAAAAACATTAAAACTTATTTAGTGAATCTTACTTTAATTGATCTTTCATTCATTTATTTACGTATTTGGACCCTGATACTTCCAGTAGTTAGAATTTTAACCCTCCAACTATATTTATATTCATTCTTGGCTAAAATTGATTGGATTTCTACAACCTGTTTTAATTCCTGCTTAACTTGTTATGTCTATAACTAACGACATACAGGTACCCCACTCCCCTTTTTTTGGGGGGGCGGGGGGCATGATAAATATCCTTCCTTTTAGAGTTGATTCAACTAGATGAAAATAAGAATATTTATTATATTTTACAGACAAACTATATTAGTATTCTCATAAATCTACCTATACACATGTTGGGAATGTAATTATTTTGCCATTTACACCTCATTTCACAGTTAATTGACTGTGACAAGTGTCTCATTTTGTATTTATTTATTTTTTTAATTTCACGATACTCTGATTAGGGCTACACGATATTCGAAAAAACTGACATTGCGACTTTAAAAAAAAAAATCCTGCACTATTTATTGCGATATGAAAAAATACTCAGGAGTAAATAACAGTTGTGTGGTGCCGACACAAACAGTCAAATAGATTAGCGGTCGACACAGATCATACATTTTCAGTGTCATCCTTCTTGTAGCTGAAATAAGTAAAGAAAATAATAATAATAATAAAAAATTATTAAATAAATAAATAAGACAAATAAAAAATACATACAAATAAATGAAAAAGTACATACAAAATATAATATATATGCTAATAAAAATAAGAAAAATAAAATAATAATTGCAGGACCTTCATTGTGATGTCAATGCTCAAATAATATATTGTGCAGTTCTACTACTCATACACGCATTCAATTAAAACTTCCGAATGTAATGTCTATTCTAAAATAAGGCGTCTTTTTCCATTTACGACTGATTTCACTGTTAATTGACTGCGAGAAGTGTCTCTCATATTGTATTTCTTTTTTAATTTATAATATTCTGATTTACAGGAGTACAAATCTAACAGTAATAGAAACTTAAAAAGGAAGAAATAAAGAGGTGTGGATGGAAAGAAAGACAATAATTACAGATAAGCAGATACAATAATACCCATTTATAAATGATCATGCTAGCATTAGCATTAGCGCTCCCATACTAGCAAAAAGTTAACAGTTAATTTACTACAAGAAGTGTCTCTCATTTTGCATTTATTTTTTTATTTTATGATTCTTATTTACAAGACAACAAATTTAACAGCAACATAAACTTAAAAAAGGAAGGAATAAAGAGTTGTGGATGGAAGGAAAGACCATTGTTAGAGGTAAGCAGATACAACAATATCCATTTATAAATGATCATGCTAGCATTAGCATTAGCGCTGCCATACTAGCAAAACCATAGAGCTGTGGATGTAAGGAAAGTAGATGATTAGAGATAAGCAGAGAAAAGATAAAAGGGCAGAGGACGTCTGAGTCCTTTTTCAATGCATTTCATATTGTTCATTTCAAAGTCTCAATAAAATACCACATGACCACAATTAATCCTCACACATCAACTCACAGCTCATTGAACTTATCCTCTTCCTTTTTAATTACAGAAGGGGGAAAAAAAAAAAAGGTTTATCCAGTAAATGAATCATACTCGGTAATAATCAAAGCATTATGTTAGAGATGATGGAACATGGACGTGTCTTGGTGCCGGCTGTGGACACAAATTGTTTTAATAAGATTAGAGTCCATTTAAACAGTCTGGGTGAATTGCTGGTCTGTTCTTGTGTTGGTTTTTTTTTTTTTTTTTTTTTTTTTTTTGCACGTGTGAAGCACATGCACAGTATCGTGTTCTTTTCAAATGGCAAAGGGAAATGTGCTTTACAGTAGACGCCTGAAGGGAGCGAGGAATGTACAGTAATGCAAACAGAGTCTCTTGTCCTTCCTGTCATCTTTTCCTTTTGGCTGATGTCCAGGGACTTGGGAGACGTTGCCATAAACCGTTTGCATCAGAACAGGAGGTTTTCAACGTGTTTCCTCTGTCCATCCAAGACCAGGACCACTTGTTCCTTTAGTAGAGCTGTCAAAATCAATGTGGATTAATCCATCATGGTGATTAATGTGATTAAAAAGATTAATGCAATTAAATGGAACAGTTGTTTACAGTTGTTTTTTACTAGTTTTGTTGAAACTACTGAAGATGTTGAATAAATATATATATATATATATATATATATTTTTTTTTTTTTTTTTTTTTTTTTTTTTTTTTTGGGGGGGGGTGTTTTTAATTTTTTAATTTTAAACTTTTCCTATTTTTGCATGTGTTTTGGATATTTCATTAATTTTTTTGGTGTTTCTCTATATTTTAGGAAAGGATTTTTTTTTATACTTTGGATTTTTGTTCACTTGTTTTGTGTACATTTGGTTTTTTGGGGGGTGGGGGGAATTTTAGCAGATTTAATTAAGTTACTATTGGAAGGTAGTATTGGAATTAAGTTACCATATTTGGTATCTGACTTTTTTAATGTTTTCAATTTTTCATTGTTGTCTTTGTCTGTTTTTTTTGTGAATTTTAGTGGATTTTAGAAAGTTTTGTACATATTTTTTCTCAGTATATTTTGTGTTTATTCGTGTATTTTTGTGTATTGTTATTATTACCTGACCCCCGAAGGAGAGAGGGCTATTATGTTTGAGTTGGTTTGTTTGTTGGTTTGTTTGTTTGTTTGTTTGTAAGCAGGTTTACACCAAAACTACTGGATCAGTTTTCATGAAATTGAAGCACACGTGGATCGTGGATTCTGCTAACACTAGGCTAAGATGTCAGTTAACTTGGGACAAACAAAGAGATATAAATTCCCTTCTTTCTTGAGTCTGTTGAAAATGAAAAGCATTAATATAAATGAAAAATAAATGTTTAATCGTGATTACCGTATTTTCCGGACTATACAGTAAATCACCAAAAAATGCATATTACACATATATAAGTCACACTGGAGTATAAGGCAAAGTTTTGGGAGGAAATTTGATAAAATCCAACGCCAAAAACTGAAATTTCCTCTTGAAAGGCAATTTAAAATAGAAATAGAATCGATAAAAACAAGCTGAATAGGTGTACGGTATGCTAACGCAACATTAACAGTTATTCAGATAACTATAGCATAATGAACATGCTTATGCTCAACAGCGTCCTCTTATGGTTGTCAGTGTGAAAACAACATGTGGAATTATATAATAATGTGTTAATTTCACATATGTGACCCACCACCAGTAAACCAGGCATAAGTGTGTGTAAATCCAAACAGAGTTATGTGTGTAGCTTGGTAGAGTGGAAACTAAGGTTTAAGATGGTGAAAAAATGATGTTTCTATCACAAGTAGAACCAAACTTATGGTCATTTTAATATCCACATTTGGACATATTTTGCAATTTGCATATTTTTAGATATTGTCCGTTAAAGTTTTGGACTGTTTTGGGGTAGGAAGTCCTGAGCAACGCATAATAATTTGTATCCGATTGACAAAAATTATTCACAGATGTTAAAGGACACTCTGATGGACATGTCACAGAAGTTTTATATATTATAATAATAGGACAGAAGTGTGACGTATTATAATCATTTGGCTTACACCATTGGACAGAACATTCAATATAAGCTTTTACCTCGTACCAAACACTTGGGTGTTTACCCACGGAACGGAGATCGTTTTGTTCGGCGAAAAGAGGTGGAAGTCGTCTTTGTCTTTGCTCAGCAATACCTGAACTTTTGTCACCGCTTAAATAATTGACTCAATAAACACCTTTATTGATTGGATTTCAATGTAATGACCACAGGAACTGAACATAGAGGTGTTACGGTACCGTTTTTTGAAAAGGTGTAAACACAAATAAGAAATCGCCTTCCAGCCTAAATTTGGCTGTAGCTCTGAACGGCTCAGTGCAACTTATGCCTGGTTTCGTGGTGGCGGGTCACATATAAATCGCTCCTCCAGCCAAACTATTAAAAAAAAACAGCGATTTATAGTCAGAAAAATATGGTAATTGAAATGAATCCACAACTACCCTGTAATTAATGTGATTAAAAAAAGTATAATTATTTGTCAGCTCTATGTTTTAGATACAAGTAAATACAAACCTGATTAGCAGAATTATAGATGTTAGAATTTCAATGTGTCACTACATTTTTATCACCGAGGTCGACCTCTACTAATGTCAGAAAAAGAGAGGAGGGAGAGAAAGTGGATCCGTACAGTAGAGCCAACGCTGCTCTGCACATTGATCACAACTCTACTGTTGGAAAGGAAGAGTGAGTAGACAGACCAGACAAACTTGGCAGAAGGACTGAGCTCACAGAAGAACGTAGAGGTTTGTTCCAAAATCAATGCAGCCTACTAATATTTGATTCTCCAAAAATTGAGGCTACTATTGGCAGACGTAGTTCACACACACAGACACTCGCACATACACCAACTGCAAGCAGCGCTAAAGCTCCACTGCATTCAGGATAGAAGCAACAGCAAAGTCACTTTAGCAAAACTAAACTACATTTTCTTATGTGTTTAACGAGGCAGTGGGGGAGGCGTTTAAGGACCTAACTGCAGAAATGGAAATTAATATATAGTTACTACTAGCAGAGTCCTGCACGGGTTCGGGTACCCGTGGGTGAACCGCAGATTTTCACGAAACGGGTGAAAAATGTTGTGCTGTGTCGGATACGGGTTCGGTTCGGGTCGGACGTGGGTGATTGCGGGTCTAATTTGTGGTTCATAGGCTAAAAACTGTTCTTTAGTTTGGACTTGTATAGCTGCCTCCTGTCGGCTTCCTTCTTGATGCTTTTGTCAAGCGTGTGTGTGTGTGTGTGTGTGTGTGAGCTCACGGATAAAAATCTTTTTTGAGTTTATTATTTGTCTGCTACTGTTTAACAACATTTTTATTTGGCTGTGCCTTGGCTATGTCACTGTTCAGTATATTCGTGGCAATAAATGTTTGTATTTAAGTTTGGCTATCTGACATTTTCTTCCGGGTTCGGGTCAGATATCGGGTTAATTTATAGCAGGTTGGTTCGGGTGCGGTTTTTTTTTTTTTTTTTGTCGGAAAATGGGTCGGATACGGGTTTGAACATGACGGGTACGGGCGGTTGCGGTTTGTCAAAATCCGAACCGTGCAGGACTCTGACTACAAGGCCTGGGAGATAGATTGATTTTGTAGCCTAGCGGCGCTATCTCCGTTCATTACATGTTTAAAGGTAGAGTTACAGTCATTGGTCATTATACACTGTACAACGAAATGTGTCCTCTGAATGAAGAGGCTAAGTCACGCCCTTCTACTTCCTGTCCATGGGTGCTGAGCTTGCAAAAAAAATTAGAATGGGAGTGAATCAAGCTAAATTCTGATTCCTGTTCTGATATTCACATATGATAGTAGTTAATAATAAATATTTAATGTGGCATCTGCAAGACCACCTGTGTTTGATGGGAAGAAAACGTGACGTTAGGTTTAATGTGGGTTCAGTAAGAGACTAGAATGAGTGGAGGATGTGACGTCACATGTGCGTGTCGTCCAAACTCTTGTTGCTTCTGTAGAAAGAATTTAAAGATTGTCGATGTTTTCTCGCATTCTTCACTCATCTTTGATAAAAGGAAATCTACACCTGTTGTTCTTCTTCTATGGTTGTTTATCTCTGAAATGTTACACCTGCCCTCTGACTCTATTGACCAATGTCAGGGGAATCTAGCTAAAAGTTAGTTAGACACACACATATACATATACACACACACACACACACACACACACACATATACATACACACACACACACACACACATATACATACACACACACACACACACACACACACACACACACACACACACACACATATATACATACACACACACACACACACACACATACATATACATACACACACACACACACACATATACATACACACACACACACACACACACACACATATACATACACACACATATACATACACACACACACACACACACACGTATACATACACACACACACACACATACACATACACTTCTCCTCAGCCTTCCAGAATACTGACATGCGCTTGTTCGTGAGGATTCACGTGCGCTGTACATTAACATTTAGTCGTAGTTTAGTCGTAGCCAATGGGATGATACCTACAATACATACATGATGTATTTACATACATTACGTAGTTACAATACGTATACTAATGTACATACAGTACTGTATTTATGTTTCGGAGGTTTCAGTAAATATAATTTTCTTTCGTATTCAGAGACGAAAAATTGATGCAAAGATTTTTCGTTACTTGGATTATTCGTTAGCTGGGTCTTTTGTAAGTAGAGGTATGACTGTATCTAGTCATTTTCCAATACAATATTGAAATGAAATACAGGTTATTGTGAGTTTAAAATTAAAATCTTGACTTGTTTTATGCAGAAGATGAGATGAAACACTCAGGGAAGATCAACATGTTTTTGTTGTGATTTGTAATATTCTTGTTTATTCAGTAAATGTTTGGTTACCTCCTTTACCCTTTCTGTCACTGTGTGTGTGCACATCACTGCAGGTGTGTGTGTGTGGTTGGGGGGGGGGCTATTTGAAAAGCTTCCAGTGAATTTCGATTAGCGTTTTGGACCAAAAGTCACATCCTTAATACATATATGTTTATGTTAAACAGCTAAAAACTAGAAAGATTTAAAAAAAAAAAGTTCTTTAATGATAAACTAACTGAGGGTCTTTTAGTGGCACTTGGGCAGAATACTACTTGTACTAATATTTATATTGACTACTTATGCTTTGTACAGAGTATATGTTTTGTTTTTGTTTCAGTTTTGGTCTATTTGTTTGTTTGTTTGTTTGTTTGTTTGTCAGCAACATTATGAAAAAACTAATGGACCAATTTCCATTAAATTTTCAGGAAAAGTATGAGGTGGTCCAGAATAGATCCCATTAAATTATAATGAATGTAGGTCAAAGGGCAAATCAGGTTAAACATTTGCGTGGGGGTGGAGGGTGGGGGTGTTGTATCTGGCACCAGTTGTTTAGACTGTGTTTTTATTATTTAATGTTTAGTTTGTTGTGTCTGTATTTCATTTTTAAATTGTTTGTCAGCTGTTTTATGTAACGCCCTGTTTTTATATTCTGTATTTACTGTTGTCTGTTTACCTGCAATGAACTGGCGACATGTCCAGGGTGTATCCCGCCTTCGCCCATAAAGTAGCTGGGATAGGCTCCAGTGACCCCCATGACCCTGGTGAGGATAAAGCAGGTTCAGATAATAAATGAATGAATGTTTACCTCCCAGGGACTGTAGATGTAAATTAACTTCACTAACTCTGGTGGTGAGTTCATTACACCTTTTTTCTGAATGTGTTACAATACAGTGATAGAATCTACTGAGGCCACTATCAGGTCTAATGTGGTCTACAGGGTCTGTATGGTCTAATGTGGTCTACAGGGTCTGTAAGGTCTAATGTGGTCTACAGGGTCTGTAAGGTCTAATGTGGTCTACAGGGTCTGTAAGGTCAAATGTGGTCTACAGGGTCTGTATGGTCTAATGTGGTCTACAGGGTCTGTAAAGTCTAATGTGGTCTACAGGGTCTGTAAGGTCTAATGTGGTCTAATGTGGTCTACAGGGTCTGTATGGTCTAATGTGGTCTACAGGGTCTGTAAGGTCTAACGTGGTCCTCAGGGTCTGTAAGGTCTAATGTGGTCTAGGGTCTGTAAGGTCTAATGTGATCTACAGGGTCTGTAAGGTCTAATGTGGTCTACAGGGTCTGTATGGTCTAATGTGGTCTACAGGGTCTGTAAGGTCTAATGTGTTTGTTTTTTAAATGTAATTACATTTTCTCTCCCTTGGTTCCTATAAAGATGTAAAACCATATGTTTCATATATAAGGCACACTGGACTATAACGTGCATTAAATGAAGCCAAAATCATGAGATAAAAAGTTAAAATTGTGAGATAAAAAGTAGAAAATGTATTAAATAAAGTCACTAAGCACTACCATATATAAGGCGCACTGTCTTTTTTTGGATAAAATTTAAGTTTTCTAAGTGTACATTTATAATGTGGAAAATACAGTATGTACATAATGCATTCTATGATTTGTTAAAAGTAACCAGACTAGTATTTCCTTCTGATCACTAACTCAACTAGAGCAGGTTTTACAAATGATTATACAACAGTCAGTAGAAAGTATTTGTTTTCTGATTAGAGATAAAAGTCTTATTTTTTGTCACTTCATGTTATGTAAGTGAAAAAAGTCTGTAGACAAACAGTTTAAAAAGTTTTAGTTACTCAAATACATCCTGTTGTTTTAAGTCTGAACTTCACTAACATCTGTTCCTTCACTTGTAAAGCCTTGTTGCTTTTCAAATGTAAAACTGCATTAGTTTCTTTTCTATTAACCCTGTATGACATGGGTGTCAAACCTGTCATCCTCCAGGGAGCATGTGCTGCATGTTTTAGATATTTCACTTTTCCACATGATTCAGTTGAACCCTTTAACTCCTGACACGTTAGCAGTACCACAGTAAAAAAAATAAATAAATAAAGTAAAGTAAATAAAATAAGAAACAAAATGAATAATAAACCAACAAAATATTTAGTAACATGAACAAAGTAAGAGACAAATGGAACAAAATTAAAGAAAAAAAATCATAAAGTAAAAACAAAGTGAAGAAAAATAAACAAAAATTTACAAAAACAGAAATAACTAAAAAAATTTGCTGTACAAAAAAAAAGAAAAAGAGAACGAGTATTGAAATTTGGACACAGCAGTTTTCATTTTCACCCAACATTGGGTGTAATCACTGTGTGTGTGTGTGTGTGTGTGTGTGTGTGTGTGTGTGTGTGTGTGTGTGTGCGTGCGTGCGTGTGTGTGTGTGTGCGTGCGCGCGCGTGTGTGTGTGTGTGTGTGTCCGCAGAGACATATCATGCTATAACTCAATGAATACTTGAGATATCACCATGAAATTACATGAGCATGTACGTAAAACTAATGTACATCAGATGCAATGATCCATTTTAGTAAAGGTCAAAGGTCAAGGTTACAATTAACTAAACAGTCCAAATCACATTATCAGTTATAACTCTAGAACAGAGGGTCACAGAACTTTCAGATTGGTACCAAATGATGTGGAATTAAGATTTATACAATTCTTATACTGAGTGTTATCACCTACGACCAATAGTTTTTGAGATCTTTGGAGGTCAAAGGTGACATGTAGCTAAATTAACTTCTCTAACACTGTTTGTGTGTGTCAGGCAAAGACATACCACACTATAACTTAATGAATACTGGATATATTATTATAATATTACACGTACATATATACATATAATGAAATTATCAATATTGCAAAAGGTCAAAGTCATATTTAGCAGAAAAGGTCAAAATGACATTATTGGCTCTAATTCAAGAACAGGTTGTCATAGAAAAACTTGAGATTGACACAAAATAGAGGCGAGATTAGACATTCTCTGAATACTTGTTCTAAATTAGTTTCCTTTTGACACCTGTTCTATGAACAAAAATCAGTAAAAACAGTTTTTAAAAAAAGAAAATGATAAAATTTTTCTAAATATTTAAATTAAACCATTCATTCAGAATGTGTCAGAGTTAATCAGATCCTCATTATCTTTACAGAAAATGGATAATGATAATAATTTACAGGTTTGATGGAAGAGGGAACTGTTTGACACCCCGGCTCTATTCCATGATTTTTATTTAAAATTTTTATACAGTAGGAGAAAAATTCATTTCTCAATTTAGATTTTGGGAGGTTTGGGGTCCTCGTGGTAATTGATATATAGATAGAAAATATATAGATCATAGAAAATCAGCATAATTCTTCATTTTTCCATGGTTGGAAAATGAATTATTCAGTATATAAATAAATCAATATATAACCATTTTTTTTGATTTTTTCTTCAAAATGACAAAAGCTCACACGAATACGCTTCATAATTTAATGTTCCCACTGAAGGCAGGTTTAATCGCATAGACCAGGAAGCTGAAATTCATCCATATAAAACTGAAACCTGCTAAAAACTTCCCCCGACAACAAAATGTAATTTGAAACATGTAATTTTGCTGCTTACATCCTGATTGTCTGGAGCAGAGGACAAAGCAGGGTTTGAAAGCAAAGTCCTTATTCACAATTTTATTACCAAAGCTCTCATGTTTTGGCATCTGATGAGCTTTAAAACTAGAATCTATTATTCAATTGCATGACGTTACGTTATATTACTGACATCTGAGGCGGTCGGCCCTCACCCTGGGGTCTTCAACTGCAGGATCACTTTCACTTTATTGTTAAAGACCTGAATTTGTGGACATAATATATTGGTAGTTCAGTAACACTTTACATTACGGAACCGCTCATAATGTGTTAATTCTATGGTAATTTTGATAATAATGTAATACTTATTATAAGTAACAGATGGTTAATAAGGTGGTAATTATTAATCGTACTTCTTCAGTGAAGCTCAGAAAAACTAAACCGATGCTATGACGCCACATATTTAATTGTGTTTGTATTCTGCCTTAGGACACTGAAGCATTAGCCTAGCCTCGCTATCCCTATTCATTCCATGTATGGGTCTAGTGGTGCTTCATAGTCAGAGGAGGCGGGGCTAAAAGGTTGTCGTTCAAACCCCTCTGTATGCAATAGGACGGTACTACAACCAATCAGTGTAATCTTTAGGATGACGTAGTTAGACGTCAGAGGAGTCCGGAGAAAGTTAGGAATGATTAAACAAAATGGTGGATTATGGAGGATAACGACTGTTAAGAATTTAAAGATGTTTTCTCACATTCTTCACTAATCTTTGATAAAAGAAAATCTACACCTGTTGTTCTTCTTCTATGGTTGTTTCTCTCCGAATTGCTGCAGTGTCACTTTGTTAGGCCCGCCCTCTGACTCGATACTTCACCGTGATTGGTCGGCAAGATTCACAGTAATCTAGCCAAAAGTTACATTGAGTGAAACTAGACTACTATGGTAGCACATTAGATTTACTGCTGCTAGTGGGGGGGGGGGTCTGGCACAGCTCAGCTAACAGACAGTCTGAACAGTACAAAGGATTTTTTTTCCTAATGTGACCCAGACCACTTTCATACGTGGTCCTGAATCTGATACTGATTTAATATTTTGAATGTGACTTCAGTCTCAGTGGCCAGGTTGCATTTACTCAACCTTTTACATCATTTAAATGTGACAAACGTCACAGTGAGGAGGAGCATAAGGGAAAAAATATTAACAACTGTGATTGGTCGACCAGTTTCAGGGAAATGTAGCCAAAAATTAGACGACTATGGTTGCACATTAGATTTGTTGTGTGTATATATATATATATATATATATATATATATATATATATATATATATATATATATATATATACACTTGAGAAATAATTCATATTGGGTCTCACATTAAGTATCATACTCTCTCACATACACATACTTTATTTGTCACGTGTGAATGAGCATCCACAGTGACATGGAAGCGACACTGTACAAAGATGCAAAATCAAAATATAACTATACAAACATACAACTATACAAATATAACAATATACAAAAATGTACAAGATAAAAAAGACTACAATAAGAAATAAGTAAAGTATGTAAAATATGAATAAGAATATAGAGAAAAATCTGAATAAAAATACAGCCAGGAGGTAATATAAATATGTACATGGATATACATATTACTATATACTGAGTGGTGATGGTTGGGGTAGATGAGTGGGGGCGGGGCTTATGTGCTGGGTAATGAGTTCAATGTCCTGATGGTCTGGGTATAGTGTATGTGCCAGAGTATGATAATAAATGTGAGAGCCAGTATGAATTATTTCTCAAGGGGCCCCTCATACACACATATACACACACATACTGTACATGCATATACATACACATTCACATAGTATATACACACACACACACACACACACACACCATTTACAGCAGCTCATTATTTTTCTTGACATGCAGGCTTATAAAGATAATATTCAGTTTTTATTAGACTTGGAGTTGTGTTATTATCATTCTATTAAAAAAAAAAAAAAAAATCCAAAATTCTATCTGAAGGTAAATATTCTTAGCTGTCTATGTAGCGTCTATAATAGTGAATAAGCCACAGAAAATGCTTAGAGATTATTTCTTTTCAGATTTCTTCAGACTGCCTTCATTACAGCTAATTGGATTGAATGGTGCCCACTCATTGGCCTACATTTATACATTTACATCGTATTTAAGGCGCTTAATCTGAATGGCACTGATAGCATGAGACTGACATTTAAGCTCTTAAATCCACAAGGATGTTATAAGGGTTTTAGAGAGAGAGAGAGAGAGAGAGGGGAGAGGGAGAGATAGACAGAGGAAGCAGAAGAAAGCACCCAGTGAGAGGGTCTCAGTGACTGTGTGCTCAGAAAAGACAGTAAAGCAGAATGACAGTGCAGGGCTTTTGTTAGAAACACTGCCAGCGTGTCAATTCCGATGTAACATTTTTATCGACACCCTCCTCGCCGAAGCCTGACAGGCGAGCAGAGGCTCAACTTTTTTTTACGTTCCACACCAGAAGTTCGGGGGTTGGTAGAACAGGTTCCCTCAGCAAACTTTTCCCCCCGTATTCTCTGCTGCTTAGGGAAGTATGTAAGACTGGCAATGTTTATTCACTTGACCTAGAAACGGCTCGTAGGGTCTGTCTGAGCACAACAGCACGCCACTTCTGAATTCACTCTTTCATTTTTGATTTTACTGTGGAACAAAGTACAGTATGTGGATGCACATTCTATTATTTAAGCTCTTTTACGGCGTGATCTGCTGCTGTTTATGGAGCTCAGTAGGGAGCGGGTTCACTTTTAGGATACAGGTTATGTTCAGACGGAAGCTTTTAGAATCACAATCACAATCATTTTATTGTCATTGTCCCATTGACAACAACGACATTTATAATACAGCAACTCTCGTTAAAACAGTGCAACATTCAGAAAATAAAAGAAATTAGTGTGAGAAGTATAGTTTAAAAAAAAAAAAACAATACAGAAAAAATAAAAACTGTAATAAATAAAAAATATAAATAGAATAAAACACTCTGGTTAAAATCTGTGTACACACACACACACACACACATATATACATATACACACACACACACACACACATACACACACATACTTACACACACATACACACATACATACACACATACACATACATACATACACACATACATACACACATACATACACACATACATACATATGCACACACTACTTAACTTTAATGAACAATTAGGGTTTTTTTTGGGGGTGTAATCCAATTCTTTTTCGTTCATATTACACATATTCCCTGTTTACGTGACAGTTTTAATTTCTGTTTAACTCTGAATAAAGGTTATTTCCACTTTAAGATGACCGTACCAACACTTAATTCTAGGGGTGTAATGAGATGTCATTTGGTGAGATTGCTCATCACGTTAAAATTTTGTCTGCATCGCCCTTTCATTGGTATATTTGGGGTGGTACCTGGTCATTTGGGTCTAATTAGGGTACAAACACAGAGTGTTAGCTTCCTAACAGGCGGCTGATCCTAATCAAATGGAAAGACTGTAGACCACCAACAGTAACCTATTGGATTAAGGACGTTCTCTATTTCCTCAGGTTGGAAAAAATAAGACATTCTCTGAAGTGTACAACAGAAAATATGTCCATCAAGACTTGGGGAAAAATACACACTACACTCACTGTGGATTAAGGTAGAACATGCAATTTGACATTAGCTGTCTTTACTCTTGTAATTTTATTTCTTATTTACTGAAATTTTATAATAAGTTTATCTTGTAATTTTATTTATTGAAAATTTTATAATCAGTTCATCTTGTACTTTTGTAATTTTATAATTTTATGTAATCAAATTATAATGTATTTTTTATTTCACCCTGTCTTAAAATTGTACTTTAATTTGTAATCAATGTGAAGCACTTTGGGCTACAGTGTTTGTATGAAAGGTGCTATACAAATAAAGATATTATTATTATTATTAGTAGTAGTAGTAGTAGTAGTAGTAGTAGTAGTAGTAGTAGTAGTAGTAGTAGTATTATTATTATTGTTGTTGTTGTTGTTGTTGTTATTATTATTAACATATTGTGTTGTTGTGGCCTTGGTGGGTTTTTTGTTTTGTTTTTTTCTATTTATTTTCTTTTGTTTGTTTTAGGTGTTTGTTGGTCTGCTGCTTGTTGTTGTTATTGTTGTATGTCTTGTAAAATAAATAAAATATTTGACAAAAAAAACCCTAAAAACCAAATTTCTGTCTGCATAATTTAATTGTAACATAACTGTGTGCAGTGATAATACAATTCTTATTCTTCTTCATGTCTAAAGAGGAATAAAAAAAAAATCTTCTCATAATTCATGCATCAAAGGGTTAATGCAACCTCGTCACAAACCAATAGATCTGAGTTAATGAACCATGAAAGAGACTTTATGTGTTGAAATAAGAAACATTCAGGTATTTATTTATTCATTTGATTGTTATAATAGATGCCAAATATGGATTGTGTAATAACGTCGTTCTGCTTGGTTCTTTGTGGCATTTAGGAATTTCTCTCTTTTAATGCCAAAGCTCATCTCATGATGTGCAAACTTTCCACCCTCCAGGCCTGTCACAGTCTTTACATAATCATCTTATCACAATTACTTCAGTAAACTGTAATTATGTTGTATCTTCATGATAATTGTCTCCTCCCAAGCATTTTTTTAACACTAATTCCACATCCTTTATTATTATTACAATGGTGTAAGAATATTCCCTATTATTATATTACTATTATTATTATTATTATTATTATTATTATTATTATTATTGTTCCTTCCCTGTATTATGTCACTGTTACCTGAGCAGAGAATTACTGTCATCCACTGCTGTTTATCAGGAAGTAAAAATAAAATATTATCTTGTTTACCTGAACAATGTTTGCAATGGTAGAGTTGACCTGTCCAAGATAACTCTGATTATTTTAAAGAAATGCAAACACTCTCACACACATAGACAAACACACATAGACAAACTCTCTCCCTCCCTCTCTTTACTCTCTCTCTCTCCCTCTACTTATTGCATGTTTATTAATATGTAATATTTATTTGATTGATATAATTACATTTTAATTATTTGACCAATTTTTCCCAAAATAATTGTCTATTTTCATCTTACGAAACTGTCTGTTTTATACACTTATATTCCGTATACAGTTCTATTCATACAGTACAAGACAAAAAAAAAAAACATTACATAAGGCCTGTTTACATGTGAGTTTTTATTCCTGTTTAATTCGAAATAAAAATCAATTCTGTTTGAAGATGACCATGTAAACACCTAATTTGTAAGGGATAATGTATTGCCCACGTGTGACTATCAGAAAAATATTTCCTGACTGGGCTGAGAAAACATCAGCAATCTTGAAATTCTTTTTACATAACTTACAACAGTCGTTATCCTCCATAATCTACCATTTTGTTTAGTCATTCCTAACTTTCTTCAGACTCCTCTGGCGTCTAACTATGTCATCCTAAAGATTACGCTGATTTTTTGTAGTACCGTCCTATTGGATACAGAGGATTTGAAAGACAAGCTTTTAGCCCCGCCTCCTCTGACTATGAATCACCACTAGACCCATACATGGAATGAATGGGGATAGCGTGGCTAGGCTACATGTAAACACTTATTCAGAATTAACATGTCCATGTAAACACAAAGGAAAAAGATTCAATTCCGAATTACTTTATTCGGAATAAATAATTCGGTATGAAAAGAAACCATGCAAACATACAGATTATTTTTTTCATTCCTATATTTTATTTATAAAAACTCTCAGGAAACAAAAGAAAAGATTAAGGTTCTCATAATTCAACCAAGAAAAGCTTAAAGGGTTAATAATGGAACTGAACTCTAAGAAAGTCATCTTTATCCAGGTCATATCTAGGCCTTGTGTGGGATTATTCCATGAACACCCATCTGGACATGAACAGACAAAAGAAAACTGTCCTGAATGCGTCCACTGGTCCAGACGCAGCAGGACAAGGGAGTGTCCAAACCCACAACAAACAATTGTTTGACGTTTTGAAGCAATTATCAACGTGGCAACACAGTTTCTTCTTAAACTCGCTAATCCCGAACAGCAAGTTATTTGACAGCTTCATTAACTGCTGCTGCTTTGATTGCTTTTGACCACCTCAAATGATGCAGGCGGTCGGTATTGATCCTGTGCCTTGTGTCTTATGTTTGTTTGCCGATTGTTCAATAATCCAATTATTGCAACACAGCTTTGTCTAAGCCGCCGTGGCGAGTAGAAACTCTAGCATGGGAGAAAGAGAGTGAGATAGAGGAGTGAGAGAGTGAGAAAGAGAGAGAGAGAGAGAGGGGTGAGAGAGTGAGAAAGAGAGACTGGAGTGAGAGAGAGAAAGAGAAACAGGAGTGAGAGAGAGAGAAAGAGAGACAGGAGTGAAAGAGAGAAAGAGAGAGAGAGAAACAGGAGTTAGAGAGAGAGAAAGAGAGACAGGAGTGAAAGAGAGAGAGAAAGAGACATGAGTGAGAGAGAGAGAGAAAGAGACAGGAGTGAGAGAGAGAGAGAGGAGTGAGAGAGAGAGAGAGAGAGAGAGAGAGAGAGACAGGAGTGAGAGAGACAGAAAGAGAGAGAGGAGTGAGAGAGAGAGAAAGAGAGACTGGAGTGAGAGAGAGAAAGAGAGAGAAACATGAGTTAGAGAGAGAGAAAGAGAGACAGGAGTGAAAGAGAGAGAGAAAGAGACAGGAGTGAGAGAGGGAGAGAAAGAGAAACAGGAGTGAGAGAGAGAGAGAAAGAGAGACAGGAGTGAGAGAGAGAAAGAGAGAGAAACAGGAGTTAGAGAGAGAGAAAGAGAGACAGGAGTGAGAGAGAGAGAGAAAGAGACAGGAGTGAGAGAGAGAGAGAGAGAGGAGTGAGAGAGAGAGAGAGAGAGAGAGAGAGAGAGAGAGAGAGAGAGACAGGAGTGAGAGAGACAGAAAGAGAGAGAGGAGTGAGAGAGAGAAAGAGAGAGAAGAGTGAGAAATAAAGAGAGGAGTGAGAGAGAGGAGTGAGTGAGAGATAGAAGTGAGAGAGAGAGAGAGAAAGGGAGAGAGGGAGAAAAAGATAAGTGAGAGGAGTGAGAGAGAGAGAGTGAGAGAGAGAAAGAGAGAGAAGAGTGAGAAATAAAGAGAGGAGTGAGAGAGGAGTGAGTGAGAGATAGAAGTGAGAGAGAGAGAGAGAAAGGGAGAGAGGGAGAAAAAGATAAGTGAGAGGAGTGAGAGAGAGAGAGAGAGTGAGAGAGGAGTGAGAGGGAGAGAGAGGTGTGAGAGAGCGTGGGAGAGGGAAGTGAAAGAGAGAGAAAGAGGGGAGTGAGAGAGAGAGAGAGAAAGAAAGGAGTGAGATGGAGAGAGAGGGAGAGAAAGATGAGTAAGAGAGAGAGAGAGACAGGGAAAAGAAAGAAAACTGAGAGGCATGGAGAGATGGTGCGAGATAACCTACAGTATGTGAGAGAGAGAGAGAGACAGAAGGAGAAGGGGAGAGTGAACAAGTGAAGGAGAAAGAAACCACTGAGGGATTCATCTGTGACTGTGTGTGTGTGTGTGTGTGTGTGTGTGTGTGTGTGTGTGTGTGTGTGTGTGTGTGTGTGTGTGTGTGTGTTCATGTGAGAGAAAGAAAAAGACAGAAGGGGCGAAAAAAAAACATAGAGAGAGAGAGAGAGAGAGAGAGAGAGAGAGAGAGAGAGAGAGAGAGTCGCAGCCAAAGCCAAAGTTACCTTTCTTTCTAAATGCACTGACCTTGTGCTCTTCACATTAACCTCCCACTCCAACAGAATTAGTGGGTATCTTTCACACTCTGCTGTTCCTAACTGCACCAATTGATTTCAGTGGACCAGAAATGGCAAAATTGAATCTCTTGTTACCCTGGCCAAAGACCAAGGGAATAGATGGTAAAGCTGCATCCAGGCCTGAAAGTGCCTGTGCTGACTGTTCTGTTAGTCCACTGTTGTCTCTGTGGATAGATCTGCTGTGACTAGAATGACTCCCCAGGGTGCAAGCGCTGCTGGAACCACTTTACAAGCTGTGGATACATGGGTTTGGGTTGTTGCTGGATCTACACCCCCGTTTTCCACCCCCGTCTGCGCCAGAAAATACAGTTAAATTAATTTACATTGTGATAGCAAAACATTTATTTGACATAATCAGGTCCTGGAAAGAATTGGGAAGTGACTAGAGCTGCACAGTGGGTTGTTTGAGCATCGATGTCGCAATGTCATATCACATATTATTTGTTTTTAATTATTATTATTTTTGTATTTGTATAGATTTGTATTATTTATTTAATTTATGTATCATTAAATTTGTAAAAAATTTATTTAAATATTTTATGTATTTATTTAATTAAAATAAATTTTATTTATTTTTTTATGTATGCATTTATTATTTATTTTATTTATGTATTTTTTATTAATTATGTTATGTTTTATTATTGATTTAAAAAAAATCTCTTTGTATAGATTTTTTTAAATTATTATTTAATTCATGTATTTAATCCCCCCACCCGATCACCATCAAAATCTAATCATTTCCAGATCTCCCCATTACCAACCTACGCTGAAAATTTCATCAAAAGCCGTCCATACGTTTTTGAGTTATCTTGCTAATGAACAGACAAACAAACAAGTAAGAGGTAGAGGTAATTAGATAATGTTCCACATGTCAGTCGTACTTTGTTCACTCCGTGTCCTGCAGTTCCAGGTTTCCTTTCACTACTGACTAGACTGGATCAAGCTAATGCTAATGTTTGCTAGCGCACACAAACATGGTGGATTTCTTTGATAACAGAAAATGTTTACATTTTATTCCCAACGCCAAAATATATTTGCAGAGAACTCATTTAATTACTTTCAGGAGTGAAATTTACCTGATCTAAAATAAAGACTGCAAAGACACGTTGGACGGTAAACGTTTCAAATAACCACTTGTTTCTCGGTGTTGTTTATTTTGGGAGACGATATAAGGCTATTCCCTTAGCACGATCATGTTTTTGATTGCATCCGACTGTAAAACAACTTTCCAATATTGTTGGTTTCTTGCCATTTCTGAAGAAAACTAATGTTAGTGTTGGTTCAGTAGTTAGCATTAGCACCGTCAAAATGGAGGAGACTAATGTTACTAGAGGTTCAGTAGTTAGCATTAGCTAACTACTGGCGCTCTATGACGTGACAAGTGGGAATCCTCTAAAGTCACAGATGAAACTTATAAGATCAACATTGTTTTTTTTTCAATGCCTTGTTGTTTTTAATGCTTGAACCACAATAGCTCATATTAGTTTGATTTCCAAGCTGGTATCTATCCATTTTCCATGTTTTCTTGATAAAAACCAAAATCACTTCACTTGTTATATCAATAAATTTCATTTTACTGACAAAAACAGTGCTTTTACTCATTCCATGTTTTCTTTTCTGTCTGTTTTAATCACATGATCCACACAGGAGTTAGTTTTTGATGATTTTTGACAGTCTTATTATTATTAGTTTTTCTATGTCTATTCCACTGTGTTAAGTACAGTAAAGGAAGTACTTCTACTGATGTGAAATGGTCCTTTCAGTCCACCGTCGTATCAGGATTTGAACAAACTTAGTGGGTTTTTTTTATTTATTATTTATTTCCACTAGAAGAAGAACAAACAGCTGCACTTAAATCCTTTGTTGGTTAGAAAGATGTTTGATGTCATTCCAACAGGATTTGGCAAGTTTAATTTTCAATCCAGCCCAACCATTACACATTCTCCTCACTGGTTTTAGGTCTGTCCTCAGAGGTATTATGGTCTGTGCCCATTGATAACACTCCTTAGAAATTAAATGAATAAAACTGACTAAATTCATATTCAATAACTAGTCTGGAAATGTAGTTTTGTTGTTGTTTATTTTTGTATTTTTTCCAGTATATTCATGTTGTGTTTGTTTTTTATTTTCAAGGTCATTTTATTCTTTTTTTTAAATTTAAAAATGTGTACTGTTTTTATGACTGTTTCTCAGACTTTGTTTTTATCTGCTCCTTATTGTACCACTGTAAACTGCGCTGTTGTACAAGTCGTTACCGTATTTTATTCTACGTCCCTCTAGAATATTGCGACGGCTCCCATTTACTTTGAATGGACGTTCCCAGTGTTCTGAAGTGGGATTTTTTTCCAATAACCGACCGCTGCGCCATTAACGCCCGCTGCCAATGGCAACGAGTTTTTCCATATCACTCCGCAGGTAGTTCGGCCACTTTGAAAGTAAATATTTACTATGTTGTAACGAATATTTCATCCAGTCTGTTAGAGTAGTAGCAGTAATAAGCTGTAATAATAACCCGTAGAATAAAGGGATAAAGTATTGCTCATGCGTTACTATCAGAAAAATATTTTCCAACAGGGCCGAAGGGAGTGGCGGACTGGCACCAAAAAGAGGCCCTGGCAATTTTGATAGAGAGAGGCCACATTTGTGGGCACATTGTCAGGCACAGGCTTTTTAGAGAATAACTCCACAATATTTGCGCTTTTCCCAGATTCAGGCAATAAATTCAGGCTATTTGTGCTTTATAAGAAAAAACTGTCATTATTATTATTTAGTTTAGTAGGCCTATTATTTGTCAGGGTTAACTGGCTGTTTTGTTTGTTTGCTTTTTCCCCCTCTTTTTTGTGGCCGCCTTCAGCTCCGCTTTATTTATTTATTTTTTATTATTTTTATTTATTCATTTATTGATTTGCGGCCGCCTATCGACGCAGCCGGTCCGCTTTATTTATTTATTTATTTATTCATTCATTCATTCATTCAGCCTAATCATTTGCAGCCGCCTATTGATGCGGCCGCTCCGCTCCGCTTTATATTTTCATTTATTTATTTGTTTGTGATGCCGCCTGTTGTGGCCGCTTGGTGATGCGGCCACATCACCAAACGGCCACAGTGGCATTTGCCTACATTGCCCAATGGCCAGTCCGTCCCTGGCTGAAGGTGAAGGAGTGTTGTTTCGCCCAAGAACATGTTGTCATAGAAACTTGAGATTGGCACAAAATAGGGCAAAGCAATGCACATTTATTTGTATAGCTCATTTCATGTACAGGACAATTCAAGGTGCTTTACACAAAAACAGAAACAGAAAATTATAATGATAAAGATGCATTAAAAGATCATTAAAATAGAGACATGAAAACATTTAAAAACAAATAAGAATCTAAGTAAGAGCTCCAGTGAACAATAATGATTTAACAGTTTTTCTCAGAGCTCAGGTGTTCAGGTAGTTTGTTCCACAGGTGAGGATCAGAACAACTGAACACACAGTAAACTTGTCCCTGATGACCTCAGGGTTCTGGATGCATTTGGGTCCAAGGCCGTTTACTTCTTTATAGACCAGGAGTATGATTTGATTTGATTTTGATTTGAATGATTTATTTCGAACATGTGCAAAGTGCAACAATAATCAATACAGCAATAATAATAATAATAATAATAATAATAATAATAATAATAATAATAATAATAATAATAATAATAATAATAATAATAATAATAATAATAACAATGACATGTCCGAAAAGGAGTAGGATGAAGCATAAGCTTATTTAATCCTACCCCTTCTTCACTTCCCCAATAACCTAAATTCATCTTATAGCAATATAGTGCATAGTACAAAAATGATAATAATAATAAAATAACAATAATAACAATACCAATAATCAATAACTGAAGTACTAAACATAGACATATATACAAAAAACAAAACAAAAACAAAAAACTAAAGACAAATGAGCAGATAGGAAAGTAGGTAACAAATAGAGTTTTTTTGGTTGTTGTTGTTTATTTTTTTATTTTTTCCTCCCTTCCTTCTTCTTCTTCTTCTTTTCCCTTTCTTTTTTCTTCCTTTTTTTCTTTCCTTTTTCTAAGTTGTCTGCATTTTGTTCTTATTTTTTATTTTATTTATTTTATTTTTCTATTCATTCACTTGATTTTGAACTCTAACCTTTGACCCACAGGAAGAGTCAATATAAGGATTTGGTGTGATGTGGTCCAGTTTCTTGGTATTGGTCAGGACTCTGGTAACAATATTTTGAATCATTTGGATGTACATTGAGATGATGACACTCAAATGATGTAGTGTGCAGCTCCTAGTGAAGGAGGACAAAAGAATACAGACGTAGAGTAAATAGGTTTATTGCGTTACAGTGCACCAATGGCAGATATTGTAACCCCTTTAAATCAGCAGTGAGTGTATTACTTGTGATTGATGGCCAAGGGCGAGGAGCTCAGACAGATTCATTTATGCAGCATTTGTTCCTCGTTAATAACAACTGATGCTATCACAACAAAAACAAGTTTGCAAATAGCCCTTTGTACATTAAGCCTATGCACGAAGGGCTTTGGGGTGCAATGAGTTTAAAAGAGACCGTTCAACTAAACATGTATGGATTTTATTTTATATTTTTTTTATTTATTTTTTTTTTAAAAAGTGCCTCCAGTTTTCAACAGAATGATGTAGCATGAGGGTACTGTTGGCGTTTGGCTCCACCATGGCACACTTTGCTCCCTTCAACAAATGGCTTTAATCCACATAAATTAGAAGAAGTAGCTCAGCAGGAGGCAAAGATTATGGGGATAATACACACAGTCAGTGTGTGTGCTCGGGCAAAGAAAGGAGACATAAAGACTCATGCTTCCATAACAAAGCCATGAAGGAAGCACAAGTGTTTACAGAGGCACAGTCAGAGAAGAGCAGCTGGGGTAAGGACCTTTCAGAAGTACGCCAACGATGACAAAAAATGGCAAAAGGTAAACTGAATCCAATCTGAGATGGAGCTCAAACATTACGTCTTACTGAGAAAATGGGTTTATTACACTCCTCTACAATATATGTTTGAAAAAGTATCTGCTTCAAACATTAAATGTACGAAATTTGACATCATTTAACAAGATAAATCGGAAAATAAATGGTGTTTCACTCATGTTTTTAATATATTTCCCACATTATACTGTGGTTTATAAGGCGCATGAACTGAAGTCAAGATCATGACATGAAAAAAAAATCACAATTATTAGATAAAATGTGAAAATTATGAGAAAGATGCCAAAATTATAAGGGCCAGCTCTGGAACCCCCCCCCCCCCCATTCATACTCAGGTACAAGTGGAGGTACGAACGTGTGAACACAACATCAGTGTGGATACGTTTTAATCAGAAAATTGGCAAAAAATGGTGCGACGTCCATATTAAACTATAAATGTTCTTCACTTCTATAGTTCTTTTCCACCTTCATGGTTCAAAGCACTTTACATTAGTCTCACATTCACCCATTCACACACACTCATACACCAGTAGGTTGCTAAGGTTCTGTCAGTCCTACTGGGAGACTAACGAAGGGTTCAGTGTCTTTGCCCAAGGACACTTCAACATGTGAACCACCAACCTCTCGGTCATTGGGCGACCCACTCTACCAAATGAGCCCATATTACAGTTAACCTGAGTGGTGGTGGGACGCAGCTTCATCTGGGTGTAAACTACACACTAGGGGGCGTTGCGATTGCCTCAGGCCTATCGTGGAGTTCAGGCTTTCTGAGAAAACGAAGAAGCCAATCAGTGTCAGTGGGTGGGACTTCCCATGACCGGGCGGCATTGTGGGTGGTGTGACGTTCCTCTTCATTCCCTTATAGTGTCCAGAATACTCCGGTGTCTTCCTACCAAGCCAAGGCATTTCAGACGTATGTGAGAGGATTTTTCTGGAACATCTGACACGTTAAGACCAAGTTCTACAAGTTACTGGTCTGTGGTGTTTAATATGTGTCAATAAGTTCAAAGAAGATTTTTAAAAGTGCAAGCGAAAAATATCAATTCAAAATACCAAAGAAAAAAATCTAACAAATAATAATAATAACAATTCAAATTAAAATGATCAGACTGCAATGAAAAAAATGCGCAGGTCATGTCAAAGATTTACCTTCATCTTTCTCAGTTTTGGTTTTTGCCTTTTTCCTTTATTACGACTTCAGTCTTTTCCCTGACTTTTGGATTGTGACTGGTAGGGGGCGGGACTTCCTTTGGTGGATTAGTATTGGTTCATTTATATTTGATGGCTGCCCACTGTTCCTTAGAAGGATGGGTTAAGTGCAGAGGACATGGATGATGACAATAAATGTATCTATTTTAACTGTAGAGCTGCGTGTTTAATACACACACTCATAGCCTCGGCTTCCGTGTTCAATCGGCGCGAGTTACTTGCTGTTTTTCTCTACTTTACATGAAATACATTGAACAAAAATATATGCTATTTTGTGCGAAAAAAAGAACTTAGGGTGGTTGCCTGTTTAAATATAAGAGTTATAAGAATTAAACCAAAAATAACAGAAAATTGGCAACGTTTCAAGTCTATAAACTCTTCATCATGCTAAAATAAAATAAAATAAACTGAAATAATAAATAGATCTAAGTGTCCGACTGTAAAACTGTCAGGAAATGACTGTTTTGAAGGTTTTTCTAGAAAAATTGCTGTTTAAAGCCGCTGTGAAAAGGACTTGCTCCACTCCGTTCAGATGTTAGAGGCAGAGAATATACAAAGTAAATAATGATTGTTTTTGGTCCATTTTGAATTTGTTTTTGTAAAGTGAAATAAAAAATGAAAATGAAACAAAAATGCTGTATAATTCCATCGTTGGTTTTGTGCTTCAGAACGAAAGTCAAGTAAACCAGTGTTTTTTTTTAATTCCCATTCATAAACAGAAAATCCAAATATACACAGACTGTTCATGTGGAGCCAAACTGTGGCCTTTGTTTTGATGTTCTGCTGCAGTACGGCTCTTCTTCCTGCTGTCGCTCTGAGCTACGTCACGCCTTAAATTCGACGTGAGTGGCTGAAGCAGTGCGTCTGTGAAGATGACGGACAGATTCTTCATCTAATCACATGTAAGGATTTTATATAAGGCTTCTCCTTTGAAAACTTATTGATTGTGGAAGGATCCCAGATGGTATTGTGATACCAGATAGTGAGAGTCAGGTTATATTACAGTACCGTGTTCAGAAAAAATCCTTGATTTAAATCTCATGCGTTTTTAAACACTGCTTTGGTTTCACTGAAGAGGCTCCTAAAGCTACAGTAGGAACACAAATAAAATCCACACATGAAAAAAAAAAAAAAACCATAAAACTCCACCGTTGCATATAAATCCCAGTTTCTTTGCACATCTTACGGGGGCCAGCCAGTTACTGATTTATTTAAAGCAGTAGCGAATCCTTCATCTTAAACCTCAAAGGCCTTGTATCTACAGCGCAGCACGGGCCTTCAGGTTCAGGCCTTTTTGGATTTAAAAGAATCTGTAGTTTTACGTTTTAAAGCAAGAAAAATATGTCTCTTTTTAGATATATACGACATGTGTTGTCATTGAAGTATAACATGTGCCGTGTGTGAAGGAGCAGTAGGTGTTAAATGGAAATTATAACCTGTGCTTCCCTTGAGGATTCAGTGGTGACAGATCTGTTCAGAGCAGCTTGGCACCTTTTCCGGATTTACAGTAACCGGAGTTTGTATGCTTTGGCCGGAGATCCCAGCGAAATGGGCATGCTTTACACTCTTAACGTGACTGTTATGACAGGCTTTCTCATATAAAGCCACTGTGGACAGACAGACCCTGGGGGCAGAGGACATAAAGAGGAGTCGGTGGCACTTGCAGCTGCATAGTAACTAATGCTGGGACGATATATACTTTTACGCATATGATTCTTTTTACGATTTTTTTTTTTTTTTGGGGGTGCTGTTTCGATTTAAATTGCGATTCTTCAATATTCCTGATTTTTCAATTGCCTTTTTAACCCCAGACCAGGTGTTAAAAAGCTGAATGATGATGCCTACAGATCATATTATGAGCCATATTTCCCCACAAAAATACACATATGTGAGTCAGTTCAGATTTATTCAGCAGTAATATATTTGAACCAGACTTTGGGAAGTAAACTGCTACATTTATCTGCACACAATACAAATAGGAGCCTTTAAATGAACATATGTCATAATAAAGTGAATTTTAAAGTGTACATGTCCAGCTCTGCTCTTACCCTCTGTTAGAAAAACCACACACTTTAATTGTTGTTCATTGTTTAACTATATTTATTCAGGAACAACTCATTTTCTCTTAGTTTTCAGATATCCCGCCCTGTTGAACGCACCACAGATGTTACGACGCTCCTGAACGCACCACTACTATGTTTAGAATCACCCTGTTTTTCTCAACTCTAATTCATATCGTCCTGGTTTATTAATGTGTAAATGACACAAGGTCAGATTAATAACACAATATAGTTGAATAGATATTATCATAGTGTATTGTTTATCTGCCCATAAGTTAATGCTGTTTAACGCTGGTGTGTTGTTGAAGCTAATACGATAATAAGCTAGCTGTCATCTGTGTACCTTCTGTGTATTCTATGAAGTATATCATACTAGTCTTTACAAGCAGTCATTTTTTTCCACCTGGCTTAAAATGAATCTTTTAAATATGAGGATAAGAAATCGATTTTTTTGGTTAAAAATCATCAAACAAAAAATCCCAATACATATGTGAATCGATTTTTTTTTTCTCCCAACACGGTCTGAGACGTTTGCATCTTCTGTCGAGTCTGGTCTTGATAGAAGATATACACTTGATGTGAGATTGACAGGCGTCTTTCCCGACGCTACCCTTGTCTTTGTGTCGTTCCGAAAAACCAATTATGCTCTATTTCCTCGTATAAAGCTACTCATTAGTGCTGACGGGTTTTGCAACATGAAGCAGAACAGTGAATAGATGTAGAGAAAATGTAGAGCTACAAGCTGCTTTTTTTTCTTTTCTTTTTTTTTTTTTTGCTACACAAAGACCATGTTTCAATAGGGAATCCTTTGTTCGCTCTGTAAATCCCCCATGGTTTCTTATTTAAGAAGGCATAGTGTCACTGGAGACCAAAATGCTCCTCAGAAAAAAGGTAATTAATATATGTTTTAAATCCACTGAAGTTGGACCAGAAATTGTCTTCCTCAAGAAGAAAATACATATATGTCTACACTCTTAAAAAAAACAAAAGTGTTACTGTGCTTAATTAATATTAACAAAATAAATGATATTAAACTCTACATGTTAAAAGTATTCACAGAATGCTTTATCTTGACACTATTTTGTGTTAATCTCAAGTTTCTATGACAACCGTTTTTGAATTAGAGCCAATAATGTGATTTTGACCTTTCTCCTAAATGTGACCTTGACCTTTTGCAATATTGATAATTTAGTTCTTTGTATATATGTGTCAGTGTGTGTAATATTATGATAATATATCCAGTATTGATTAAGTTATAGCGTCATATGTCTATGTTTGACACACAAATATTGTTACAGAAGTTAATTTCACAACATGTCACCTTTGACCTCCAGAGATCTCAAAAACTATTGGTCGTAGGAGATGACACCAATTATGAGAATTGTTGAAATCTTAATTCCACATCATTTAGTACCAATCTGAATGTTCCGTGACCCTCCGTTCTTGAGTTATAACAGATAATGTGATTTTGACCTTTCAGTTAATTGTGACCTTGACCTTTGACCTTTGCTTGAATGGCTCTTTTCATCTGATGCACATTAGCTATATTTATATGCCCATGTAATTTCATAGTCATATTTCAAGTATTCATTAAGTTATAGCATGATATGTCTGTGTAGACACACAGACAGACAGACAGAAACACTGATTACAATAGATGTAGATGTAAAGATGTAAAGTACACATACTGTCACAGATCGGGGTGAGGTGAAATGAGGACTCCAATGCACAGTACTGAAGGGAAAAATAATTTAATAACAAAACTAAGAAACAAAGACAAGACAGACAAAACCTGGGAACAACGACCAGAGTCCGTGGTGACGATGAATGTCCGGGTTATGGTGATTGAGGAGATGGCAGAAGTTGTCCGGGTTATGGAGGTGACACTACTGAATGGTCCCGCACTGGCAACTGCAAGCCTTACTGCTTTTATAGCCACAGACGAGGAACGGCTTGCAGCTGCGCAGTGCGGGACCAGGTGAGTGTGGATGAGCACTGGGGGAAAGGTCACCGGAGCGGAGGTCATGACAGACGGTACGAAAAATCAGTCGCTTCAGAGAGAAAATCAGTGGAGGAAAGAAACTGTGACATTATATATTATAGTTATATGACCATTATCTCACAATTTTGACTTTTTTTCTCATAATTTTGACTTTTTATCTCATAATTTTGACTTTTATCTCACAAGTTTGACTTTTTATCCCATACATTTGACTTTTTATCTCACAATTTTTACTTTTTTTCTCATAATTTTGACTTTTATCTCACAATTTTGACTTTTTATCCCATAATTTTGACTTTTCTCTTAAAATTATGTATTTTTATCTCATATTTATAACTTTTTTTTAATCTCATGACTTTTTATTTCAATTGTGACTTTTCTTCCCCCATTTGTCCTCTATTTCCTGTCCACTGTGACTCTATCAAACACATTATCGACACAGTAACTCACTTTTAAAGGTTTTATTTTAGATAATTTTGAAACTTTTCTGATTTAGATGTAGAGGTACCACTGTATTTGGTTCAGTGAATGTTTTATTTGAACAGAGCGTCTTATTGTCAAAGCCTGATGGTATGATTTATTAAAAATGTAATGTGAAGGGAATTACAATGTGTTGGGAAATGGTACATGTAATAAATGTATGAATGAGTGTATGTGTAAGTGTATTTGTGTACATGTAGTTGTTCACCTGCGTAAACCCCCCCCACAACTGTTCAGAGTAATCTGTATTTGAACTCTTGAACTCCCTTCGGTGCTCCTTCAGAAACTGCCTCTAAATTTTAATTCCCTTGTCCTGACTGGAATAGTGTAGTGTGCATTGAAGTAAGCCCATTTACAGAAGCAGAGCTGTGCACACAATAGTTATTTTTTAAAACAGTTGTATTATTTCCAATGAAAATTCACTGAGTTTAACAAAGAAATAAAGACATTTATTGGAACATTGGACATTGGTCTGGTTTAGGTGTAACTGTGTTTATGCAGAGAGAGAGAGAGAGAGAGAGAGAGAGAGAGAGAGAGAGAGAGAGAGAGAGAGAGAGAGAGAGAGAGAGAGAGAAAGTAGAGGGAGAGAGTGAGTGAGTGAGTGAGTGACTGAGTGAATGAGAGACAGAGAGAGTGAGCGAGTGAGTGAGCAAGTGAGTGAGCGAGTGTGTGTATGGGTGTGTGTGTGTGTGAGAGTGAGCGATTGAGTGAGTATGTGTGTGAGCAAGTGAGTGAGTGTGAGTTTGCGTGAGTGAGTGACTGAGTGAATGAGAGACAGAGCGAGTGAGTGAGTGAGTGAGCGAGTGAGTGAGCAAGTGAGTGAGCGAGTGTGTGTATGGGTGTGTGTGTGTGTGTGTGTGTGTGAGAGTGAGCGATTGAGTGAGTATGTGTGTGAGCAAGTGAGTGAGTGTGAGTTTGCGTGAGTGAGTGACTGAGAGAATGAGAGACAGAGAGAGTGAGTGAGTGAGTGAGCAAGTGAGTGAGCGAGTGTGTGTATGGGTGTGTGTGTGTGTGTGAGAGAGAGTGAGCGATTGAGTGAGTATGTGTGTGAGCAAGTGAGTGAGTGTGAGTTTGCGTGAGTGAGTGACTGAGTGAATGAGAGACAGAGAGAGTGAGTGAGTGAGTGAGTGAGCAAGTGAGTGAGCGAGTGTGTGTATGGGTGTGTGTGTGTGTGTGTGTGTGTGAGAGAGAGTGAGCGATTCAGTGAGTATGTGTGTGAGCAAGTGAGTGAGTGTGAGTTTACGTGAGTGAGTGACTGAGTGAATGAGAGACAGAGAGAGAGAGAGAGACTTGTGCTACGGGAGTCGACGTGTCAACCAGTAATAATAATAATAATAATAATAATAATAATAATAATAATTAATTAATTACTACTACTTCTACTACTATTATTATTACTACTACTACTATGTACTACTACTACTAAATAATAATAATTACTATTACTACTAACACTTTATAAAACACACACACAATCCACTTGTTAACCCACATAACCATTGGTTACCTATTTGTTAATATTTATTAGTTTATTGCTTTAACATAATTAATCATAAAGTATTTGTTCACATGGCTACAAATGGTTTGTTCATTGAAAAGAAGAACAAACACTTTGTTTATGATAAATTGTGTATGAATAAAGCATTAACAAATAGGTAACAAATTATTAATACGTAGTTAATTGTGTGCAGGTGTTATAAAGAAAGTGTTACAGATATTTGGTATATCTATATCTAGTTATTTTCCAGATAACTAGTAAATATTGGACTTGGAATATTGAATTTTTAATTATAATTCTCTATTTATGCCAAAAAAAAAAGACAGCATTTATATTTTTCATTTGTTTGTGGCTGATATTTTTCTCAGCACTTATTTATTGTACCTATATCTTATCTTATTAATTTAAAAAAAAGCCAATATCTTTGGGATTAAGTTATTATTTAAAATAGTTGCCTGTGAAACATATGAAAATGAATAGAGATTATGTTTCAGACATAGCATAAGCATGCTATGTTTAAAGATTATAATGTAAAATGATTTAAATGTAACATAATGGGGTAAATAAATGTAACCATGTATGCGTGCAACCGAAGTAAAATTATTCATTCATTCAAAATGATCCATTCATTGGTCTGTCAGTGTCAGGTCTCTGTAGCCGTAACATCATTCCACAACAGCCACAATAATAAATCTGCCTCCACTGTAAATTTGTCTGGATTCATTAGTCATTTACTGACGTCATGAAATACTGAGTTGATGCCATGAAATAATCAGTGTGTGCCGGTTATCTCAAAATGGCATGTAATGACCAAATTAATTGGCCAGTTGATTATTCAGGCAGTAAATCACTAGTGTGGGGTTTTACAGGAAGGATATTTGATAGAATAAGGAGCTTCAATTTAGGATTGTTTTACTTTTATAATGAATCATGTTTTAACAAAATAACATATAACACATGTACTAATAGTTTTATATTTTATAAATGATTGTACATTAATATATGAACACATTTCCTCACTTTCTTGTTCACCTACTTCCCTGTAAAAGACAGTAGAATGAATTCTCTAAATTAATCCCAGGTTGAATGTTCGACTATAGCCCATTGTGCGAGCTAGCTAACGTTGCCTACAGTTAGCAAACATTTACTTCCTTTAGGTACTGTTAGCTAAAGTTAGCTAATGTTTACTTTCTTTAGCTAACTTTAGCTTCCATTAGTTCATACTACCTTCTGTTAGCTACCATTACCACAGTTGATTAACATTAGCTTGCGTTTGCTGCAGTTAGCTAGGGTTAACTTCCTTTAGCTAATTTTACCTTCTGTTAGCTATGGTTACCTTCCGTTAGGTACAGTTAGCTACTGTTAGTATATTCTTCCTTCCATTAGTTACCATGAGCTACAATTGGCTAACATTAGCTTCAGTTAGCTAAAGTTACCTTCCATTAGCTTCAGTTAATTTCTGTTTGCTACAGTTAGCTTAAAAAATAGATTTCATTAGCATTCATTATAATGTGGACTCTGTTACACACAATTGTACAGTTTGTCTGTTATATTAATATTACATTAACATTAATATAACATTTCAGGTCACATTAAGGAGGTGAAAGGTATAACAATTCTGTGAATTTATTTAGTAAATGGTAATTATTCTAAAAAGGTGAATGTTTTATTGTCCACTCTAATAAAACCAACAGCTTTACCTGCTGGGTTCCAAACTAACGATGCACTAATGATTTTATATAAAGTTTCTGACACCATCTCAGTCTAAGTTTGATTTTATTTTCCATCATTGTTTACATTGTTTACTTTACATTATTAGCCAGTAAACAGGTCCCCATATGCAAATGTGTGAGTGTATATTTTTTTCTTCTTTTACTGTTTGAATTCTTCCGCTCCGTCTCACCTTTTGCAGTCAGCCCAACAAAGTTGTCATGGGTGCCTGCTCCGAAAGGGCAGTCACATGCACCACTGCAAAATTTTCACCTTATTAAATATACATCAATAGTCAGCCCATAACCACGATGCTGCTTTCACCTGGGCCAGGGTTAAGTCGACTCATATTCTCATATTTTAAATATTCTAAATTATCTAAGTTAGGGATGCACAGGTATTAGAAAAAAAACAAAGTGACATTACAATGTTTTATAATGCTATGAAAAAAAATACTCAGGAGTATATATGTATATAACAGTGGTGGAAAAAAATAATGAATACAAATAAATACAATTTAATGAATTAATCAATTAGACAAATAAATTAGACCTAAATAAATAAATGAGTAAAAATAAATAAACAAAAGGTAATAAATTAATTAAATGAATACATTAATAAATAAATACAAAAATATAAACACAAATAAAGAATAAATAAATATGCAGTACATATATTGCCACGTCAATGCTCAAACGATACATGGTGCAACTCTAATTTAAATCCTACTTTCAACAGGAAATGTTGTTTATGTGTATTCTGTCATGTTTTATAAACTGAATTCTATGTTTAATGACTTTATTGTTATGTTTTAATTTATTGCCAGGATCCTTCTGGCAGGGCGACTATCATTTACATTTTCCTTTTCTATAAAATGTTTATTAATGTACATTGTCCCTCTATAACAAATACAGGTTAATAATAATAATAATAATAATAATAATAGTGTGTATGTGTGTGTGTGTGTGTGTGTGTGTGTGTGTGTGTGTGTGTGTGTGTGTGTGTGTGTGTGTGTTTGTTAGTTAAATAAATAATAGGAGTGGGTGAGAGCAACAGTTGGTGCAATCAGCTTGACTCCCTTTCTTCCTCCTTGTATTTGTACGTAGCCGATACAACTGTGCAGTGAATAAAAAAAGAATTTGGTTTGGACTCAAGTCTGGGCTTCGTGTGGTGACGGCCAAGGTCTGGTTGAAGCCTTATGATGGAGATGCAGGAGGTAGACATGTGGGAGCTACACATGAGGCATCCAACATGTAGGTAGAAGCAAAAAAATACAGCTCTCCATATCTGTTTTCAAGAAAGCAGTACCCACTGAGATGAAGAGGGAGGTCCGTTTCCTCTTTGTTAAGGCCAGTGTGGTCAAATTT
This sequence comes from Siphamia tubifer, assembly GCA_020466265.1. Taxonomy (NCBI): domain Eukaryota; kingdom Metazoa; phylum Chordata; class Actinopteri; order Kurtiformes; family Apogonidae; genus Siphamia; species Siphamia tubifer. The sequence continues at coordinate 4,907,204 of CM035783.1, forward strand.
CAAGTGATGAATGAGTGAATGAGAAAATTGATCAGGTTTATCAGGTTGCACCTTTTTGGACGACAATGCTAATCTAAGCTTCTAAACTTGTATAACTTGACTAGAGAATATTCAGTATTGTTGTTCACCTTTACTATTTGGTTGAAAACATTTATGACACAGGAAAAAAACAAACAAACAGCTATAAAACAGGTGTCAATCATAAGGTCCGGGGACCAAATTCGGGTCTAATCTGGCCCTACGGATGAATTACAATCAATGTCTAATCTCGCCCCTATTTTGTGCCAATCTCAAGTTTCTATGACAACATGTTCTTGAATTAGAGCCAATAATGTGGTTTTGACCTTTCTGCTAAATGTGACCTTTGACCTTTAACAATATTGACAATTTTGTTTTATGTATATATGCATCAGTGTGTGTAATATTATGTTAATATATCCAGTATTGATTAGGTTATAGTGTGATATGTCTATGTTTGACACAAGTTAATTTGGCAAAATGTCACCTTTGACCTCCAAAGATCTCAAAAACTATTGGTTATTTACGATAACACCAATTATGAGAATTGTACAAATCTTCATTCTGCATCTTTTGGTATCAATCTGAAAGTTCTGTGGCCCTCCGTTCTTGAGTTATAACAGAGTCTTTGCGGATCCTTAAAGTCTTAAAAAGTCTTATTGACAATATGTGACCCGCCACCACGAAATTAGGCATAAGTCGCGCTGAGCCGTTCAGGGCTACAGCCAAATTTAGGCTGGAAGGCGATTTCTTATTTGTGTTTACATCTTATCAAAAAACGGTACCTTAACACATCTATGTTCAGTTCCTGTGGTCATTACATGGAAATCCAATCAATAAAGGTGTTTATTGAGTCAATTATTTAAGCGGCGACAAAAGTTCGGGGATTGCTGAGCAAAGACAAAGACGACTTCCACCTCTTTTCGCTGAACAAAACGATCTCCGTTCCGTGGGTAAACATCCAAGTGTTTGGTACGAGGTAAAAGCTTATATTGAATGTTCTGTCCAATGGTGTAAGCCAAATGATTATAATACGTCACACTTCTGTCCTATTATTATAATATATAAAACTTCTGTGACATGTCCATCAGAGTGTCCTTTAACATCTGTGAATAATTTTTGTCAATCGGATACGAATTATTATGCGTTGCTAAAGACTTCCTACCCCAAAACAGTCCAAAACTTTGACGGACAATTTCTAAAAATATGCAAATTGCAAAATATGTCCAAATGTGGATATTAAAATGACCATAACTTTGGTTCTACTTGTGATAGAAACATAATTTTTTCACCATCTTAAACCTTAGTTTCCACTCTACCAAGCTACACAGATAACTCTGTTTGGATTTACACACACTTATGCCTGGTTTCGTGGTGGTGGGTCACATATGTGGTTTTTAAGGTCTTAAAAACATTATATTTTGCTTTTTTTTTTTTTAAGTACAGCATTAAATTTCACATAGAAGGTATTAAATTTAATTAACGTTAATGAAAAACATATGCCTGGATTTTTTTCCACT
>CM035783.1:4913741-4946241 GCA_020466265.1 Siphamia tubifer
TTTTTGTTGCTCATTTTGTTTATTTTTCTACATTTTGTTCATTTTTTATTTTAGTATTTTTCTTTGATTTTCTGCCATTTGTGTCTTTACTTTGCTTATGTTACCAGTTATTTTTGTTAGTTCTCAGGAGTTAAAGGGTTAAACTGAATCACATGGAAGAGGGAAATATCTAAAACATTCAAGACACCGGCCCTCGAGGACTGGAGTTTGACACCTGTGCCTTATAACCAACACATTTAGTAGTAATTATAAAGGAACAGGGAGCATGTAAGGTAATAACCTAAAATTTAAAAAAAAATAAATAAATAAAAATGTAGAACCAAATGGAAAAGCAGCTGTAAAGCAAATACATTTTACAAACACTTAAGTAAATAACGGAGCAACTTAAAGATATCACTTAATTTCACCGTATAATTTTTTGGCTGATTTTTGTGACAATTTAAAGTCATTCATAAACAATTAAAGGATGGTTTACAATTTTTCCATTTACTACAATGGATGTTATTTACGCAAAATAATCATTATATTAATAAGATCAGATATAGATTTATTTAAATTTTCCTTAAAATAAAGAATATCACCAGTGTAGAACAGTGATATATTATCAATTTTAAGAAATAGCCCATTTTTAATATCAAAGTTTCCTCAGAATTATCATAAAATCAACAAGCATCTAACTTTCACTGCTTTTTCAGGCTCAGTTTTTCTTTCTGTCTCCTTCCGGGTCAGTCCGAACGTCATACATCATTCCATCACGACGTTGGCAGCATCTCAACGCCGACTGGTTTTTCATACCACAATGTCAAGTGAATATTTTCAACTCCAGCGTTTACGTAGATTTGCATCAAAATGCGTCTCTCCATTGACTTTGTATGTAATGTGAAAATTCACGTCCTGTTGTGGCCGTACTATAACTGTACTTTTTTCCCCACTGTTATTATTTGACAGATCTGGTCCATTTCAGATCATACGGTGCTGAATGTGGCCCCAGAACCAACACCAGTTCCACACCTGTGCTCTACTATAAGTGCGTTTGTAAAACTGCTCAGAATTACAACTGTTCAAAAGTGACGTACGTCTGTAGCTCATGGACTTACTGTAATTCTTGACTGTCTGGAATGATCTCGACCTCACATGACCCCTGCACAGACTCTGGCAGATTATCTCCTGCACATCAACCCAGTGCTTTCGAAGAAGCACTAATGGTTAAAAAAAAAAAAAAAAAAAAAAAAAAAGAAGAAGAAGCAGCAAATGACATCAATGCTACAAAATAAAACGTAATGTAACATGGGATAGAAAGTAGTGTTTTTAAGAGTAAATAAAATAAAATTGGAGATGAATTAATTATGATCTAATTATTTACAGATCATAATTAATTACGCAATGTCTATTTTTTTTGGTTTAAATGTGTTATTTCATTATTAGTGTTGTGTTTTCCATTTCATAATTGTGACTTTTATATCTCATAATTTTGACTTTTATGTCATACTTTAGATTTTTTTTATCGTGATTTTGACTTTACCTCATGATTTTGTTTTTTTTATCTCACAATTTTAACTTTTTATCTCATAATTTTGATTTATCTCATGATTTTGACTTTTATGTCATACTTTAGATTTTTTTATGATGATTTTGACTTTATCTCATGATTTTGATTTTTTTTATCATAATTTTAACTTTTCATCCCATAATTTTGACTTTATATCTCATAATTTTGACTCTATCTCATAATTTTGATATTTTATGGTCATACATGAAAAAAAATCAGTGAGTGAATCAAATAATAATAATAATAATAATCAAATCATAAAATAAAAATAACCCTATACTATTTACTTAACTAACTTAATTTATATGTGATCATAAAAAGTCAAGATCCTGAGATAAAAATTTAAAATTGAAGATTTTTTCAGTTGATTCAATGTTTTACTTTTTTTCAGTGTAGTTAATTCATCTTAATACTTTAATTTGACAGCCTTAATAGAACAGGCTGTTTGTTTGTTTGTTTGTTTGTTTAAAAACTGCAGTATTTCTGTGTGTTTTCAGGCTGTAGAAAATCTATTTTGTCATGACCTAGTTTCTGAAACTCAAGTGTTTTCAAACAGGTAGGGAGTTAAATATGTAATTGATGAATGTAATTATTGATCTCAGTTGACATTCCATCAGATGTGACCTGGACACGATTGTCCTGCTTCTACACCTTCTACACCATCACTGTGAACCAGCATCAGGTTATTTATATTTATATTTATATTTATGTTTATATTTATATCTTTATAAGGACTGAGAGGACGACAGCTGCAGAAAGAGGCTGTTCTTGATCAAATTCTGACATTTTTCACACTTAATTGTACTTCCTGTAGTTTTAATAAGTCTGTTTACATGACAGTTTTTATTCCTGTTTCATTCCAAATAAAAGTTAATTCTGTTTTAAGATGACCATGTACAGTAAACACCTAATTCCAGTTGAAAATGTTAAATCACATTAAAATTTTCAGCGCATGTGTTTGTTCTTAGATTGAAAGAAATAATATAATTGAAATTTAATATAATTTAAAATGAGTCAGGGTCAAAGGAAAATGAGTAGTTTCTGAATCCACTTTAATCTAGAGGACGAACCCAAGGGTGAGATGCTGAGGACCCAATTTAAGGCTTGTTGAGCCGCATTTTGGAATAATTTAAAAAAAAAAAAAAAAATATATATATATATATATATATATATATATATATATATATATAAATATTTAATTACATTTTCTAATGAACTGCCACATAATGGCAGTGTAATAAATTCTTACATTTTGAGAAGATTATTTGATTTGATTTTGATTTGAATGATTTATTTCGAACATGTGCAAAGTGAGTGCAACAATAATCAATACAACAATAATAATAATAATAATAATAATAATAATAATAATAATAATAATAATAATAATACACAATGACATGTCCGAAAAGGAGTAGGATGAAGCATAAGCTTATTTAATCCTAACCTCTTCTTCACTTCCCCATTAACATGAATTCATCTTATAGCAATATAGTGCATAGTACAAAAATGATGATAATAATAAAAATGATAACAATAATAATAATAACAATACCAATAATAAATAACTGAAGTACTAAACATATACATATATATAAAAATCAAAACAGAACACAAAAAAAACCAAAAAAACAACAACAAAAAAACCCCAAATGAGCAGATAGGAAAGTAGGTAACAAATAGAGGGTTTTTTTGTTTGTTTGTTTGTTTTCTTTTTTTCTTCCCTTCCTTCTTCTTCTTTTCCCTTTCCCCCCCCCTTTTTTTTCCCTTTTTCTAATTTGTCTGCATTTTGTTCTTATTTTTTTAATTTTATTATTTTATTTTATTTTATTTTATTTTATTTTATTTATTTATTTATTTCAAAATGCAGTTGTATTAAATATATAATGCAACAAAAAAAAGAGATGAAATGTGGTTTAAGAAATAAAAACCTTCCTAAAATGTCTTAGTTTTTAATTGACCAAAACAAAATGAGACATTATTTAATGTCTTTTAGGCAGATTCTTATTTATTTTTGCTGTATCTCGATAGAAAGTCATCAAATGATGTCCCCACCATCATTATTACATCCTTAGTGTAAAGTAAAAAATTAATAATAATAATGGAAACAAATACAATCTGTTGCTGTTTCTTCAGTTGGATTAAAGCCTGTGCTGTCGGCAGCAGTTTGAGCGAAGTGCAAGGACGTCTAACTGAACCTTCCATGACTGAACCTCCGCTGTTGAACCTGTCAAATACTATAGAAAGGCTGAGTCGGAGCAGCTCTCAGCACATCTTGAGCTAACGTGCAGAATGTGCTGCTGTGGTGCTAACCACCTGGACCTACGCCAACCAAAGTCTTGGCTTGGTCTCGTGTGCTCTGCCCACTTCTGGAGATTGTGGTTTTCTACCGTGTGACTTTAGCGAACCAACCACTATTAACTATACATACAATAAACAACCCGCATAGACCCACTTGGCAGGCCCTCAGTTGTCTTTAGTGCTAAGTATGTATGTCAGTGTGCTGTGGTTTTGTGTGCACAGTGTCTCCACTTTGCACATTCTGGCCTCCCTGCCTGCTGCTCTTCCTGCCTGTTTGTCCCAGTAGAATTGTAAATGACTGGTGGGTGTTGAGGATGATCACATGTGACAGCTAATGCGTAGGGTAGCTGGCAACATGTGTCAGCGCCAGTGTACATTAACCTACATTCAGAGTGAGGCCTTTTTGAATTGCATGGGGAAGGAAAAGGTCGTCTTTTGAATGAGATATCTTGTGGCATGTAGGATTTTATCCAGAACCACACACTTAGTTTATTGGTTTTGAAAGATTTTTTACAATTGATATAAACCATCAGCTTATAGTAAGTATTCTATAAGGTCTTGTCTTATGCATTAACTGTTGCTAGTAGGGGTGTAAGTAAGTATCATCTGTGCAATATGTCATGATATTTAATTTCTCAATACTGTATTGATATTAAAAAGTACTGCAATGACATTTTTATTTATTTATTTTTGGTAATATTTTATAATACCTACACACAATCCGCTATATATTAACCATTTGTTACCTATTTATTAATGGTTTGTTCATTATGTATTAACAGAAATGTTGACTAGTCGACACGTCAACTCCTGTAGCACAAGTCGACTTAAATTTCGAGGAGTCGACAAGTGGTGTGTTATTCTTTCTCTCCCTCAGCACGTAAACACAAGTGTCATGCACGACCATCTGAAGAGGCATCCGCTAGCTAACCTGAGTGATATGAGCAGCATCCGCTAGCTAACCTGAGTGATATGAGCAGCACCCGCTAGCTAACCTGAGTGATATGAGCAGCATCCCCTAGCTAACCTGAGTGATATGAGCAGCACCTGCTAGCTAACCTGAGTGATATGAGCAGCATCCGCTAGCTAACCTGAGTGATATGAGCAGCATCCGCTAGCTAACCTGAGTGATATGAACAGCATCCGCTAGCTAACCTGAGTGATATGAGCAGCATCCGCTAGCTAACCTGAGTGATCTGAGCAGCATCCGCTAGCTCACCTGAGTGATATGAGCAGCATCCACTAGCTAACCTGAGTGATATGAGCAGCATCCGCTAGCTAACCTGAGTGATCTGAGCAGCATCCGCTAGCTGGTATGAAAATGACCCAAATGTCTGGTTCATTTTAATGGTTTAATGTTTAATATTCAGTCAGTGAAGACTGAGAACAATAAATTACATCTAAAATCCACATTTTATTTTACTTTTAACACATATTTCATACAAAATTGGTACATTTTTATAATTTTTAAAGGGTTTGAGGAGTAGTATTTGGAACAAATTACACCATTTACATGTAAAATGCGACTATTTATGAAAAATTCACAGTACGATAACACTTCTGGAACAAATACATTTCATAAGTAGAAGTACCACTGTATATTGTGATGTATTATATCCTGATCCTAGTATTGATATTTGTATTGGATCAGCAGGTTCTTGCCAGTACACAGCCCTCGGTGCCACAGACGGGTTCAGAGGTAAAGACGTAGGTGGCACAGAGGTGGCTCTGGTCAGACCTGATCCCTTAAAGATAATCTCCCTCTCTAGGGATTTGTTTTTCTCATTTGTCCTCGGGCCTGTAAGCTGAGTTTGGAGGTGACCCATAGTGCCGCCAAACGTGGCCTCTACCCGGACCTGGCTTAGATACTTTTGGAAGAGGCCAGGTGTTGCACGAAGTTGGTGTGAGAGAGAAACGAGCGACCAAATAAAGCAGATCTAAAGTTCAAACACGACCCTGGGAAAATGAAAGAGGGTCGGGCGTTCGACAACAAAAACGTCTTTTATCGGCGCAGCTTTGAAGGGATCTGCTTGTGTTTGTGTTCGCGGCGGTCGGGTCTATTAGAGTCAGTTACCAGCGTTATTTCTCAAAGGTGGTGAAAATAGCCTGGCTTTGGTTTATTTAGTCAGATTTCTGCTTATTTTTGTTGTTATCATGTAGGTTTATGTTGAAAAAGAAAAAGTGATTTAAGTCGTTTAGCTGGTATTTCATGTGTTGGAACATTTTGGGTTTAGTACAGACCTGTTGTTTACGTTGTTTCTTGACTTCTCATGCCTGGAAATCAACCTGATGCCCTAAATGCTGTATTTTTCAACATGTCAGCTGAATTATTTTTTTTTTTTGCAGTTTTGCAGCTGTTTCTCTTTTCAGCCAGGTCTTGGAAAGTCTGTGCTAAAAACAGAAAGTATGGGATGAGGATGAGGAGCACGTGAAAAGTGCAGTTGTTTAACCCTTTGGTTGTCACACTACAATAATTACAATGAAAATAAAATACATGTTTTTACTTTTTTTTTTTTTTACCTCGCAGGGTTTGTTTTTACTGACCCTAAATTTAACTAAAGTATTAAAACTCAAATATTCAACAATATTACCAACATTATTTGTGACTTGGTTTAAATTAGATGTATTAACTCTTTGTGTTCGTATCATTAGTGCTGTTGTTGTCACTTTTTTTTTCAGTGAAGAAACATATTTTTAGTCCAGTACCACTTGATATATGCAAAACATATTTCTACGTTTTTATGTCATGATGTTGACTTTTTATCTGAATATTTTGACTTTTTATCTGATAATTTTGACTTTTTATCTGAATATTTTGACTTTTTATCTGATAATTTTGACTTTTTATCTCAGAATTTTGACGTTTTATCTGAATATTTTGACTTTTTATCTCATAATTTTGACTTTTTTCTGAATATTTTGACTTTTTATCTCATAATTTTGACGTTTTATCTGAATATTTTGTCTTTTTATCTCATAATTTTGACTTTTTATCTCATAATTTTGACTTTTTATCTGAATATTTTGACTTTTTATCTGATAATTTGGACTTTTTATCTCATGATTTAGATTTTTTATCTGAATATTTAGACTCTTTATCTGATAATTTTTACTTTTTGTCTGATAATTTTTACTTTTTTTTTCATCATTTTAACTTTTTATCTCATAATTTTGACTTTCTTTTCGTACAAATACCAAAAACAAATATGAGTCAGTATATCAGTATTTAATGACTTAATTCCACTAAGTGTGACCTCATATGTTGTTAACTTATCATCACTTATATCCACAATAGTTCTGTCCTACAAAGTAAAAAGGCAGTAACTGCATTTTTTGGTGAAAATTAGTTTTTTTCCAACATTCAAATCATTCTTTGTCATTTAATAAAATATCTCATCTCAAATGTCTGTTGTATTGGAGAAAATTGGTCAGTGTTTGTACAGTAACTGCAAAAAGTACTAGTAAAACAAAGTAAAAAAAACAGTAAAGACCATTACTGTGTTCTTACCAAAGTCCATTTAGGACCCTGCACCAATAGTTTACATCAATACCTGTATTAGACTGAAATAGATATAATTAAGGTATTTTCCACATTATAAGGTGAACTTCAGCTTCAGCCCTAAAACTTTTGGGTCAAGCAGTGCATTTATCATGTGTGAAAATGTGTTTTACCTGCCTTGTGCTTGTGCCTTGTTTTGTATTTTGACCGAAATAAAATTATATTTATATATAAAACTGTTTTTATGAAGGTGTTTCATATATAAGGTGCATTAAGTGATGTCAAAATGATCAGATAAAAAGCCAAAATGATCAGATAAAAAATAAAATTATCAGGTAAAAAGCCAAAATGATCAGATAAAAAGCCAAAATGATCAGATAAAAAATAAAATTATCAGGTAAAAAGCCAAAATGATCAGATAAAAAGCCAAAATGATCAGATAAAAAGCCAAAATGATCAGATAAAAAGCCAAAATTATCAGATAAAAAGCCAAAATTATCAGATAAAAAAAAAAATTATCAGGTAAAAAGCCAAAATTATCAGAAAAAAAACAAAATTATCAGATAAAGAACAAAATTATCAGGTAAAAAGCCAAAATTATCAGAAAAAAAAACAAAATTATCAGATAAAAAGCCAACATTCTGCATATATAAGTCACACTATGGTTTTTATAGAACTAGCTAACATGCCGTAACAATAACTGCCTCGTGTCCAATAATCTACCTACAATGACTGGGGCTGAACAACTGAAATTTAAGGTCATTTTTCTCAGTTTGGTGTTTGTGCAGTTACTCATGTTTTACTTTGTTAGTTAAAAGTCGTTAAAGAGAAGAAAATGTTCCAGCCACTCAATACATTTGAGTTAGTAGTACTATTAAGAAACTGAATATATATCATTATTCTGAACATTTATGTTTACAGTGTATTATTAGTATTGTTATTTCTGAAGGTTTTTGTTTTTCATTACATTTCATTTTACTGTTGGTTATTGTGTTACTGTAGTGAATGTGTAGAACTTACACCCAGACACATGGTTTCTAATCCTTCTAAGTCCAGTTCTTATTGAGATCTTTGGCCTGGTTCATGCTTTGTGTGTAAATGAACTCAGTGGATGCATATGGACACAACGAGTAAGTGGGTGGGTGTGTATAATGTGTAGAAGAACTGTTATGTTTATGTTTGGGTTTTTTTGTTGAATTTGTTAAAGCATTATGTAGAATTTCACTACGACACCAAACACCACCTCCACGACCACAGTTAGTGTGTGTGTGTGTGTGTGTGTGTGTGTGTGTGTGTGTGTGTGTGTGTGTGTCTGTGTGTGTGTGTGTGTCTGTGTGTGTGTGTCTGTGTGTGTGTGTGTATTGTCCAAAAAGCAGAGGTTGAAGTAACTAAATACAAGTACTTTCTTAACTGTACTAAAGTAGATTTTTTAGGTATTTGTACTTTACTTGAGTATTTATTTTTCTGGCAACGTTTTACTTTTACTCCCTATATTTTTGTAGAAATATCTGTACTTTATACTCTTTACATTTATATAAATATCTGTACTTTATACTCTTTACATTTATATAAATATCTGTACTTTATACTCTTTACATTCTCACAATAGATTAATTAGTTTTTCAAACTAGACAAAAGTGACAGTATGAAAAATAACTATATCAAAGTTTTGACTTCTTCTTAATTGTCTTAATTGTTCATTTTAATTCAGATATATTTCTCATAATTGAAAAGTGACTTTTTATCCAAAGTTACAGTATATATTTATTTATTTTTTTACCTTTTTTTCATAATTCAGATTTTTGTTCTTCATAATTTTGACTTTTTATCTCACAATTTAAATTTAAAAAAAAAAAAATTCATTATTATGTTTTTTTCTTATCTCCTATTTATGACTCTTGATTTTTTTCCTAAATATCCTGACCATACCCACTAAACTCAGTACCATGACCCAATAAAACCTCATCTACACACTAACTCACTTTTAAAACTTCTCTCTTTTTTAAAACATTTTTTTGTTCTTCCTGCTTAAATAATTATTATTTCATCCATAGCAATAAAAATACACTTTTAATTTTTACTTTATAACATTTGACAAGTTGTACTTTTGTACTTTTACAGTTCAATCAGTACTTCTACTTTACCCAGAGTAACTGTACTTCTACTTCAGTACAGAACAGGAGTACTTTGAGCACCTCTGCCAAAACGTAACTCAAACAGGGATTCCAGTTTTTTTATTAACAGAACATGTGTTCACACGGACACACAGGAAACAAGCTCTGGTTCTGCACTGGCATCCTGGGCCTAATTTTATACGGTATGGATGTGATCAGAACCTCAGTGGTGACAGACATGAATTACTGGACTTTCCAGACATAATAATCCACCACACTGTAAACACTAATGTTCAGAATAATTCAATATATTCAGTTGTGAATACTCACAGTTTCAGTAATAGTACTACTAACTCAAATGTACTCAGTTACTGTAACATGTTCTTTATTTTTAAATACTTCCAACTAATATTTTTTTTAATTAAGATGAACTATTGTGGATATAAATGAACAAAACTTGACAATATATGACGTACAACTGAGTGGAATTAAGTCATTAAATGATATTGTTCTGTTATTTCTATTGTTTCAAATAAGGGTGATTGAAAAAAGAATAAACTTAAATGATGAAATATAATTTCAAAGCACTCCAAATAACCACCAATATCTATCACATAAAAAAATACAATCATAAAACAGTCATTTTATTCAGGGGCAGCTGTGGGTCAGGTGGTAGAGCGGGTCGTCCAATGACTGAAGGGTCGTTGGTTCATGTCAGACATGGGGACTCGACTTGGACTTGTGTGATATGACTCGTGAGTTCATTATCATGGAATTATTTGTTTTATTATATTTATTTTGTTTCAGTTTTTACAATGTGTTGCCCGACATGATGTGAAAATCACAGGTAGAAATAATGATTTCCCTCCTTTGATATTTGTGCAAAGGTTTGTAACGTGTCCATGCTGCCACTTTTGGGATGTTTCTTCATATTGCACATGCATTGTTCTGATCAGTGTGTATATAGTACAGTAAAGCCTACACGCTTTCACTATACTTCATTACTACATACTTAATACAAACAATACAGCAATGCAGTATTATGTTAAATAGCATTTAATGTGAAAATGTTCATTTCAGCCATTTGAGACTTGACTTGGACTTGGGATGAAAGACTTGAGACTTGACTTGGACCTGTGCAGAAAGACTTGAGACTTGACTTGGACTTGGGATGAAAGACTTGAGACTTGATTTGGACTTGGGATGAAAGACTTGAGACTTGACTTGGACCTGTGCAGAAAGACTTGAGACTTGACTTGGAATTGGGATGAAAGACTTGAGACTTGACTTGGACTTGGGATGAAAGACTTGAGACTTGACTTGGACCTGTGCAGAAAGACTTGAGACTTGACTTGGACTTGGGATGAAAGACTTGAGACTTGACTTGGACCTGTGCAGAAGGACTTGAGACTTGACTTGGAATTGGGATGAAAGACTTGAGACTTACTTGACTTGGAAAAAGTGACTTGTGAACATCTCTGGTTCACGTCCCAGCTCTGTCTGTCCACATGTCCAACTGTCCTTGGTCAAAGACACTAAACCCTGACTTAGTGTCCCAGTAGGACTGACAGAACCTTACAATACTAACCTTCTGTTAACTTGTATTTTTTAAGTTTGAGTTGTGCTAACATATTTGGGTTTACAGTGTATATAATAACACTCTGACACATCTGCCTAAGATTTGCGCTTCGCCATTTGGCTTAAAAGTGTCATTCCGCTGAAAACCACTTTTCCACTTTTCTCCTTTTAGAATCTGATGGGTCACCCCTAGTTACCAACACATGCTCCTTTGACAGTGGTTCATCACCTCCACTGGCTGCATACCGCATTCACACAAAACTACAACACGAACAAGGGACCCAGAAAAACCCTGTCCGTATGACGTCAGATGGACTTTAGCGTCACCCACGTGGGGTTAAACCCGTCCCCAGCAGCGAATCTGAAGTAGCATTAGCATTAGCATTTACAAGAAAAGACTGAGCCACAGTAGCTGCTGCACAAACTGGAAAAAAATGGTGGATCAAACTGGTTCATGTGATTTGTGTGGAAACCTAGCTGGATGCTACTCTGGTAAAGATAAACACATACAGAGAGCAAGAGGGGAGGGGGGAGTGTTCCTTCACATATTCTGAGCCAATCAGAGACGCCTCATCACCGCGTCATGGACATGTATGAAGAAGTACCGATAAACTCTGTTGTTCGACCTCAAGTTGAAAAAACAGCTGCAGATGTTTTTTTAAATAAAACCAACACACAATGTATTCAATAACGATGAAGAACACAGTAATATTAATGAAATAACCATAGAATGACAGCCTAAAGTTGATGAAACTTGTATTTTTTTTTAAAGTTTCGTCAACTTAAAATAATTGAGGCAATCGATTGCCTTAAATGTTTAGAGTTGCGCTAACGTATTTGGGTTTACAGTGTAGATAATAACACCCTGACACATCTGCCTAACATGTGCGCGTTGCCATTTGGCTTAAATACCTCATGTGACTAATTTCATTCAGTTTAACAGTGAGTGATTTAATGGAAGTGAAATAGTTTAAAGTTGCCAGTGACGGCTTAAAGGGATCCACTATCTCTGTTAATACCCCTGGGCTTTTCAGCTGCCGTGTGATAGAGAAGAGGTGAAAGTTCAAGTGAGAGTAGCTCCAAAGTTGACGTTTGAAGTTGTTTGTGGAATTTAAAGTCAAAGGAAGGTAGCTTGTTGAGTTAAGACGGTGTGCAAACTGGATATTGTTTGTAGATCAGACAGATACTGCGGCCTATATCCACACAGCGGCCGACTCCTGCTTGACCTCAATTGTGTGTAAGTGTGCAGGTGTGGCTGTGTTTGTCTAACATTATGGGATGCAAACCTGTTTACACAGCCCCATTCACTACCATTACACACACACACACACACACACACACACACACACACACACACACTTCCTCTGAACATGATGAATATGCAGAATTAATGTAAACTTTATATTTTATCCACAACTTTTGTTATGTTTTTTTAACTCTGTAAACTTGTATACTTGTTTATTTTGTTTATTTGTACACAGGAGTTATATTTATTATTTTTTATTTATCACAACTAGTTAAATTATTGATCAACTCTTCATAAGTTTGATAATGATGTAATGACTTCCAGGTGTGACTTTTGATTTATTTTATTTTTTTTATACTTTACATTTGTTATTTGAATATTAGTTTTTAATATTATTTTTTATTCTTATTATTTTTTTTAATTTATGTATATTTCAAAAAGAGAAGCGGGGGATATATATATATTTTTTATTTTTTTTTAATTTAAAAATATTTTTTATTTTCTCTTTATTTAAAAAAAATAATTAAAGTTTTATTTATTATTAACATTTATTCTTTTATTTCATTTCATCATCTAAATCCATTTTATCTTCACCAATGTCACAGGGGTTGTTGGGAGCCTAATTTATTTATTTTTAATTTTAATTATTTATTTATTTATTTATTTATTTGTAATTATTTTTTATTAAAACAAACAAAAAAGTAAAACATGCAGGACATTGGGCAACGAGGACCAGATTTGAGAACCAGTGGTTTAAAGAAAGTTTATTTATCTTTATCTTATTCTTACTTTTTCTTTTTACCTATAGTATTTTTAACTTTATTATATAATATTTATATCTCTATTCTTTGCACAACTGCTCACGTCACTTTCATTTCACTGCTAATGTACATGTACAATCAGCATGTGACAAATGAAACTTGAAACTAAATCAGAGGTGTCAAATACGCGGCCCGGGGGCCAAATTTGGCCCACCATTAGGTCTAATCTGGCCCCTGGGATGAATTTGTGAAATGGAAAAATTACACACATTAATAATGTAGGAAGTTAAAATCATTTCACATTAATTCAGTTTCATCATAATAAACAATAAATTATGGGGAAAAAAAGCAAATCTTCTTCTTTGTTTTAGAGTGAACAAGGGAATAACTAGATAAAAAAAAGAACTAGCCTGTTATTAAAAAATGTGAATAATCTGAAATGTATCTGGAATTTTACTTATATTCTGAATATTACTGTTAATTATGTGTATTTGTAAATGCTTTAAGTTGTGATGCACATGTATAAATGATAAACTAAAGTGTAATTGTTAATATCGCACTTATTTTTCTTTTTAAAAAATGATGTTGTTGATATTTATTCATGCTATGTTCAAGTACAGTTCGTAGATGTGAATTTTTTCATGATGGAATTTTACTATTTTTGCTCGAAAATATCAAGTAAACTTTGGAGTTGACATTATTTCTAGCTTTTTATTCTATTACTCCTGAACTAAAATGACGTTGACACCTCTGATCTTCTTCTTTTTGTTTTTTTTTTCCTAGCATACTGTTTTATGATGAACACCTGGAGGACATGCCAGTGTTGTTCAGGATTTTGGCTCCGTTCTATATGTGGTTTAAATGGGATTTTTATTGTAGTTTCTGAAACAATGGGCTTGTGCCTGTTGTGTCAGAATGGTTTACATTACACATGGTGTTAATAAACAGAAGAAGAACTAGAGCATTCTGCTGCTGTTCTGCTCTGTGTGTGTGTGGCCTTGTATTCCTATCTTTATGGGGACATTGATGTGTTTACACAGTAACACCATGGGGACCTCTGACACTATGGGAACCAAAGTTCAGGTCCCCACGAGGGTGAAGTGTAAATGTAGGTCCCCACTAGTAAAATAGAAAACATGTGGCCCATTAATTTGTTTTTTCACAAAGTCCCCGTAAAGCATGAGGGAAACGGGTGTAAATTAAAACATGTATTTTTCAAAGATTTGAAGATGTGTTTACCTTTTTTAATGTATTTTTTATTTTATTTTTAATTTATTATTTAAAATTTTTTTATTCTTATTATTTATTTAATTTTTTGGTTTATTAATTTTTTAAAATGTATTTAGTTGTGTAAGTTTTATTATTATTTATTTTTATTTAGTTTTTATTATTATTATTTTTTATTATTATTTTGCATGGAGTTTTTTCGGGCCGGATATCATTTTTTAAATTTTATTTTATTTTATTTTTTTACATCAGCCTTAGCCGATGATTAGATTAGATATTTCTAAGCCAATATGTGGAGCTGATAGTGATTTTCTTTTCTCTAGCAAATGATAACAAGTGACAGAAAATATTCTTTATTTACAGAAAACGGAGGTGTTGTGAACTTCAGCTGTCAGTAAATCATGACGAGGAAAAACATATTGGCCAACGCAATAGGTTAATACCAACACAAGAAAAAACATGTGGTTATTAGTCTGATATATTGGTCATTATTTCAAATCAGAATCAGAAAAATCGGAATCAGCTTTATTTGTCATTTGCTATAATTACAGAGACACAACAAATGCAATTTAAATTTGTTTGGTCTCTACATGACCAAAACTGGATACAGCCAGTAACAGGCACTACCAAAGTTACTTTTAATAATAATAATAATAATAATGAAAATAATAATAATAGTTTTGATTTCTATAGTGCATTTCAAGGCACCCAAAGCGTTTTATATTAGTGATCCACATTCATTCACTCTCACATGCTCCCTCTAGTGGTGGTAAACTACATAAATATTCACAGTTGTCCTGGAGCAGATTGACAGAAGCTCTGACTATCACCAAATATTCATACACCCGTGTTAGTGACACTGGAGGTAAGGAGGGTGATTAGGACAGAGCGGGACTTGAACCGCGCACCCTTCAGTTAATGGACGACCCACTCTACCAACTGAGCCATGGCCGCCCCTACAGAAGGACAGTAGTTGTGTTCTAACGTTATGGTCCAAGATGCTCAAACATGCTAATATACAATCATAAAAACATGTATTTATTGAAAGTATTTTCTGTACCATAGGACAGTGTTTCCCAACCAGTGTGACGTGAGAAATCATTAGGTGTGCCATGGAAAATTAACCAATTTGACGATAAGTGAGTATTATAATGATGGATCCATACAACAGCACACAGCACTGATCCACTCAGAGCTGTTGAGGAACATTTGTGTGTGTGTGTCTTTATTCAATTCCTGCAAAAATATCAGCTTTGTGTTTAACTAAACAGGCCAGGTTTCACACTGAATAAGTACAGTGAGAGTAAATTTGCATTATATTTCAATAAATGTACTTTTGTGACATTTTTGTTTGGTGCTGTGCCTTGTGATTTTTCTAATGTAAAATATGTGGCGAGGTTCAAAAAGGTTTGGAAACACTGTGATAGCAGTGGATTATAAGACACATTGTCAATTATTTTAGATTTTCTTTCATCTATAAAACATGGGCGTCACACCTGTGGGGGATGGGGGTGTTGCGATACCCCCACTTCTCCAACCAGATGATTTCATAGCCTCCACTTTTTCCTGAGTTTATATATTATATCGTTACTGGATCCAGGAAACAGACAGAGTTGGTCTCACCTACTTTTTATTTCAGGATAAACAGTTACTGTCGTCACAATCACACCAAACAAACATCAATATGTTACAATATCTATGGTTTAAACTGTTTACCCGCCCGGGCGGCACAACAGCATATGTAAATGAAGCGCACCTCAGTTCAGCGATAATGTAAACAGTTCTTCTTCGTGTTATCCAGTAAGTAATGAGAAATGTTACCATTGTTAAACTAAGTTAAATAAACTATGTCTTGTTCTGTGACATTTACCCTAAGACAGTGGTTCTAGAACTTTTTTCACTGATGTTCCCCCTGAGGAACATATTTTTAGTCGTCTCCCCTGACATGGACAAAACATTTTTGTAAGAAAAAAGAGGAACAGTGTCTGTAAAATCAGTGTGTGATTTTTTAAATCCTTTTTATCTCATAATTTTTTACTTTTTATCTAATAATTTGTATTTTTAATCTCATAATTTTGAATTGAATTGAGGAAAAACACATTTTTTTAAATTATTTTCGGCCATATGTTACTTTTTTAATATAAAAAAATTTAATCATTAATAGATAATTGTTTGTTAATTTTCCCATGATAGACTTTTTGCTCATGTGCAACAACTAGAACACGCCCACATTTTAAATGGCTCTGACGCCCCTTGATATAAAGTCCACTATAAGGAGCATTAATCAAAAAACAAAACAATCAGATAAGTCATTAAACATATTCACAAAATACACTTATTTTATTTTTTTAAATGGATAAATAGGTTTTGGATTATATTTATCCACTGTGTCTTTCCTTGGAGCATAAAACAAATATTGTGAAGAAGTAGAAGAAGCTGAAACCTTTAAAAAAAATCATCCGTTTCGTACATGACTTTAACCAAACGAAGCAGCCGTAAGTGTAGATCATACTGTAACCTTAACACAAGTGTAACACAAGCCTGGCAAACGGGAAATCTCATATTTCTGTATGCTCAGGTACTCTGCCCAATGCCAGGGTCACCTTCACCAGGAAAAATAAATCCCTGGTAGCTCTCTAACGCTACCCATAAGACCTCTCTCCCTTTGAGAGGCGGTGAGTGGGTGTCAACCTAATGTTTATACTGTCTGCTCATGGTTATGTAAGCCATTTTGTCCTCTTTCCTTTTCTCTCTCCATCTCCCTCTGCTTGTTTAAACTAATCTACTTTTACCTTTTCCAACATGCCAACTTGCGTGTTACATAAACATTCTTTGAACCGGTCGAGCTTAAAGTTTTTTTTTTTTTTTTTTTTCCCAGAATGCCAAGGTGTTTATTACATAAATATTGCAGGCCAGACTGTAGAGAGGTACAGTACCGTGGAAGCTCTGGGGTTTTATTTTTTTGTCTTTGTTGTAGTCAAGGATGCTTCTCTCTCATGAAGGGCAGGTTCAGGGAGGTTATGGTGCTTGTCTGAACTATCCCTGTGATAACAGCCTCTCCAATGAACGAGTCTGTGTGTGTGTGTGTGTGTCTGGTTACACACACACACACACACACACACACAATTGCGTCTTTACAGTGGGCGGCAGGCTCTGCAGCAGTGTAAATACAGTACAGTATTAGTGGCTGTAGTAGTGGCAGACAGCCTTTTACACGCATGATGAGGACATTGTTTTTCTAGACAACAAAACTCTGTGGTGCTGCTGCTTGTTTACCAACGCTGTCATGCTAATGTACTTATGTGGGTCACAGGGTTCATTCCAACCACGTGGGCATTACTGTCCTCCTATCCTTCATCATAAAACCATTATTCATCCCTAACGATGTTATCTTGATAACGATTCAGAATAGCTACGGCCTTGACTTCCTTTTGAAGTCCAATTTGTCAGTTTTCTTCACTGTTTCCATGGCAACTAATTGTAGTGGTTACGCCACGCTCAGCTGACTCCTGACCCCTTTTTTTTTTAATTTCTGACCCGTATTGACCTGTTTATGATAAAAGGGAATCTACAGACTAAGAGCTAAAGTGGGTCTGATGAAGTTAACCCTTATGAAACAAAATTTATTTCTCCATATACTGACTATCAATATATTATTGAAACTGAACATAAAAAATATATGTATATAATATATAGAATAATATATAGTGTCAATATATGACAATATAGTTAAAATATATAAGACACGTATGACAATATATATCATGTATGTTAATATATATTTAGTAATATACTTAATTATATATATATATATATATATATATATATATATATATATATATATATATATATATATATATATATATATATATATATATATAAATACACACATATGTTAGGGGTGTGATGAGACACAAAAGCTAAATTACAAATTATATAAATTACTTTTCTTTAACTAATTTGCACATGGATTTTCTAACTCTGTAAGCATTAACTTACTTTAATGAACTTCTTTACAAATTAAAAATAAAATAAAATGTTAGAAAATTATATATTTCTCCTTTTTTCAAAGTCAAATCTGGTGCTTGACTGTGGAAGTTAAGATGTGAATGTATTTGTCATTGTGTGGTTTGTTGGTGTTTTCTTGGCAGGTGCAGTTGTTGATTTGAGTACTGAGCTGTGGTTAGGGTTAAAGGTCAAATGATAGTGAGTACTGAGCTGTGGTTAGGGTTAAAGGTCAAAGGATAGTGAGTACTGAGCTGTGGTTAGGGTTAAAGGTCAAAGGATAGTGAGTACTGAGCGGTGGTTAGGGTTAAAGGTCAAAGGTCAGTGTGTACTGAGCTGTGGTTATGGTTAAAGGTCAAAGGTTAGTGAGTACTGAGCTGTGGTGCTGCTGGAACTGTCTCTGTGTTGTGCTCGTATTAGTCGCTCTACACCATTGTTTTCATACAATGTCTGAATATTGTCTGTGTCTTATCACTCACTCTCATGTTATTTATCATTTTATAACCCAAAATGCTGCCAAACAAATGATTTGGAAGTGTCAGGGGCGTCGTCAATAGTAAAACCTGTGTTTTCTGATGTCATTCTGGCTGCTACTGGATAACAAATCTGCAAGACAGAATTTTAACGTGACGAGCAATCTCACCAATTTATATCTCGCGAGATCTCGTCACACCCCTGATATATATATATATATATATATATATATATATATATATATAGAGAGAGAGAGAGAGAGAGAGAGAGAGAGATATGTAATTATATATTTAGTAATACACTTCACAATATACGTGGAAAGAAATTGAGTTTCAATAAAACTCTGTGTAAAAATATTGTGCAGGTTTTATCTTCAGTGTAATACTGTATATGTTTTATATTTGTCAATATATGATCCAATCATATATTGCAGTATAATAGATAATATATACACTACTTTTTCAAATAGAGGAAAATATCCTTTTATATAATGCATTATATTTTTCAATATAATCTTGCATATTTTTAGTTTCATAAGAGGAAAAAAAAAAAAAAAAGCCAGACTCCATCGAATGACCGCTGTGATTATCAAGTGCAATGTTTCCGGATTCTGATAAATCTTTGGCTTAAATAACCATCCTTTCTGGACTTAGCTCACGCTGATTTAGCATTCTTTCCACAGCTGACAGAGGGTGGAGATATTTGAACCATTTGGAGAATGCTCCCAGTGTGACATCTGAATTACTTGCAGAAAACATGTGGCCAATTTGAGCCCAAACATCTGTCCTGTGGTTTGGTCCCAACATATTTGACTGGGCACAGTGGGTTTCCTCTATAAGCATTTGCACTTTATTACTTTGTCAGTTCATTTACTATCTTTCCCAAGTAACAACGACGACCTCCGAAACGGGAGAAAAAAGGCCAACGAAGTTAGAAAAAAGGGATACGAATCTGTGCTTGTGCACGTTGGTGGGAAGAGAAACAGGCGTTGTGTACTCATCTGTGTCCTCATGGGAAATATACAGCCACTAAATCAGTTGTTGGTTTTGGTTTGTTATCTTTAAAGATGAAAGGACACTGAAAACAATGAAACCACTGCCCTGAGGTTTTTCTGAAGGAAGAGGAAAAAAAAGCAACAACTGGAGCGAAGAATAAGACCTTTGATCTGTGCAGTCAGTCCCATTGAGTTAGTCTGAGTCTGTACCCAGAAATAGAGAAGACAGGGGTCGAGACAAAAAGCTCAGTCCCAGGTCACACAAGTACCAACACTCACACCATGTTGAGCCGCATTTTGTAATAAACATCCAAAATGTAATAACTTTTTCATTTCATTTTGTAATAAACGTCCAAAATGTAATAACCTTTTTATTTAATTTTGTAATAAACGTCCAAAATTTAATAATTTTGTCATTTTATTTTGTAATAAACGTCCAAAATGTAATAACTTTTTCATTTCATTTTGTAATAAACGTCCAAAATGTAATAACTTTTTAATTTAATTTTGTAATAAATGTCCAAAATGTAATAACTTTTTCATTTCATTTTGTAATAAACGTCCAAAATGTAATAATTTTGTCATTTTATTTTGTAATAAACATCCAAAATGTAATAACTTTTTCATTTCATTTTGTAATAAACGTCCAAAATGTAATAACCTTTTTATTTAATTTTGTAATAAACGTCCAAAATTTAATAATTTTGTCATTTTATTTTGTAATAAACATCCAAAATGTAATAATTTTGTCATTTAATTTTGTAATAAACATCCAAAATGTAATAATTTTGTCATTTAATTTTGTAATAAACGTCCAAAATGTAATAACTTTTTAATTTAATTTTGTAATAAACTGTATTTTGTAAAAAAAGAAAGTTAAAAAGTTGCAAACTGCATTTTGTAATAATCTTCTCAAAATGTAATAACTTATTACATAATATGGCAACATTTATTATAAAATGAAATGGAAAAGTTATTAAATTGTGGATGTTTATTACAAAATGCGGCTCAACACGTCATTTAAAAAAATATATTGGATGTAATGTGGGTGTTATACTGACTTTTATTTTTTATTTTTGAATGAAAATGACCAAATGTGATTGTTCAATGATTTAATGGTTTGGTTTGAATGTGGATGTTACAGCTGTTCTGCTCTACATCATCAGCCTTATCTATGCAAACGTGTTTCTTCTGCTCCGTGGCTCTTCATTAAAAGTGAAGTGTGACAGTTTCTGCAGGAATTAACAGGTTGAGCTGATTGCACTAACAAGATGTCACATTCAGGGCTACAAACTAATTAATTAAGCCTTTACAGAAATGATTGGAAGATATTGAAAATGATAGAAAGACTCTTCAGTGTGTCCTCCAGTCGTATGGAGGTAAAACCTAGACTTTTTTATACAAGTACAGATAATATGTCACATGTCTGCAGTTAAATGTCTAAAATAAACCGATAAGTATGTTCTGAAATACAGCAGCAGTGGAAAACAGTTCAGAGAGACATCATGCATTTGTTTGTTTGTTTGTTTGTTTGTTTGTTTTTCTTCTTGCCTCAAAAGTGTCTCAATGTAAAATATTTAATTCCATCTCATCATTGAAGCATGATTTTATTTTTTCCCTTTTTAATATTAATAACATTTTCTGGACTATAAGGCACACTTAAAAGAATACAATTTTCTCCCAAAACAACAGTGCACCTTATAATCCAGAGCACCTTATATATGGATCAATTCTGGGGGACTTGGAATTTTGATTTTATCTAAAAAAATTTTACATTTTATCTCATGATTTGGGGGTTTTATCTCTTAATTTTGACTTTTTACCTCATCATTTTGGTTATTTTTTGTGATGATTTTGACTTTTTATCTCAGGATTCAGAATTTTTATCTCATCATTTTGGGTTTTATGTCATGATTTTGACTTTTTATCTGATGATTTTGACTTCACTTATATATGAAGAAACTTAAAAAATAAACCATCCATTGACAGTTTGCCTTACATTGCAGAAAAAACAAAACTAATAATAAGAAAGAAAGAAACTATCCATTTGTGATACACTGCATTAAGAACCATTCTTATTGGAGCCAGTATTGTTCCATTCTCCAAACCCACATGCTTCCTACTGAGCATGCTCTGTTTCATAGACGTTAGTTTCCTCTGAGCTTGTGTTTTCATTGGGGTTTGTTTGTTTGTTTGTCTGTTAACAAGATAACACCAACATTTGTGGAAGGATTTTGATGAAATTGTGTTTACATTTTGGTAGTGATCTGGAGGAGGAGACTTTTCAGTTCACTTTATTAATAATTTATTTTATTTTCCTTCCTATTTACCAATAAAATTTAATTCAATTTATTTGACCATTCTTGAAATAAAACATGTAACAGTAACCTGTGCCATAGACCCACGGTTCTCAAACTGGGGTCCGCGGACCCCTAGGGGGACGTGGCGCATGTCCAGGGGGTATGCGAAATTATTCACGGTTTTTTTTTTGTTTGTTTTTGTTTTGTTTTTTTGCTGTTTTATTTTGAAATGCGGAAGTTTTATTTTGTAGCGAGCGGGCGGAAGTAACAGCGCTGTTTGACGCCAGCTTGACTAAATTGAGACGGAGCGAGTCACAGGCTATTTTTAGCCACCCTGCAGCGAACATGGATCGATTTTTGTGTCCGCCAAGTTCCTCAAGAAGTGGTAAAAGAAATGACAATGAAAATGACAATGACAAAAACAAACGCCCTAACCCTAAAAAGAGAAAGTACATTGATAGTTATATTGAGTTTGGCTTCATTGAGAACAATGATGGGAGACCAAAATTCCACCAAAAGTCTCTGTCTGTCACACACACACACACACACACACACACACGGTTTTGTGTGTCTTTTGTTCCGTTTATTATTTTAAAATTATTTAAAATTGTTGTTTCTGAAGTGCTCATTTATATTATAATACCTGAAAATGGCGCTGGTTTGCACAAAAGCACTATTAAAAAAGGTTATCATTGTTTCATAATAATCATTGTTGAAGTGTTTTTTTATCACTTTCAGTATCGCGAGGATGAGGGGGGACATGGGAAAATGTCACCCCTCCAAGGGGGACCTGGGCCAAAAAAGTTTGAGAACCCCTGCCATAGACCATATAAAACACACACAAAACATGTTAAAAAAAATTGCATTTGTTTGTGTCTGTGTGATGCAGAAACATGTTTTTGCAAATGCAAAGAAAGATTTTCATGGTAATATTTGAGATTTTGTCAAATTAATATTTGAAAGATTTTTTTTCCACTGCTGTATGTTTAGTTACTGTTCAGATTTAGAGAATTTAGCTTTTTTTATCCGTTATAAAAGCTCATTTTATTTAGTCTCAGTCAATGGTGTCATTTTTTCTTTATGGAAAACTGCGTCAAATACCAGACGTGCTACAATAATGGAGTGAGCCAATGCATATTTTCATGTCAGTAATTTATCACAGAGTTAGATTATTGATATAGTTCATTCAATATTAGTCTAGCTTGCTCTAATGTGCTCACAGTGGCTTATACAAGCCGCTATGCTAACATTAACTCAGTGTTAGCTAACAAACGGGTCCTTCTATTTAACTGGGTTCATTTCGGTACCTGGCACTTTTCCAGTTTTTTATACTCAATAATAAAAAATTAATTTATACATGGGGGGAAACCCAGGATGAACCTAATGATAACCTCAGATAAATGCAAAAAAAAAAAAAAATTATACTGTCTTTAGGTGATTCTGTCTTTTTCTGTCTGTATTTTTATGAGGGGGGGGGGGGCAGAACTCTTAGAAAAGGCAGAGACTAGCGCTGCCAGTACTTCTTCAAAATGTTCAACAAACACTGACTGAAAGCTTTTCTCACGGCACAACTTATGATAAACATGGAGCCAGAGTCCTGCACGGTTCTCATTTTGACAAACCGCAACCGCCCGTACCAGTCATGTTTAAACTCCAACCCGTTTTCCGACGAAAAAAAAAATCCGCTCCCTAACGACCCGCTATAAATGAACCTGATATCCGACCCGAACCGAACCCGTATCCAACACAGCACAACATTTTTCACCCGTTTCTGAAAATCTGCGGTTCACCCACGGGTACCCGATGGGGAGCGATAACAGACGCAATAACATCATATATCCAAAATATTGGTAACATGTTCAGGTTTATTGAAGTAGCTGTATTGATAATTAGGTTTTGTTTTATTTTGTCCTTACAAAGTAAAAATGTTACTAGTTTTCTTTTTATCTTACTTTTGCACTACTATGTTTTTTGCAATGTTTTTCATATAATATGAGTATTAATGTATATTGGTTTAGTTGTTAAATATTTTAAGCTTTCTTTTTTCCAACAAAATTTATCTTTTACATTATTTTTTTGCACTGTTTTTCCTGTAACAGTGGTGGATATGTCTGGACTTACTACAGTTCATGTAGGCAAAGTCTCAGGTTGCAGTTGCACCTTTTGCAACAACTGATTTATTATTTACAGTTATTTGTAGAAGTATTTTTGTTTTACATGTTATTTAATTTAAAAAAGAAGACGAAAGAAACCACGTTTCTAGTGTTTTCATTTTCATTTAGCCCACGTGGGAAAAAATCGTATTGTGAATCGAGTTTTTTGGGAAAAAATCTGAGATTTTTTTAAGAGAAAATCACCCAGCCCTACTTTGAAGGGAGATAAAAATAGGATTATAAACCTGTTATTTGTTACCATGTTGTTGAAATGTTATGAATTATTTCTAATCACTTATTATTCCAGAGCATTTTATTTTATTGCACTGTTGTAACTTTTGTAATTATGTATAACCATTTATTGCACATGTAAATTTCTGAAAATTTTGTTTTTCTGGACGTTCATTTCTGATTTTACCGCTGTCTTAAAACCTTTTACAAACTTGGATTTTACTTCTTGTACATTGTTTTTTTTTTTTTTTTTTTTATCAATGTGAAGCATTTTGAGCTACAATCCTTGTACGAAAGAAGTTTCTTCTTCTTATTATTATTATTATTATTACAGATTGTGTATTAAACCACTAAGAATTGGCATTAGTATTAGCGACTCTATACATAAAGTTTGTTTATATGCTGATGACATCCTTCTAACATTAACTGAACCAGAAAACCATTTACTTGAAATCTTGTCCTTAAGGAAGTTGGAGCTTCCTCTGAATACAAATTAAATCTACCAAAAACTTAGACCATTTCATTTAATTATCTACTGTCACATATCATTCAAAAGGTGATTACATTTAAGTGGAAAAATAACGGTATTAAACATTCAGGAGTGCAGATACATGAAGTTAAAAATGTTAAAAATGACATCTGATGAATATGCACAAAAAGATCGACATTGTAAAAATCACCTTGCTGCTAAAACTACTTTAAGGCACTCTCAGTACCTGTACCCTCCAAGCAATTTAATGATTGAATCAGAATTATTTGGGGAAAACAAAAACTGAGAATAGGAATGGGTACAACTGCACTGTTCACTTAAAGGTGGTTATTTTCTCCAGTGTCTAATGTGGCATTTATGCAGTTAGTTCCATGTCGTCTGTAACAGCCTGCTTTTAGGATTGCGTCTGGTAGCTTGTGTTTAGTTTTGGGCTTCTGGCAGGCGTTGGTGCACAGTCACTGCAGCCTGGCCTGTCTGCTCTGGTTTCATAAGCAGAGAGAGTGAATGACCTATATACTTCTCTGAGGGAGGGGAAGTCACCTTGTTGGTTGGACCAGCAGGCAGGCTGGCACGCAGAGAGCAGCTTTTAATGTGCAGCAGTATTAAAGCTTTGACCACTGCCTGGACATTAGACGCTTACTTCAGAGCAGGGGTCTTAAACTCATTACTTTCAGGGGCCACAATCACCCCCATTTGTTCTCAAGTGGGTCAGACCAGCATAGCATAATAACCTACAGTAGAAAAGGGGAAAAATGACAATTCTAAATGTTTGTCTTTGTTTTAGTGCAAAAATAAACCTCATTACCTTATGAAAATACTTACGTTTTTAAAATTCTATTGTATTTATCGAACCCCAAATCACAGCAAACATCGTCTCACAGGGCTTTACATGGTTGATCAATCACAGAAATACATGAAGTCCCAAGCATCCCCTGTCCTTAGACCCTCCTTCTTGGCAAGAAATAACTCCAAAACCCAGTGGGAAAAAAGATGGAGGAGAACCACAGTGAAGGACAGATCCACTCCCATGGACGGACAGATGGTAGATGTAGATTAAAGGGAGGGGTGGGGGTGGGGCAGGTCCGTCCATCAGACAGGTGAGGGTGGGGGAGGGTAGGGGCGTCTGGGGTCACAGGTCAGCTCAATATATAAGTGAGTCAGTGCAGATCCTGTTGTCTATGGCTCCTTATGCTGATACTGCTGAGAGTTGAAACAGGGACACAGGGTGACTAGTCATGAACAGACTTGGAATGACACACTCTGCTCAGCTGTGGTGTGGAGTCTGTGGTGACGTCACATGTTCACTGTGGGGACGTCACATGTTCACCAGGCATGTAGTCCAAATTATTAACAGGTTTTACTAACAAATGAATTAGCACTTGGTTAACAGAAGCAGTTGAAACACACATCAATAATTATCATTTATTATGAGGTACAACATGTGTGTGATTCAGGTCACATGACAAACTAGATACCATTTTAACATTTTATTTCCCATTGAATACCATTCACTAATTTTTCGATCTCAGGCCCCATGAGCCTCCCTGAAGGGGAGGAGACTTAAGCTCTACCTAATTCATCTCACGGGCCGCATTGGAACCTTTCGGCGGGTTGCATTTGGCCCGCGGGCCGCATGTTTGACACCCCTGCTTCTGCTGCTGAACATCTACTAAACATATACTGTTGTGTTGTTTTCCTCAGTGCTGCTTTTTTCCTCCTCGCTTCTCTGCGATGGTGTGAAAAGGCCAATGTATGAGGGAATATTCAGTAGATTAACATGCTGAAAAACACATCTTGACATAGATTAGATTTGTGCATGCACAGATACACACACACACACACACACACACACACACACATTAACTGAAACCATGAGGCCCAGTGCCAGAAAGACCTAGTCAGACAAACACCTCACCAGAGACTCCTCTAAGCGTCCTAACAAATTGAATGTGTGTGTAGATGGACAAGAGGGAATTAGATCAGTGGTCCTGATTGTATCTGAGTGTGCTGTTGCTGAACCCCTTTCCAGCTCGTCCCCTGGAGGAAATGTGTGTGTGTGTGTGTGTGTGTGTGCGTGCGTGTGTGTGTGTGTGTGTGAGACAGAGAAAGCGAGAGCACAAGAGACGAGGAAAGAGAGAAGGAGAGCGAGAGAGCTTGGCAGCTGGTTTGATGAAGGATGTAAGGAGAATGTTAACCAGACAATCACCTTGCATGTTATTGATTGAGATGGGGGAGAGGTAATTAGCACAGAAAAGAAGGGGAAGCTGAGGCCACTTTTGATGTTTTGATACAAGGTGTTCTCTCTTTGTACCCATCTAAATGTTATGCTCTTTCTGTGTGTGTGTGTGTGTGTGTTTGTTTGTATTTTTATGGGGACATTGATATGTTTACACAGTCACACCATGGGGACGTCTCACACTATAGGAACCAAAATTCAGAACCCCACAAGGGTTAAATATAAATAAAGGTCCCCACTAGTAAAATAGAAATGATGTGGCCCTATAGATTTATAATTTTTTTTCCCCAGAAGTCCCCATAAAGCATGAGGGAAACAGGTGTGAAGTGAAGCATGTATTTTTCAAAGGTTTGAAGGTTTTAAATATATATATATATATATATATATATATATATATATATATATATATATATTTAAAACCTTCAAACCTTTGAAAAATGTATGTGTTTGTGTATATAATGTATTTTTCACATTATTTATTTATATTTTTAATATATCTTAGTTTTATTAATTCATTAATTTGTTTTTTTATATTATTTTTTTATTCGTTAATTTTTTTAAATTTAATTTAAAAAGAAGAACAAGGTGTGTTTACATTACTTGATTACAAACTTGGTCCTTATGAGACATGTAAACAACTGTGTGTGTGTCCACAGAGACATATCATATTATAACATAATGAATACTTGAGATATCACCATAAATGACATGGGCATATACATATAGATAATGTCAGTGAAGACAAATTTACCCACTGAGACCAATAAATTACATCTAAAATCTAAATTTTCTTCTACGTTTTAC
Organism: Siphamia tubifer; assembly: GCA_020466265.1. Classification (NCBI taxonomy): domain Eukaryota; kingdom Metazoa; phylum Chordata; class Actinopteri; order Kurtiformes; family Apogonidae; genus Siphamia; species Siphamia tubifer. The sequence continues at coordinate 4,941,704 of CM035783.1, forward strand.
ACATTTCAGACAAAATGTGCATATTCTTATTATTTTTAAAGGTTTGAAGGGTAGTATTTTTACCCCTTTTACATGTAAAATGCCACTCCATTTACGCAAAATTAAAGGTACGAAACCACTTTTGGAAATAATTAATTTCATAAGTTAACGTATCGCTGTATTTAAGTGTTTTTTCTTGTGTCGGTATCAGCCAGTTGCATTGGCCAATATGTTTAATCAAGATTATTGTATTGTATTATTATTGTTTTAATTGTCACTTTCACTTTCAACAGTGTTTGTTGACCAACCATGCAAAGCTTTAATGTCTGGGGGTTCCTCAGAACCCTCACCCCCACCCTCCATCATCAGATCAGTGAATATCGCGGGTGCTTTTTTCTGAAACAATCGCCTCAGTCACTGTATCTCCTCCAATTTCTTTCTCCTTTATCCAAATGCGTAACAGTCTCTCCGTTTCGTCGTTCAGTGATGACCTCTGACCTCTTTTTCCATATCACACAGATGCCTTTCGAAGGGGTCGCTGCTTTTAATGCATCCTTCTGCTTCAATATCCTACTGATGGTAGACGGGTTCTGGGTTTGAGATATCACTACCTGTGTGAAACTTTCACTGGGAATCACTTTCTTTAGGCTCATGATGAATAATGAACACGTACTGTAATAAAGTTTCAATGAACACACTGGGAAAAACTCACCAAACAGTAACTCTGTGATGAATGAGGGTCAAAGGGTAACAAAAAGCATCATGGGTAGCTCCCTCATAGGCAATGGGATGATACGTACAGTACGTACATGACGTATTTACGTACATTATGTACAGTACTGTACATACATTACTGTATTTATGTCTCAGGGCTTTTGGTTTCCTTTTGTAAATAGAATTTTCTTTTGTATTCAGAGACGAAAAATTGAGGTTTTTCATTACTTGGATTATTCGTTACCTGGGTCTTTCATAAGTAGAGGTACCATTGTACTTAAATAAAAGAAAAAAATAATAATTTCCCCCCAAAAAAATCTGCCAACGAAACAAATAAAAATTATCTCTGTAAGATTTTCTGAAATTATATTTTCCAGATCTACTGTCTATAAATTCAGTTGTTATTTGTCACTGAAAAATTCCTCTTGAGGTGATTCTGTCTCATTTTAACTGTGATGAGATATTTGGACTAGAAATGAGAAAAATACAGTTGGTAAATTTAATTTTTAATTGAATATACTAATGCAGCCTTATAGAATTAATAGACTTCTGTTCACGTGTTCTTTCAAGTAGCACTTCATTAAATTGAAATGAGGTTCAAAGTTAATTTATTATGAACCCACGTGTGATTATGCTTGCAGCTTTTTACTACCATGAGTTAACAGTTCAAAAGGTTGTGTGCACTTGATATAAATTAGGTCAGAAACAGGATGTTCAAGAATAAAGCACTAAATGTATGTTAAGATCATGGAAGTGTTCAGAATTTTCTCAGAAGGAACTGGAATATTTATTTTCCCAAGTGAATATACCAGACCTGGATGAATTAAATACTAGAATAAATGAAAAAAAAAATTACTATAAACAAGCCAATTTATTGTAAACGAACGATTATGCATAAAATATGGGTGAAAACTGTTGACGTTACCTTGTATTACAAAGAGTGGAATGTAAATTTGCATTTCTAACAGTTCATGTAGTATAGAACGTTGTTATCTAACAAGACAAAATAAACCCCTCCCTATGACAAGTCTATGCCTGGGAGCTATTAATTAAATATGGAGTGTTTCTGAGAATCTGAACACAAGCATAAAACATAATATGACCATATACTCAAGTGTGCTAATATATTCTTACACTTTTACAGCTGGCGTTTTTTTATGGTACGTCCTGGTAACCCCTAGGCAGACACGTAACACCAGACGGTAGCATAAGGGCACAGCGCCTCCTTGCCTGAATTTGAGCGTCTCCTAATTCATGCTAGTGAACTCTCATGAGTGCCACCAGCCGAAATAAAGCGATGTCATTGGTGGAAATAGTGAGGTCATGTCAGGATTTAAAAGCCCTCAGCACCTTCTTTATTTTCATTTTTTATTTCAAGCAAGTGATTAAGCAACACAAATAGCTTGCATACAACATTATCTGACAATACCTACAGGTGCACCTAAAGACACTAATGTTAACCTTTAAAGACACAAACCTCCGTATTTAACACTTGCAGACCCAAATATTAACCCTAATGTCATGCTGTAATATTACAACACTGGGTCTTCTGTGGTTAACGCTTATTGTTGTTGGTGAGATGTATCCAGTAACTAGCATAGGTTGATGAGAATAGGCTGTGTGGTGCTGACGCAAATGGTCAAATAAATAAATAAAGATTAAAAGTAGGGCTGGGATGATATGATTTTATGCTGATTAGAGTCTTTCACAATTTTTTTGGGTGCCAATTTGATTTATATTGCAATTATTCAATATTCCTAATTTTTCACTTGCCTTTTTAACACCAGATCACGTGAAAAAGCTAAATGATGATGCCTACAGTTCATATCAGGAGCCATATTTCCCAAGAAAATGCACATATGTGAGTCAGTTGAGATTCATCCAGCAGTAATATATTTGAACCAGACTTTGGGAAGTAAACTGCTACATTTATCTGCACGCAACACAAATAGGAGCCTTTAAATGAACATACTTCATAATAAAGTGAACTTTAAAGTGTACATGTCCAGCTCTGCTCTTCCCTAGTGTTAGAAACACCACACACTTTAATTGTTGTTCATTGTTTAACTATATTTATTCAGGAACAACTCATTTCACTCCAAGTTTTCAGATATCCCGCGCTATGAACGCACCAGAGATGTTACGACGGTCCTGAACGCACCAAACTCCGTATTTAGAATTAGCTGCTGTGTCGCCTTCTCACCCTTTTTTCCCAACTCTAATTCATATACTTCTGGTTTATTACTGTGAGTAAATACCATAAGGTGAGACTAATAACACAATACAGTTGGAATAGATATTATCACAGTGTATTGTTTATTTGCGCACATGTTAATGCAGTTTAACGCTGGTGTGTTGTTGAAGCTAATACGAAAATAAGCTAGCTGTGTCTGCCTTCACTGAGGTGATTTCTGTGTATTTCATGACGCTTATTATACATCTCATTCAGTCGTCTATGGTCTTTTCCCCCTCACTCGTCTTAAAATTAATCATTTAAATATGGGGAAAAACGATTTTTGGACAAAAAATGTATTTAAAAATTGTAAAACAAAAATTCCTGATACACATCTGAATCGATTTTTTGTCCCACCCTAATTAAAAATAAAACTACATAAATGAATGAATAAAGACAAATAAATGAAAAAAAAATATATACAAAAAATTACAGAACCTGCGATGTGACTATTGCGCACGCGTACATTGTGACGTCGTTGTTCAATAGTTCACTGCAGCACGAGGGTCAACGTTTCCGTTTTGTCAGGACAGTTATTCTCCAACTTTCCACCACTTTCCCCTTGTTATGTGAAAGAACAACAATCTCTGAGCTGCAACAACAGCGTAAAAAATGGCAAGTTTCGACAAAGACGCACTTCATTTGGTTTCTTTTGTAGGGATTTAGTCATTTTAATCCCACAAAAGTGCTCCCTTATTTGCACATGATCCACCAAAACAACTTCCTTCCTGACACTGTTTTTCACTGACTGCTGCTGAAGAACAAACCCAACAACCCAGATGAGTTTCAACCTCATTTCAGACCTCGTATCTACCAGAGTTATCTACAGCACCAGCACAGCGCTAACCAAGTGTGGAAATAGGACTGGCTATGCGATACTAGAGCTATACGTGTTCATGGAGATGAATGATAAAAAATATGTGTTGACAGGTGACACGGATTCAGCACACTGTTAAATAACCTCATGCAGTGTAGAATTATTTATTTTATTAACTTGGCCCAACATTGGTTGAGTGAGATTATTGTAATCACCCTGTGTGTGTGTGTGTGTGTAATATCTAATCAAATAGTATATCCAGTATTGATTAAGTTATCGTGTGATATGTCTATGCTTGACACACACAGTGTTACAGAAGTACATTTTAGCTCATGTCACCTTTGACCTCCAGAGATGTCAAAAACTATTGGTCATAGGTGATAACACCACTTATGAGAATTGTATAAATTTTCATTCCGCAACGTTTGGTAAGTTCTGTGACCCTCTGTTCTTGAGTTATAACCCATTATGTAATTTTAACCTTTTAGTTAATTGTGACCTTGACCTTTAACCTTTACTCAAATGGATCATTGTATCTGATGCGCATTATCTATATGTATATGCCCATGTAATTTAATGGTGATATCTCAAGTATTTATTGAGTTATAGCATATGTTTCTGCAGGCACACACACACAAGGTTATTATAATATCAAGATTATTGTTCATTAAACATGTTGGCCAATGCAACAGGCTGATACCAAGACAAAAAATACAGTGATATCTCTACTTACAAAATTAATTTGTTCCAGAAGTGTTTTCATACCGTGAGTGTTTCATAAATAGTCGCATTTTA
>CM035783.1:4951241-5050686 GCA_020466265.1 Siphamia tubifer
CAGTGCATTGTGGTTAATCAGATCTGCAAAAACACAAGCAAATACAAACACCAAACACAAGAGACTCATTTCCATTCTTGTGGGACACTACAACGAAAACCACTTGGAAGTGCAAATATCAGACAGATGCTGGAAACGGATGCTGCAAATAAATAAAAACTGTATTGTTTAAGTTCAATGTCTCCAGTAATTTTAATATCATATGACAGTAAACAAATTGTTTTGGTGCACATTAAATGAGTTAAAGTAGTTAAAACCATAGCCATCATAATTATTATAAGGCACAGGTGTCAAACAGAAGGCATGTTATCAAAATGGTTCAAGTACAGCATTCAATTTATTTTATTCAGAAATATAGGCAGAATTAGGTGGAAGTTTAAAGGGTTAAATGAAATTCAGGGCACTTTATACACGTTTTCTGAAAATATTTTAAATAAAAATCTGAACTATGTAGTCATGAATCAGGCTGTTTTTACGGTTTGTTGAGGGAAACTAGTTTTGATGCAGTGTTCGTCCATGGAGACACAGACCCTGGGATTAAAATGGCTAAACCCTTCCAAAAGAAAAAAGAAGAACAAAGCAGGCCTGCCTTAATGAAAGATCCTAAAGCTGGCATTTTCAGTGGGCAGGTTGTTTGGAGGCTTGGAGGTTGTTGTTTTACACTGGAAGGAAGACTTTGAAAGTAGTAAAGACAGCAGGAGCGGAGGAGAGCGGTTTATGGCGAGTGCAACTACACAGTCCAAACTATGTGGTAAAGTGACAAAATATTCATGTGTCATGTGACATCACAGAGCAGTCCTGTCGCCATGTTTACAAGCAGGAAGGGAGCGTTCGCTAATGCACACAACACGCTGTGCTGTGGGCAAAGAATAGTTAGAACATCCACACACTGCAAAAATACACATCTCACCAAGTGTGTTTTTGTCATTTCTAGTCTGAAATGGAATTTGAAGAAAAAAAAAAAGACAATTTTTACCTTCTTATATTAGCAGATTTTTTTACTTGAATTAAGCAAAAAAAATTTATATATATATACATACACACACACACACATATATATATATATATATATATATATATATATATATATATATATATATATATATATATATATATATATATAGTCTTAAAAATCAGTAGTTTTTATTTCTCACTGAAAAGTTCCTCTGTATGTGATTCTGTCTTATTTTAAGTGTGGAGAGATAGTTGGATTAGAAATGACAAAAATACACTTTTTGCAGTGCTTCACTGAATAATTAAATATATTCATTTGTGAATACTCAGTTTCAGAAATAGTACTACGAACTCAAATGTATTAAGTTACTGTAACATGTTCTTCTTTTTAAGTTACACAGACAGACAAATGCCAACAAAAACATAACCTCCTCAGTGGAAGTAATAAATATTACCAAGATAATCCAAGATAAACCTCTGGAATCCATATTTAATGTTCAGAGAAATAACCATAAATAATCACTTGTCTGATAAATGGTTAATTAGAAAAGTTTATATTATAAATGTTCGTTCTCATGGGGTCATTTGTTGATCTATGGACCGCCCCCACTTGACACTGTCCCGACCTAAACACTTTTAAAACCCTTTTAAAAAGTAATTTATTTAACATTGCTTTTCTGCCTGCTTTTATGTGGAAGTGTTTTTTTTTTTATTACTGTAGTTTGCTTTTATTGTGTTGTATCTAAAGTGGCTTTGAGTAGTACTGTGAAACATGCTATACAAATAATATTTCTTATTATTATCATTTCTGTCATTATTATTTAAGTGCTAAAAAAAGTTGATTTTGCATGATATGTCTCCTTTAAAATAAGATAATAACCCAAAGATGAACTTTTCACTGAGCTATACAGTAAGAACATACAGTATTTTAGACAACGGATCTGGATAATATTTAAAAAAAAAAAAACAAGTTCTGAATGCAAGTCATGCCTGGTGAAAAATGTGTTGCTAAAAATGCACGATTGTGAGAAAAGCCTGAGAACAGTAGTGCAGTGTCCTGTGGATCTGAAGTGGAGTCAGACTCATGTTTGTCTGAACTAGTTCTACAAAGCTGCGACTCACCAATTTTTCCTTTTTTTTCTTCCTTTGGGGTTTCATGGCATTTGGCGTCCTCTAAGTTGCAGGTCTGACTCTTTAATTTTACTTTCATTGCCTGATTTGATCACAGTGTTAGGAGTTAATATCTATTTGATGAGCATCCATTAGCTCATTCTGGTGTTTTTTTTACATACTTGTGGTTCTTTCCAGTGCCGTCAGCAAACACTGGTCCACTTATGCTTTTTTTTTTTTTTTTTTTTTAAACAATTTGAAACTTTCACTTAATAGACATAATGTTTTTAATTGTTGGGATTTCGTTTTGTGATTATTAACTCCTTCACTACCAGGAGAATGAGAAGAGAATACAGTCAATATTATATATATTCTCATAAAAGTCTCTTAAGTATGTCACCCATCAAAATAAAGTATATACTAGATTCATGTGGAGTTGAATTGATGCCAAAACATGTCAATGGCAGTGAATGGCAGTTAACACTGTCAGCATTGGAGGCTCCAGGAATGAGTCTGGATTTATCAAAATTGACAACGTTTGTTTGGCTCATGAATAAAGTACAGACTCAAAGAATCGTGATATTAACCTTAAAGGGATAGTTCACTATTTTTTAAATGAATCTGAAATCACGGTCTTCACTCTGGTGCACCCACAGTGACTTACCCCCGACAGTGTCCTGTCAATTGAGTTCTGGTCCGGTTTTGATCAAAGCAAAAGTAGTCCCGGCAGGTTTCCTGAGGTCAAAAAAATAAAACATGTTTATTCTCAAAACAATATGTGTTCAAATTAGTGATTTATTTGCATAACAAAACTCACACCTTGTAATTGCTTGGAGCTACTTTCTCTCAATAGCAGTCAATGCACATTGTCACTGTTAACAGCTGTGCACCTGCACGTAGCAGCCGCTAACACTGCCGAACAACTGATGAAAGTAGTTTGCTAAGGCGCACAGCTGTTAGCAGTGACAACATCCACATCCACAAATATAAGGCAGTCAGAGACAGCAGACCAACACCGAGGCTTGATATGACGTCAAAACATGACGTGATGGAGCCACAGGTGTTGACCCATCTGATGTCTGAAGGTGAGACCATGTGATTGAAAAAAAAACACTGAATCCTGAGATATTACCACTCATGTGTTTTAGCTGTTGACCTTTAGTGTGACCTTGACCTGTGACCTTCATTGCTCAAAATCTAATGGGTTCTTCCTTGACCCATTATCTACCATTCAACAAAATCCGTTCAGAACCTTTTGTGTAATCCTGCTGACAGACAGATAAAAAAACAGATAAATGGACCCGAATTTACTACTTCCTTGGTGGAGGAAATAACAATAATTATCTAATGAAATAAATTAGGAAACATAAAAAACCAGAGAAGAGAAAAGGAGCGCTGGAACATAACACTCATATTGTTTTTAGAAAACGCACGTTTTATTTTCATGACTCCAGGAAAACCTGCCGGGACTACTTTCGTTTTTGACCAAAACCGGACCCGAACTTGACTCACAGGACACTGTCAGGGGATTATTCCCCTTCACATGTTTCAGTTGTTTCAGTTTATGTTTCACATCGACTCATTTAGAAACAAACCAACAGAAAGAGTTTAAACCAGTTACACCAGTTAGACCCGTTCAACCAGTTAGACATACACACACATATGGCTCTTGTGACAATCCAATAGTAAAAGTCCCTCCATAATAAAAGGCTTGATGGGGTTTTAAGCCCCCAAACAAGCCCCCAAGGCAGCTGGGCCTGGAAGGCACTCCCCGCCCCCCAGCGGCTCTAGCCAGGGCCAGGCTGGCAGACCATTGAGCAGGCAGGCCTCCGGGAAAAGTCCCAGTCGTCCTGTGTGCCAGTCCGTGATGACATACAGATTAATGTGAAAAATAGTGAAGTATCCCTTTAATATTCTCATCATAACGTCTAAAGCCCATGACCATGAGCTGCCCTACAGTTTACAGGAGATGTCTGAGCCCAGATAAAGTCATTATAACTTAAGGAGAACTGAAATCTACAAGAAAATGAAGTTCAGAACAAACACAAAAGGCCAGTGTATCTATTAGAGGGAACATCTGTGGAAGAATCTGGACCAAAACCTAAGAAGGTCTTTGTCAGTTTGAGGATTTCAAATCAAATATAGTTAAAAAAAACATAGAACATTATTTGAATAAATGAAAATCTAGTTATAATGTGAAAGAATACATAACATAATATATTATTGTAATAAATTCACCTTCTTGTTGTCTTCATATTCTGTATACACCCCGTGTCCTCCAGGTCAAAATGACCCATCTTCACTAAATGCCTCACATAAGCAGCTTAATTTAATTTGAAACAGCAAATCTTATTTTGCTTGAAGAAACAACTTGTCATTCATCACAAATTGTGTGAATACCGGAGTTTCCCCTCTTTACCTGCACAAAGACTGCATTTATTTAAGACACTACAGTTGATGTTTGAGGGTTACTGTCATCTGCAGCACCTTTATATTCTATGGGAATCCACAAAGGGTTAATATAGTTCCATGTGGGTTAGATCAAAGGGTTAAAATAGTTCCATGTGGGTCAGATCAAAGGGTTAAAATAGTTCCATGTGGGTTAGATCAAAGAGTTAACATAGTTCCATTTGGGTCAGATCAAAGGGTTAATATAGTTCCATGTGGGTTAGATCAAAGGGGTAAAATAGTTCCATGTGGGTCAGATCAAAGGGTTAATATTGTTCCATTTGGGTCAGATCAAAGGGTTAATATAGTTCCATGTGGGTCAGCTCAAAGGGTTAAAATAGTTCCATGTGGGTCAGATCAAAGGGTTAATATAGTTCCATGTGGGTCAGATCAAAGGCAGTTCAGTCCACCTGTCTGCTCTTGTTTTCATCTGCTACTGATTGATGTGAAACAGAACTAAAACATTCTCACATGCTGTGGTGTGGAAATAACTCTGAGTGTGATTTACACTCAGTTTGACTGTCAGGTCATTTTGACCCGAAGACGATCTTTGAACATTTTTACTACAGCTGACATGGAAATGTGCATAAAGACATCAATTTACTATTTCTAATGTTGTATTAAATCTTGGAAAAATCATAAAATTTCAGGTTAAAATGAAGTGCCAGTGTGCCTGTGCTCACAGCTGTGATGTTTTACTATCAACAACAGGGAGTCATTCAATAGATCATAAAATCACAATTGAAATCTGTTGAAAAGCAATTTTACTGCCAGACAGGAAAAATATACAAAGTTGTCAACAAATTGTATAGAAATTGAAATTTCGACAAACACAGTGATACGTTTTTGTGCCTTTGATCTATCTAACGAATAAATCAGAAGCGATTTTAGTGAATTACGGACGACAACAGACAGACGGACGAAGCGTGATGGGAATAGCTCATGGCGACTTCGTCTGTATGATCTAAAAATGTTCCTTACAGGTGTCACAATAGCATCAATGATGGGTTAAATACACAGAACTAATTTCATTGTATAGTGTATAATGACAAATAAAGTACTTTATCTTAAATATAATTCAGGTCAGGGGTGTCAGGGGACACATTCAGCCCGATTTGATATGAAGTGGGCCGGACCAGTAAAATAATAGCACAGAATAAGAAGTAACTACAATTTTAACAATATTCTATCTTTTTTAAAAAAAAATTTTTAATCAAGGTCTTTTTGTATTTTTTCAAATATCTCAAACACAAAACATACAATTCGTCCATGAGATAGTAAAGTCTAGTTCATATCCATATAAACAAACTTCCCAGGTCTCCCCACCCCAAATATTGGACCCTTGAAATTGCAGTAAGTCAATAATGGTAATAACAATAACCACAAATAAGTAGAAATACATAAAGATAACAATATTCTTCCTTAACTTATCATTTCTACATGACCTACAATGACTTTAAATACAGCGGTAGCTCTACTTGCGAAATTAAGTGTTTTCGTACTGTGAATTTTCGGTAAATGGTCACATTTTACATGTAAAAGGCCTGATTCGTTCCAAGGCCCCAAATACTACCCGCTAAACCCTTTAAAAAATTATAAAAATGTACCAATTTTGTATGAAATCTGTTTTAAAAGTCAACGAAAATGTATATTTTAGATGTAATTTATTGGTGTCAGTGGGTAAATGTGTCTTCACTGACTGAACATTAAACATTAAACCATTAAAATGAACCAGACATGTGGGTCATTTTCATACCATTGTGTTTGTTTTATTTGTCACTTTCACCTTCAGAGGTGTTTGTTGACAGACGTTTGTTGGGGTGTCGATTGTTTTTGATGTTTTTTTGTGGTCTTCCCTGGGTGCGGGGGGCGCTGGCTCATGGAAATGTTTTCGGGGTTGTTTTTTTCTACGAATTTGGAGGGTTCATGGGATTTCGCCATCGTGTGTTTTGTTCGTGCTGATGGAATGATGGCTTCCTCTTTTTTAATCATCTCGTGTTTCATTTCTGTTGATAACGCAGTCCAGTTCTTCTTTTCATTCGCACCAGGAGTCGCTTTCTTTGGGCTTGTAAAGGATAATGAATACGTTCTGTGGTGACCATTTTTATTTGTTTAATTCTTTGTCAGTTTAAGCCCAACAATCCGTGTGCAAAATAAGTGATAAAAAACTGCCCCTGCTTTTATTTTCCTCAATTAATGGTAAAAAAAAAAAAACCCTCCCAGAATGCACCTGTCCCTCTTCTGATCTCTATCACTGGACTAACAGATATTTACCTCCTTAAATGTGTGTATTTCAAGGTCCTCTTTCAGTGATGTTGGGTCCACACCGCAAATCACACCTAGTATATAATGAAATTATCAATATTGCAGAAGGTCAAAGGTCAGGGTCACATTATTGGCTCTAATTCAAGAATGGGTTGTCATAGAAACTTGAGATTGGCACAAAATAGGAGCGAGATTAGGCATTCTGTGAACAGTTGTTAACACAGTGGTGAGTCCTTTTGACCCGAGGACATGATCAGCCGGTATCATCACGTCTATTAAATGCTGTATTTGCAGTAAATGTTTCAAGTTTACATTATTACATTACATTTAGATGACATTATTGGTGGAAATTATTGTATAATTGGGTTTTATTCCATTTTCAATCGAGTTAAAAGTGCAAATTTGATTACATTTTCAGGTGTTATTACATTTTCAGTAAATGATGACATTATAGGCTGCTACGTACAAGCTTCCAACTGCTCCATCAGCGGAATAATAAAGAGAATATTTCAGTCTTAACTTCCAGTTCACTTTGACGGGACAAGGCAGTGAACCGGTATGTGTCTTCCAGCCTCGCAGCCATAAATAGCACAAATGAAGCCAGTGTTGACACACATTCATTCGCTGTACGCTGTTCTAGATTTCAGATAACAGTTGAGTCTCTTGTACATATTTTCAAGGGACTGTTGAAGCGATTGTATGTGTAGACTGGGAACAAGTCGAGGGCATGAAAAAATAAAAAGTAAAACGCACCAGGTAATTTTCCTCTAACAGCCCATGTTATATTTACCTGGGGGAAAATCAGCAGCAGCTATAATGTGCTTTTCATTTTGTGCCTGAGGCGTTGGCTTAACTCATTTAGATGAGTGGATACCAGAGGTGGGAAGGAATGAAGTAAAAGTACTTTGTTACTGTACTCAAGTAGATTTTTTTAGGTATTTGTACTTTAAATGAATATTTATTTTTCTGGCAGTTTTTTACTTTTACTGCCTACATTTGTTCATAAATATCTGTACTTTATACTCCTTACATTTATATAAATATCTGTACTTTATATTCCTTACATTTATACAAATATCTACTTTATACTCTTTACATTCTCAGAATAAACTCATTATTTTTCAAACTAAACATGAAAAATACTAATATTCAGGAAATCAGCCCTTAACCCTTTAACTCCTGAGTATGAGATAAAAAGTCTAAATTATGAGATAAAAAGCTAAAATTATGAGATAATAAATCAAAATTATGAGATAAAACATCAAAATTATGAGATAATAAGTCAAAATTATGAGATAAAACATCAAAATTATGAGATAAAAAGTCAAAATTCCCAGTCACTAAGCACTACCAGAATGAATCCATATATACAGCCCTCTGTGTTTTTGTAGAACTAGTTAATATGCAGTAACAATAACTGCCTCATGTCCAATACTCTACCTCCAACTACTGGGTGTGAACAACAACATGACTTTAAGGTAATTTTTCTCAGTTTGGTGTCTGTGCAGTTACTGCCTCTTTACTTTGTAGGACAGAACACCCCCCACATTACAGACAGCTGAAACCAGATTATGCATTTGGGGTTATGGAGTCAGGCGTGCCATGCTTCTTGCTTTAAGCGTGGCCGGCAGAGAGCTGGTGGCAGATGCTAACGATGCGACTTTGTGTGAGAGTGGAACTCAGGTGAAGAGCTGACGGGTGTTAAAAGCTCTGTACTGTAAGATGTGTGATTTGTGATTAAATAAAACCCGGCTGTCTCTCACAACTCATAATATACTGTATACTAGCATTCTAATAAAACTCACTGTTACAGATGTAATGTTAAACGCACCGTGTAATCCAATTGTTTTGATTATATGCTTGCATTTGCCTTGATTCTCTGCCAAAATAAAGAAATAAATAAACTAAAGGTATTATTTATTTAACCATTTGATGCTTTGATTATGAGAATATTCCCCTTTAGGAATGAAAAAAACATTGAGGTTGACATTTTTTTTTAACCCTTTGATGCATACTGGTCACTCCAGTGGACAGTTCTTCTACAGTTTTTCTCTTCTGATATTGTGTTTTAAATACATGTTTCTTTGGTTAAAAATTTAAACAGATGTTTTCCAGCTGAGTGGACATTTTTGTAACTATAAAAAATAGCTTAATTAAAAAATATACAATCATATTGCTTTTTTGTGCCTAGTATTTATGTATGTGAATATATATTTATGTATTTTTTTGTTTTTCTTTTCTCTACTTGTTTGATATCATGAATTGTGTAGCTTAAGATGTATGGTAGGTGGGCATTAATAAGCTTTGCTTCTGCCTGAGCCTTTTTTCAGTCAAATTCTGTATTGTTCTCTCTCTTTTTTGCTGCTTTGAAGTGAATATATGAGTGAAATAAACTAAACTAAACTAAAGATGAATTTAAAAAACTTACTTAAAAAACAATCTTGTCTAAGGTTCTCATAGTTCATGTATCAAAGGGTTAATGAACCTAGAAGATGAAAAAAGCAGAGGCACACTGAGATTTAAAAAAATATATATTTACAAAGTATTTAATAAAACACATCAGCCTACACATTGCAGCCAAGGGTCTTCATCACACCTGTTAATGAACCTATTTTTACAGTTGAAGAGTTCATTTGCAAAAACAGGTAACTCCATTTTTCGTTTTTTTTTTTCAGAAAATTGCATGTTTTACTCTACATTCCAGGTAATACTCATTGATTTGATATATTATTTATTCAATTTAGTGGCTTTTACCAAATGAAATAAATAATATATCAAATAAATCAGTTTTATCTGTGGAATGTAGAGTAAAAAAATGACATTTTGTGAAAAAAAAACCAAAATGGAGTTATCTGTTTTTGTAAATGAACTCTTCAGTTGCAAAACTGTCCACTCAGCTGGACAACATGTGTTTGAGTTTTTCAACCCAAAAACTGTGTATTTAAAACTGAAGGTAACACTTTACTTAACAGGTAAAGCAGTGCTGCTTTGCGATTGTTGGACTTTTATTTTGAAAAGCTGTCGTTATGTCTTCCACATTCATGAAAGGTTTGGTATGAATGTTGACTCATGTCTCGTGAAACAGTCATAAATGTTTTATGTGCAGTTTATGACAGCTGCTGTGAATGTGTTATGAAGTCACCTGTCAAGTAAAGTGTTACCAAAGTTAATATCAGAACACTATGAAATTAAAAAAAATGTAATTCAGTTTTTGTTCCAGAAGAGTCTGTTAATTACAGTCCAATAACAAGTGATTGATTTACAGGTAAACATGTTAGTGCAGATCAGATGTGAAGAACAGACCAGTTACAGTAATGATATGAAGTAAAACAACAAAACCCACACTGTACAATCTAATAAGTTGTCGTTACTCTGAAAAAATACATGCAAATGGATGCACTTATAAAAACAAGTAAAGAGAATTAAATATTTGAAGTTGCATTTTAGGAGAATGGAAGTGTTTTTTTCATTTACTTACATGATGAAGTAACACTTTTCTTTGTTGTTGGAACTGCTAAAGTTGTTCTGACCTGAAGGTTACAACATATTTAATCGAGGTGCACAGGAGACAAAAATAGTTCAAATATGCAAAAGTTCTTTATTTTATTTCTAGCAAATTCATTTTTACTGAATTAACCCCATTCCCATTCCCACAACAAAACAAAAAGGAATCCCAGAAGTTTCAAAGGAAAGAAGGACCCAGGTGAGCTGGCTAAATTAACAAAAGGACAGTATGTGGGTCAGGCTAAACCCTGTACAGGACTGTAGGAGCTGTCCACATACCGCTACCCCTGCCCTATTAACTCAACCCGCAACTAAACCCTGTCAAAAGAAACAAACCCAAAACAAGACGTCCAGACTCACTGGGTGAAACAAAAGCTAGCACAAAGGCTAAGTACAGCCAACTGTATCTTGCAACGTAAACTCCTGTCGAGCATGTGCCATGGTGTCACCGCCCTGGAGGCAAGGCAGGAAAAAAGCCACGAAAAACCAGTCCACACAAAAAACCTAAGGCCCATCTAATTTAAATTAGCTCGCAGCAGAAACCAATTAACAAGTGATCAAAAAAAGAAAAAAAAAAACACGAAATGCACAAAAATATTAAAGGCAAAACATAAATAAATGTAACAATAATTATCTAATAAAATAAAATAGGGGAAATACGGTGCACTGGAACAACAGTGTTTTAACTACAGCTTCCTTCATGGAATTATTATTTTAACCTCCTAAGGCCCAAACTCTTGCATGGCATGCATTTTTAATTTCTCATGGCTATGTGGGATGTTTGAGACCTGGTGAGTTTAAAAACCAAGGATTATCAGGAGTGCTGACCTGAAAAAAACAAAAACAAAAAAATATATATAATATAGGTAGTATTATACTCTTCTGACATTATGTGGTGGCAGTATAATGTCCTTGTAAGTGGATGCCAGGTAACCTGACTGTCACTTCCACAACCAATACATTTTCAAAGGAGGGGCCTTATCTAAAATCCTTGCGTGTGATTGGATGAAGAATCTGTCCATCATCTTGACTGATGCGCCGCTTCATCCACTTACGTTGAACTCAAGCCGTGACTCAGAGCGACAGCAGGAAGTAGACCCATACTGCAGCAGACCATCAAACCAAACACCACGGTATGGCTGCACCTGAACGCACCGCCGTGTTGTCTGTAAATGAGCATTGTCATATGTGCAGCAAAAATCTGAGGATAAAATATACCATCGGCAACAGCCAGTAGATATTCCTTGAACTTCCCTATGGAAAACTGGGAGACCATCGGCTTGCAGAACTTGGTCTTAATGTGTCAGATGTTCCAGAAAATTCCTCTGGCATATGTGTGAAATGCCTTCACTTGGTAGGAAGACACCAGAGTACTGTGGACACTATAAAGCAGGGGTGTCAAACATACGGCCCGGGGGCCAAATGTGGCCCGCCAAAGGTTCCCATGTGGCCCCTGGGATGAATTTGCTCAGTGCAAAAATACCACAGTCAAGGCTTTGGAACTGATTTTAGTTCAGGTTCCACATACAGACCAATATTATCTAGAGTCAAATTATAGCAGTAAAACCTCCAAAAAAAAGAATGACTCCATATTTTCTTCTCATTTTGATGTGAAAATAATTTAAATTATGCTCATAAATGATGATAACTTCAAATCTCTGTCCTTGTTAGTGCAAAAAATAACATTAAATTAGGAAAATATTTACACTTGATAAATATTTATATGTGAAAAACCTGAATAAATATGAACAACCTGAAATTTATGAAGAAAATTAAGCACAATTTTAACTATTTAGTGCCTTTGTAGCAGATGTGATCCATAAAGTATGTGCGTAAATGATAAATTTAGGCATAGAATTTAGGCAATTCCATGTGAGATTTAATTTTTTTCAGGTTATTCACATCTGTCTTGTTGGATAGTTTATCTTAAAAAACTATAAAAAGGTAATGGGGTTTGTTTGCACTAAAACAAACACAAAAATGTGTTATTGTCTTTTTTTTACATGGTTATTATTATGCAATTATTTTACTGGTTCGGCCCACTGGAGATCAAATTGGACTGAATGTGGCCCTTGAAAGTAATGAGTTTGAGACCCCTGCTATAAGGGAATGACAAAAAATGAAGAGGAACCCAGTGCCCGACAGACCATGGAGACATCAGCCATAACATCGCCAAGTCATGGGAAGGCCCAGCCGGTGACTCTGATTGGCTCCTTCGTTTTTCAGAAAGCCTGAACTACATGATACTGAGATGTTTGTGTGAGCCAGATGACACGGGTCAGGTTAGAAACCAGGTCCTTGTTGAACAAAATGTGGTATTATGGTCTAGACGACAGAAAATGTGAAGTCCACATATGTGGACGCCATCTGAACCCACTTTATCCTCACGAGGGTCACAGGGGTCACCCTGTATGAGTCTCCAGTTCATCTCAGGGCTGAACATATATAGACAAACAATCACTGTCACATTCACACCTATAAACTTACTCTGTCTTTAGTACCTATAACACACTTAAGTTTCTCTAAGTTACGTTTATTTTGACAGTAGTTGGACTTATTTGTTAAAACCATGCAAACCACTTAAAAAAAGAAAATCAAGTGTTCCTTCATTATGTAACTAAGTGATAAACCACTTCATTCTCCTAAAATACAACTTCAAATATTTAGTTCTGTTAATTTGTTTTTAAAGTGTAATCAGTTTACATGCTTTTTTCTGAGTAATGACAACAGTGAACAAGAGTAGATATTTTTAGATTAGATTTTTTTTTTAAATTTTGGTCAAACAAGGCAAGACACATATACACACATGATCAATAAACTGCTTGACTGAAAAGGTTCAGGGCTGAAGCTGAAACTTATTTTGCCCACCTTTACTTCACCATCAAATGAAAAACAAAAACATTTAACCATCATTTTATGTCAAATGTTTCTGTTTTTAGTTTGCAGTCCTCTTTCTCTACTCTTTCCCCTAAAGTGACTCCAGACTCTTGACAGGCCGTCATTGTAAATAAGAATCTGTTCTTAATGACTTTCCTGGATAAATAAAGGTTAAAAAAGTCAAACCCAAGACAACTGTCCAAATAGAACACAACAAAGGGAGTCACTTTTTTTATTCTATTTTATTTTCCTTTTCCTTCCTTATTTTTCTTTCTTTTCTTTCCTTTTTCATTGTTTCCCAAGCAGTTGATTTACACATAAACATGTTAGTGTAGATCAGGTGTTAAGAACAAACCAGTTACAGTAAATGATATGAACTAAAACAATACAAACTATGAATAATAACTGTCCACTGGACTGACCAATGTGCATCAAAGGGTTAATGATGATGTCATCATGGCTGCATGTGACGTCTTTACAAAGCGGTTACCTTATATGACCCCTCCACAGCTGCTGCTGAGGTGGGAAGAGGGGGGGGGGGGGTAAGGTGGAGCGTGGCGGCAGATGAAAATAGTGAGAGAAGGATTTTACAAAGTGAAGAGAGATAGAGGACAGTGAAACAGATACAGAGAGGGAGGAAGAGGAGGAGGGGGGAGGGGGGAGGTGGGGAGGAAGGACAAAGAAAAAGTCAGACGCAGACAGAGAGATAAAGAGAGGAGAGAGAGAGAGAGAGAGAGAGAGAGAGAGAGGAGTAAGAAACCAGGATGGAAAACGATGTGTCAGCAATGAGCTCCGGAGAGGTGTAAGTTAGGACGCCAGGAGACGTTTGACTCCTCCCCCTCACCCAACGTTTCCTCCTCCTCCTCCTCCTCCTCCTCCTCCTCCTCCTCCTCCTCCTCCTCCTCCTCTTTTCTCTCAAAGTTAAAATCTCACACTGGCTATTTGAGATATAAAAGAAGACTGCAGAGAGTGGGCATCTGTACAAGCAGAATAATCCAGCCCAGGCTTAATTTCTTTTGGCACCGCCCGCCTCAGGGGACACAACTTTTCAGTTGGCTGTGGCTCATTAGAAGACTAACTGGCTCTCAGCCCTTTACTACACAACTAGTTAACATTCTGCAGTCATCAACAAATCACATGAAGTCCTCCCACTGTTGAGGGTCTGCGTTTCCCCTTTCATTCAAGTCACACACGTGCATGTATGTGCACAGGAAATGAGCCTGAGTAAAAGTGAGTCAAATTGAAAAACATTTTTACTCAACTTAGATCACAGGCGTCAAACATAAGGCCCGGGGCCCAAATCAGGCCTGCCAAATAGGGTCTGTTGAGCTGAGTTTTGTAATAAACGTCCAAAATGTAATAACTTTTTCATTTCATTTTGTACTAAACTACCCCACCACATTATGTAATAAATGTTGCCGCATTATGTAATAAGTTATTATATTTGGAGAAGATTATGACAAAATGCACTTGCAACTTATTTATCCTCTAAAAATGCAATAACATGGGGCATTACGTAATAACAATTCTAAAGCATAGTTTATTTGTTATTTGTTAATTGTATTTTATTTTATTTTAAAGTACAGTGGTATGAAATTAATTCGTTCCAGAAGTGTTTTCGTACCGTGAATTTTTCATAAATAGTCGTGTTTTACATGTTAAAGGTCTGATTTGTTACAAGGCCCCCTAATGCTATCCCTCAAGTCCTTTAAAATGTATAAACATTTACCGATATTGTATGAAATATGTGTTAAAAAAAAACTTAGTTTTATATTTTAGCCCATCCAAGCTAACACCAGCTATTGTTAGTGTAGATTACACCCCCGCCCCCCCTGGGTTTACCTATGAGAGCATGGCTTCTGTTGGATTCTACTCGTCCAGGCTAATGAAAACGAAAAATATTTCCCTTCGGCCCTGTCTGGAAATATTTTTCTGATTATTTTGAGAAAAAACAGACCGTTGAATATTTTCTTTCAAACTGGCCGAACTACCTGCGGAGTGATATGATAGCGTGAATCTGAAGTGACAAAACTCGTTGCCAGTGGTAGCGGGTGGTTATCAGAAAAAAAATCCACCCGCAGAACGCTGGGAACGTCCATTCAAAGTGAATGGGAGCTTTTGCAACATTCGAGAGGGCCGTAGAATAACTGTACAAAAACCAGCTTATATGTGGAATAACACGTATATATTAAAAATATATTAAAAACATGAACGAAGAAGCATTAAAGTCATTTGTTTTCTGATTCATCTTATTAAAGTATGTAAGATTTAGCACATTTAATGTCTGAAGCAGATACTGTCTAGAAAGCAAGTGCAATATGACTAGCTTTGTACAAATACAGGAAAGTAATAACCTTCTTAACATAATAAGTTATTAAGGAATGTAGCAAAATTGAAAAGTTTACATATTTACAGAATGTAAGATTTAGCACATTCAGTGCCTGACGCAGATAATTTATATATATATATGTGTGTGTGTGTGTGTGTGTGTGTGTATATTAAAAAAATGTAGACCAGTATAATTCATATTCCAAACAGTGTTTATTTATCTTCCTTCACATTCACTACAAATCAACCCGTTTATCTTCCACTGTGCACCTACTTTTATCCTCACCCTGTTCATCTACTGTCACATTTGAAATGTTCCTGTAAAGTAAACACAGCCCAAAGGTAGCAGGTTGTCATTTTTATGAACCTCAGAAATTGTCGGAGGTTTATTGCCGTCGGTGACTGTCTCACGCAAAAATGCACCTAATTTATGGCCTCCTGACACAAAACAGCGGTTTGTAAATATGCGTTAGCGTCACTAATGAAATGTGGAAATAGCTGAATTCATTCATGTGATTCTGTACTGCGTGCACTCCGCTAAAGGCCGGTTTGTTGATATAAGACAGCTGCACTCAATAAACGACTCCATGTGGAGCACATTTGAAGAGTCCAACACCAGCTTATTATTCACATGTCATCAGAGGGTTGGCATGTCTGCGTGTCCTGATATTACTAGGCACTGCTTTTAGCTCACTAACTGTTTCTGCTGGTCTCCAGAGGTGGTCAAAGTACTCACATTATGTACTTAAGTAGAAGTACAGCTACTCATGTGGGAAAAAATACTTTGGTACAAGTAGAAGTACTGATTCAACTGCTTTACTGAAGTAAAAGTTTAAAAAAAAGAAAAGAAATACGACTTTTCAACTGTAGTAAAGTTAAAAAATGAAAAAAATTCAACAGCATTTTTTGGCATTTGATGAAATAATATTTATTTAACCCAAAAAAACCTGAAAAGTTTCAAAAGTATCTAAAAAAAAAAGGCTTTAAAAGTGTGTTAGTGTGTAGATAATGTGTTAGATCAGGTCACAGGTACTTGGTTTTGTGGATATGTGCAGGAAATGTATGGGGAAAAAAGTCACAATTGAGATAAAGTGATCATTTTGAGATTTTAAAAAAATGCAATTGTGAGATAAAAAGTCAAAACTATGAGTTAAAAAGTCATAAATATGAGATAAGAAATGTATAGTTATGAGATAAAGAATACAAATTATTAGATAAAGTCAAAATTATGAAATAAATCATAATTATAAAGAAAGTCACAGTTCTTCTCCACTGATTTTCCCGTTGAAGTGACTTATTTTTCATACTATCACATCTGTTTAGTCTGAAAAAGTAATGAGTCTATTCTTAGAATATAAGTAGTATAAAGTACATATATTTATATGAATGTAAAAAGTATAAAGTACAGGTATTTATATAAATGTAAATAGTATAAAGTACATATATTTATATAAATGTAAAAAGTATAAAGTACATATATTTATATAAATGTAAAAAGTATAAAGTACATATATTTATATAAATGTAAAAAGTATAAAGTACAGATATTTATATAAATGTAAAGAGTATAAAGTACAGGTATTTATATAAATGTAAAGAGTATAAAGTACATATATTTATATAAATGTAAAGAGTATAAAGTACAGGTATTTATATAAATGTAAAGAGTATAAAGTACATATATTTATATAAATGTAGGCATTAAAAGCAAAAAAGTTTGCAGAAAAATAAATACACCAGTAAACTTCAGATACCTACTGTACTTTGTTACTAAAGTACAGTCACAAAGTACTTTTACTTGGTTACTTCACACTTTTGCTGTACTCTTATTCATCTCAAAAGTTTATAGAATTACAAGTCAACCCTGTTACGGCCTCACTTTGTTCTGCAATGTGACGGGGTGGTGGTTTCCATGGCGCTGGTTTCAATCTAAAAAATCTGCTCTTAGTTGGTGCAGCCTCACTGGGAGAGGTGATCTGAGGACACGGCTCGCACTGTCAGCGCTCTGACTGACAGCTCCGAGGGCCAATAGTATTCTTTAGGCTCATGCCGGGCGGAATTAAATGCCTCCCTCCAGTGCCGGGGGAGTGAATGCTTCAGGTTGTGTGTGAGAGGCTCATGTAACAACAGCTGGAGCCAAGCCATTTAGCAGTGTAGTCCTGATCCAGGCTCCCCGACACATGTCTCACATCAGAGCTTCTTTGATCAGAAACAGCGCACAACAAACAAACACGGGCAGAAGCTTCCCCGCACACGTCTCAACACACATCTGCATTAGCCCTAAATGAATTCAGGTGTACGGTATTAAGGAGACATTAAATCCGCAAAGCTGACTATAAGCATGTGTGTGACCCACATTGCTAATAGGCATTAAAGGCTGGAGTGGAGGAAGGGTCTCTTTAATGCAGCCCAGAAACATTTAGCATCATAATAGCTGAGCACATTGTACACTGTCGCTGTTTTAAAAATAGACTCATGGGCAGATTATACAGTAGTAGTTAGGCTGTATTTACTGTTTAATATAATGGTGAATAAACCCAAGATGTGTTGTCTTTGTAATAAAATAATAATAATAATATGTGTATATATCCAATATATATAACAATAAATAAATAAGAACACGGCTAAAAGAATTAAAATAATGTCTCATTTTTTGCCAACTAAGAGACATTTTAGGAATGTTTTTTTTGTTTGTTAAGCCACATTTTGTCTGGTTTTTATTCATCATCTATAACTGCATTATATATTTAATTATAGTTATCATCACAAGACCCACATTTATTTCTACTTTTGTTTTGTTTTTGTCACATGTTAAAGGTCCGTTGATGACAATATTTCGTCACTCTTAAGTTTCTTTTTTTAGATTCTTCATACATAAGGTGCACTGGATTATAAAGTGCATTAAGTGAAGTCAAAATCATTAGATAAAAAGTGAGAAAGAGAAAATCATGAGATAAGAAATCTGAGTTATTTAATAAAAAACAAACAAACATGTCGAGGAAGTGTAAAGAGTGCATTCACACTTTATTATTATTTCATTAAATCTATATCCAGAGTTTCTGACATTACATTAATAACATTTGACTTAACATTATGGTTAGTATCGTTTCATAGTATGCATTTCTTTAAAATAAATAAATAAATAATAAGTGATGCTTCTCCTGGTGTTTGTTGTGATTTGGGGCTTTATTAATAAAATTGAATTGAATTGGTTTTCCACTGAGTCATTAATGCACTGAAGGAAACACTGCAATGGAAAACAAAGCACTTAGACATTTAAAACAGTCAGAATAAACATATTTAAACATTAAATGCAATGTTAAAAGACAGTAGAATAGATATCAATGCTCTTTTTTTTGTTTGTTTTTGTTACTAGTGTGTGTGAAACTTTAGAATTTGAACACAAGGCAACAAAACTGCCAGTAAATGTCTGGCAGCTTCACTTAGATACTCATTATTTCATCATTTCAACATGACAAACATATAATTTACCTTCCCGTAAAGTCTTTTTTTACCCGTATGCCGTGCATTTGTGATGATACGCTGTAACTCTCCCACACTTCCTCTTTGCCCTCGGTTCCTCTGGCCTGGGATGGAACTTACAGGTCATCATGACCCGCCTGTAAGAAATAATCAGACCTCCATCTCTTCCTGTTTCCTAGTGATACCTTAACATCAATGCAAAAAAGGATCGGCTGCACACACCGGGTTAGGCATTTTGTCTTTAACCAAATAAGCGATGCCAATCTGATTGGCAGCGTATTCACAGATTTGGCAAAGATAAAACACTATTTTAGTGATTTTTTTTACTGTTTAATTTCTTAGGCTGCAATTATATTCACACCTCTATAGATGCAAAACTTACAGGTGGGATTCTAAGTATATAGTAAAAAAGTAAAACTAGCAATAACAGTTATTTTGTGGACTTTTTTTTATTGTTTTTTATTTATTTATTTTTTCTTTCTTTTTTTTCTTTTTTTCCCTTTTTTCTTTTTTCTTCTTTTTCCCCCCTTTTTTCCCCTTTTTTTTTCTTTTTTTTTCTTTACTTTGTGGACTGAATTACAAACAGAAACTAGAAAAGCTCAAACCTCTGCCAAGGCAAACCTGAAGGACGTCCACCAAGGAGGTTGTGTTTTCACTGGAGTTTGTCTGTTTTTCAGCAACATTACTCACAAAGTAATGGATGGATTTTGATTAAAAGTGATTGTTTTGGGAGTGTCTTAAGGAACAAATGATTACATTTTGGTGGTGATCTGGGAGAGATCCTGGATTCTGGATCAGTTTGAAATTTTACATTGTGCTAAATGGAGAATCAGTTTCAAAGTGATCCAGAATCCAGGATCTCTTACGGACTTTCACAACTTTTGTTATGTGTATATATTCGTCAGTGTGTGTAATATTATGATAATATATCCAGTATTGATTAATTTATAGTGTGATATGTCTATGCTTGACACACACAATGTTACAGGACTTAATTTGGCCACATGTCACCTTTGACCTCCAGAAATCTCAAAAACTATTGGTCGTAGGTGATAACATAAATATGAGAATTATATAAATCTTCATTCCGCATCGTTTGGTACCAATCTGAAAGTTCTGTGACCCTCCATTCTTGAGTTATAACCGATAATGTGATTTTGACCTTTTAGTTAATTGTGACCTTGACCTTTGACCTTTACTCAAATGGATCATTGCATCTGATGAACATTAGCTATATGTATATGCCCATGTAATTTCATGCTTATATCTCAAGTATTCATTGAGTTATAGAGATCTCTCCGGACACACGCAGAAGGTGATTACAATAATATAAAAAGTAATTAAAAATAATTACAAAGTTTAGTAGGAGTAGTAGGTATGTTTGTGGTTTCAAACACAGCGACACACTTATACAACAATACAAAATTAAAACAAATGAAAACATAAATATGTAACCAGTCACTTGGGTCAAATTTCATAAATTCAGGTTTTATATTTATCTTAAAGTTTATTAAAAGTGCTTACGTGACACTAATTCAACCAATCATAAGTCGTTTTTCAATATCGCCATAGCAACAAGGGATTTAGTTTACTGTAGAAGGCTTTGTTCTGAGGCCTCCCATTGGTTCAAATATAATTACATAGATTTCTATTTAATGGTTGTCTTGAGGGAATCCCCATCTTTCTAACGGTACCAAACATGACGGGGAAATACCTAAGAAGAGCGCAAAGAAAAGTCGTGTTTTGAGTCGATTTTTCTTTGTTTTAGACTTAATTACTGTCAGAGTCAGTTGTTGTTTTTCCTAAAAGGCATGATTTGAAGCACTTACAGTAGGAATTTCACAATAACTCATCGTTAGAAGTGTTCAGGAGACATTTTACTTGGATTTTATGAATAAACTTCATATTTGATAATTTTTTACCCATATAACGTATTTGAGGCTAAAGCTGTAAACACTGCTGTGACTGAACCACTGGGTTTGTGCTGGACGGTCACATGTATAAAAGTTCTGTTTCTTATTCATTGTGGGTATTTTTTTTCTTGATTATAAATTGTAAACACTGCTCTAACATGTGCTACTTTCCATTACATATACAGTACCAACAGTTCCCATGATAATAATGACTAAATTAAGCTCCATGCACAAAGGGAGGAGATTAGAGAAATTCTCCTAAGAAGGAAAAACAAAAGATATTTACAACATTATTATAGGATTGGAGACATTAGTAAACAAAATAACATGCTTCTATGTGAATCCTATTTTAACTCCTGGAGCCGCTTTTTTTTTTTAACAATCGAGACGTTCCAGGCAACTTAATTGTGTAGTGCCCCATCCAACACAGCTGTTTGAGTGTTGTCCAAAACACTGAGGCAGACAGTGATTTGCATACTGCTGGCCCAGCGGTAACAACAATTACATCTGTGAAAGGCCTGGTTTTTTGGGGTTGGTTTGGTTAGTTATATGCCACCTTGTGTATATTTGCAGTAGCAGATCATAGATAAGAATTTGCAGCCTGTGCCAAATGTCATTCAGATATAAAACTGTAGTATTGATGCCGGTCAGCCGCAGTAGTCAGGGGTTATCTTCATATGGAGAGGTCGTCTAGATGCTTCTTAGAAACATCATCAAGGGTAAGAGTTTTATTCTAGTAAAGGTCTGAAGTCAGTGTGGTTTTTTTTTTTTTTTTTGTGTTTGTGTTTGAAAAGCAGATGTACTGTCAGCTGTGCCAGTAACAGAGAACAGCAGGGCAGATTACGCTAGTTAAAGGAGTGTCCCCGTAGGAAACAGTATTTCCCTTTCAGAAGAAAGTCGACTTAACTGATGTATGCCTGAGTTGACAGACAACAGACTCCTCAGTGGGTTGTTGCCAGATTGTAAGATCATTAGCTAAAAGTAGACTTGAGTGGACTCCATTAAAAAAAAATAAAATTGGAGCTTTGTCACATGAAGAAGAATGCTGACAGACGGCTTTGTAGCAGCAGATTTTCGAGGAATGTCAAATTCTTTCGATACACAACACTGCAGTGTATCGCTCTTACTTATATTTTGTTAAAGCTGTCATTCCATGGTTATTTCATTAATATTACTGTGTTCTCCATTGTTCTTGAATACATTGTGTGTTGGTTCTATTTTAAAAAAAAAACAAACGTCCGGATTGTTTTGTTTCCAGCTGTTTTTTTCAAGGTAGAAAAAGAGGTCAAACAACAGAGTTTATGGGTACTTCCTCATATATGTCCATGACACGATGATTAGGCATCTCTGATTGGCTTAGAATGCATGAAGGAACACTCCCCCCTCCCCTGTCACTCTCTGTATGAGTTTACCTTTACCAGAGTAGCATCCAGCTAGGTTTCGTGTTGTTGCTTGTTCTGAAAACATGCAGGGAAAAAACGAGGCTTTATTTCCACAGAGAGCACATGAACCAGTTTGATCTGACATTCCAGTTTGTGCAGCAGCTACTGTGGCGCCGTCTTCTCTTGTAGATGCTAATGCTAATGCTACTTCAGATTCACTGCAATGGGGGACAGGTTGCTAAAGTCCATGTGACGTCAGACGACCAGCTTTCTCTGGGTCCCTGGTTCTTCTTGTTGTTTTGTGTGAATGTGGTATGCAGCCAGTGGAGGTGATGAACCACTGTCAAAGGCAACATGTGTTGGTTAGTCTGGGTGAGCCATCAGATTCCAAAAGGAGAAAAGTGGTTTTCAGCGGAATGACACGTTTAAAGGTGGTTCTATTAAATGTATATTAGTGGCTGTTATGTTGGTATATTGTGATTTGTTGACAAAGGTATAATGTAAGATAACTGACAATAGATTTGTGTCCACAGGTTGGATACCTGTGTGTATTTGTCAAAAATACGACTTAGCCTACGACTTCCCACAAGTGACATAACTGTCAAAGTATGTCATCAGTGCATCCACAGGCATTACTGTACAATATAAACATACAGAAAAAAAGAAAAACATTGCCGTGTGCACTGTTTTTTTTTTTAAAACTGAGCTTAAAAAAAATATGCGTTGTTTGTGTAAACAGACCCTAAGGCAATAATTTGAATTTCTCAAAGTGCATGTAAACTTACCTACTGTAACACTGACATTCATGCTTGTGATGCTTACAAATGTATAATTTTAATTTGATTTATTTTTAATTTGTTTATTCTGAACATAGAAATGTGCACAAGCTTCTTGATTACTACAAATTGACTTTGTTCCACAACATAATATTGAAATAAAAATGCAAGGAAGCAAAAATAATGACATATATATATATTTTTTAAAAAAGTTATATTTGAAAAGGAGTGAGAAGGAAGTGTAGTTCATTAGTTCTCACTGCTAAATATATTTATATGCTGAAAAAAATTGCTTGGAGCAAAATAAATCTGGAACAAATGTTACGATTTTTATGGAAATGAACAGAAATCTGGTTGTTAAGTAGTTATGAAATACATTTAGCTAATAACCAGCCCTGAGGACAAAACAAACCTGAGCACATGAGCTAAGGAAGGAACGACTTGATATTTTATTTTGGTGCTACGATTCTTTTCAGAGAAATAATTGCATTGTAATGATTACTATGACTATTCTTCTGGGATTTATATGTGGGGGTGTCGTCCATCCAAACTTAGGCTGAATCCCATTCCACCTCCATTTTGTGCATCCACGTGTAGGGGTAGAGGTATCTCTGTTCAGGTTAAGTCAGAGGGGTAGGGGGAAGAAGAAGGGCTTTATACCCCTTCATATGGAGATATTCCAGAGGCAGACTCCAAACAGAGGGGTACAAGAAATTTCCCAGAATACAATGCGAATCCTTTTAAAATGGCGGCATCTATGAAAGAAGTACACAAATGTAGTATTTTCACTGTAATTAACTGTTTTTAAGTTTTGATAACTGTTGTATTGTATAAACCTAGATGGTAATTTGGCCATTTTCTCTATAAAATGCACATGAAAAAAAATTCACTATTTACGTAAACATGGAGTAATCGGTCGATGCATAGCACATCTCTGATTCGACGCAGACATTAGTAAAAATATGGACATATCCCAGGAGAAGCAGTAGACATGTTTGTTTACTTCTGGTTAAAGCTGTTGTTTTTGGTTAAAGTGTTGAAGGGGTGTCCCAATTCATAGGGGTTGATTTTCAAGCCCTACCCTTTATAGCTCTGTTTGAAGTGGGCAGGGGTTGAAATGGGATTCAGCCCTAAAGGGATAGTTCAGTGTTTTTCACATGAATCTGTTTGTCATCAGTATCTTTACTGTGGTTCACCCACAGTGTCTTAACCCCGACAGTGTCCTGTGAGCCCAGTTCTGGTCCGGTTTTGGTCAAAGTGAAAGTAGTCTCAGCAGATTTCCTGGGGTCAACAACATAAAACATCTTTCTTCTCAAAACTCACACCTTGTAATTGATTGGAGCTACTTTCTCTAAATAAGGATCAGTACGCGTTGTCACTGCTAACAGCTGTCCGCCTTAGCAAGCTAGTTTCATCAGTTGTTCAGTAGTGTTTGCAGCAGAGTCCTGCACGGGTTCGGGTACCCGCGGGTGACCCGTGGGTGAACCGCAGATTTTCACGAAACGAGTGAAAAATGTTGTGCTGTGTCGGATACGGGTTCGGTTCGGGTTGGATGTGGGTGATTTGCGGTTCATAGGCTAAAAACTGTTCTTTAGTTTGGACTTGTATAGCTGCCTCCTGTCGGCTTCCTTCTTGATACGTTTTTCAAGTCTGTGTGTGTGTGAGCTCACGGATAAAACTATTTTTTGAGTTTATTGTTTGTCTGCTACTGTTTAACAACATTTTTATTTGGCTCTGCCTTGGCTATGTCACTGTTCAGTATATTCGTGACAATAAATGTTTGTATTTAAGTTTAGCTATCTGACATTTTCTTCCGGGTTCGGGTCGGATATCGGGTTCATTTATAGCGGGTTGGTTCGGGTTTTTTATTTTTATTTTTCGTCTGAAAACGGGAGTTTGAACATGACGGGTACGGGCGGTTGCGGTATGTCAAAATCAGAACCGTGCAGGACTCTGGTTTGCAGCACACATTGATCGCTATCAAGAGAAAGTAGTTCCAAGTAATTACGAGGTGTGAGTTTTTGAAAATAAATCACTCATTCCAACACATACTGCTTTGAGAAGAAACACGTTTCATTTTGTTGACCCCCGGAAACCTGCCGGGACTACTTTCGCTTTGACCAAAACCGGACCAGAACTGGGCTCACAGGACACTGTCGGGGATAAGTCACTGTGGGTGCACCACAGTAAAGACGCTGATCCCATTCAGATTCATGTGAAAAAAAACCAACTCTCCCTTTAATGTGCGTTACTAATTCTTCCACATCACCCGCTGCTGTTGTGAAGCCTCAGATTATTTTATACTGTTTGCCTTGTGATCAAACGGAGCATGTTTCCTGCGTCAGTTCACAAGTTCACCCTCCTGAAGTTTGTTTGACAGTCTGAACTGCAGAAGAATGACCGTACTGTCCCAGAGCTATGCAGAATGTTCGCCTGAAGCTGTGGAGATGACGCTAGCAAACGCAAACTGTACGGAAACCAAACAGAGCCGGCATCGAAAATTTACTGAGAGTCTGGATTTTTCAGATTTTTCCTTCTGTGTCATGTTCACTCGTGAAACACTGAATTATTTCTGTGCAGAAGTGCATATTAACGTATTTGGTTCCACCCTTAATATACTGCACTTTACTTTATGGTGATTAAGTAACTGTGATGTTTCCAATCGCAATTAATCGGAACAACATGACATGGTTGCAACCCTAACGTTCACATGCAAAAAAGAAATGTACATATGAAACCTTTACTTGAACATATATGAGAAGAAACTTTACAAAAATGACAACTACGATGAACAGCGGATTTCAAATTATAATAACAGCTTTATAATCTAAACAAGAAAATAGAGATGGTAGTTAGACATAAAAACATGGGTCAAAATAAATTAATTAGTTTAAAATGATAAAAAAATAAAAATAAATTTCCCCCATTTCTTAATTTTTTTATTTTTAATGTTAAGATAAAAAGTTATTCATGAGTAAATAGCATAAATAAACAGCTCCTCTTGTGTTAATATTACACAACTTCACTTGTCTAATAAAGTACTATATTTTATGCACTATAAGGTGCACTGTCGATGAATGGTTTGTATTTTAGGGTTGTTGTTTTTTTCATATACAAGGCGCACCGGGATATAAGGTGCATTAAGCGAAACTAAACCATCACGATAACTCCCAACCTTGTTGAATTGTAACACAGAACAAACAAAGTCGCAGTTTACTTTTAGAGCAAGAAAAATGGGATTATGCGATAAAAAGTCAAAATTGTGAGAGAAAAATTCCAAATCAAAATTATGAGATAAAAAGTCAAAATTATTGAATAAAAAGTTAAAATCATGTGATTTTAAAAGTCAAATTTATGTAATAAATAGTCCAAATTATGAGATAAAAAGTCAAAATTCCAGGTCACTAAGTGCAGCCAGAATTAATCCATAGTTAAGGCCCACTGTGGTTTTTGGAGAAAGCTAAAGTCTTTTAATTGTGCCTTATAGTCCAGAAAATACGGCAATTTTCACTCAAACTAAACATTCACAGCAATGAGGAAAACAGTTGACAGCAGGACTCCTGAGTTTTCAGAACTGACATTCACTCCAAACTGTCCAAGCGAGAGCGTCAGTGTGTGTGTGTGTGTGTGTGTGTGTGTGCGCACAAAGGGGGTTGGGGGAAAGGGAAAAGGGATGGCTGCGTTGTATTTCCTGTGTCGCAGTTTACTGTTTTTTAGAGCAAGAAAAATGGGCTTATGTAACGGTCATGTGATTTAGCCAGAAATAGTGGTGGGGCTACAGCTGCTGCCTCTCCTCCTGCAGCTCGGTTCCTTGGCTTTTGGCAGCAGCCAGACAGACACACTGCGCACTACTCCTGCTCGCTCAGAAAACAACTTCTGCTCAGTCCTACACACACAAACACAAATACAGTACGGGAAGCGAGAGAGAGAGAGAGAGAGAGAGAGAGAGAGAGAGATGCAGCAAGAAAGAGATAATGCACAAAAGTATACATGTTTGAACAAACTGCATAGCAAACGTGTGATCCACAAAAGCTGCTAAACAAGACAAACACGAGCCTGGAAACACATTTTATAAATGCAAATGTATGTAAATTTCACACACTGTTCTACACGGACACAGCTTTAACATCAACCCTAATGGACCTAAGCCATGTACAGGGGGTCCTTAGGGTGATTTAACCGCACCGCACTTTTTATTTTTTTGCTCCATCTGGGTTGTGATGTGATTTCCATGTGTGTGTATTTGTTTGTGCAAGATTTTTTTTTTCTCTTGAAATTGCCAAGTGGAGCATCTTCGGATATGTCTGTGTGTGTGTGTGTGTGTGTGTGTGTGTGTTTGCGTGCATTATATGAGAGTTGAATGACTATATATGTGCACGAGTAAGAGCCTGCCTGCCTGCCTGTGTGTGGGCGTATGGTGCTCTGAGGCTGGCGGACGTGTGGAAAAAGGGAAAAAGGAGGGATGGAGACGCAAGCGTGGAGAAGGAGAAGAGCGGAGGAGGAAGAGGAGGAGGAGGAGGAGGAGAAGAAGAGTTGTACAGTGAAGAGCTAGTGGAGCGGAAGGAAGCTCTCTGAAATGGGAGATCATTGGGTTTAGCTGAGGGCTAGGCAGGAGGCAGGAGGGATTCTCACCATGTTAGCATCACTGTCAGGGAGAGTGGAGCTGCAGCCACTGTCCTGGTTCCAGATAATTCTAATATCATCCTGCCATATACTGTAGAATACACCATTAGTCATGGACTGTAGAATGTGAGAGCGGAATAATCAGGATTTCAATCACTTACAGGCTGATAATCAGGAAAATGTAGCTCTGTGATCATTCCAGACGTTTGGCAGCTTTCCTTGTTGACCTACATTATGCACAGTCGCACACATGTCCCAAGAGTTTCAACATTTAGTACTTTTTGTTTGTATACGGATGTTTGTGAGGCCGATACTGATATTGATATTGATTTTTCTTTTACATTTACACTCGCAGACAGTCCAAGAATTTGAATATTTAGTGTTTTTTTCCCTCTGTTTTTTCCTATTACTCTCAGAATTGTCTCACTATAAAAAACACTATTGCATCTCATCATTTTTTAAAGTTGATAATAAACTAATTATTTTATATTTTAAAGTTGATAGTAAGACATGACAACTACGAGATGTTTGTGTTTGTTTTTGTGTTTTCCATTTTTTTTCATCACTTTGTGTTTGGATTTTAGCATGTTTTGTATATATTTTAGGGATGGCCATGGCTCAGTTGTTAGAGCGGGTCATCCAGTAACTAAAGGGTTGGTGGTTCAAGTCCTAGTCAGTCCATTGTGTCCTTGGGCAAAGACACTTCACCCTCCTGCCTCCAGTGTCACTCACACTGGTGTATGAATGTTTGGTGGCGGTCAGAGGGGATGCTTCTGTCAGTCTGTCCCAGGGCAACTGTGGATACATATGTAGTTTAACACTACCAGAGGGCATGTGAGAGTGAATGAATAATGGGTCACTAATATGAAGCACTTTGAGTGGCTAAGAAAGTTCTATATGAAACCAATCTATTATTATTATTATTATTACTATTATTTTAAACCTGTCTGGTTAGTCTGCCTTTTGGTGCTAAAGCTAATTAGCTCTGGAAAGGGAGACTTCATAATGTGTATGAGACTCACCTTGGTTTAATACTTACTTTATTATTATGAGTTTTGATTAAACCACATTTCAATGACAAATTCAACAAAAGAAGGTAATAATGTAATGGTATGTGATGCCAATATATTTCATTTCAGGTCTCTACGATTTAATTTACAGGGTGTCTGAAAAGTGAGCTAACAAGCTAACAGCCAAAGTCGTGAGAGCCATAGAGTTTATGATGATGACAAAACAATTGTGCTAAACGTTAACACTGCCTTAAATTTAACACACTGCACCAGCTTTAATAACTGTATGTTACTATGTCCAGTTGAGTTCCTATTAGTCATGGTATCTGGCTGGTGTTAGCAACTAAAATGACTGTTCAGAGTGACAAAACAATTTTGTTAGCACTTTCGCTAATGTTAGCATGCTAAGTGCTGCTACAGTGATTGCTACCATTGAGATGTGTTGTGCTATGAATGTGAAGAAAGTCTGTACAAATATTAAAGACTGCACATGGAGCTATATGACCACTAACAAACTGTTCTGGTGTCATTTATAGTTTATTTATTATTTATGTATAGTATCCTACAAAAGTACTATAGTGTGATATATACCGTATTCCACCAGTGGCTCAAATTGTACATTTTTGTGATGTGATATTTGGAGCAGAAATGACAAAACTAAATAAATGTTTCCAGTGTAAATATTAATGAATGATTCATAAACTGTTAACGTTTTCCAACCTTCCCATATCACATTTATAAATCTTCTATATCGGTTGTCTTATTGTAAAGCCTTAGATAGATTTTTTTTTATTTTGTATTTTAGATTTTTTTTTTTTTTACACATCACTGTAAAAAAAAAAAATCCCTGCAGATTTCTGTCACACCACATGTCAAATTCCCAGCCGAACTAACTGACAATGTGTCCCGTCTTTCCGTAGGTCAGCACAACTACCTGTGCGCCGGGAGAAATGACTGTATCATTGACAAGATCCGAAGGAAAAACTGTCCGGCGTGTCGCGTACGGAAGTGTCTCCAGGCCGGGATGAACCTCGGAGGTGAGGAGTCATCGCCTCATTACGGATCTGCTCTGTCACGTGTCTGCGACGTGACATTTGAGTCAGCCTCCTTCTACTTTATAAGAAATGATAGATACAGAAAAGTAGGTCTGGCTGTAGTCACAAGAGGCCCGGGGGGGTAGGGGGGGGTGGGGGGCGGTGCTGAGTCATAAGATGTTTGTGTGCATGTTGTGTGTATAGTATATCTGAGCACAGTATGCATAATGCATCTACAGTAGGCGTAGATCTACAGTACACTATACGAGGCCAGCTGACGAAGCCGGCAGACAGGTTACAGTATTGTATTATGAGGAAAGACGACACTACAGCATACAGCACGGGTGTCAAACATGCGGTCCGGGGACCAAATCTGGCCCGTTAAAGGGTCCAGTTCGGCCCTCTGGATGAATTTCTCAAATACAAACCCTTTAGTGCATGAATTATGAGAACCTTAGTGGATATTTCTGTTCTGAGTGTTTTTTATTCTTCATTAGTCATGTGATTATAATGTTTGATATCACAGGTGTCAAAACATGTGGCCTGGGGACCAAATCTGGCCCGTCAAAGGGTTTATTTCGGCCCTCTGGATCAATTTCTCAAATACACAAGTAGATATTAACCCTTTAGTGCATGAATTATGAGAACTTTAGTTGATATTTCTGTCCTGAAGTTTTTTTTTTATTCTTTAGGCACAAAAATACAATGTGATTATAATGGTTTATATCACAGGTGTCAAACATGCGGCCTAGGGGCCAAATCTGGCCCACGAAACGGTTCAGTTTGGCCCTTGGGATGAATTTCTCAAATATGAAACTAAATATTAACCCTTTGGTGCATGAAGTATGAGAACCTTAGTGGATATTTCTTTCCTGAGTGTTTTTATTTTTTTTTTAATTCAGTCTCATAATAACCTATAAATATTCACAAATTAAAAATAAATCTCTTTGTAAATGTTTTTGCATAGTACAATTTCAGAAAATATTTGAATAATCTTGAACAAATATGAATAACCGCAAGTGTTTTAACAGAAGTCAGTACAATTTTAACCATATTCTGTCTGATATTAAATATTTTGTGTATTTGTATTTGATCCAGTGTGATCTGTAAGTTATAACGAACATGTGGAAATGATAAACAAAAGAACAATATTGTTTTTTTGTTTTTTTTAAATGAGGCTCATTATTTCATTTGTTTCATTTTATTCACATTGTTTGAAAGGATAGTTTGTCAGTGTAAACATGTCCATGATTTAATTTAACTTTTTTCCACTCTAAAACAGAGAACATTTTGGAGTTCATATTATTTATGTATTATTCTGTTATTATTTCAAAGGTGAGGCCCACTTCATAACAAATTTAACTGAATGTAGCTCCTGAACTAACATGAGTTTGACACCCCCGGTTTAGAATGATGTGGCCGATTCAGAGAGGATCTTTTTTTATCTTTTAAAATTATTCATTCATTTAAAAAAAAAAATTTCAAACTCAGGGTCGCAGAACAGCTAAAAGAGCACTTAATAAGAGTTTCACCCCAGAGGAATAAATGAAACTACAAATGATTATTCATTATGAAACAGCCAAAACAGCTATATTTAAACATTTGTAGAACTTTTTTTTTGCATGTACAGTAGAATTTGGACAGAATTACACCACTGCTGTCACAGTACATATGGTCCATAACAATGCCAAATCTATCTATCTATCTATCTATCTATCTATCTATCTATCTATCTATCTATCTATCTATCTATCTATCTATCTATCTATCTATCTATCTATCTATCTATCTATCTATCTATCTATCTATCTATCTATCTATCTATCTATCTATCTATCTATCTATCTATCTATCTATCTATCTATCTATCTATCTATCTATCTATCTATCTATCATCTTTTATGAGAGTACTTTTTCCACACAAGTATGAGTCCACTGTACGTCTACTTAACCTTTAAAGACCCACATGTTAACCCTTAAAGACCCACATGTAAACCTTGAAAGCCCCACATGTAAACCTGTGAAGATCCACATGTTAACCCTTAAAGACCCACATGTTAACCCTTCAAGACCCACATGTTAACTCTTAAAGACCCACATGTTAACTCTTAAAGACCCACATGTAAACCTTGAAAGCCCCACATGTAAACCTGTGAAGATCCACATGTTAACCCTTAAAGACCCACATGTTAACCCTTCAAGACTCACATGTTAACTCTTAAAGACCCACATGTTAACTCTTAAAGACCCACATGTAAACCTTGAAAGCCCCACATGTAAACCTGTGAAGATCCACATGTTAACCCTTAAATACCCACATGTTAACCCTTCAAGACCCACATGTTAACTCTTAAAGACCCACATGTTAACCCTTAAAGGCCCACATGTTAACTCTTAAAGACCCACATGTTAACCCTTAAAGGCCCACATGTTAACTCTTAAAGACCCACATGTTAACCCTTAAAGACCCACATGTTAACCCTTAAAGGCCCACGTGTTAACCCTTAAAGTCACATATGTTAACCCTTAAAGACCCACATGTTAACCCTTAAAGACCCACATGTTAACTCTTAAAGACACAATTTAACTCGTCATAGCCCACTCATAGAAATATTATCACATTGAAAGTTCTCTCTCCTTAATGTGCTATTGCACGAACTAACAAGAATTTCCCCTAAGTTTTTAATTTTGTGAACTGGACCATATATCTGTCTGTTCGTTTACATAAAAACTACTGGACCAGTTTCCATGAAATTGCCAGGAAAGGTGCAAGGGGTCCAGAATAGATCCCATTAAAGTTTGGTGAATGAAGGTCAAAGGTCAATGTCACAAAAAATGTGGTTTGACAATGATAAGAGATGGGTAAATCAGGTAAATGTTTTGTTAAGGGTCAGTGTTTGTTATGCACACCACCACTTATTTGTTTTTTGGTTTGTTAACACTCTAGCAACAAAACTTTTGGTTGAATTCACATCAACATAGGTTTATATATTACCTGTGATCCAGAATACATCTTAGTTAGTTAGTTTGTTCATTTATTCTGAATACATTTTGAGTACAGTAGGTCAAAGCTCGAATTTTAATCCATTTTTTAAATCTCTTTTTTCCCCATTTATTTATAATGGGTGGAATTTCAACTGTCTGTAGCAGAAAAAAAATGCATTGAATTCACACTAAATTGGGTTTATTTATTGACAGTGAGCCAGAATAAATCTGATTACATTTTGGGAAAAGTAGGTCAAAGCTCAAATTTGTAATCAATTTTTAAAATCTTTTTTTCTCCATTAATTTATAATTGGTGGAATTTCAAATGCCTCTAGCAGCAAAACTATTGGGTAATTTTATACCAAATTAGGTTTATAGATTGCCACTGACTCTGAATAGATGTGGTTACGTTTTGGGAAAAATAGGTCAAAGTAAAAAAATTTTAGGTGATAACATCAGCTAGGATGAAATAAGCTAACTCAATATTACATTTTAGAAAGCTGATTAGCAGTATCTTTCACATTATTTAAGGAAGTAAATGTATAAAAGATGTAATAACTGAGCACTGTAATTTCAAATGTCTGTCAAACTGGTTTTCTTTCTTTCTAATTATCCCCTCGTTTCCACACATGTTATTTTGGTCACACCTTGTGTCGTACATTTCTATCCAAGATGTACAAGCATGAAACCTGCCAGTGATTTATTCTAGTTGTGGATGCTGTTAAAAGATGTAAAGACCTACTGACTTTTCCAAAAGCTCAGGGATATTTCCACAGTTTGGAAAGATTTATCTGAAGTACAGTGATTGACTACTTTATGAAAATGCACTGGAAAAACAATGTCAGGACACATCAAGCTTATTTTTATTGCTCAATATGATGTAAAATATCTAACCAGGTTTTCCAAGGCCCACAGGAGCAACAGCAGCTACTGAGCATGCTCAGATGCTGCAGGAGTGAACTGTGTGAACTAAGTGACAATTCTGAGAAAACATGCGTGAATTTGACAGCTGTTCATTTTTCAAGGCTTCACTGAAGTGATTATGATGTTAAACTGTGTTCAGGTTAGTCACCTTTTTGTTATATATATATATATATATATATATATATATATATATATATATATATATATATATATATATATATATATATATATATATATATATATATATATATGTATTTATGTATATCCAGGTAAGTCATTAAGAACACGCTCTTATTGACAATGATGGCCAGGCATAACAACCCCCCCCCACGCACACACAAACACACAATTTACCCTATCTATTATCATTGGGGAAACACATTCTTAGTGACTGTGACCTTTGACCTACATTCATCAAAATTTAATGGGATCTATTCTGACCAGCTCACAGTAGGTTTTGTGTAAAGCTGCTGACAGAAAAACAGAGAGAGTCAAAAACAACACTCCTCTCCCTTTTGGGGGTGGGGTAATAAATAAATAAATATATTTATTTATTGAAAAAGATATCATTGATCTCAATGGGACACACACCTGGGTAAATAAAGGTTAAACAAGTATTCAGAGAATACCTAATCTCACCTCTATTTTGTGTCTATGACAAACTGTTCTTGAATTAGAGCCAATAATGTGATTTTGACCTTTTGCAATATTTATAATTTTGTTCCATGTATATATGCATCAGTGCGTGTAATATTATGATAATATATCCAGTATTGATGAAGTTATAGCGTGATATGTCTATGCTTGACACACACACACACAGTGTTACAGAAATCAAGTTTGACCTTTGACCTCCAGAGATCTCAAAAACTATTGGTTGTGGGTGAGAATTGTAGAAATCTTCATTCCACATCGTTTGGAACCAATCTGAAAGTTCTGTGACCATCTGTTGTTGGGGTGAGATTAATACAATTATATTATAAAGTTACATTATACACATATATATATGCAATGTAAAAGTGTCTACTGTCTTGTAAGTTGTACAGAAATGACCACAAATAGTCACTTGCCTGATAAAGGGTTAAAATTTACATCCAATATATGGGATAGTGTTTGTCTTGGAAATAACCTGAGACCCCAGTAGTACTTTGAAAAAGAAAGAAAGATTTAACCTTAGATTGGTGGGAAAAAAAAAACTATTGAGGAAACATTTTCAATAATGTGAACGGCTGGATGTGCAATTTAAGGATAGTCGACTGGGTATTGAATAGTCTATACAGTGTAGATTGAATCCAAAATATTTACAGAAATGACATTTGGCTTTGACCTCGTCGGTCCAACTTCAGAGCAGAAGAAATCATCCACTGACAGTAATAAACCTCCCCAGAATAAGAGTGTGCAGGTGGATGCAGAGGTGACAGAAGAGCTGGATGAACAGGACATGTTTTTTACCTGCACACATGGGGCGAATAAATGTGCAGTAGCATCACCTCCCAGAGTGGACCCACACAGGAGCTGGTCCTGGGTCTGCTCACATACACTGACCAAAAACATCCAAAACTTACCAAGTGTATGTTTCTTATTTCTAGTCCAAATGTAATTCTTTATTTTTCAGGACATTGAGTTAGGGTTAGGGTTGTATTATGTTGAAAAAAATTACATTGATTATATTGTAGGTTATTTTTACCCCTTTTATCGTGTGTGATTTATCAAAAAATGAGAGGGGGGGGTGTTTTTTTTTCACAGAAACAAGCTTGTGTTGGATGTTCTGACCCTCATTCCCACATGAATAATATAAATGAGGCACAAATCACTAAATAAACATTTACAATTGCTGGTTTTCTCAGATGGTTTAGTTCATGTGCTCTTTTCTGCTGCCTGTGTGCGAGGGCACGGTACAGCGATGCGCCCACGACCGGGTATCGGTTCTCTCCGGACGGTGTTGGGTCAAACTGAGCGCATGAGACCCGTCTCTGGACGGGCCACATTCGAACCTGGACCTCCCCCCTGGTCTGGGTTTTGCACATTTCCTCCATGGTGGTGTGTCACAACTGGCTCAGGGTGGACCAGGAATGGTCAGCGGGACATTGGCTGGTGGGTCCGGCTACCTAAACATTTCGGACACCAGTCTCATCTCATTAGCATATAGCCAATCAGAGCGAGTCTTTGTTTCCTTCGTCTGTTTACATTTTCTCATGAACTCTTACAAGGAGTTACAAAGTGGAATCTAGGTCTATGTATGTTTGTCTGTGCACCCTATTTTTGTCTATTTTTTTTTATTTTTTTATTGTCAAAAAGTACTAACACACCATTATAATAATAAAAACCGAGTCACATAGGTGTACACTAGGCCTACACTGATACAACTGATTGATGCATGTACATGTAGGGCTATAATGATGACGAGATGCATGTTGGACTCGCGAGGAAAACCATAGTTATTTACTTTAATTATCTGATTTCTACCATTCAACAGGCATACGTGCTTTCTGACAGATTGGGGCTTTTGAATGACCATTTAAATTGACCGCTCACTCTGGATCAGTGTCGTTATTATTATGGAAATGACAAGCCACCACACTGCAAGCCATCGCCATGTTGTTGATTGTGGGAGGCCGGCGCTGATTGGCTATATGCTAATGAGATGAGATTGGTGTCCGGAACGCTTGTGGGAAAAACATTTTCACATCCGGCTGCCAGCTTTACAACCCCTCCTCTGCCCAGACTTCACTGCATGTGAGGTTCCTCTTTCAGGCATTTTGTGTTGACACTCATAGACCACAGGACCCTATGTTGATGTCTCAAACCAGAGCAAGTCTCACCTAGATTATTATTATTATTATTATTATTATTACACATCAGCATCACAGCACATGATGATCAGTATTTTACTTCAGTATATTTTGTTCTCAGGTGTCATTCCGCTGAAAACCGCTTTTCTCCCTTTGGAATCTGATGGGTCACCCCGACTTACTAACACATGCTGCCTTTGAAAGTGGTTCGTCACCTCCACTGGCTGCATACCGCATTCATAGAAAACAGCAAGAAGAACGAGGGACCCAGAAAAAGCAGGTCCAAATGACATCACATGGGCTTTAGCGACACCCACGTGGGTTAAGCCTGTCCCCCATTGCAGTGAATCTGAAGTAGCATTAGCATTAGCATCTCTCTGTGGAAATACAGCCTCGTTTTTCTCCCTGCATGTTTTCAGAACAAGCACGAAACCTAGCTAGATGCTACTCTGGTAAAGGTAAACACACACATAGAGCCAGAAGGGAGGGGGGAGTGTTCCTTCACGCATTCTGACCCAATCAGAGACGCCTCATTATCGCGTCATGGACATGTGTACCGGTAAACTCTGTTGTTCGACCTCAAGTCATTTTTCTACTGTGAAAAAACAGCTGGAAACAAAACAATCCGGATGTTTTTTTTTAAATAGAACCAACACACAATGTATTCAATAACAATGGAGAACACAGTAATATTAATGAAATAACCATGGAATAAAACCTCAGTATGGAGTAAACAGAGCTACTGCACCAGACGACCATGAGTCAGGAATAAAAGCTTAAGGTTTTCAATGAACACATTTGTAAAGAAACTATAGTATAACTTACAGCCTTTTAACTCTATTTATCCTGTTATAAAGAATAAAATAAACACTTCTGGTTAAGATGTAAAGGTTAAGAAAAAGATTATTCTATAAAACTGTCCACTATAGGTTAATTGTTTTGTGCTATTTGTATATATATTTAAAAATAACCTTTCGTGTCAGCGAAAAGAACAGTTTGGTCCAAATCATGACAATTTTAATTTCTCAATGTACATCTGAATGGTGTGACTTTAATGTCAACTATATGTATGTACTCCCTTTCATCTAAAAAAAAATAGCTAAAATGAATTTTACTCTGGATAATAACTTTAATTATTGTCTCAGAAACGGTATGTTCCACACATCATCATTATTATTATTATTATTATTATTATTATTATTATTATTATTATTATTATTATTATTATTATTATTATTATTATTATTATTATGCACTGGTAAAAGTCTACATTTTTTTTTATGAGAATCCAGACACCTGACAGTGAAATATTTTACAACATTAGAGGTTATTAACACTTAACTATTTATGTATTTTTACACATTTCAGTATCTTGTCAAATTCCAGGTATTT
Organism: Siphamia tubifer; assembly: GCA_020466265.1. NCBI lineage: Eukaryota > Metazoa > Chordata > Actinopteri > Kurtiformes > Apogonidae > Siphamia > Siphamia tubifer. The sequence continues at coordinate 4,989,042 of CM035783.1, forward strand.
TCTCAGTCAAGTTATGAAAGCAGAGAAATACGGCCATTAAAACCTGTTAACGAGTCTGTCGTGTTCGGTCGCAGCACGAAAATCCAAGAAGTTGGGGAAGCTGAAGGGAGTCAGCGAGGACCTGCAGAGCGCTAAGGACGGCCAGACCGCCACGGGGGGCGTTGGAAGCGGGTACCTGTGCTCAGAGAAGGAGCTGAACGCCAGCGCCGCCAATGCCCTGGTGCCCCACGGGCCGGGGGTGGTCACACCTTTTCTGCCGCCGTCCATCTGCAGCGTGTTGGAGCTGATCGAGCCCGAAGAAGTGTACTCTGGCTACGACAACACGCAGCCTGACACCACTGACCACCTGCTGTCCAGTCTCAACCGCCTGGCCGGAAAGCAGATGGTCCGCATGGTGAAGTGGGCCAAAGTACTTCCAGGTTAGTGGTCACTTCTGTGCTGGTGTTCAGATCTACGTAAGTGTTGTTTAAAAACTGTAACGAAGACAAAAAAAATAATGTTCTGTAGTAGAACTGCACGATCGACTGTTTGAACATCGAGATCGTTATGTACATGTACATGCACGATAGTTACATTTTATTTATTTATTTATTTATTTTTATGTATTTTTTAATTTTTGTAAGAATTTTTAATTTTTTTTATGTTTTTGTATTTTTTTTTGTACTTTTATTTGTATTGATTGATTTTGGTCATTTATTTTGTATTTTTTTTAATCATTTATTGTGTGGCACACGCAAAACCATTACATCCCCGACGCTCCGTGTTTTGGGGATATAATGATCAGGGGTCATAACAATGTATTGCGGGTTATTTTTAGAACGTGACCCACATGATAAACAAGGGACCACTAACTGTACCAGTAATTTCAGGTGACCCCCATTTTAATTCCAGGTGACCCTACATGGGGCCCCGAACCCACGGTTGAACAACACTGCTTGTAGGTTTTATCGTGTACTTGATTTACAGGCTGGGGTTTGAATGAGGATAACGCACTCACAGCTTCACTTTTAATCTTTCAATTAAAAATAAATAAATAAAAAGCATCTGTTTGTTGTTGTCAGGGCAGACCATTTAAATCTTTACATATTAGGTCACAAAATTATTCTGTAAAGCTTCAACAAGATTAGCATTAAATCCTATTTTACCATTAAATAGAATCAAGATTAAGATTTTCCAAACAGAACTCATTTACATCCCTGTTGTCAGATGTTATGTTGAAAAGGAGATTTGATGTCTTTCACGTTAATTTCTTGCCGTAAGCGTGGCGCAGGATGAAATAAATGTTGGAGAAGGGGTAAACAACTTCCCTAAAATGCCAGTCAGTGGGAGACATATTGGAAGATTCCTCACAGGTAGCTCTTTGAGGCTGTTTAATTTGCTGTATTGCAAATATTTGATACCTCCACGGTGTCTGCTTGCCATATCCGGACGTATAAATAGAAGGGGAGCCAGACAGAAGGGTCAAAATGAGTACCTTCGACTTTCAGATACGCCACTGCCTGCTTTCACTTTACATTTGGGATGAGGCACGACTAACGTCACTGGTGTATAAGTAAAATACTTCCGGAATAAAACTAATGACATTTTTTCACCACATGTGTGTTAGAAAAAAAGAAAAACTCAAGTCTTAAATGCTGAAAGAAAACACTAAAATAAAAGACATATTCAAAACATATCCACCCTTTAAATTAAATAAAAACAAATAAGAAACTGTGAAAATAACTGAGTATAGTGCGTTCTTTCGTTTGTATTTTTTTCCCCTAAAAAACTAAAACTAAATAAATAATGAACTAAAAGTAGTCATGAGTTTGACATTTTATCTGATAATTTTGGCTTTTTATCGAATAATTTTAGATTTTTATTTCATAAATTTGGCTTGTTATCTCATAATTTTGACTTTTTATCTCATTATTTTGACTTTTTATCTCATGAGTGTGACTTTTTATCTCAGAATTTGGAATCGAAACAAATAATGAAGAAACGACTTGTTGTTTCGTCGTCTTACTTTTGGTTTTATTTTAAAAAAACGAATGATACACGGATTACAATGAAACATGCAGCATTATTGTTGTTGTTCTCGTAACAAACAGGCTCTAACCATAATTATTTAATTCGATGCAACTTGATCACATGCTATGGACTGACCTAAAAAAAATGGGGAAAAGAATGGAAGTATTTTAAGGACTATCTAGCTTTAAGCTCACTGGTTTATCTGCCTCATGCACAGTATTAAGCCAGGCATGTCACATACCTTTTCATCAAATATCCTTTTAAAAATGATTGTTTTTGGCAGATTGACGTGCGTATAGACTGAAATAGTGCCTAAGCCTTGATAAGTCACTTATGTGTCCTCAGCTGGCCTGTCTTATGCATGAAGAGGAGTTTTCTTGCCAGAGTTTGATTGAGAGTGTGGCAAGTTTCCTATTTGACTCTATTTTTGGAGCTCCATAGACAACACGCCAATAACTGGAGGCCCTGTGGGATTTGCATGAAATAAGAATGGGTGAGAACTACTCACTTGGTTATCATCGCTGAGCAAATATTTGCACAGAAAAAAAGGACCCTGTTCCAAAGATTTGTAGTATTCAGCGCACATGTGCAGACAAGTACACACACTGGTAGTTATAATAAATATGTCTGAAGTTGCGTGTGAGTATAAATGCAGTGCCGGCAGCTGTGTTTCCTCTCGTCACCTTCTTCTCTGGTGTTGTGTTTGTGTGTTTTAGGTTTCCGGGGTCTGCCCATTGAGGACCAAATCACCCTGATCCAGTACTCATGGATGTGTCTGTCCTCCTTTTGCCTTAGCTGGCGCTCCTACAAACACACCAATGGACAGATGCTCTACTTCGCCCCAGACCTCATCTTCAACGAGTAGGTCCACACTTTACTATCAACACACACTCACTGCTTTCTTGGCATTACATTGTACAGTTGTCGCAGGTTTTTCGCAAAACAATCGCGATATTCGGTAAAATTTCGGCAAAGTATATTTGCGCTTTGAACGTGTTTCCATTGACGGTTGTTCTAGGCAGGAGAGTCGTAACTCTTGCGAAATATCATCCTGCGAGTTTTCCCTGCTGTTATCTTCGGAGCTTCAGATTAGCCATCACCCTGATAGTATTAGAGTGAATGAATCGGCTAATTATCTCGTCAGTAAAAGTCCCTGGTGAACTCTTTAAAGGCACTAACACGTCAAACAAACCAGCTGGCTCACATTATAAGGGTCTTTATATGTGGTCCTTACATTGTCAGCTCGAAATATTAAGTGTAAATATACTTAAGATGTGTTTAAATGACAACCGCAAGTTAGTATGTAATAGCACGGCTGTTTTCTGTTTTATCCAATTTTGACCTGAAGTAAATTCAGGTAAAAAAAATATATTTACATCCAGTCTATCACTTTGTTTTAAGCCAAAAAAAGATACCTGGAATATGTTCTCTGTGGTGACCCTCTTAGTTTCCTCATATAGGACATAGAAAGTTTCCTTCTTTGTCACTGCAGGTCAAAGGTCATTTCCAGGTTACTCAACTTGCTTCAGGTCAAAATTGGATGAAACAGAAAACAGCCCTTATCCTTTTTTTCCCTATTCATTTAAATACAAAAATAAAAACTGAAAAAAACGCATCCTTATCCGTCTTTTCATGTTGGTTTTGGAAACAAATAATGAAAAAACAAGTTGTTTTAATCGTGTTAATTTTGGTTTTATTTTGAAAAATGAATGAATGAATAATACACAGATTAATATACAATAATGCAAGATATGGAGTATAAAAAAAGGTTTAAAAATTTGTAGTTAGTTTATTTTAGTTAATATATATATATATATATATATATATATATATATATATATTTATGTATATAAAATTATCTTGGTAAGATTTGTTAACAACCTGATTTTCCAGATCTATTATCTAAAAATCAGTTCTTCTATCTAATTGACAAGTTCCTCTGCTACTTTGAGCAGATGTGAACTCTGAAGTAAGATCACCACATAAACATTCTGATAAAAATGAAGTTATTGTTATAATTGTTTGTATAAATGAAACTTATTAAAACTTATTTCACAAATATCCTCCTGAGACCCAGCAATGCATTTGTCCTCTGTAGGGGACAAAAGTTTCACTGTCCATTAAAAATTACAAAAATAAATAAATAAGTCTAAAAATGTATCTGACAAAAAGTTATTAACTTTATTATGGAATTTCCAATCAAGACAATTATCTAATGTAACAAAAAAAAGATAAAACCTTCACTTCCCTGGGTGTCAGGAGGATATAATGTAAAAAAAAAAAAAAAAAAAAAAAACCCCACTGGTGTTTTTTCTGAATGTAAAAGTCTAAATGTCTTCCATGACAGGTTTTACACTTGTCTACATCGCATAACTGGCTTCCCAATTTCCTGCTTTTACATTTTTCAAATTTAAGCTGAGCACGGAAAAACTGTCCGCCTGAAGTACCAATAAGCAAAACACATTTTGGAGTGGAAGCAGACTTAAATGTAACAAAACACTTGTCCTGTGGGATCTGCAAGCAAAAATGTTTCTATAAAGATGTGATTGCTTCCTATTCCAGCACCTAATTAGATGCAAATGAATGCAAACATCTTTTTTACTAGTGGACTTTGGAGAGTAAGGCGTGCATTTTCCAACTGTACTCGATCGAACATCCCATTAACCCTCATATTATCCACAAATATTTCTAAGACATTTTACCCTTGGGGTCAATTTGACCCCATGGATATATGCCTCCAGAAAACCATTTACATACAATTATGGACTAAGTTTTTGTTTCAGGCACTTTATTTATTTATTGAATGTCTAAATAACACTTGATTTGTTGTAGTAGTATTTGTAGTTGTAGTTTATTTAGTCATTAATTTCTGTAAATAATAAATAAAAAAGACAGAAACATAACATATCTTTTGTTCCATATACGATATGACTGAAAGAGTTTAGGTCAGAGCTGTCAAACATGCGGCCCAGGAGCCAAATCCTGTCCGCCCAAGGGTCTAGTTAGGTCCTTGGGATGAATTAGTGAAATGTAGTTACAGTTATTAAGATATGATATAAGATATTAAGATATGAACAATCATTTTAGAACCAGTAAAATACAGTGGTACCTCCATTTACAAAATTAATTTGTTCCAGAAGTAGTTTCATAATGTGAGTTTTTCATAAGTAGAGTCACATTTTATATGTAAAAGCCTGATTGGTTCCAAGGCCCCCAATACTACCCCCTAAACACTTTAAAAATTATAATAGAAAATACAGTAGTACCTCTACTTACGAAATTAATCCATTCCAGAAGTGTTTTCATACCGTGATTTTTTTTTTTTGTAAATATGGAGCCTAATTGCTTCCAAGGCCCCCAATACTCCCCCTCAAACCCTTTAAGAATGATAAAAAACTACTGATTTTGTGTGAAATAAGTGTTAAAAGAAAATGTAGATTTAGATTTTAGCCCGTCCAGGCTATTGTTGGTGTCCGTGACAGAAGAGTTGAGCCACGTCTGGGTGAGAATAAGGTCTGGTGGATGATGTTTGGTGTTTAAATCCATCATCAGGTAGTCCAGTTTGTTTTCCAATGAGCGTACGTTGGCGAGCAGGACTGATGGAAGCAGCTGTCGGAACAGGTTAGCTCTTAGCTTAGCTGTAAATCCACCGCGACCTCCGCCTTCTACTTCCTCTTGCGCCGCTTCCGATGTGTCCGGGGGGGAGAATCCGCTGTAGGACACTGGATCTGACCGGAGTAGCAGACCCAGGTTCTGTAGAACGGTCCGTGTCTCCGGGCTTGTGGAGTCCAAGTTTTTAACAATTTTCTTTAACTTGATGATAGTCTGTCGGTCATATACTCTTCAGCTGAACTTTTGATACGAAAAGCGCTGGTCTAGGTGGAGAAATGACCGTTAAAGTGTCTGTGTTACCATGGAGACACAGCAGCCGCAGACACCATCGACCTGTTTACTGTCATTTTATAATACGTACTGTAATAAAGTTTAAATGAACACACTGGGAAAAACTCAGGAAACAACAGTAACTCTCTGATGAATGAGTCCAATTCTACACACTCTTGCCTCCCCGTATGTACGGAGATTTATTCATGACAACACAAAAGGTTAATACGCCAGTTTTGCGTCTTCTTTTCCAATCGTCTCCGTAGAAACGTAGCCTGAATCAGCATAAAAATCTAACTCTACAGGCTTTTTTTTTTTTTTTTTCTCAGTGTAATTTGTCGTGCATGTGTCTTTGGAAAGACCTGGATGTGATCAACTCACAAACCTACATTAGCTTTGTCATTTTAGTAGGAGTTCACAAGTCAAGTGGTTTTGCACATGCTCGTACCATGAGGAGGGAACTGATGGATGAACTTTTTTACTGTGCAGACGTGTGTCTGTGCTGCAGGAGTAGGAAAGCATGTTCAGTTTCACTTTGACAGTCACACAAATTTTTAATCTCATCTGGTTATTTTCATTTATTCATTTACATATTCATCTTTATTACCCTCTCTCTCTCTCTGTCTCTCTCTCTCTCTTTCTCTCTTTCTCTCTTTCTCCTTTACCTAATGAGTATCTTTGCTCATATTCCTGATTTATTTATTCCTTTGGCAGAGTTATGTTTTTATGTTTCTGCTGCCGTCTATCTGTCTGTCTGTTAGTCCATCTCTTAGCAACATAACTCAAAAGGTTATGGATGGATTTCAGCCCAAATCCAGGAAATGTTGATACTGGCACAAAGAACAAATGAATAAATATTGGTGGTGATCTGTGGAGATATATATATATATATATATATATATATATATATATATATATATATATATATGTATATGTATAAAATATATACACAGTGGTACCTCTACCTACGGAATTAATTCATTCCAGAAGTGTTTTCGTACCATGAATTTTTGGTAAATAGTCGTATTTGATTCATTCTAAGGCCAAAAATAAAACAAAACCATTTTGAATGAAATATGTGTTAAAAGTAAAAGAACATGTAGATATAGATGTAATTTATTGGTGTCAGTGGCTAAATGTGTCTTCACTGACTGAACATTAAACATTAAACCATTCAAATGAATGGGTCATTTTCATACCAGACATGTGGGTCATTTTCATACCAGACATGTGGGTCATTTTCATACTATTGTGTTTGTTTTAATTGTCACTTTCACCTTCAGTGTTTGTTGACGGTGTAGATCCACGGACGATTGCCTTTAATGGCTTGTCGTGGTCTTCCTGGGGGGCTTCTGCATCATCGGGGCGATTGCATGGCTCGTGGACGTTTTTTTCCCGCAGGTTCAGGGGGTTTGTGGGGTTTCGCTGGCGTGGCTTTTGTTCATGATGGTGAAGTGATGGCTGCCTCCTCACCAGGTGACTTGGTATAAACAGACTTGGTCTGAAAGATAGGTTATAAAATGACAAAAACACAGAACTATTCATAGCAGCCGTCATAAGCTTTCGTGACCATTTCATGAGACATGACTCAACATTCATACCAATCCTTTCATGAATGTGGAAGACTGAACGACAACAACTTTTCAAAATAAAAGTCCAACAATTGCAGAGCAGCACTGCCATTTTTAAACCTCCTAAACCTCTTCCCATCACGTCACATCTGAGTCAACGTGCTAGTCCAGTTCCCATTTGTTTAATAATGTAACCTTTGCTGATAATTTATCTTTTGATAATGGGAATGTCTGACCATTCCACATAGAGGCGTCCAACAGGACGGGACAAAAGCAAAAGCATATGGCATGGGTCATTATTTTACAGCCTCTTTCAGGAGGAGAGGTGTGAGAGGAGCCAGACATATGCATGTTTTCTGGAGTCCCGCAAGGCATTAAATACATTTCACAAAAGTTTTAAAATGTGTATTTGGGAAAAAAAAACAAAAAAAACTGCAGTGTTGCTTTGCAATTGTTGGACTTTTATTCTGAAATAAGAGGTTTGGTATGAATGTTGAGTGTCACGAAACAGTTATGAATGCTTTATGTGCAGTTTATGACAGCTGCTGTAAATGTGTTATGAACTCACCCGTCAAGTAAAGTGTTACTGATGTCTCTACTTGAAGCACATTGTTGGCGGCGTGGTGGGTTAGCGGTTAGCTGGGTTTGATTCCCGGACCATGTGGGCCTTTCTGTGTGGAGTTTGCATGTTTCTCTCCCCGTCTCTGGATGGGTTTTCCCCGGGTGCTCCGATTTCCCCCATTACCCAAAAACATGCTTGTTAGGATCAAATCCTCCAGTCAGGTGGTTCTGACCATTAGCCTGGCTTTGAATCTGGAGATGGGTCCCCGGGTACCGCCCATGGGTGCCCACTGCTCCTTACAGGTGCCCCAACAGCATCAAAGAAAGGATTCAATTCAAATTCAAGACTTTATTTATCCTCAAAGGGCAATTTTAAAACAGTGAAGAGTCAGCAATGTCAATATAAGTGCAAGTATAAAAACCACAAGTTAAATAAATAATTTAAAAACAAATTATGAGATGGGTGTGTTAAATGTACAGTGTATAATGACAAATACAGTACTTTACCTTTACCCTATTGTGTCTATACATGCAAATGAAATATGCTATACAAATAAACTTGATTTGATTTGATGTCGGTATGTCATCTCATTCCAAAATAAATTAGGGCTGCCAAAATTAACACATTAGGGTCATCATGATTAATCTGATGAAAAAGTGTAACACAATTAAATGTTGTTTGCAGTTGTTTTGTTGAAACTGTTGAAGGTGTTGAAATAACTTGTTAATTGCATCTATAATTAATATGTTTGCATATGTTCTGGATGTCATCACTTTTTTGGTGTCTTTTTCTGTATTTGAGAATATTTTTTTAATATGTTTTAGATATTCCAGCATTTTTTTAAAAATGGATTTTAGCCTTTTTGTTTTTTTTCTCTGGTTTTTGTTTCTTTGTGTATTTTTTTTGTATTTTGTGAGAAATTTGAGGACAAAAACATAAGACAGAACATTTGACTGAAGTGTTTCGTACACTCTGCAAGACGGAGTTAGTTTTTTTTTTTTTTCATCGAAGCACTTCCAGCTTAAAATACCACATTAACGCGAAGCATACGTTAGTCTGGAACTCTGCTACCAGTTTGGTTAAGGCGTCACCCAGCCTGCAACACATTAAATACAGATATATTCACTTTCTTTCTTGAGTTTGTTGATGAAAAATGTAATGCAATTAATACAGATTAAACATTTATATTTTAACCTTTCGTGCATGCAGGTCACTTCAGTGGACAGTTATTCCACAACTGTTCCCTTGTTTATTCATGGGTTTTGTTGGTTAATGCATCATCCAATACAGTGACAATTATATCATTACTGTAACTTGGTTGTTTTTAATAAACAAAATAAGTTTTTTTTTTAAATCTCTATAAATTAATAAAAAAATAACTACTATTAGAGTATTTTAAAATGTGAGAAAATGTCAGGTTAATTTTAAATACATGTTTCTTTGCTTCAAAAATTAAACACATGTTCAGCTGAGAGGATATTTTATAATCCCAGGAAAAAAATAGGTTCATATAAAAAAGTTCAATCACAATGTGTTTTTATTTATTTGTCAGTTTATTTTGAATGTGTCACAGAGAAAAAAGTGAAACAAACAAGGAAGAAAAACAGAAAAATAAATAATAAATACATAGACAAGTATTCAGGGGTCTACCTTGGCGGAGGTCTGCGTTCTCAAAGTGCTTTTTTAGTTATTTCTTTTATGCTAATTTTATGCTAATCATAACATTCATCAAAAACCTTCTGAATTTCTTTTTAATTCAGTAAATCTTTTAACTCGTTCCAACAATTGTGGGATAATGGGGGGGTTTGATGTAAAGCACTTTGTACTACATGCATGAAAAGTGCTATATAAATAAAATTTGATTGATTGATTGAACTCTAAAACTTATGGCCGGGTTTTGAAATGTATTCTCCATTTACTGCAATGTAAAAATGTCAAAAAAAAAAAGGGATCCAGAATCCAGGATCTCCTCCGGTTCACCACCAAAATTTAATGATATGTTCCTTGTGACACTACCAACCTACCCTGTAAATTTCATCAAAATCCATCCATAGGTTTTTGAGTTATCTTGCAAAATATCAGACATACAGACAAACAAAACATAATCTCCTTGGCGGAGGTAATAAATAAATAAATAAATAAACACGTGTACAAATGCTATTGTGCAACACGGCTCAGGCTTAGTGAGCTCAGAGTTCTGTAGCACATTGTAGTGCAGTTGGTAATGCATTAATTCACCACACTAGAGACACTATAATAGTTTTAGTGCCAAGCGGATTATGTTTGTTAAGAATTATGGGTTTGCTTTTGTAAGATGACAGTTTTGGGGATAATCAAATTCTCTGATAGACACCTCATGGTTTTACGAGCAGTAATTTGAGATGTTCAGTTATGTGCTCTGAAAAAAATATTGCGACTGCATTTATGCACTACACAACTAATGTATTATTTGTAGGGATATTAAAAGGCCTTCTAACTGCGTGCGCTGCTGCTGCTGCATTTACATTTATAGCAGACTGCTGCTGTTGATGGATGGGTCTGTCATTCAGTTTGACAGGAGAGATAAGCTGTTGAACGGCTGGACTTAGTGGTGACCTGGATAGTGGTTACATGCCCACTGCTGTGTCAGAACACCACCTCTATTCACACCACTGTCTTTTTGTGTCAATTATCAGGTCAAGGTGTGAAACTGTACTCTGGACTGTAAAAAAAAAAAAAAAAAAAAAAAAAATAATTAAATTTTACCAAGTGTATTTTTCTCATTTCGAGGCCAAATATTTCATCACACTTGAAATAAGACATAAGCTGTGTTTCCATTACAGTTATTTTATAGTATATTTGTGCTTTGAATGTGTTTTTATTGACGCTTGTTCTAGACAGGAGAATCCGTGTATCATTCATTTATTTGTTTTTCAAAATAAAACAATGAAAAAAACAACTTGTTTCTTCATTATTTATCTTCAAAACCAAAATGAAAATAAACAAAAACGATAGTGATGTGTTTTTTCAGTTTTCCTTTTTTTGTGTTTAAATAAATAATGAATAAAGTGGATAACAGCCATTTCCTGTTTTATCCAATTCAGGTAAAAAAAAAAAAAAAAATTACCTCCAGTCTATTTTTTTTATTTTTTATTTATAATTATTTTATTTCGGTCAAAATACAAAACAAGGCAAAATAAAAAGGAATGTATCTGGAATATATTCTCCGTCGTCATATCTTCAGGTTTTAGGGTGACCCTTTTAGTTTCCCAAAATAGTACGTAGGTTTACATCTTTGTCACTGTGGGTCACGTTGATTTCTGGTTTATTCAACTTGTTTCAGGTCAAAATTGGATAAAATGGAAAACAGGCGTTATCCATTTTTTTCCATTGTTCATTTAAACACAAAAACTGAAAAAAATGCATTGTTATCTGTTTTTTCTTCATTTTGGTTTTGGAAACAAATAATGAAGAAAGAAGTTCCTGTTTAATTGTCTTAATTTTTATTAAAAAAATGAACGAATGATACATGGATTCAGGAATGTCGTAACTCATCAAATATCATCCCAGGATATTTCACTGCTGGAAGATGGACCTTTCTGTGTCTTGATATCACGCTGCATTTCTCTCTAAAATGACACTGATGTTTTTCTCCTGAATTATTTCCAGAAAAGTCTCCGTCTCCTCCTCTGTCCATTTTCACTCTGAGAGAAGTGATCATGTGACCATGTACCTTACATCCTGTGACGTATAATTGCGGAAAAAAGTGTTTCCATTGCACTTTTGCGATATATAAGAATATCAAAACGTCTGAAAAACCACCTCGGGAAAGCGTAAATAAGCTTTTTATCGATATTTGAGTGTTTTTTTTTTAATTCAGGTGTTTACCAAGGTTTTTTTTAATAGCGCTTTACATTTTGCGAATTTCCAAGGTTAATGGAAACGTAGCTACTATCACCTGCAAAGGAACTTTTCTGACAATAGCATTATTTTGGTTAGATTTCTTGGGTAAGGAACCAAATATGGGAACTTTATTGACCTTGATTGAATAAAAAAAGAATAATAATTTTTTTAAAAATCACAAAATTAATACCTTGGGGGGGGGGGTGCTTGTTAGTTCCTCCAATAACACACGAAGGAGAGGACATTTTGACTTTTAGAATATTTCTATGAGTGCCTTATAAAGGGTTAAACTGAGTACTAACATTCCATATTTTGTTCCTGTTTTATTTTTGTTGTATTGTTTCTTTTCCTATTATAGTCAGACTCTTATTGTTCTATTTTTTAATTTCATATAAAGAGTGCCATGACAAGCACTATACAAATAAAATTTATTATTATTATTATTATTATTATTATTATTATTATTATTATTATTATTATTATTATTATTATTATTATTATTATTATTATTATTGTTAAAGTAGTAAGGTGATAGTAGCTGAGTTTTATTATTATTATTATTATTATTATTATTGAAGTAGAAGTAAAGTACATTCATACTTGTGTGAAAAAAGTACTCTCATAAAAGTAGAAGTACTGATTCAACTCCTTTACATACATACAGACATACATACATACATACATACAGACAGACAGACATACAGACAGACAGACAGACAGATCACATATTAAATAACACATAATGAGGTAAGGGAACTGAGTTACAGACAGTAGATCACAACAGTTTATTTTAAAAACTCTTACCAAGATCATCTTCACTTGTTCCATTGGCACATTTTGTTGCTTGAATTTTCTCCATTGTCTTTGTAATTGATGTCTTTATGCACATTTCCATGTCAGCTGTAGTAAAAATGTTCAAAGATCGTCTTCGGGTCAAAATGACCTGACAGTGAAACTGAGTGTAAATCACACTCAGAGTTATTTCCACACCACAGCATGTGAGAATGTTTTAGTTCTGTTTCACATCAATCAGTAGCAGATGAAAACAAGAGCAGACAGGTGGACTGAACTGCCTTTGATCTGACCCACATGGAACTATATTAACCCTTTGATCTGACCCACATGGAACTATATTAACCCTTTGATCTGACCCACATGGAACTATTTTAACCCTTTGATCTGACCCAAATGGAACAATATTAACCCTTTGATCTGACCCAAATGGAACAATATTAACCCTTTGATCTGACCCAAATGGAACAATATTAACCCTTTGATCTGACCCACATGGAACTATGTTAACCCTTTGATCTGACCCACATGGAATGATATTAACCCTTTGATCTAACCCACATGGAACTATTTTAACCCTTTGTCCCCCTTTCATGAAATTTGTGACGTGGGGCACGGTCTTGCTGCGACACCTAAGTCTGTTCCTTGTTACGGAACAGAACTGGGAAAACTAATTAAATCGTGAATCTGAATGTGGGGCTGGATTCACAAAACTTTTCTTAAGATAATTCTTATGAAGATTCTTAAGATGTTCCTACGACGTATATTAAGTGAAATTCCTCAACGTTTTCATAAGAACAATGCCATTTCTTACAAACTTCTTAGAAGATGATATGACTGATTCAAACATCATAAAATGACTTTGATCAAATTATTAACTTAAATACACACTGGCTTCATGACCTATTGTCTACATATGTCATTACTGTAGGGTCCATTTAATGTAAGGTATAGCCTACATCAATTCAACCTATAAGATAAACATGGTGTTAAGGCCCATTGCAAGTAACTGTCAGTTAGTGTCAATGTATGTAGCCTCCATAATATAACTAATAATATAACAGATTCCAAAAGGAGCGTGGAAAAGTGGTTTTAAGATAAAAGATAAGAAGAAAGTTAAGGGAAAAAAATGTGAATAGAATCTTCTTACGTTTTATCCTAAGACAAAAGTTAAGAGAAAAGTACCAGTTAGGAACTATTTTTTTTCTTAAATCTTTGTGAATCCGGCCCCTGAATCTGAAATGTAATTAATTTATTTCCAAAACCCTGTGAAAAAGCATTAATTAATGACATTTTAGAACATGAAGAACTCACCCCTTCAGTGTAATAACAGATAAATGCAGCATGAAAACCACACTGACACTTCTCAGTATGGAGTTGTGTGATTTCAGGGTTCACTGGGTGCACTTAAATGCACCACGAAGTCCTCGTCTGTGTATCCATGTGTCAATCTGCAACACAGCCTGCAGCAAGACGGAAACATTGCACCTGTAAATAAAACCAAAACACAGCAGAGATTCTCGACATCGTTTTTTTTTTTTCTTCTTCTTCCTTAAATGACTGCTGTGATGGAAACGTTTATTTACCTGACTGCCAGATAGCCTTCTGGGATTTGTTCGTCAAGCGAAGAATCTACCAGCTCTGGCACTTGGCAGGTGTTAATTTTAAGACCCTGGCAATTGGCTAGCAGGCGTACAAGCCATGAATTGACTACTCCTCACATAATCTGTCTGTCAGTGCAGATTGAGTAGTGACAATTCTGCCAAAGATGAGTCTTCTGTCATATATAACCCTCACAGTACTGAGACCACCCAAAGCTTTTGCAGATCGGACAATAGACACTTTTCTTCCAAGTAGCTCCTCAGCGGGTATTGACCTGGAGAGCCTCAGCACGCTCAACAATAGACTAGTATACACACTCTCTGCTTTTAGAGTGAAATCTGTCACAAAAACAGATGTGTGTTTTACCATCGGAGACAAAATAAGATGACATTAGCTGCCAGTCAGTCTCTGATGTGGAGCTGATGTCAAATGAATTGCAGTGAATTTAAATGCTGTGTAAACAGACTTCAGTGACAGGTGCAGCAAAATTTAAATAAGGTGAATATAAAGATGTAAAATGATGGACAAGGCACTTAACAGTTGTAGGGTTTTTTTTGCTGCAACATTATATTCTGTAGTCTTTAGCACATTCACGCTTGGAAGATTTCAACTCTTATGCACCTTACAGTTGTACTTCAGTGTATTACAGTTGTATTTCAGTGCATTATAGTTGTATTTTAGCATATTACAGTTGTATTTCAGCATATTACAGTTGTATTTCAGCATATTACAGTTGTATTTTAGCATATTACAGTTGTATTTCAGCATATTACAGTTGTATTTCAGCATATTACAGTTGTATTTCAGCATATTACAGTTGTATTTCAGCATATTACAGTTGTATTTCAGTGCATTATAGTTGTATTTCAGCATATTACAGTTGTATTTCAGTGTATTATAGTTGTATTTCATTGCATTACAGTTGTACTTAAGTGTATTATAGTTGTATTTCAGCGCATTGCATTTGTATTTCAGCATATTACAGTTGTATTTCAGTGGATTATAGTTGTATTTCAGCATATTACATTTGTATTTCAGTGCATTAAAGTTGTATTTCAGTGCATTGTAGTTGTATTTCAGTGCATTATAGTTGTATTTCAGCATATTACAGTTGTATTCCAGTGCATTATATTTGTATTTCAGTGCATTACAGTTGTATTTCAGTGCATTATAGTTGTATTTCAGTGCATTATAGTTGTATTTCAGCATATTACAGTTGTATTTCAGTGCATTAGAATTGTATTTCAGTGCATTACATTTGTATTTCAGTGCATTATAGTTGTATTTCAGTGCATTATAGTTGTATTTCAGTGCATTATAGTTGTATTTCAGTGCATTACAATTGTATTTCAGTGTATTACAGTTGTATTTCAGTGTATTACAGTTGTATTTCAGTGCATTATAGTTGTATTTCAGTGTATTACAGTTGTATTTCAGTGTATTACAGTTGTATTTCAGTGTATTACAGTTGTATTTCAGTGCATTATAGTTGTATTTCTGCATGTTGCAATTTTATTTAAGTACATTCCAGTTGTATTTCAGCACATTTTGTAATGGGACCCACAGAGGACAAGTTGTGACATCACATGGTCTACCATAATGATATTAATAGATTATAGTTTAGTATGTGTAAATGACTCAAACGCTCACCTGTCAATCACTACATCAGTTAGTTTAGTTTGTAAATGATGTCTATTACTCTCTAATAGCACCTCCTAGTCAAAATTATACACAAGGTCACTTACTCAGAGTTAGAAGCTAAATGAGCATATGTAATGTATCCCCTTTTTCTTAAATTTCACAATAATATGACCAAGATTTATGTGTGGTTTCTGCAGGTCATTAAAAAGCATTAAATTAGCATTAAATTAAATATATTTTGTGAAAATTAAGGCCTTAAATGGCATTTAAAAAGCATTAAATTTGATGCCTAGAGGTTTAAAATTAAATACACCTAATGGGGGAAAAAACATTGCTATTCACTCTTTATTTTGATTATTTCAACATTGAATAATTTTGATTGGAATTATAGTGTGACGATTGACAGGCTTAAACCTTTAATTGGTGATTGTTTATGACCAATAAAAAAACAGTCTTAACATAAAACTGTTTCTGCAGTTGGACACTGGCATTAAAAAAAATATTAAATTATATTCGCTGGTACTGTAACTGCAGAAACACTGTTATAATCAAAACATCTTTAGCAAAGTACAGTGGAGTTAGATGATAGACACTTATGTATTATCTCAGGTGCATGTATATGCTGTACTATTACACTGAAAAAGTAAATTGTAGGTAAACTATGTCATATTAAACTTGGCCTCTGCTCTCCTCTGGTGTTTTAGTGATAGTAAAGCAAGTGGCGGATTTAATTAGGAGTCTGAGATGCGAGTAAGGGAAGAAAAAAAAAAACTGTCACAAACAAGTAAAGTGTTATTTTCGAATTGTTTCACAGTTTCCTCGCGTCTCTATAGGAATATTCTAGAGGGAATGCAGCTGAATTACATGTTTTTTCTCCATCTGTTAAGTGTCACTGAGAGGTCTGGGACAGGAGGACACAGAGAATTCAATCATATAGGGTCAATGTTGCCCTGAGTTTGGGCTCTCAGACAGAACTGCAACACATGATGAATGCACCAAGTGATGAGAGCAAATTATACATGTGGCATAATTACACGTGAACATGTGGCATATTTATTCATTATAATGAGCACAGAACAGGAGAATCTCAACATGACATTAGAATAGAATACAATAGAATATAATAGAAATTAAAAAGACAACCCTCTGGTGCATGGAACAGGATAAATGTAATTTTTTTCATCAATGTGAAGCACTTTGGGCTACAGTGTTTGTATGAAAGGTGCTATACAAATAAAGATTATTATTATATTATTAATAAATGTTAACGAGAAAAAATAACTAGAAAAGCACTCTGAGAGTTCATACCTCTGGTTACTGTCTGCTTTCCTGTTGTTTAAGCACAAACTGTATATTTTACAGACGTGTGTCTGTGGGTTTCAGATCCTTCAGTGTTTTGAGGCAGAATAAAAACAGAATTATTGAGCTCAATTAGAAACGTGGCTTCATAACATACTTACTTTTTTAGAGCTTCACTAAACAATACCACTAAGAATTACGTTACTTGTAATAAGCAGTTACAAATTATGTACATAGAATTACCACTGTACTGTATTAGCGATCCGTAGAGTAAAGTGTTACTCTAACACTAATGTCTCTACTGTCTACTATTTGAATTACAGACTTGGTGATAAAATGAACTGACATCAATCATTTACTGGCTCCCACTTGTATTGAAAGAGGTTTCCATTTCTTTGTAACTGCTTATTACAAGTAACAGATCACTAATAAGGTGGTAATTATTCAGTGAAACTCAGAAAAAGTAAGGAGGAAAACGTTCTACAAAGTACAGATGCTATGAAGCTACGTTTCTAATTGGGTTCAATAATTGTTTGTATTCTGCCTTAGAACAGTGAAAGATCTGAAACCCATGGAAACATGTCTGTAAAATAAACAAAGGAAAAGTAGACTGTAACCATGGTAACCAATAATTGTTAGCCAGCCTGTTCAAGTTAGCTCTTATATATCAACCTAGCAGACTTAGCTAGCAATAGCATACAGCAAGTCAGTGTGTTAAAGATAGTCACATTTCATATAATTTCTCTATCTTGTCACAAATTACATCAAAATTACCACCTCATTAGCGATCCATTACTTGTAATAAGCAGTTACAAAGGGATTATTACCATGAAATTACATCAAAATGACCATAGAATTACCCCCTTATTAGTGAACGTTAATGTAAAGTGTTAGCAGTGTTAGGTGGCAACATCCCACTTATTAAGACCTTTCTGTTTTTACAGACTAAAACGTCTTATGTTTAAAGGTAACTTTGGACTTTTTCTCTGTCAGCTCTGTTCAGAATCACATCGAGTGCATCTTTTACCACAGAAACAGAGTTCGACACTGACAAGAGAGAAAGACAGACAGAGAAAGTGAGACCTAGACAGAGATATGGAGAGAAGGAGGAAGGTTACTGCCAGGTTGTTTTTTTTTTTTTTTTTTCTTTCCTCCCCAAAAACCGGCAGCTCATTTTGGGCAGTGATTCAGCAAAATTGATTTCAGGAAGACCGTGCAAGAGAGAGAGAGACGTGTGAAGACTTTAGAAACTCCAGCCTAAAGTTGTATCAAATGATGTTATGCTGCACCTCGCGAAGCCGCTCGCATACACAGAGCTGCTCAGCTGAGAAACACGTTCGCTTCGCTCTTCCAGCTCGTCACAGTTTATCAGTTATTTAGTTGGGCTGACAGACACAGCTGTATATATAATACACTACACTGCTGTCTTATGGCTTAATTGGAACATTATGCACTGGTTTCCCATCACTTGCTTCTGTTCTCCTTAACGGTATATTTAGTCTAGTCGTTATCAGAGCGATGTCTCTACCCCGGCTGCCTACTAAATGACACGCTCTCACTGTTTTGCGTGTAAAAGTCCAACCTCTTTCATGTCAAGCCATGTCACTTGCGTTTAATTACGGTATTGTAAATGTCATGGTAATTTATGGCGGAGAGAAGTGGCATTTAAAGCCAAAGATTCCTCTCAATCTATGACATCTGCACAGCAAAACGGTGATTGGCGCAGGCTTTATCCTGTCTTAATGTTTCTTTCCTGTTTTTCTTTAACTCTGGTGCAAGTGAGATTGAATTGGACTGAGAACGTGTTGTATTACATTCATTAGAAAAGACTGTGCACGCTTTTAAATGGATATGTGAAAGACTGAAGCATAACATCTGCTTAAAAACTGCCTTGTTTGGTTTTTTTTTTGTGTCATTTCTGTCAAAATATGTATGGAAATTATACGCTGGTGGTTTTCTTTCTGTGGGAAATAGGGTTAGATATGGGGGTCTTTGGTCCACCACAGGAAAGTGGTGCATCCGTGCTGTATTACTGTACGCAGCGCTCTGCAATCTGGGGGGATTTGGTATTCTGCTCTTAGCCCAGACTAGCAGTATCTTCCTCTGCACTGTGTGGAAATGCTGTTTCTCTAGACTGAAGTAGTGTGATAGGAAAATACAGAGAGGGTGCACATGATGAAAAGTCAGACTGAGTGAAGGGAAAAATGACGAGTACTAAGCGGGGGATTGAAAGAATGAGGGAAAAAAGAATAATTTAAATGATAAATGAAGAAAAAATAAGATGGTAGACATGCTCTTAGAAATGCGAATTATTGCTTTACTCCGATTAAAGACTTAACTGGAGGTTCCCAGAAGTCAAAGTTGACATGCACTGGAGAAATTCAGATTGTTGTGTGAGGTAGTGTTGGACTTCCAGACACTAGTTGGCGCTACACGCCCTTTAGCGTTAGCATGCTTCCGGTTAGCACCATAGCAATTCAATTCAATTTCAATTCAATTTTATTTATAAAGCCCTAAATCACAACAAAGTCATCTCAAAGGGCTTTACACAAACACAATCAACTACAGAGATACATGAAAAAGTCCCAAGCATCCCCTGTCCTTAGACCCTCCTTCTCTGCAAGAAAAAAATGAACAATAACGTAACAATTTATTTGGGTTAAAATTATACAATTATAACATACAATAAAAAACAAGTATAATTAGCACCGAGGATAACAAAAGAAAAGTGTTATTACTTATTACTACCTCCACGAAGGAGGTTATGTTTTACTGTGCATTTGTTTGTTTGTTAGCAAGATAACTGAAAAAGTTGTGGACGGATTTTGATAAAACTTTCAGAGGTGATTGATAATGTATCAAGGAAGAAACCATTACATTTTGAGCTATAAAGGTCAAAGGTCAAAGTCACAGTGAAGGTCAACATCTAAAACGCATAAGTGGTGATATCTCAGAATCCAGACAAGATGTCGGTGAAAAGACACGCCCTAATCACTTCCATGCTATAACGCAGTTTGGCTGAAAACCGCAAAATCTAAATTTCTCACTTTACATCCGAATGGTGTGATTTTGATGTAAACCATATGTATGTACTCCCAATCATCTGAAAATTAAGCTAAAATGAATGTTAGCAAGGGATAATGTATTGCCCACACGTGACTATCAGAAAAATATTTCCCGACGGGCCCCGAAGGGAAATATTTTTCTGATAGTCACGTGTGGGCAGAACATTATCCGGCTTATTCTATGGATTATTACAGTTTATTACTGCTACTACTCTAACAGATTAGATAAAATAGCCGTTACAACGTAGCGAATATTTACTTTCAAAGTGGCTGAATTATCTGCGGGGTGATATGGTGCTGTGCATCTGAAATGACAAAAATTGTTGCCATTGACAACGGGAGTTAATGGTGCAGCGGGCGTTATCCAAAAAAAATCCACCCGCAGAACGCTGGGAACATCAATTCAAAGTGAATGGGAGTTGTCGCAACGTTGTAGAGGGCCGTAGAATAACTCTGGATAATCCCTTTAAGGACAGAATGTGAGTACTTTAGCCACCTCTGCATGTCGCTGTGTGTTCGTTTTCCTGTCTCACCTCTTTTTTTCCCCTCTTTTGGCCTTTTTCAGGGAGCGCATGCAGCAGTCAGCCATGTATGACCTGTGTCTGGGCATGAGGCAGGTGAGCCAGGAGTTTGTACGGCTGCAGCTCACCTACGACGAGTTCCTGTCCATGAAGGTGTTGTTGCTCCTCAGCACAGGTAGGCAGTGGTCTTCCACAGACCCACACACAAGCTTCTATTTATTCATCACATACACATCACACTACGTTTTTCTGTGTACTGTAGCACCAGCATTGAATTTCCCAAAGTTGCCTGAAAAGCATTATGTCTTGGCTCCAAAATAAAAAGCCACGTCAACATCAATTTTTGACAAGAATGGGTAAATTCAATCGGACATGAGACCACACATTAGCCAGATGATTAATGCTATAAATGTTACCAACCTCAACATGTTGGGTTAGAAGGCATATGAGCCTATAAAGGAAAGTCCCTGTTTAGTATCACGTTGGACCAGCGTTATGCTTGAAAACAGCTGCCACTCAACAAGGGACCTGCAGTGTCCCAGTTACTGCTGACCACATAGACATCAGTGCTTTAAGTAACAGCTCACAGCCGATGTCTGGATGTTTCTACTGTCACTGCAGTCGGTGGTAACTGAAATGTATAAAATAAAACAAATGGATGGCATTTTTTATGATTAGGTATTAACACCATTCTACAATTGAAAGGTATAATATTAAATCTGTCCGTATTATAATATATTAAAGGGCTCATATTTAGTTAAACACACTTTTATTAGTCTTTTTTGTGTGTTTGGATCCTATTAGGGTCATATTTGTCCATATTCATGTTCACTTTCCTTTGTACACTAATGTCCTATTCACGCAGGATAAGTATTATATGTGGACTACTGGTAATTCGCAATTACCCCCGTACCTCTGTGTTATTGTTTGGGCCATTGGAGTAATCATGATGTCGACATTGGTGGGGACATAATGAAAAATAAGAGGTCAGCTAAAGTAATTAAAATAATGTCTAATTTTATTTTCGTCAACACAAACTAAGAGATATGGACATGGACATCATGGACATGGCGCATTCACATGGGACTAAGAACTCAGACATTATCAGTAATTATTCCAAATTACGAGCGCTCCATAGGTAATACTTATCCTGTTCGAATAGGGCATAAGTCACTTCATGTTGCACTGCCTGACATCTCATGTCAGTTGATAGAGCAGCTTGTCCAATAACTGAAGAGTTGTCAGTTCAAATCTCACTTTGTCCTAATCATCTGCTGATGTGTCCTTGGGCAAAGACACTTCACCCTCCTTGCCTCCAGTGCTGCTGCTCACATTGGTGTATGAATGTGTATGAATGTGTATGAATGTTCGGTGGTGGTCGGAGGGGCTGTAGGTGTGAAATGTCAGCCACGCTTCTGTCAGTCTGCCCCAGGGCAACTGTGGATACATATGTAGTTTACCACCACCAGAGGGAGCATGTGAGAGTGAATGAGTAATGAATACACTGAGTATGTGAGTACATAGGAAAGTACAATATAAATGTAATCCATTATTATTATTCATGTCTTTTGTGACTTGTTTATTGTGACAGTGTCACGCTTTAGTACATTTGCACGATTGTCCGGTGGTATGGATGGATATGAGAGGAATGAGGCTGACGGAATGTGCTTTGGGATTGATCGATCAATCTATCTGTCTATCTGTTTATCTGTTTTTTTCAGGTTAATGATGTCTTTGTGAAATGATAGATTATTATTGTGCAAATACAGTAAAATAATATGAAAAGGTTTACAGTTATGTGTAGAATTTGTGTGTATTTGCAGGTTATTATCAATCAACCAATCAATTCAATTTATTTGCCAGACACTTGTCCAAAATATACATAAACACAAATAGATAAAAAAAAAACTGATTAAATAATAATAAAAACAGATTAAATCAGATTAAAACAGACACAAATACACACATTACAAACAGACCAAGATGAAAGAAAATAAAACATTTAAATATATACAGGCATTTAATCCAATGTTCTAGCCGTTGTGTAAACTTATATATTAGCTTTCATAAAAGTGCTTGTAATCAATCGATCAGTTAAACTTTATCTAACACTTTTCATACATGATACATCTAGCACAAAGCGCTTCACATCTAACCCTTTATTGTCTAATAATTACAAATAGAATCAATAAAAATAAAATACAATTTTAAGTTGACATTTAAAAAGAAGAACACATTGGACCTATGATAGTATTTGACTGATCTGACCCAGTGTATGTGGAACCTGAACTAAAATGATTAACATCTTCTGTGTAATTTTGTATTTGACAAATTCATCCCACAGGCCAGATGGATTTGGTCCCCAAGCTGCATATTTGAGACCTCTGATGTAAGCGTTTAATATTATGCTAGCAAATGTTATTTATGAAATGACATAATCTTAATGTAATGGAATTTAAATGAAGCTTGAATACATTCCATTATTTGTGCCGTGCAATGATGCCATGCTGCTTCATAACATCATCCAACTGCATGTATGTATTTTGTTATTGTATAATAATAATAATAATAATAATAATAATAATAATAATAATAATACTCATCATCTCCAGTAGTAGAAATTACTGCGTATATCATTTCTATTCCAATCTCAAAACATTTCTTTCCAATGAATGAATGAATTTCTTTTTGAATATATCTATATATATATATATATATATATATATATATATATATATATATATATATATATATATATACCAGTGATGCACGGGTCAATGTATAAGTGACCCACAACCGACTGTTTTTTTAACTAACCCACCCGCATCTCAGACCTCAAGAAATATTTTTGAAAAGGATGGACCTGACCCACATTTTTAAAAAGTAGTCAATGGTCTGTATGAACATCACATGACCTTACTCAAATACCTGCATTGATTCTGTGTTTTGCTTTTAAGTTGAGAAAATATGTTTGTTCTGCTTCATCATTCAAAAGTTATCAACGCTAACGCAGCATCTAAGCCAGGGGTCGACAACCTGTAACACCCAAAGAGACATTTGAACCCGGTTTCAACAGATAAGAAAACACTAGGAGCCACTCATCATCTTTAAAAATCTCAGTGAATGTGTCCCAAACCTTACTTTTTTTTGTTTGGATGTTTCTGGAGCTTTCACTCTCCCAACTTTTTCTCTCTCCCTCCCTCCATACTATAGGATACTGACCGCGTTGTATGTCACCTTCAGAAAATTCAGTCAGTAAAGTTTATGTATTAATAGAAAATTGGTCCTAATATTTATATTACAATGATTTACCAGGTTATTTTAATGTTCATCACAAATGACAAATGACCCAACTGACCACAACCTGAATATCATTAAAAATATTTTTCAATGGTGTGACTGCGGGAAGCCGCTGACTTCAATGTTAGCCTGTGCATCACTGGTATATACCAAATAAAGACATAACAATATAAACAAAAAAACAGAACAAAACAACATAGTTCCAAAAAGGAGTAGAAGGAAGCAAAGATTTTTTTTAAAGATTTCTACCCCTTTTCAACTATTAAATCATTAATTACCAAGTTTTCCATTCATATAGCATCATATATAATATAATATAATATATCATATCATATCATATCATATCATATAAAACAATAACCTACAATGATAAAGTGTTACCCATAACAACATAAATGTCCTACGACATTATGCTATTAAAGTATCCATGGTCATGTATGTATAGAGTGGGCAGCTGATTGACCTATAAATACAGTATGATGTAGCCGTGGACGCTGAGGTCATGAGTCCAAATTTTGTACCACCATGGTAGCATCTCAGTCAATCTACAATATATTTTACATCGTCTAAAATATGTATGATTTGCTAACATATTCTAATATATCCTTCTACACACTGATTTAACTTTTAAATCACATTTCATGAGATTTTTTTTCTGAAAGGTCGACCCCAATGTTGTCAAGGTTTTTGACAGACTGTACAGTAGCAGTACTTAAGGGCTGTATTTCAGATATGCAGAAACCTTAGCCTCAGTGTCCACAGTATCCCCAGTGCTCAGACCTGCTGTAGTTTATAAGGAAAAATGCATAACATATCTATCACCTAATACCAGGGGAAGAACTAGAGGGGGGGACGAGGGGCAGTGTCCCCCCTGACTCTACAGCCTTAGCCAGACAGTTGTCTTCATATCTTATATGCTTTATAAATTTACTAAAAAATAAAATATGTCTAAATGTGACATAAAAATGTTTTATTCCTCTACATGTTATTCTCATAATTTTTTAGCAAGTGGAGAACTTGCTTGAGCACTGGTCTTGTTTTGAATATACATTAACATATATAACAATAGGCCTGTTTCATGGGAGTTTTTATTCCTGTTTAATTCCGCTTTAAGATGACCATATAAACTCCTAATTCCAGCTGAAAATGTTAATTCCGAATAAATTCACTGGTTTATTCTGAGAAAAAAAAGCCAAATGTAGCGTTTATTTGATAAATACCATCCATTTACAATTTAGTTCGGGGGAATTCAGTGAAATGCTACCTAGCTAGCCACTAGTGAACAACGCACTTCCACTTATTTCCACACAAAAAAAAAAACCCACGCTGATAAATCTGAAGCTCATGATGCATACTCAACATTTTTACTGAATCTAGTATGCGTCCAGGAACTTCTCACACACTCAAAATTGCATACTGCCAGTGTAAATACACTGTACACTCACAAAAGTTAGTATGAGTAGTAGGTAATTATGTGGTTTCAAACACAACCATTATTGTGTCCAGCTGAGTGGACATTTTTGTAACTATAAATAAAACAAAACAATTACATAAGGCCTGTTTCCATTGGAGTTTTTATTCCTGTTTAATTCCAAATAAAAGTTAATTTTGCTTTAAGATGACCATGCAAATGCCTAATTCCTGTTGAAAGTGTTAATTCTTAATTAAACTTAATTCTGATTAAAATGTCACTGGTTTATTCCGTTGTCAATGGGGAGGTTAAGTCTCCAGCGCCTGAGATCGGAAAATTAATGAATGGTATTCAATGGGAAATAAAATGCTAAAATGGTATCTGGTTTGTCATGTTCCCTGAATCACACACATGTTGTACCTCATAATAAATGATAACAACAAATATGTCTTTTAAATTAAAAAAAAAAATAGAGTATTTCAAATCATAGCTTCCTTAAGAATACAAGGCAGAGTAATTTTTAACAATGTATTATTTTAAACTGAAGCATATTGAGGTAGAAAACAGAAATAGAAAAGAAAAACCAGAGGACATAATCATATAAAATATGTGAAAATAGTTTTTTGGAACTGACTACAATTATAAAAAAAAAAAAAAAAGACCTCATGCCAAACAAAATGTTAAATTTTCTACATCCTCCTTCTGTTTTCTAAGCTCAAACAGGCAGTTATGTTCTGTTGTTTGTGGAAATTAACTATAATTACCTGTATTGTGATATCAAATGTCACTTTTTTTGGGCTGTTTTGCTCAAAACCTGCCAAATTCTCCCACATGTCGTAGCCTTAAATGCCGTCTCACACATAGAAAAGCATATTGATAAGGTGTTCCTGTATTCTGTTCCTTCCATCGTGCACCTATGAGATGGCATCCTTTGAAAGGCAGCCCTACATCTCTGTGCTGTTGGCAGTGCTCATCCCCACCTTCCTGGCACCCGCAGTGTTTCCTTTTTAAAGTCTGCTCGATCATGCTTTAAGCTCCTGGTAATCCGTTAACATGCAAATCAAGTGTGGAAATAGACATTCTGTTGAATCCACCTGTTTGTGATAGAAAATACAGTACATGCAGATAAAAAGGAAATGTTTTTATTTAGTTATTTTTCTTTTAATTTGCCACAATTTAAAGCGAAACCTCACTTTTACCTAGTGCTGTCAAGAAATGTTTTTAAAAAATTAGAGATTTGGAGAATAGAACAGTGGTATTAAAAGAAATAAAACAGACTCATCAATCACAGTGCTTTAAAGGAGTCATTCTATAATATTGCCGTGTTCTACATTGTTATTGATTTCATTGATTGTTGCTTCTGTGTAAAAACAAAATGTTCGGGTTGCTTTGTTTCCAGCTGTTTTTGGAGGGTAGAAAATTTACTTAAGGTGGAGTTTACCGGTACTTCCTGATACATATCCATGACGCAGTAATGAGGCATCTGATTGGCTCAGAGAATGAATTCATCAAAGTACACTCCCCTCTGGCTCTGTGTGTGTTTACCATCCCAGAGTAGCATCCAGCTAGGTTAGGCTAGGCTTATTTGAAAAGTTGCAGGAAAGGAAAAAATCAACATGGTTAAATTTCCACAGAGAGCGCATCAACCAGGTTGCTCCGAAATTCTTAGCTCATCTGGACGAAGTAGTGATGAGCTATTGCCATCACGTTTTGTCCGTCCGTTGTTGTTGTCCACAATTCACGGAAATCGCTTCTACTCCCCCAATTCTCAACAGATTTCAATTCTGATTGAATCATTGGATTGATCTAAACACTGGGCATAAAACGTATCACTTTATTTGTCAAAATTTGCCTTTGTTTGTTTAATTTGTTTATTTGTTTGTTTATTTTTCCAGTCCATCACCATCTTCCCTCAGTTCTCAACAGATGACATTCACTGAGTTCAGTTTCAATCCATATCAAATAACGTAATTGTCCCAATATTAGTTTGAACCAACAACCTCCTGCGTATCATTTAACTTCTTTAACCACAGTAATATGTCATTACCCAGTTAACGACTTTTCTTCAGTCACATGTTACCCCAGAAGAGCATTGGGGGCTTCCTACACCATTCACACTGTTTTTGGCATTTGTTAATAAAAACACACAGTGGGATTGATTTGATTAACTATTGAATGACTTCCTTTTATTGATAGTAAGACATAACAGCTGTGAGGTCTGGATGAGCACAGGGACATTGGTCCTATGTTTTCAAGTTTGTGCAGCAACTGTGGTGCCGTCTTCTCTTGTAGATGCTAATGCTAATGCTACTTCAGATTCACTGCAATGTGGGACGGGCTGGAGGGAGTGTGACCTGCATTCCGTGGGTGGGCTTAACCCCATGTGTCATGTCCACATGACAAAATGTGGTCAGCCTTTTTCTGAGTGGCTCATTTTATTACGTTATTTTCTATGAATGGGAAATACAGCCAGTGGAGGGGACACACCACGCAACGCAGCAAACGCAGCATGTGTTGGTAACTCGGGGTGACTCATCAGATTCCAAAAGGAGTGTGGAAAAGTGGTTTTCAGCGGAATGACAACTTTAAGTTAGCACATGAAAAAGGCAACTCAAATACAGAAACAGTAAAGTTAACGATTAAAAATGAAATTAATGTGATTAAAAAGACATTAATTATGATTAGAATTAATTAAACTTAATACGTCAATTTGACCCCCCTACTTTTATCATCGATTGCTGGGTGTGTTGGAACAGGTAACTGAGTTGGAAGTGAAAATCAGTGGTTTGTTCTTTTGTGACTGAGATGCAGTGTTCAGTTGTAACAGTTCTAGATTCCACCAGCCACATGATTCCACTTGTGTCATAACCTCAGTGTCCACACCCGCTACTATCTATCACAAAGATAACCACAAAGCTCTCAACTATTTGAACACAGGGCGCTGCTGCCACCCGCAGTGTGTATTTGTGTGTGTGCAGATCTTTGGTAGTTAAGAGAGGGAGAGACAGGTGAGGATAAGTGGGATGATGGCGGAGAGTTGTGGCAAAGCTATTTGAAGAGTCTGCACACTGGCCAGACTTCAACTCTTTGAACTTCAGCGCTGATGCCAATCTGTGGAAATATTCATTGGCAGGGGATTTATTTTTCAGTTACAGAGTCTTGTGAAAGTGGTGTATTCACGTAGGCAAAACACAACCTCCGTAAACTTGAGTGTAGAATTAGGATTTTAACTCATTTAGACCCACAATCTACAACATGTTTCACTGTAATGTAAACCAATCACTTATGGTTTAATGCATTTATATCAAATTCAGTCATGTCACAAGATAACATGTTCATATCAGTTTCCTATTGAACACATACACACAGTGTTGAAGGGATAGTTCACTATTTTTCACATGAATTTGTATGGGATCAACGTCTTTACTCTGGTGCACCCACAGTGACTTACCCCTGACAGGGTCCTATGAGTTGAGTTCTGGTCTGGTCAAAACGAAAGTAGTCAATGTGCTAACAGCTGTGCGCCTGCACGTAGCAGCCGCAAACACTGCTGAACAACTGATGAAAGTAGTTTGCTAAGGCGCACACCTGTTAGCAGTGACAACGCACATGCATCGCTATTGAGAGAAAGTAGCTCCAAGCAATTACGAGGTGTGAGTTTTTGTTCCGTGACGGTTTTGTTATGTTATGTCACTCATTCGGACACATACTGTTTTGGGAAGAAATGCGTTTTACTTTGTTGACCCCAGGAAACCTGCCGGGACTACTTTTGCTTTGACCAAAAGCGGACTAGAACTCGACTCAGAGGACAGTGTCAGGGGTAAGTCTATGTGGGTGGACCAGAGTAAAGACGGTGATGCCACACACATTCATGTAAAAATAATATACAGTGGTACCTCTACTTATGAAATTAATTTGTTCCAGATGGGTTTTCGTACCGAGTCATATTTTACATGTAAAATGTTCATGTTCTTCCAAGGCCCCAAATACTACCCCTCAAACCCTTTAAAAATTGTAAAAGTATACCAATTTTGCATGAAATATGTGATCTTCCTGGCGTGTGCAGGGCTCGTGGACATTTTTAATTTAATTTTATTGTTTGTTTTTTTTCGAGGGTTCGTGGGGTTTCACTGGCATGTCTTTTGTTTGTGCTGGTGGAGTGATAGCTACCTGCTTTTTTTGTCGTCTCCTTTTTCACTTCTGTTGGTGGTGTGTTGGGCATGCTCGGGGGGACTCTGTCCTTTACATGTGTATGGTTAGAACATGAATGTGATGAATGAGGGTCAAAGGCTCAAGAAAAGCATCATGGGTAGCTCGCTCATAACCAATGAGTTGATGCGTACAGACATGTACACAGTATTTATATCTCGGGGGTTTCAGTTTCCCTTTGTAAATATAAATTTCTTTCGCACTCGGAGACGAAAAATTTAAGTAAAGGTTTTTCGTGACTTGGATTATTTGTTAGCTGGGTCTTCTGTAAGTAGAAGTACCACTGTGTGTGTCTGTGTATATATATTTTTAATTTTTTTTTAACAGAAAGTGCAAACTGTGCATAAAAAAACTTAAAAAAAACGCACCTGGACACCAGAGGGTTAATGAAGTATGAGTTTCTCTTTAAAGACGAAGGATAATTTCCAGACACTATTTTTGTAGAGGAGTACAAAACACTGCGAGCGCTTCATCACATGTCACGACTTTTATAACCTGAAGCTTAACATCAACAAAACTAATGAATGTTTTGTGGAAAAGTTAGAGAAACAGGAGGCCCAGTGTTCTGTTTCTCATCCAGGC
This sequence comes from Siphamia tubifer, assembly GCA_020466265.1. Taxonomy (NCBI): domain Eukaryota; kingdom Metazoa; phylum Chordata; class Actinopteri; order Kurtiformes; family Apogonidae; genus Siphamia; species Siphamia tubifer. The sequence continues at coordinate 5,019,371 of CM035783.1, forward strand.
ACAGTTAGACACTGAAGTGGGTCAGTAAGTGATATCCACATAAATATTTTTGCAGAACAAGTCTAATGTCACAGCCGTGTTTGGGATATGAAAATGTCACCACATCATCATGTCCTATTTTACATGTGTGTGAAATTTCTGTCACAATTATTGCACTGTGAGAATTCTTGACTTAGGCCCAAAGAATGTGTTTTTGGGAGGTCACAGTGACCTGTTTCCCTTTGACCATCTAATTATAATCACTTCATTCTGAGGCCAAGTTGACATTTGTGCCAGACTTGAAGAAATCACTGTCACAAGAATGGAATGGATGGAAGAATGATTAAGCAAAAATAACAACGCATCACATTACATCCAAACTGTTGAAATAAGAAGTGTTTTTGTTTCATCATGTTTTGCAACTACTAAGAAGAGTGGAACGATATCATTACTGGAATATATTATATAATGCAGTTAAAGGGTGTCAAACTCGTTTTAGTTCAGAGGTCACATACTCCCAGATCTGAAGAGGACTGGACCATTAAAATATAGAATAAAATAGACTTTATTGTCATTGTACACATCACCACGAAATTGGATAGGATGCTTCTTTCCCAGTTCAACAAATGCAATAAATAAATGTAAATATAAAACACATTCATTCATTCATTATCTGAACCCGTTTAAACTGATCTGAACCCGCAATAAATATCGAAGAAAAACACACAATATAAAAAAAGTAAAATGCAGCATTTTAAAAAGAAATCGTGACCTTTCTCACTTCATCCACACCTCATGTGTACATGAAGTGAGAAAGGTAAAGAAAATATAACATAATAATATATGAAAAATGTCAAATCCAAACCTTTCTTTATGTTTCTGAGTGAAAAACGTACATTAACAGGTACATTATGAAAACATTTACATCTGTCCCTTTAACCCTCTGGTATCCAGGTGGGCTGCTTATACGTTATTTTTTCACAATTTAAATAAGGTCAGAATTCAAAAGTTATTTATTTTTGCACGTTTGCGTTTAACTCTGCTTCTTTTAAAGGGCTCCTTCCACTGAAAACAACTTTGTGTAGCTTTTTTTTTTTTTTTTTTACAGGTTCTATATGCATGCAGTACTCCAACAAGTGAAATTCGACCCACATGGGATCACATTGAAGGGTCAACCCACCATAGAGCGACTCAGAGCAGGCGAAACCTAGCAATGTCACTAGGTTGTAAGCCCCGCCCAGAGTCATGTATGGCAACGCCCACTGGGTTCATCCCCGCTCACAGGCTCGTCCTAATCGAATTAGCAACATGGCAGAACAAACTAGTGATGGCGAAATTCATATAAAATCTTCATTAACCGGTTGAAGTCGGTCACAGAGAAAAGAAAACACTTGCTTTGTCGCCTCACACACACACACACACACATATATTTACGCACCACGGTGCTTCAGTCACTTTGCTTTTTAAACACGAATCACACTGCAAGGTCGAGCGATGTTATGTTAAAAGCTTATTTTAAACCATCACACACAGAGAAAACATTAGATGTTCCAGTAAATTAAGCTGATAAATATGGTGTAAAAAAACCTTAGCGATGTCCACCAGCCTGCGTCAGATGGATAACACAACTCATCCACTGTGCTTTTGGGTTGTCATGGTAACAACTTGCTGTCCCAGTCTCTAGCTGCTAGCTCTATTACCTCATGTCAGCTTTGTGTTTTGTTTAGGTTTTGAGCAAATTATTTTTATTTACATTTTTTTAAGTCCTATAATGACATGTGAATCAAATAAAATGAGTTTTATAACTTGGTTCCTAAGAAATCTGAAATGCCACAGATGGTGCCAAACTGGAGAACGCCTGGAAGAACATCTATTTACAAAAACCTCTGCAATGTTGCCCTTCTTCACTTCAGCAACATCATTTTTTTTCCCACAACAATGTCCACATATTGTTACATGAATTTCTAGAGTTTTAAAACTCCCATTGCATATATTCAGAGGTGATATTTACTATAAAATGCAGCAGTTCTTTTAGACAAGGGTAGAATTTGTTCATTTATTTTGTGTTCCATCTGCATTTACTCTGACACAGTGTCATCTACAGTGATGCTTACACTTCTGATGGCATCTCACAAGTTTGATCTATATTTTTATACCAAGTTATAATTCACATAGAGCTTGTAATTGCAGAAATATACTCTATTACATTTGGGTATGTATTAAGGATCAGCAAATACAGGTGTTTTAATGGCTGATACTGATTTTTTTCCATCACTCTTGGCCGATAGCCCAATATGGACTGCTGATTTCTTTAAGCTGATATGGGTAAAAATAAATAAATAAGTTAAAAATAAATATTTAAGAGTAACAAATAAAAAAAAACAAGTTGAGGTAGAACTTGTGACATTTAATCAACCTGTATAATATAAAATACTTAATTATATTTAAAACAATTGCAAACAACTAACACTGTGACACATTACACTTTTAATATTTTAGGAGAGCCATTTTCATTTGTGCACAATATGGTACAGTACTTGTTTGTAACTTTTGTTGTTTTAAATATTTTATGATATACAAGACACTTTTTCTTTCTGCAAAAAATATAAAGATATGAATCGGCCGATGCTGATACACTTAAAAAAACTCAAATATCGGCCCGATGTATTGGTTGACCCTTAGTATGTATTTTACTACCAAACGGCTCCAAAATAGGCCCAGGGTTTAACAGATTAATCGATTGACAGCACTAGTTAAACTGTTTAATCAGATTATTTTACATGAAGTCTTAGTCATAATAGATTCCATGCAGCTCATAGCAGCAGCGTATTCCCTAAGCTGAAAGTATAGGGTTATTTTGGATTCCTGCTGCAGTGACATATAGAGGAGGCAGTGTAAATGCCTTTCCCCTGATATAAACTCTGTGTTGTTGAGTCGTCTGGAAGCAGGGGAGTACCGGCTGGACTTCTGCAATTGGATGTTGGGATGGATGAGGCAGAGTGAGAGAGAATACAGAGAGGTTAAGAAACCAGGAGGGAAAATGGAGATTTAAAGAGTGAAATCAGACAAATGTTGACAGCGAGAGCTAGTGCTGGTACGGAAGAGACAGGTGCATAGCTATGGGGAGAAAAGAAAGAGAAGACAAAGGGGGTGGCAGAGCTGGTCCTTCTGCTCCTCTGGAGGTTTTCCAGAGAGCCCTGCTGTACTTAATAAAGGCCAGTCAAGCACCAGGCAATACTCCAAGACCTGCTATTTTTCTCCACTTCCTTCAAAGCCGGCCTGGAATTTTTGAGGCAGAGGGCGCAGATAAAGGAAGCAAGGATACAGAAGTGAAATAAGGAATTGAAGGTGCCTTTGTAACGAGGCCAATGATTTTAATGTACTCTGGTTATTGGATTTTATCAAAGTGCTGCAAAGAAATAATGGGGAGGGAGAGAGAGAGGGGGGGGGGGTCATTGTTTAACCCATAAAGATCCACCATCAACCAAAAATCATCTACTCTTATAAACTCTTCATCCACTACTCCTGTCCATATAAGTAAATTATTGGCATAAAATGCAATTATTCATCTTTTCATAGTTACCACATATGACCCATTTGGAGATTCAGAGGCTCTGTCGTTACCGTGGAAACACTGTCGTCTTCTACAAAACGATTCACTAGTAAAAAGCAGCGGAAATTGATTAATTACAGTGGATATATATATACATATATATGTGTGTGTGTGTGTGTGTGTACAAAATGAACATGTTTATTTAACACCTTCAACAGTTTCAACAAAACAATTCTAAAAATAAAAAAAATAGAAATCTGTAAACAACTATTCAATTTAATTGTGTTAAAATGTGTAACCAGGTTCATCATGATACTGGACTAATCTGCATTAATTTTGACAGCCCTGGTTTTAATACAATAACCTCTGATTTTACCCCAAACCTTTATAAAAAATCTACATGTACATAATAATAAGATCACACACTACACGTACAATATTCATCTTTACACAACATCCACTCAGTTACTTTATCAACATGGGCAAATTACAGCTCCTGGTTTTCCATGACTGCTGCTTCTTTTATTGTATTTTTTATTTTTATTTTGTTTATTGCATTTTACTTCGTGTTATATTTATTCCATACTGTTATTGCACTATTGTTTATATTTTTAAAAGCACCAAATGGACCAGTGCTCCCAATATCATTCCATACTTGCTATACAATGACAATAAAGGCTTTTTATTCTATTCTATTCTATGATCAATTCATTCACCACAGGAAATCAATTATTTTAACTGGAAAAAAATTCAAAATTCAGAGGATAATATTCAAGTAAATAATGATAAATCACTTCATAAAGGGTTAAATGGAGAGGGGAAAATGCATTTGGGAAGCACCACAGAAGTGTCAGTGGGTCTTTATGGGTTAATGGCTCAGTTTTCTCCCTCATTTCTGCAGAGAAAGTCTTGTACCTGCATATTCAGCAGCGACGATGGAGGTCATTTCAAAAACAAGCAAGTGTGTTTCTAGATTTTCCTGAGACGTGGTAGGAACCTTGTTTAGTTACAGTCATTCAGAGATAATGCCGGCCCTGGTAGAAGGAGTACCAGCAGAAATGTTTACAGAGGAGTTGTCAGAACTTGTCAGCTGTGCAAGTACTACAGAGTCAGTGTGTGTGTGTGTGTGTGTGTGTGTGTGTGTATGCCTTTGGGCTGCTTTGGAAAATATTGTGCGAGTGTGTAGATGTGTGTGTGTGTGACATAGAGAGAACAAGTGAAAGAAAAAGAGGGAAGGAGGGATAAAAAAGAAAGAGAGAAGGGTTGTTATTCCTCTCTGACCTTGGCTAAGGTTTCACTGAGCCTGCGGTGTCTCATGACCCTGTTTGGATTCAGTACAGGAGCAGCGGCCTGCTCCAACCAGTTACACTCCTCACCTCTGCACAGGCATACATAGCACTGCCACATTATCTCCTTCATTTCCTTCTAAAATGAATCTTATTCCAGACACCGCTCTGTTAGTTCAACCCGTATTATTTACCGTCACGTTGATGATGCACTGTACAGTTAATGAGACGAAAGCCTGGTCCACTCTATTTATAACACTTCAGTCATTTTCATTTAAACTACCCATTAGTCTGTTTGGTATAATTAAGTATTTAGATCTTTTACTGAAAGGTGTGATATTTTTTTTTATTGAATTATGCATTTTAAAACATTTCCATGTGACAATACTGTAAAGTGTAAAGTGTTGTCTGTGTATTAGAGCGGGTGAATTACACCGACAGAATTTCCCTACGAGGATAATTAAAGTGAGTTAACTTTTTAATTTAATAACGGAAGTCAACAAAATGTGTCTCAAATGTAGTTTTAAAGGAGTCATATTTAGCTTCTTTTTTTTAATGCAAATCTGCATTTTAAAACATATGAATGTGACAATACCATAAATAGAAGCTCACTGCTCCTAATGCTAATGCTAATGCTAATCACAAATACCAATGCTAGGTGCTGTATGTGTACTGTCTTAGAACAGGTAAATTACACAGACAGAATTTCCCTACGAGGATAATTAAAGTGAATTAACTTTTAACTTAGTAATGGAAGTCAACAAAATGTGTAACAAAGTTAGTTTTAAAGGAGTGATATTTAGCTTTTTTTTAAAAATGCAATGATGCATTTTCGAATATTTCCATGTGACGATACCATAAATAACAGCTCACCGCTCCTAATGCTAATGCTAATCACAAATATTAATGTTAGGTGCTGTATCTGTACTATATTAGGATGGGTATATTATACAGACAGAGAATAATAAAGTGAGTTAACCTTTAACTTAATAATGGAAGCACACAAGTCAACAAAGCATCTAACAAATTTAGTTTTAAAGAATTGATGTTGTCCTTTTTTCTTTTTTAATGGAATTATGCATTTTAAAACATGTGACAAATACCATCAATGGCACCTCACTGCTCCTCATGCTAATGCTAATATTGATGCTAGGTGCTGTGTGTGTGTGTTAGGGTGAGTAAATTACAGAGGCAAAATTCCCCTACAAGGATAATAAAATGAATTAACCTTTAACTTAATAATGGAAGTGCACAAGTCAACAAAATATGTAACAAAGTTAGTTTTAAAGGAGAGATGTTTTGCTTTTTTTTTTTATGTAATTATGCATTTTAAAACCTTCCCCTGTGTTCTATATGAATTATTCAAGAGGCTACAGGGTGTAGATAATGTTTAATAAAAGGAGGGGTCTGAATTCTTCACTAAATCAACTCCACAGATCCATCTTCAACCCTGTTTCTGAGACATGACACCACAAAGGTTGTTTGGAGCGCTGGCCCTTTAAATCCACATGCACCACTTCAGGCTCCGCCCCCTCCAGGTTGTTGGCTGTGTTGCTCTGTCCTGTTTCACCAACAACAACTTTTTACTACCATTGCTACTGCTCATTAGCCTAGCCGCGCTAAGTCAGAGGGCGGGCGTAACAAAGTGACGCTGGAACATTTTAGAGAGAAACAACCAGAAACAACCATAGAAGAAGAATAACAATGGGTGTAGAAATCTACTTGATTTTTGCCAAAACTTTACTTTTAACAATGTTTTATTCTGTTGCTCTTATTTTTAACTCTATTTGCGACTGCTGGACCGTAGAGGGTTCGATGTAAAGCACTTTATACTACATGTACCATAAAGGAAAAGTGCTGATTGATTGGTAATAACTTGTAAATACACACAACTCCAATTTTTTTTTTACTTTTATAAATATAAACCTTTTTACATTATTTGAATGTATTTACATAATAAACTATAATTTATCACAATCACAGGGCTGCCTTGGATTAAGTTAAATTAATCATGATCAAAACACTTTGTTTGGTCGACTTGATCTGTTGGGGTTTTGTGTACTCAGATTTCCCACAAACTACACTAAGGACGACCAAAACTGATGAGAAAAAAAAACAAACAAAAAAGAAAAAACATGCTGAAATCCACTAAAATTCACACACAACGTCTTGGAATATATTTTAGATTTTTCATTACTTTTTTGTTTATTTTTTTTGGTGGGGGGGATATTACTGGATTTTTAGCACGTTTTGTATATTTGTGGTTCTTCATGTATTTCTATGTATTTTTGGGATGTATTACATGTATTATCATTATTACATGGTGTTGAATTGTTGGTGGTTTTGGTCATTGTCAGGGTGTTCTGGTACATGATTATTCTCTGCTGGTTAGGGGTGTAAGAAAATATCGGTTGTACGATTTGTCACGCCATTTCATTTCACAAAATTGTATCGATATTAAAATATAGTGTATCAGTATTTTTAGCACATGGCACCTGGTGTATACATGTATGTATGTGTAGCTAGGTAACCCACTTCAATGATGATTCTGGGCATTTGTAAGGCTATTGTATTCCAAAATGACTAATATGTCCAACAATATTGGTTTTATTACGTTGGCACTTTTACGAATCGGTTCCTCGACCAAAAATACATAAGTATGCCAAACTGCAGCAGTCAGTTCTCTATGGATTTTGTGTGATGCCCGAGACACACCGACAGAGTCCTTTTCTAATACAGAACATGAAGCATCAGTGTCAGAGCAGCGTGTTACTGTTGGAACTGGTGGAAGTGGAGTTTGAATTATATTCAGTTTCATATATAAGAGCACCAAATAGATCGGAGGACTCATCATATGGGAAAGGAAGAGGTAAGATGTAGTGTGCAGAAGTTCTGATGCAGGTTTTTAAAATGTTTTTCTTCACTTTTGGTCTGTTCCAATGTTTGGTTTTGGGGCACGATATCGAATGATTTGAACAAGTCTTCAGCTGAAACCACATGAGACAATATGAGGGGGGGTAAAAAAAAAATCATTATCTTGGTTATAGACATTTGAAATGTGCACTGAAAAGTACACACTGTGTAGTGGAAAGCACTGGTTTAATATTTAACAATGTGCTGTGCTTAAAAAGTGTGGAATGTTGCCCGTTGATCAAATGTTAATCTTCAAGTTTTAATATGTAAAATGCGTGAGATACTGGTTTGTTCTAGGAAATGGTTATTTCGTGACTTAATTGAGTCCATTTTGAGCCCACAAACATTACAAAACCGCAACACTGATTTTTATTTAGCACCTTTTCATTAATATCAACTTAAGACACTTTAGCTTTGCTTGGGTTTTGGTACCAGTACATTGTGTTTTCACTGCAGTTTTAGTACCCTGTTGGTATGGGTGTGGTTAGCAGTATACTTAGTTATCTAACTACACTGTTCTACAATTTTTAAGAAAGCATCTGCTTAAGACACAAACTCTTCGTACTTATTGTACCCAGTTTGGGTACGCAGTAACCTAGTAAACTAACCTAGTAAACTAACCTCGTAAACTAACCTAGTAAACTAACCTAGTAAACTAACCAACCTAGTACCAAAACATATTTTTGCCTGAATTGTTGGTCTAGCCCAGTGTTTCCCTCTTTGAACACATCTGACAGTCATTATCAGAGCTGAATGATAGGCTGATTATTTGAATCAGATGTGTTTGGAGAGAGAGAGAGAGAGAGAGAGAGAGAGACATCTAAAACATGCAGGATACTGTGCCTCGAGGACCAGGGTTGGAAACACTGCTCTGGCCACACTGTCTGCCATTTCAATTCATTGCTCTTTATTCAAATACATTCTTTGGGTTTTCTGAAATATAAAGAAATACATGTCATAACCATATATGTATGGAATGTGTTATGTCTCCTCTGTATGGAGACTTATGGGGACACTACTCTGCATTAGTGAGGTTTTACCATTTTGACTCAATAACCTTTTATTATTATACATTTTTATTGAACTGTAATTCACAGAGCATAACATGGTAGAAATGTCAGGTCACTTTCAGAACAAAAATCAGATTTGTCCTCATTAGGTCTGTCAAAATGAACACATTAACACACATTAATCCATCATCATGATTAATCGGATTAAAAATTGTAACGTCATTAAATGGACCAATTGTTTACAGATGTTTTGTTGAAGGTGTTGAATAAAAAATATTAACGATAGATAGATAGATAGATAGATAGATAGATAGATAGATAGATAGATAGATAGATAGATAGATAGATAGATAGATAGATAGATAGATAGATAGATAGATAGATAGATAGATAGATAGATAGATAGATAGATAGATAGATAGATAGATAGATAGATAGATAGATAGATAGATAGATAGATATTGACTCATGTGGATCAATGGGTTCTAGATGTGGTAGTTTATATGCTGTTGTTTTATTCATACATGCTGTATCACATTTGTCCGGTATAATAAGAATATGATTATAATGTTATTGTGTCCCAAAATTACTAATATCTGCCAATATCTAATACAAATTGGTCATATCCACTTTCCATCTTCACTAGTCTGTTTCCAAAAATACATCATTATGACAAACTGCAGTAGTAAGCTCTTTCTGAATTTTGAGTGAATCCACAGACCTACACACATACAAATGCCACTTGGCTTTTATTTTACATATATATATATATATATATATATATATATATATATATATATATATATATATATATAGTATAGATTAAACCAGGGCAGAAAGAGATGCAGTGTCATAGATGTGATTTTTAGAGGGGCTCTTTCTACAATTAGACAGGAAGTGAAGAGAAACTAAAAAAAAAATGACTGGAAAAACTAAAAATAAGAAGCCATAGAATGCTCTAGACAAACATGACATGATCTAAATAAATATTCTATTTCATTCTATTCTAAATATAACTATAATGACAGGAAAATACTGGGAAAAAAGTGGAAAAAACCTACAGCAAAACTGAATTAAAACACTAGTAGAACAGAATTATAAGTGTTAGAAGAATTCACTGCTAACAGGAATAATAGTGTCATTGGCTGCACTGCTGTCGTCCTCAGGCCATGCAGACCCAAAGCTCAGAAAGAAATCTCAGTTTTCCAATGCCATTTGAATTTTGTTAAAAGCAAAAATGGTTAAAGACATACGGTCATTTGAATGATGGTCTATGAAAAAAATAAGTCACTGCAGACACAATCGTACAGAAGGTGTTATAGCCTGACTTTAATCAAACCCTGAAAAGCATAAACCGATGCAGTTGCAATAATGGACTGATCAATCTGTGACAGTTTCATCATTTACTATTTTAGCATCTCATTGGTTCGCTTAGAGCTATATGGGGGTGGTACTAAAAAAAAAAAAATTGTACCTGTTATGTGATCGACAAACAAAAAGTTATTTCCATCATAAACTGCACATATTTGCACAGGTACAAATGTTAACCTTTGGACCTTTAAAGGTGTCATTTCGCTGAAAACCACTTTTCCACGCTCCTTTTAGAATCTGATGGGTCACCCCGAGTTACCAACACATGTTCCCTTTGACAGTGGTTTGTCAACAAGAGGAACGAGGGACCCAGAAAAAGCTGGTCCGTCTGATGTCAGATGGACTTTAGTGTCACCCATGTGGGGTTAAACCAATCCCCAGCAGTGAATCTGAAGTAGCATTAGCATTAGCATCTACAAGAGACGATGGTGCTACAGTAGCTGCTGCATAAACTGGAACAAAAATGGCGGATCAGAATTCTTTATTTGTGACCCACCACCACGAAACCAGGCATATGTGTCTGGAAATCCAAACTGAGTTATCTGTGTAGCTTGGTAGAGTGGAAACTAAGGTTTAAGATGGTGAAAAAATGATGTTTCTATCACAAGTAGAACCAAAGTTATGGTCATTTTAATATCCACATTTGGACATATTTTGCAATTTGCATATTTTTTAGATATTGTCCGTTAAAGTTTTGGACTGTTTTGGGGTAGGAAGTCCTTAGCACCGCATAATAATTTGTATCCGATTGACAAAAATTTTTCACAGATGTTAAAGGACACTCTGATGGACATGTCACAGAAGTTTTATATATTATAATAATAGGACAGAAGTGTGACGTATTATAATCATTTGGCTTACGCCATTGGACAGAACATTCAATATAAGCTTTTACCTCGTACCAAACACTTGGGTGTTTACCCACGGAACGGAGATCGGTTTGTTCGGCGAAAAGAGGTGGAAGTCGTCTTTGTCTTTGCTCAGCAATACCTGAACTTTTGTTGCCGCTTAAATAATTGACTCAATAAACACCTTTATTGATTGGATTTCAATGTATTGACCACAGAAACTGAACATAGAGGTGTTAAGGTACCGTTTTTTGATAAGATGTAAACACAAATAACAAATCGCCTTCCAGTCTAAATTTGGCTGAAGCTCTGAACGGCTCAGCGCGACTTATGCCTGGTTTCGTGGTGGCGGGTCACATATGTCACATGTGGATGAGCGTCCACAGTGAACTGGATGGAACACTGCAAAAGTATAACTATACAAATATACAGATATAACAATATACAAAAATATACAAGATAAGAAAGAGTAAAATGAGAATAAGTCAAATATAAATCTGAATAAAAATATAGCCTGGAGGTAATATAAATATGTGGTTCAAAGTGGTTCAGGTGCTCTCTACACGTTTTCAGAACAAGTAGCTAGCTAGATGTTACTCTGGTAAAGGTAAACACATACAGAGAGCGAGAGGGGAGGGGAGGGGAGAGTGTTCTTTCACGTATTCTGAGCCAATCAGAGACACTTCATCACCGCGTCATGGGCGTGTATCAGGAAGTATCGGTAAACTGTTGTTCCACCTCATTTTTCTACCGTGAAAAAACAGCTGGAAACAAAACAATCCGGACGTTTTTTTTTTTAAATAGAACCAACACATAATGTATTCAATAACAATGAGGATACAGTAATATTAATGAAATAACAGCTTTAAATTAGAGGTTATCAAACATGCTGAAGTTCCCTCTAATGATGTGATGAAATATGATAAATGTTTATGGTCATTGCATGGATGTACTAAGTAAACAGTACAATGTTGCTCCCTGTGATGCAAAAAAAAAAGAGGCATTTAACAATAAAAACAAACTTTAAATACAGTATATGTAGCTCAGACCTTTAGTTAATATCCAATAGTACGTAGTGACATTGCACCACTGTTTTTTGGTCATATTATTCTTTACATTTCCTTTTGTTTCCTGACACTCCCTGCTGTCATGCTCAGTCTGTTGTTGTAGTTCGACAAAAATAGTATTGGATATTAAATCAAAAGTGCGAGCCACCCTGTCATTTAGATATGTCGTAGAAGCTTCAGAGCAGGAAGCTGCATGTCCTTTAGAAACGCACATCCTAAATGTCATCCAGCTGCATTAGCTGTGTTTACCTTTGTATTTTATAATGTGCAGAAGCAGAAAAAGAGGCTTTCCTGGACATGTAGTCACCCATTAATGCAGCTATGCTCCACATTACAAATATGGCCTAGTTGAAAATGCTCTATATACCTGAAGCTAAAATCTATTTGACACCAATTACGGTGATATAAATGCCCTATTTTGGGGCTGGTCTTGGTAACGCCCCCTAAATGCCATGTCAGTTTCTAATCAGGGCATATGTGGGTCAGTGGGAGAAAAACAAAAGGTCCAAATGCAGAGCTGGGTTTTAACACATTCTCATCATGTCAACCACAGCAACGCTCTGAAATCATAGATTCTGGACCAAGGTTCAATCTATTTTCATGTCTGCTTTACACAACGTCAGGTGCTGGAGCATGAAAGTTTTATGAAGGATGTTACATAGAAAAAGGAGTAGGGGGGGGGGGGGGGGGGGGGGGCAGAGACAAACACTAACACACATTGACCTACAATGATCTGTTCAAAGAGCGACAAGAAGGAAGCTTTAGCCAGTGGCTATTTATTCTGTAAAAGTCAAACAGGTCCTGTCAGTTATTGTGTTTTTGCTTCAAGTGGCTAAAGTGAGGCACTGCTCGCTCTCTCTCTCTCTCTCTCACTCTCTCTCTCTCTCTCTCTCTCTCTCTCTCTCTCTCTCTCTCTCTCTCTCTCTCTCTCTCTCTCTCTCTCTCTCTACTCCACAAAACAAAAATAACAAAATAAATGGGGCAGTACAGTGGTGCAGTGGTTAGCACTTGTGCCTCACAGACAGAAGGTTGTTGGTTCTATTCCCACACCAGACCTTTCTGTGTGGCGTTTACATGTTCTCCTCGTGTCTTCGTGGGTTTGTACCGGGTACTTCGGTGTCTTCCCACCATCCAAACACATGCACTGATAGGTTAACTGGTTAATCTAAATCAGAGGTGTCAAACATGTGGCCCGGGGACCAACATAGGCCCACCAATGGGTCCAATCTGGGCCCTGGGATGAATTTGTGAAATGCAAAAATTACACAAAAGATATAAATAAGTGAGGAAGTTAAAATGATTTGACATTAATTCAATCTAAAATGGATCAGACCATAATCATAATAAACAACTGTGGGAAAAAAAACACATTTTCTTCTTTGTTTTAGTGTTGAGTAAAAGGGAATAAATAAACAAATAAATAAATAAAAAAAGACTAGCCTGATACAAACAATGTGAATAACCTGACATGTATGAGGAATGTGTGTATTAAATGTGTGTATTTGTAAATTCACTGTTATCTTTACGTTGTGATGCACATGTATATAAATGATAAACTAAAGTGTAATATTGTTAATATCGCACTTATTTTTCTTAAGAATTTTCAGGTTGTTAATATTTGTTCATGTTGTGTTCAACATTTTCATGATGGAATTTTACTATTTTTGCTGAAAAACATAGAGAAAAGTTTGGAGTTGACATTATTTATATGTTTTTATCATGTTATTTTACTGATCCACTTCACTTTATACCATTTTGGGCTGAATGCAACCCCTGAACTAAACTGAGTTAAAGGGTTAAAGTGTACAGCTTTGTTTTTTTTTTAAGGTGGATTGTTCTAACCATTACGACGTAGAATTTCACATTCTGCTGTAAAAAAAAAAAGAAAAAAAAAAAGATATTTTTGTCAAATCTCAACAACACCATCAAACATTTAAAAGGTTTTAAAATCATGGCCTCTTCTGTTTGACCACCCCGCCTTTACTCAGGACCGTTAGATTTTTTTTATTTTTATCTTCCCCAAGAGATGGAACTTTTTACAGTTATTTGATGGATAAAGATTTAGATGACACACTGTATGAGATAACCAATATCCTGTCCATTAAGGAGCTGGACTTTAATTAAGACTGGCATTTCATCAGCAGCTGCAGTGTTTTTATGACATCAGTGAGCGCTGGATGTTTTGGCAAAAGCTGAAGGATAATTCCAGGCGTTTCTTTTGGGCTGATTTGGGGTGCGCTCTTTGAGGAGTGAGGTGTTTGTTAATCTGGGAGGATGTCATTTAGAGCATTGGCAGACTTCCATCACACTGACTTTGTTCTGCTGCAAAGAAAGAAAAAGAGGCAGACAATTGTTCCTGCAAACATTTTCTGATTTAACCCCTTAACGCCTACTGTCGCAAATATGTAACATACCAAAAAAATCTATTTATTATATGCGCTGTAGTCAGATTGATTATCACACACTTCATTTAATGTTTGTTTTTCTGAGGGAAATCAAATTATTAACATTTTTTTAAATCAGATTAATGATTATAAAGTCTGTGTGTGTGTGTGTTTGGATATTTGATCACATTTTAGTGTTTTTGTCTGAATTTTAAAGTTTTTGAATATGTTTTGCATTTTTCATCACTTCTTTGTGTTACTTTATTTTTTACGTGTGAATTTTAGCATGTTTTGTCTAATTATTTTCTCTGCATTTTTTGTTTTTATATCAAAGAGGCTACGATAAATAAGTGAAGAGATGGAGTTTTTACTTTGTTTTTAAACTTGTGTAAAAGTACTGAGACAGACAGACAGACAGACAGACAGACAGACAGACAATAATCAATAGTAATGCTGGATTGTGATCAAGTATTTTAATTATGTATGGATGCCGTTTCTATTTTTATATAGCTTTTAACAAATTTTTGTCTTTTATACAGTATTCATATATTATTTATTTTATTTATCTTGTATTGCACTTTAAGGGGGGGGGTCCTGCAACATTTCATTGTAACTTGTGTGCAATGACAAAGTTTATATATTATATATATAATAACATATCTGTGCAAAATGAACCAGTGCAAAAATGTACATACAAAGTTAAACTGTTTCATAATTGAATGATATATATATATATATATATATATATATATATATATATATATATATATTTATGTGTGTGTGTGTGTTTTATCACATTTAGGTGTTTTTGTCTGTATTTTACAGTTTTTTGAATATGTTTTGCATTTTTCATCACTTCTTTGTGTTACTTTATTTTTTATGTGTGAATTTTAGCATGTTTTGTCTAATTATTTTCTCTGCATTTTTTGTTTCTATATCAAAGACACGACAATGAATAAATGAAGAGATGACTTATTTTTTAAACTAGTGTAAAAGTACTCAGACAGACAGACAGACAGATAGACAGACAGACAGACAGACAGACAGTTGTAGGTAGTTATACATAGATGTTAAACTCGTCTCAGAAAAAGTCATGATTCTTTAGTATTTTTCATTAATTATCCTAAACCCTGCCAGTGTAGTGTATGTAAACTTATGATCCCTTGCTATCACACCTTGTCGATAGCTCAGCTCTTTCCCCTCCTTCCATCACCCCCCCTCCACACACACACACACACACACACACACACACACACATCATCATTATTATCATATTTAAACTGCAGTGAAGCGTGGTTGTGTTTAATAAAAACGTAAATGACATTGAATTGACACAGACAAACCATCAAGTTCTTTGAAAGGCAGAAGCATCATTGTTCTCCTTCTGCTGCTGTAACTTTTAATCTGTTCCCACCAGCGTAGAAAAGCACCGTTCATGAATCAGAGGCTACACATGAAAAGTAATTGCCAGTCAAAATGGTGAAAGTAGCCTATAATGAGTTGCTAAATAGGCTTAGTTCATCAACACAGGGGAAAAATGTCCAAAAAAAAGCCTGGTGTGTGGGAGTTGGAACATAATTCACTGAGCACCTCTAATTACCCTTTACACATTTTTACATCACACGACAGAAACATACCAGTGTTTGTGCTAATCATGTTTGCTGGGATTTACCAAACGTTTTCTGAAAGCGTTCCCATATATTTTAGAATGTAGTGTCAACCTTCCAGGTGGATTTTTTTTTTCTTTTTGGTTCGTTTAATCGCACCGCTGTAAACTGCAAATTTACACAAATGTTACAAAATCAAATGTTTGAGGATTTTTGTCTTTATCAACATGAAGAAATAAATTATAAATTAGAAAAATAATGTTTAGACTCTTATATATTTTGATTACTTCTAACTAAATAATATAAACATTAATAATTAAAATACAAACTAATTAAAACAACTCCATGCAACATGTGTAAATAATTAAGTCTGTTTACATTGTGTGAAAATGCTGCTATTTTATATATTTATATTTTTAACACTTTCATGCATGAATGAGGAAATAGTTTATTTTTTCAGATTGGTTTCATTACTTAAAGTTTAGGTGCAGTTTTTTATTCATTTATTTATTTATTAAATTATTGTTAAAAACACTCTTTCAACTTTCACTCAATTTTGCCTAAATTTCTTAATAAAATAAATGTAATGTTATTCTTTTATTCATTTTAATAACATGCAGGTGGCGTTTTCTTCTTTTTTTTTTTTACTTTATTTTTATTTATTCTACGGTCCTCTAGAATGTTGCGACAGTTCCCATTCACTATGAATGGACGTTCCCAGCGTTAATTGCGCAGCAGATTTTTTTTTTTTCGATAACCGCCCGCTGCAGCATTAACGAGTTTTGTCGCTTCAGATTCACGTTACCATATCACTCCGCAGGTAGTTCGGCCACTTTGAAAGTAAACATTCACTACGTATTAACAGATATTTCATCCAGTCTGCTGTTACAGTAGAAGGGCCGTACAGCGCCAGTGGAGTGTTGCTTAGTAACTACTGGACTACTTTTTTTTTTTTAAGAGAGAGATGCAGCAAGAAAGAGATAATGCAGAAAAGTCTTTTGTGTTTGTGTCACATTTTGTGTTTGAACAAAGTGCATTAATTAAAAAAAACCTAAAACTATTGGAACCAAATTACAATGCTAGTTCTTTCTTTTGAATTTCTTTTTACTTAATCGTTTTGCAAATTGTTTCATACTATTTGTAAATATTTATTCAGGTTTTTTTGTTCATTTTGTTGCTTAATTTGTTTAGTTTTGGATATATTTTGTTTTTTATTTTCGTAATTTTCTTCAATTTTGTCCCGTTCGTGTCTTACGTTATTCGTGTTACGTATTATTTTGTTGGTTTATTCATTTTTTTGTTCATTTTTATTGATGACTTTGGCTGTTTTTGTTCATTTTGTTGCTTATTTTATTCTTTTTTTCCTGTATAAAGTCTCAGTAGTTAAAGGGTTAAACTCAGTCTACGACAGGTTAACTCTGCAGGTGGAACACAACTGTAGAAGAGCAGAACATTTATCGTTGACCACAGGATGTATGTTTCTACTTCAGTGTGGACAGTCCTCTCTGTTCCCATCAGTAGGTGACGGTGTACGTATATTTGTTTGATTCCAGTTCCCAAAGAGGGTCTGAAGAACCAGGCAGCATTCGAGGAGATGAGGGTAAATTATATTAAGGAGCTTCGACGTTCAGTGGGAAAAGCTACAAACAACTCTGGCCAAACCTGGCAGCGCTTCTTCCAGCTCACCAAGCTACTGGACGCTATGCATGATGTAAGTAACCATGGCAACCGCTGTGGATGCCATGGCTTCACACACACACACACACACACACACACACACACACACACTCACACACACACACACAGAGGTCCAAAGTACTTACCTGTTTTAATTATCTGTACTTTATTTGAGTTTTATTTTATTTTTCTGGAAACATTTTACTTCCGACATTTTTGTATAAATATCTGTACTTTATACTCTTTACATTTATATAAATATTTGTACTTTATACTCTTTACATTTATATACATATATGTACTTTATACTCTTTACATTGTCAGAATAGACTCATTACTTTTTCGAACGAGACAAATATGACAGTATGAAAAATAAGTCGGAAATCAGAAATTGTGACTTACTATATCATAATTTACACTTTTTATCTCATAATTATGACTTTTCTCATAATTTTTTCCTTTTTTTATCCCAATTTTGATATTTTATATCATAATTTTGACTTTATCTCACAGTTAATACAGAGTACATATATTTATATAAATGTAAAGAGTATAAAGTAAAATGGTAACATGATGGATTTAATAATGCATTTACTTCGCAGTTCAATGCCGCTGTGGTTTCTGAGTAAGGATTATTGTGTCCCTGAGGGGGGAGGCTATTTTGGATGTGGTCGTGGCCAAGCTCCTGTATTTGTGAATGGAAACCAGGGGGATTGACGCCAGGCTGCACTTTATTGGATCTGTCCACAGTGGTGTTTCTATGCACAGGTCAACAACTGCGTCTTAAAGGGACAGTTCACTATTATACACATTAATCTGTTTGTTATCAGCGTCTTTACTCTGGTGCACCCACACTGACTTACCCCCAACAGGGTCCTGTGAGCCCAGTTCTGGTCATAGCGGAAGTAGTCCTGGCAGGTTTCCTGGGGTCAACAAAGTAAGACCCCTCCAGCACAGAAACGAGTTCACGTGAAACCGTCGTATTTTCTTAACGGATCGGCCTTTCGTCAAAATGGGACCGGTCTCGTGGATACCCCAAAATGAACTCTGGATACGGTACCGTTACCCCCGACAGTGTCTTGTGAGCCCAGTTCTGGTCTGGTTTTAGTCAAAGCAAAAGTAGTCCCAGTGTTCCCAAGTGCTCATCCCTGTCCAGATGTGTAATTGACCTGTACCCTGGACGTAAGTAATACTTAGAAAGTATATTTATTTTATGCCTTTGACCAGTGAATATATAATCAATCACATGCGTACGATAGATTGGATATTGATGTTTGTATGATATGAACACATGAGTTGTCTGGTTGTTATTGTTCACGTTGGTTAAACAGACGCAAACAGTAGGCTACATTTTGAGTAACTTAATCTAAATACAATATTAGAAAAATAAAATACATTTTTTTAAAAGTCTACCAATGATGGGAGCATTATATGATATCAATACTAATGTTTCCAAATGAAAACTAACATATTTTGATGGAATAACGTGAATTTATAAACTATTGTCAATTTTGGCTACTGGTAGCTCATTTCGATGGGGATGCCCATTTTGACAGAACATTGGCAGGTTTCCTGGGGTCAACAAAATAAAACGTGTTTGTTCTCAAAACAGTATGTGTTAGAATGAGTGATTTATTTACATAACAAAACCGTCACGGATCAAAACTCACACCTCGTAACTGTTTGGAGCTACTTTCTCTCAATACACGTAGCAGCCGCAAACACTGCTGAACAACTGATGAAAGTAGTTTGCTAAGGCACACAGCTGTTAGCAGTGACAACGTTAGCGCAATGATCGCTATTGAGAGAAAGTAGCTCCAAGCCATTACGAGGTGAGTTTCTGTTCCGTGACAGTTTCGTTATGTAAATAAATCACTCATTCAAGCACATACACATTCTTGGCTACGTCCGGACAAGTTCAGTACAGGTTTAGTTTTGAAACCGTGTCAAAAAGATATTACATAAAAATGGAAATGTTTCAGTAAAAATCTGCGTCAGCACGGAGACGTAACACTTGCTGAAAATGATGCAATTCACATGCTACAACACTATGCGCAGTAAGCTAGTCCCACCGGATACAAGAGAACAATAGAAGAAGTAGTGCTGCTAACACCCTAACATTAACCCATTCACCACTGACACTCTGTTGTCGCTGTGAGGAGAATAAATACTACAGGTGCAACGCTGCATTTTTTTCTCTGGTCATGTGGTCATGACGTGGGTGTGAACACACATGGATACTTGTCAGGGTGAATATTGAAACGGCACTGTATCCAGAGTTGGTTTTTGGGGTATCTGTGAGACCGGCCCCATTTTGACGAAAGGTCAGTCCGTTAACAAAGTACGTCAGTTTCACGTGAAGTCGTTTCCGTGCAGATGGAGTCTTAATTTCATGACCCTAGGAAACCTGCCGGGACTACTTCCGCTTTGACCAAAACCGGACCAGAACCGAGCTCACAGGGGGTAAGTCAGTGTGGGTAAAGACGACAAACAGATTCATGTGAAAAACACTGAACTGTCCCTTTAACGACGGCACAGGCCAGTGAAAGTCAGCGACGCAGAGGTCACGCTGATAAATGGCCACAACGCAGCCGCTATAATGACTGATTGAATGGGGTTAGTGCTGAACAGATGACCCTTCTTTAAAAGAGGTTTGTGCAAAAAAAAAAAAGTGTTGCCCCCAAGTGAGACACTGAAAGGAAAAGAAAAGGGGTCAGTGCCCTACACACAAGGCACACACTCACATGAATATGTAACAGTGGACGTGAAAGTGTGAAAAGAACAGTTAGTTATTCAGCCTCTATATGATTTAATACAAACAACCTGGTTTTATGGAACCAACACACATGTCAGAAATAAATCAGTAGTAGTTTGACATGAAGGCTACGTGTGTGTGTGTGTGTGTGTGTGTGTGTGTGTGCATATGTTATCTGTTAAAGACCATTTGGACAGTACAAATACTTTTTGTTTTCTTTTTTTTGCACATATGATCTGTATTCTGTTAAAGGACAAGATCAGTTTTTAGGAGTTTTTGGAGCCGATTTCACTAATAAAATAAAACAATATCATACTCACCTGTTTCACTTCTGTTTTACACAGCTTCATTTACATTTCTAATGAAATACTGGACTAAGTTTTTATAAAAGAATGCAACAAAATCATGAATTTCCAGCATGTTTAACTCTGTACTCGACTAGTACAGACTTCCTCCTAAATCTGAAAAAGTACTGGTTTTAGATCAGTACTGAGGACATGAAGACCCTTCAGGGACCCTCTACTTACCCATGTAAGAGTGATGTTGATTAGAACTTTAGAAGAGTTAGTCTGAACATAGTGTTTGTTGTTAAAAAGTTCTAAAATGTTCTAATCACTTCTATGTTCAATGTTCATCTGAATGGTGTAATTTTGTTGTCAACTATATGCATGTACTCCCAATCATCTAAAACTGGGGTTCTCAAACTTTTTTGGCCCAGGTCCCCCTTGGAGGGGTAAAATTTTTCCATGTCCCCCCTCATCCTCGCGATACTGAAAATGATAAAAAACCACTTCAACAATGATTATTATGAAAAAATGATAACCTTTTTTAATAGTGCTTTTGTGCAAACCAGCAAAATTTTCAGGTATTATAATATAAATGAGCACTTCAGAAACAACAATTTTAAATAATTTTAAAATAATAAACAGAACAAAAGACACACAAAACCGTGTGTGTGTGTGTGTGTGTGTGTGTGTGTGTGTGTGTGTGTGTGTGACAGACAGACAGATACTTTTGGTGGAATTTTGGTCTCCCATCATTGTTCTCAATGAAGCCAAACTCAATATAACTATCAATGTACTTTCTCTTTTTAGGGTTAGGGCGTTTGTTTTTGTCATTTTCATTTTCATTGTCATTTCCTTTACCACTTCTTGAGGAACTTGGCGGACACAAAAATTTAGTCAAGCTAGCGTCAAACAGCGCTGTTACTTCCGCCCGCTCACTACAAAATAAAACTTCCGCATTTCAAAATAAAACAGCAAAAAAAAACAAAAACAAAACAAAACCGTGAATAATTTCGCGTACCCCCTGGACATGCGCCACGTCCCCCTAGGGGTCCGCGGACCCCAGTTTGAGAACCGTGGATCTAAAAAATGAACTAAAATGAATTTTACTTTATATATTCCCTTTAATTATCTTCAGACATTTTACAAATTCCACCAAACTGAACCATTAACAGATTGGATAGAGATCATATATGTGGGAAAAAAAAAAAAAAGGATTTGTACTGTCCAATGGTCTTTAACAGATAACATATGCACACACACACACACACACACACACACACACACACACATTTACCTACAGTCTGAACATAGCCTTCAGTTCAAACTGTTACTGATTTAGTTCTGAGTAAAATCTGACTTTCATTACATTAGACCAGGATGTTTTTATGTATGTACTCCTAATCATCTAAAAAATGAACTAAAATTAATTGTACTCCAAATAATCCCTTTAACGCTCGATGGGATTTATTAAAGAAATTCATTAAAAATATATATTTTGATTTTAAGTGTATTAAAGTAAATTTCTTATGTTCAGGTTACAGATTTTACTTTTATTTTGGGGTACCATCATTTATAAATGACTTTGTCCCATTAGAGTGTATGTATACATGTTAATGAAAACATACATATACCCTAATGCAGGGGTCTCAAACATGCGGCCCAGGGGCCAAATGCGGCCCACTGACAGGGATGAAGAGTATAATAACCTATTAAATGATTCCATGTTTTCTTCTCAACTTTTTCTTTGCCTGTAAATGATGACAAGTTCTCATTTGTCTCATTGTTTGACTGCAGAAAAATATAAAATGACCAAAATATTTACATTTACAAACTATCCCGTAACAATAAAATGTGAATAACCTGAAATATCTAAAGAAAATTAGACACAATTTGAACCATTTTCTGCTTCTGTTACTAAACGTTTAGTGTCTTTGTAAAACTGATGATGATAAGTCGAGGCAGAATATTGTTAAAATTGCCCTTTTTTTTTTCCTTTTTTTTAATATTTGGATCATTTTTAAAATTTTCTTAATGTAATGGGTGTTTTTTTTTTGCGTTACAACGATGACAAAAATGTGTAGTTGTCAATATTTACAGGTTATTATGTTTTCTTTTTCCTGTTCTGGCTGAATGTGGCCCCTGAAGAAAATGAGTTAGAGACCCCTGCCCTAATGGGTTCATCTGATGGTGTGATATATGTATGTACTCCCAATCATCTAAAAAAATTAAGTAAAATTAATTTTAGTCCAGATAATCCCTTTAAGTGTGGTGAGATATTTTGCCTAGAAATGATAAAAACTGCACTTGGTAAAATTTTGATTTTCTGCGTTTTCTTTTCACATTCCCAGAGGTCTTTAGTCGTCTTATATGTGTTGTATATTTACTGGACATATATGGAGTTATATATAGATTCTTATATTTCTCTGAATCTTGTTATATACACAAATTCTTGAAGGTAAAGGTATCATTTGTTTCCATACATCTGTATCTATTCTTGTTTTTAGCCGAGTTTTCCACGACTTCCGTATTAATGACGACTTGTCAGTGTTCAGATGTTTTTTTTTATCGTAACAAAATATATTTGAGTCTGTGATGAAATGAGCATGAAAACACACAAGTCAAATCTATCCCTGTTGTTCTTACACTGCTGTGTGTGTGTGTGTTTATTGTCCAGCTGGTTGGGAATCTCCTGGACTTCTGTTTCTACACTTTTCGAGAATCGCAGTCATTGAAGGTGGAGTTCCCCGAAATGTTGGTGGAGATCATCAGCGACCAGATACCAAAGGTGGAGTCGGGCCTCACACACACACTCTACTTCCACAAGAAGTGACTCATTAAACAGCTGGGACAGAAGCAGCGTTAACAAACTGGAACAAGAAGAAGAAGAAGAGGAGGAAGAGGAGGAAGAGGAGGAGGTTCAAAAGGAAGAGAGGAGAAGTGTGCAAGGACGTCCTGCCACCAGTTGGCACCCTGCACCCTGTCGCCCATCGTCTGCCAGCGCCCTCGCCTCTGGGAAAAGTTAAAGAGGTGACGTGGTGACACAAGTGAAAGAGGAGGAGGTTTTGACCCTCAGTCACCACGAAGCGAAGGCAGAGCTGTGAATAATTAGTGGAGCCGAGCGTGACACACAGAGAAGGACTTGTGACAAATGTGACAAAGCATCCTGAAGTTACCCCCCCCCCCCCCAACACACACACACACACACACCCTCCTCACCCCCCCTCTACTCTCCGGCCCTGGCCATTATTGCCCATGATCCTCCCCTTCTGCCCCCAAAGACGATAACAGTATTTTCTATGGAGAAAAAGCCATACATGTCTTAGGATGCGCTAGAATAACGCTCACTACACACACACACACACACACACACACACACACACATATAGAGGGAAAGTCACTCATGCTGTTCACATGCCTTCACACAACTGCACAGATGCACTCCACATGCACTAAAATCCCACTCCCTTAGAGATAGAAAAAAAACAAAACATTTCTTTTGCAAATATTTACTGTGGCTTATGCAGTCTTTCACAATTAATAGCACTATGAAAAAATGCCAATACTTAGATTTCGCTTTTGCAGTGTAGCAACAAACTGCAAGACTACAGGGCAAAAATGACATTATTATTATTATTATTATTATTATTATTATTATTATGAGGAGGCACAGAAATTCTAGACTGTAAGACGAAAGGTCTATTTGAATATATTCCAAGGGCTATACAAGCGTCATCATAAGCTGCATAATTACAATCTAACAAAGTCCATGCTTCGATTCTCAATCAGTGTCATAACAGCCATCGTTAACATTCACATACTGATTTTTACGGCGGCCGACAGGAGCAGACGTAAGAAAGGTGCAACAAACATAAACACAAACGCGTAAAACAAACAGAACAGAAGTGAAACTGGAAGAGAAACCAAAACGTATAAACCCCCAAAACAAATAAAAACAATAAAACAGAAGTTCGCCAAAATAAAACGGTGGATGAAGATGAAGGTCATTAATTTAAGAGATTAGTTTTAAACACTCGACCATAATCTACTACGACATCATAGAAGAGCAGCAGAGGGGCGGGGCTAAAACTAGCGCCGTACGTCTGCTGCTCTACACATGCTAATCTATTCAATTAATTCACTTCAACTTCATCTTCTTCTATTTTGTTGTGGAGTGAATTTTCTGCGTTTCTCTCTTGCAGTTGTTTTTAGTATTTGTACGTTTTTTTCTTCTGTTTCATTTCTATCATTGCAGTATTTTTCTCTTACAGTTTCACGCGTTTGTGTTTTTGGACGTTCATCTTCCTTGTGTTTGTAGCGTTTCGTCGATGTTGGCCACCATAGAATTTCTTTATATATATATACATACATATATATATATATATAAACTAAAATATGTAGTAAAACAATCAAGATTAATATGCAAACGTCCAAAGCTAAAGCATTTTTTTGAAATTATGAAAAGGAAAAAAAAAGACAAAAAAAAAAAAGAAGAAGAAGTCGTCTCTCTTGTGTAAAGAAAAGCTTGCACGTGAAGCTCCCATGTCATAAAGTCACTATTTTAGGCATTGTGGTGTAGAATTAAGATAATATTGATGAGCAATTACCTTTTTGTGCAATGGTTCAGGAGTGCCGGCGGGATGAAAAAAATACATCATCATGCATTTTAGGGGAACAATTTGAGTGGTAGAGCCTCTGCTGGTAATGGATTTGACTGAGGTGCATCCGTAGTAATTGCTGTCATTTATGTTATCTCCAGAGCAGCTGTCCAAATGTCTGTTTTTACTCACAATGAAGCAAAACCAGCCCTTTGTGAACCGACACTTATCTACTCTTCCCAGAAATAATAAAAGCATTTTATAAAAGTGTGTTGCAAAGGTTTAGTTTTTGACAAG
This sequence comes from Siphamia tubifer, assembly GCA_020466265.1. NCBI lineage: Eukaryota > Metazoa > Chordata > Actinopteri > Kurtiformes > Apogonidae > Siphamia > Siphamia tubifer. Next base: position 5,045,000 of record CM035783.1, read on the forward strand.
CCAGTCATTTTACATTATGGTGCTTTATTTCTACAAAGCCAGACATAAACATAACGTGTACAGTAACTCAGTCCATATAATCTACTAGTGTGGGCGCACGCGCACACACACACACACACACACACACACACACACACACACACACACACTCTGTAAAGTTGAAATAATCTTAAAATTGAAGTGTTACTCTTGCAGTGCTTAGCAAAACTGGCTAATGTATCAAAAATCAGGCAGATGTGTACAGGTATTAACAACGTAAACTCACTCTATTTAGCTGTTGTACAGATGATGGGGGTTTTTTTTTTGTTTTTTTTTGGACGTACATGTCAATGAATGCTTGATGAGCAACTGTTGGTATGATCACCATTCTTTATTCCCTTTTCTTTTCTTTTTTTTTGTAATATTCTGGCCAAGTCATCTGGACCATTAGCTTGTCTCACACTCCAGGGATTTGTGGATGGTTGTGGAACACTACAAAATGATGCTACTGAAAAGCGAAAAGAGAACAGCGGGGGGCGTGTGATGATTTTTTTTTTTATTTGTTTGTTTTTTTTTCGCGTGCCCTGTGATGTGTGTATTTACATGTGTGTATGCGTGAGAGAGTTAAGTTAGTTGTATGTGTGTGTGTATGTATGTGTGTGTTTTTTTGTTTTTTTTTTCCTCCCTGGCATGTGTTGGTTGTGTCGTTGATCTGCTCTTTCAGTTGTGGGTATTATACATTTTATGTTATAGGATTAGTCATATCCTATTTCCACATTTAGATTTTTGCACAGAGGACGTACAATGTGAAATGAGGCATTAGTGCAGCTAGCAGGAATTTTCTGTTTTTGATAAAAGCAACTGTGATGATGTGGGAAAAGACTTTCTCTGCATGGTCACCCCGGCCTAAAGTTAGACCACATGACATCATTTAGCTCAGCAGGGCGTTTGGCTTTACTGTATTCATGGCCTCAGCTCTCAAATGATGATGATGATGATGATGATGATGATGATGATGATGATGATGATGGTGCTGTGCTACAGTATGATGTTTGTTCTGTGGTGGCAGATTGGTACAGTTGAGGTCAAAAGTTTACATACACTCGTAAAGATCAACTCATTTAAACACAAAAAAAAAACATTCATGAAGTTTGGTTATTTTATTAATTAAATATGGATCCAGTAAAAATGTGACCAAAAATATACATACAGTCTTACGTCAATTTACGAAATTAATTCCTTCCAAAAGTGGTTTCGTAACGTGATTTTTTTCTCATAAGTCGTATTTTACATGAATGATGTTGTTTTGTTGTAGTTTATTCAGTCATTAATTTATGTAAATAACAAATAAAAAGACAAACACACAACATATCTTTTGTTCCATATACAATACGAGGCAGACAGAGGTGTCAAACACGTGGCCCAGGGGCCAAATCCGGTCCGTCCAAGGGTCCAGTTCAGCCCTTGGGATGAATTAGTGAAATGTTAAAATAGTTATTAAAGTATGAACAATTGTTTTAGTTCATTTTCCACATTCAGACCATTTCAATTTGAAGTGGACAAAGGCAGACAAAAAGCATCATGGGTAGCTCCCTCCTAGCCAATAGGAGGCCCGCGAGGTGTTGGGAGATAGCCAATGGGGAGAGAAACTATGAAAAATGCTAATATGCTGCTACCTACAGTACGTACTGTATTTACGTTTCAGGGGGTTTTGTTTCGTAACTTCAATTTTTCTTTCGTATTCAGAGAAGAACATTTTACGTAATGGTGTTTTCGTAACTTGGATTATTCGTAAATTGAGGTATTATTGTGTTTGGTCCACAAACTTCTGGTTGAAATCTTTGACCACTTGCTCTTGTTCATTCTTATTCTGCCTGTATGTATATTTTTGACCCAGTAGATTTGGTCACATTTTTAGTCGATCCATAATAAATTAATAAAAGAACTAAACTACAGGAAAGTGTGAAGTTCAGTCACTGTCACAGAAAAATAAGACTTTGAGGAATTATTGGAAACTCAACACGACCATGACATTATGTTCTTTACTAGTGTATGTAAATAAATAAATAAATATCAGGGTTCTCACCAGTAATTCAGTGGAACGTTCACTGTAACGTCCCGACACTATGCACATGTGTAATAGCTGCAGATGTCAGCCAATGAGCATCATGTAGATCAGGTCACGATTCACTAGGGTGTGAAACAACTTGGCATCGTAGGAAACATTGTTATTATAAAATGTTGAATAGAAAAATAAAATACAGTATTTTGGAGGGTGTTTTTGTATTCTAATGTATTTTACAATGTTTTTTTCCTTTCATACTTCTCATTTTTTTCAGTTTCAACTTCCTGACATGAGGGGGCGGGGGGAGATGTAGAATGTAGAAGTGCGTTCTCGTGCTATAAGCCCCGCCCCCTCATGTTAAAACAGTGCAAGTAAACTGGAAACCTGAGAAGAAAAACAAAAACATTGTAAAATACATTATAATACAAAAAAAAAACACCTCCAAAAATAGTGTTTTTTCAACGTCTGTATTTTATCTTTCCTATTCAACATGTTACCTTGACAACGTTTTTTCAATGCCACAGCGAAATCGTCCCATTAATCTGTCACTCACAAAATGATTTGATTCAAATCTTGATTCACAGACTATGATCTTATTCAGGGCGATTCATAAAAATTAATGAACGATTTGATTTAAACTGTTTTCATTCAAAACAAATTAACAATTTAACTGAAGGTCATGTGACCCAGAAGTACCCCGCTGTTCCAGGACCCCACAACCCACTTTACAAACATTAAAACTGTAAACTGACATTTACAAACTTTATTTTCAGTTAAAGCACAAACTGTACGTGTTCACACTTAAAGAACATGTTTAGTCTCATCCTGTGGTTTGTACAATATAAAACTCCCTTTAAATTTTAATTATTCGGCTGTGCGGTTCCACGGTTTTATTAATGAATATGCTTTTATTTTGTCACTTCCGTGTCCACTACGCGCCTGCATTAACTTTGACTGGACGTCACGGCAACAACTGCTTCAAAAAAGACGTTTTCTGACATATGGAAAGATTATAAATGTGTTCAAAATAAAACTGGAAAGACAGCAAAATGTGCTGGTGAGAACCCTGTATATATATATAACATGTATATATATATATATATATATATATATATATATATATATATATATATATATATATATATAATATATATATATGAAGAGTTCATTTGCAAAAACAGATAACTCCATTTTTCTTTTTTTTTCAGAAAATTGCATTTTTTTACTCTACATTCCAGGTAATACTCATTGATTTGATATATTATTTATTCAATTTAGTGGCTCTTACCAAATGAAATAAATAATATATCAAATGAATCAGTTTTATCTGTGGAATGTAGAGTAAAAAATGACATTTTGTGAAAAAAATGAAAAATGGAGTTATCTGTTTTTGCAAATGAACTCTTCATATATATATATATATATATATATATATATATATATATATATATGCAAAGAGATGGAAGTGGCAACATCCCAAACCGTCATTATCAGAAAAGCCTCGGGTTTTTTTGTTTATTTTTGTTTTTTTGCAACCGTCTTTGTTTCTTGTGCATCATTGTGTTCAACCTGTGAAGGACCTTGAAGCTAAATCTCTCATAGTTTCTTTCTTCTTTTTTTTCGCCCCCCCCCCCCTTTTTTTTTTTTTTTCTTTAATTTTTTTGGTCCTTTTTAAAGGAATTAAAAACCTGTCTAAAGGTTCATAGGATGAATGGGAAAGTATTTTTGAGAGAATTATATTTTGCTGGAAAAAAAAAAATATTTAAGTACTTTGTCTAAAAATGATATCCTTTTTGTAAAATGAAATGTTAATGCATGCTTTTTGACAAGATGTTTACATTGTATTTAAAAAAAAAAAAAAGGGAAACTTGTGCCTTTTTATCTCACCTGATTTACAATTTTACAGTATATATTGTAAATAATACAGCAAGTCCTTATGTTGAGTTATAGTATAAAACGTTTCTACTTTAACCATCTTGTTGGAATATTGGAAAAATGTGCGTTTTCCCACTCGCCGTGTCCTGTGTGTTGGATCACAGAGGAGGAGGAGTTTTACAGTTAAAGGTTTTGGCTTCATAACGAGTCAAATAGAGAAATGAATGTAACATACATTGTGAGAGACTTATGGAACTTACTACCTGAATGTTAGAGAGAGTACTTTTACTATCTTCTTATTACGTAAAGTTATATGATTTTTGCATTGGTTTTTATTTTTATTTTATTCTTTTTTTTTTTTTTTTTTACTTTTTGCATTATTGTTCACGTGGCTCAAACGAAAGAAAAATCCAATAATCATAAAATATTTCTTATTTTGTAACAAGATGTATGATGGATCCTTGAGTTGTTGCTGTTGAAATTATTCCATAACTCATGGTGGTATTATTGATGTTTATAAAGGAGTAAAAGTGCCAAAATTAAATAAATAAATAACTTAAATATGTCTATTGGAATTAATTAGATAAATGTGTTATTAAATGTGTCATTAATTCATTAAAATAATTCATTTGAGGTAAAAAAAAAAAAACTAAAAATGTTACTTCACTCATTAATTCATTATTTCATGGTCCTTGCGTTGCAGTGGATCATTAATTTATTTTATCTGTCAAACTCACTCACCTTTAATAAACAAAACTAATAATGTAGTGGATTTGACTAGATTCACTTTAGCTCCGCCCACTGACTTTGATGGACCAGGTTAGGTTGACAGATAAAATAAATTCATGATCCACTGCAACGCAAGGACCATGAAATAAATGTTTTATTAAATCGGTCATTAATTCATTAAAATATCAATTCATTTGAGGTAAAAAAAACCCCACATTATTTCACTCATTAATTCATTATTTCATGGTCCATCATTAACTTATTTAATCTGTCAAAGCTCCGCCCACTGACTTTGATGGACGAAGTTGACAGATTAAAAAAAGTAAACCACAATGACCATGAAATAAGTCATTAATTAGTCAAATAATAATATACAGTGGTACCCTCGACTTACGACATTAATTTGTTCCAGAAGTGGTTTTGTACCGTCGCATTTTACATGTAAAAGACCCTCAATACTACCCTCTTATAAAAGTATACATATTTATATGTGTTAGAAGTAAAAGAAAATTTAGATTTTATTGGTGTCAGTGCGTAAATGTGTCACTGACTGAACATTAAACATTAAACCATTCAAATGAACCAGACATGTGGGTCATTTTCAGACCAAACATGTGGGTCATTTTCAGACCAAACATGTGGGTCATTTTCAGACCATAGTGTTTGTTTTAATTATCACTTTCATATCAATATTGACTTTGACGACTTTTCATAATCTTCCTAAAATGCACAAGGCGTACGTCGTCAAAGTGGATGATAACACGACTCGTGAAAATTTTTTCGGGATTTTTTTTCCACAAATTCGTAAAGTTGATGAAATGTGTCAATGTTTTTTTTATTGGTGCTAATGGTATGATGGATGCCTCCATCTACTGTTGGTAACGCAGTCGCTTCTTTTCATTTACAGGAATGATGAATAACGAATACATATTATAATAAATGAGATAAAAAGTCAAAATTATCAGATAAAAAGTCAAAATTATCAGATAAAAAGTTACAATTATCAGACAAAAAGCAAAAATTGAGGAAAAACAGGCAA